>CM069864.1:74771075-75418575 GCA_036172795.1 Pelodytes ibericus | reverse complement strand
AAGTGAATACAATGCTCTCTGTTATTATCCTCAATCAATTCTTGGCCTTGTACCTACCCATGGATCCCCGGAGGGTTAAACTGGGGAACTTAAATTTTTCAATTTGCCTGACAGTCCGTTGGCTGTGCAAAGTCCTCTCCCCAAGGCAGATATCATAGAAACATAGAATGTGTCGGCAGATAAGAACCATTCGGTCCATCTAGTCTGCCCAATTTTTTTTTTGAGTACTTTTATTAGTCCCCCGTTCCCGGTCTTATAGCTAGGATAGCCTTGTGTCTATAATCGCAAAATACTCAGATGCAGAACATCTGAAATCCACCGGACATCAAAAAGATTGCTAAATTGAATTTAGTGCAGCTGCTGGGGAAAATAAACCACACAGAGACTGGTCCAGCGGATAACAAATCTAAGCACTTGGCATAAATACAGGGCAGAGAACCGAAAAGAATTTGGATGCCGTATGTGCCTTCCAAGCATCCCCCCCCCCCCCCCCCCCAAAAAAAAAAATTTGAATGAGTTAAAATGTGCAGATGGCAGGAAGTTTGATTTCCTCCTGGGTGAATGTCAAGGAAGGGGGGCAGTTTGGAAAGGCTTAGGAATTTAAGCTTTGGGGCATCTATGGTGCTCTGACTGCTGTAAGTTATTTCTTGTAGGGGATCTAAGAAAGAACAGTTCTCCTGTGTGTTACATTTTTTATATCATAGCTTTTTTTTGTGTGTGTGCGTGCATTTTTTGCAATTCATTTCCCAGAATGTCTTGTGGAATCCATGTAGTCCCGTGAGGAAGATGAGGGTGACGCAAAGAATGCTTTTAAGACCATAGGATGGTTCTTAAAATAGAACAGGGCTGTTATTAAATAAAGTCTATGGTTTTAACCCTACACATTAGTTTCTTTTTTGCCGACCATAAATCTAAGAAGAGATTGATGAAGAGGGGAACAATTAGACTCCCCAGAATAACAGGTGTTTTTATTCTACAGTAAATGTGTGCTGTTGGCATGGTTTAATATATTTTGAATGTAACTTTGCAGGGTTTTTTTTTTTTTTTTTTATTGGGCAACCTCATGGGCGTGGCTTCAGCTGGCATCATGTGAGGCACCCATTTCTTTGACTCTAGCCAGTGGCTATGGGAATAATTCATTAGAAGCAGGAAAGTTTATATACTTCTACCTGGCTCAAAAATATGTCGCCATCCCAGGTGCCTACCTGGATGAATGCATTTCCCAAATTCAAAGGGATAAAAAAAAATATTCTTCACATGAGTGATGTGTCTGTGTTCTGAAGAGTTCTGCTATATTAGCACTGCAGATGTTATATTGGTTAAAATACTAAGCAAAAAAAATCTCCGCCAGTGACACCCTGAGAAAGGGTTAAAAATGACCAAAGAGAGGATTTGAGAGTCCAGTACTGAAGCGCACAGGAGGCAGATTTTCAGCGGAATGTGGGTCAGAGCGGCAGAGATCGTCGGTGCTGTAGGGAAGGGGGGCTGGGGGCGTAGGTCTAATCTGCTCATGGTACAGAAAGCAAACAGCATTCCTAATTGACCTCAATATTCACTGAACAGTATTAAAAAAAAAAAAAAATGCTAAAGCCACATTCATGTCTTCGCTGGAGGATAAAAATAGGATGAGCCCAGATGGACACAACATATATAAGCTTCATGTAAAAGAGAATGTAAAAAATGTACACATTTTAATACTTATGTACAAGTCTTTCACATATTAAAATAAAATTGAGACTATGGATGCAGTGATGACCATATGTGTAATAATCTGAACACCGTTGGGTATGTAGATATACTTAAAATAACTGATCAACGTATTGAAGAATTCCTGGCTGCTTCCCTGACTAACAAAAACAAAACTCTTAAGGTTCTATTCAATAAAGAGAGAATTGCAAGGAATTGAGATGGGAGTTTAAAACGTTAGGCCAAAGTAGAAGAATTCCAATGGAGCTGAATGGGGGAATTGTTCC
Organism: Pelodytes ibericus; assembly: GCA_036172795.1. NCBI lineage: Eukaryota > Metazoa > Chordata > Amphibia > Anura > Pelodytidae > Pelodytes > Pelodytes ibericus. The sequence continues at coordinate 75,416,602 of CM069864.1, read as the reverse complement.
TTTATATCCTCATCTTCGTTCCCTGCAATTCTCTCTCTATTGATTTAGACCCTGTAGCTTTCGGAATGGGCTAACCGGGTATTTTTTTGTTGTCAAAAATGGAATTTAGCATAAGGCTGTCCTAAACAAAATATAAGATAGAGTGGGAAAGGAATGAGAATTTTACAGTGGGTAGAATTATGCGCAGACTAGACGGGCTGAGTGTTTTTTGTCTGCTGAAACAATCTGTATGCTGGAGGTCCAAATGTGATAGCTTGAGTAGGACTCAACTAGTTTTATGTCATGTTGTGGCTTTTAATAGGAAAAGGTACACTAACTGACCCTTATTACAGATGGAAGATGAAAATTGTTTAAGGACTACTGGAGGTCGTTTTTGTACATTCTAGAAAATACAATTTTGATTGAAGGGATAGGCATCCCGGCAGCTTACCGCGGTGTATAGTGCACTAAATGCTCACATGTGCAACATTTTGTGTGTGTGTGTGTGTTTGTGCATGCTGAGCCTCGGCTGTAATGGAGCACATACAGTAAGGAGAATGTGACTCATAATTATAATGAATGAAGGGAAATACATAACTGGCATGGTAAAGCATATAGTGATACCAAATCATTTGCAAGTGTAAGCATTCCGAAAGGAGTTTATTTGCAGGTAGAAAGGGAGAGACAGGCACAGAAGGAAAAGAATGGTGTTAACCAGTGGCAAAGATAGTGACACAATCCAATCGCGCATTGACGCATGCGATCATACACCCTATTATTTAGGAAGGTATCTCCAGTGACCCCACACACCTCTAAGAATTGTACCTGTCTTTTGTTATTCCCTGCTGTGCTACTTGTAAGACCTTTCTGCTTCATCAAACGGCTGGGAAGTCTCTTCTGGACAAAGGCTATCCTCGTGCTAAGGTCATGGTGCACAAGGCTATATGACCTGGCTTAGTGCTGTCAGTCCTGGGGTTTATTCAGTTACAGCCATGAAACTATAACCTAGTAAAGTAGGGACCTGAAAAACTGGGACAGGTGCCTTATTTTGGAGAACTATGTTGACAGATACAATCTATAAACAATTAATTGCTGTCATGACAGTGGCTTCTAAAGGATCTGTAGGTGACAGTGTCTGTGAGCCGTCAGTAGCTAGAGTGTAGTTCAACTGGTTAGGAGTGGTATTGGTAAATCTATATTTAAGTCTAGATACCAATAAGCTAAATGGTAATTTTGGTTTAGGTTAGGGTTTCATGAAAATGTAAATTATAGCACTTCATTTATCTAGGATTATAATTTAAAATGATAGACACACTCTGAGAAGCTTCAGAGCTGTTGGGTTACGCAGACCTTTTATGACACTATTAAGCTTTGTATTTCTATATCAACCGAAACAAAGGCCATTGACTGATTCTCTCCATGCAGACTGGTTAGGAAAGGGAGAGAAAAAAAAGTTGAGAGAATGGCACATTTGCTATACTGTTGTTACCAGTTTTTATATTTTTAACACTGATTTTGTAAAAAATAATGTTTTCTTAGTTGGAAATTTGCATATACATGGCTGCCTCATATGTCTTTGATACCATTTTGGAGCTAATCATAGCATCCTTTGACTTTCTAAGCACTTGAGGAAGGATCTACACATTTCCTTGTAGTGTTACAGCACCCAAAGTGTTAAGGAGGGGGGGGGGGGGGGGCGCCATACTCACCTCATACAAAAGCCGTTTGACAGCTCATCTTCCTTTTTATTCACTTTACCCACTGTCCCTCTGGGATTACATGGTGGTAATGGCCACTTGCCATTATTATTATGTGGGTGCGCTCCAGACTGAAGATGGCTGTGTGTAGGTTATTCAGTGAGGTCTATAAGGAAAAACAAAAATACACAATGTGTTTTCTCCATAAATATACATGGTGATTGTGGTACTCTGCAAAAATACAGCTGTTCAATGTATATGTGGCAATAGTGGGTACTTTTGCTTATATCCATGTTAAACAAATGTAAATCACAATCCCTCTTTTCAGTGTTTTTTACCCCAACAGAATATCGTTTTATTAGGTGTATGACTATTGTTTAAAAACAAACACCAAAAACCACAGAAAGCTCGGGTATGGGCCTGTGCACTGCACCAGGTCCGGGGCAGTCTGCACATTAAAAATGGACACGTCAATGGTTTAAGGATGCAGAGAACATGCAACTCTCATTAGTGGCTTTAGTGGCTTATCACTAATTCCGAAAGAATGAAGCAGCAATTCCCAGTCAGCCATGATCACAAGCAGGGACGTTGCTAGGTGTCCAAAAGATCCGGGCCTGGAGCCCATGATAGATTTGATAGAAGTGGAGTAAATAAGATCACATGCTTAGGCGGCATACAGACTGATATAATTGACGCCAATGAACAATAGGTATATATGGGTATATATCGTGGCTGAACAAATCCCAGGCACCAGGAAATTATACCTGGCGCCCAGTTATTGTTGTCCCTGCCTGGTGCCCTCGCCGCTGGGATCATTTTATTTATTTATCCAGCGGAGCGCGGGGGAGCAGTGTGTGCACCGGCTGCACTGTCTTCATGCTCCACCCCCACATGCACCGTACTATAGTGTCCGAGCGCTGAGTGTGCTCAGCAGGGCTAGAAACAACAGCAGGGCACAGACCAGGCTAGAATGAGGTATAGCAGCCAGGAGGGGGGCATATTGATAGATGCACTTTTTTTATCGTAAACAACAACAAAATTGCTGACTTGTGTGTAAGTGTATGTGACTGTGTGTGTGTGCATGACTGACTGCATGTGTGACTGTGTGTTTATGTGACCCACTGTATGTGTGTGTGTGACTGACTGTATGTATGACTGTGACTGAATTTGTGTTTGTCTGTCTGTGACGGACTATGTGTGTGTGACTGACTGTATGTCTGCCTGTGACCGACTGTATGTGTGTATCTGTCTGTATGTGTGTGTGTATGTGTCTACCTCCACAGCAATAAACGTCACAGTAATGTGCAATGTGTGAATATAACACAGACTTCGCAGCAATAAAACTCACAGTAATGTGGAGTGTGTGAGTGTATCACACACTCATGCTGCACTTTACTGTACCACAATACACAATAAGACTCACAGCACACAAAAAACTCACATTACTCAGTTACACTTATACACAAAATTACACAGCCACAAATACACACACATGCAGCCACACATTCACACTTGCACAGTCAAACATACATACACACCCTTACACACAGAGACACACATCCCACTTACACCAACTTACATCACACACACACACACACACACTTGTATGTGAGCAAATTCCCATGATTTCAAAATAACTGAGCATACAAAAATTTGTGTACGTTGCATACAACATCTACCAGTCTCATAATATGCCATAATATAGGGGATATCGCACCCTAGATACCCTTACATAGACAACCTTACGCTCACACACACATCCAAACAACCTTACACACACACCCTTATACACACAGATGGCCTTTCCCACACAGACATTCTGCCACGCAGACACGTGTGTAAACCTCACAAATATTTATTTTTTTAATAAAAAGGGGTCAAAAACCTGGGGAGAATAGGCTGAGGTATGAAGGTATGCTCCTTCTACCAACCTCATAAAAGAGAGAAATGCAGAGAATTGAGATGGGAATTCAACTGAATGCGAGAATTTTTCCAACTTTGCTACTTTAGTTTTCAGTTTCAGTTTCCAGTTTTTAATTTCAGTTTGAAATTCTCATCTCACTTCCCTGTAATTCTCTCTTTCATGAGTAAAGCCCATAATATAATGAGCAGCACATTCATTCATAATGTATGGGTTTAATACTATAACGAGGTATATGGGATTTTTAATGCCATGTGTATGGACTTTTATTGCCATCAATATAAAGACTATATATAAAGATGAATCACTATTATTCATATTGAATGTGATAATCAGGTGTGAAAATAAAAATGGTATGAGCACTGTTTCACACTTGATTATCACATTCAATATGAATAATAGTAATTAATCACATTTTCTCCTAGTAATCTCACTGCCACTCACTCACACACACTCATAACTCTGCCACTCACTTTCACTCTCGCACACTTACACTCTGCCACTCACACATATTCATAACTCTGCTGCTCACGCTTACACTCACACACTCTGCCACTCACACACATACACACTCATAACTCTGCCACTCACGCTTACACTCACTCACACGCACACTCATATCTCTGCTGCTCACACTTATACTCTCCAATACTCTGCCACTCACACACACTTACTCTGCCACACACATACACGCACACTCATAACTCACACTTACACTCTTCCAAACACTCACACTCTGCCACACTCACTCATACACTCACACTCTGCCACTTACACACATACACACTCATAACTCTTACACTCATGCTTACACTCACTCACACACACTCTTTTTCAAACACACTCACACATACACTTACTCTGCCACTCACACCCACTTACACTCATAACTCTACCACTCACACTATGCCAAACACTCACGTGCAAAGCTTGAGGGGGCAGAGTTAAGTATGAGGGGCGGAGCCGATCGTGAAGGGCGGAGTATGGTGCTTTTCAGCAAAACAGATTGCTGCATGCAGGAGGCGGGGTCGAGCGTGAGGGGGCGTGGTCAGAGTCTCCATTCGGGGCTATGGAGGGGAGATCTAGGGCTTCAGCCCCAGTAGCCCCCCCCCCCCCAGCGACGCCTCTGATCACAAGTGAGTCAAGAAGCCATTAAAAGTAATGTTGCCTAGTAATTATTTCTTAAACTATTTACTGCCTGAGGGACTATACTACTGATTTAACATTAGCCTTCTGGAGGTCAAAGATTTGTACGATTATTCAGGGTGCCTTATACACTCCACATATATTTATACATGTATCTCAATCCATATATATCTACGTCTATCCATTTAATCGGCAAATCCCTTTCCTGGGAGCTTTTTAACCATGCGTGTACAAAAAAAATCGTGCACTTACAGGTCTTTATAAAAATAAAGTTTGTATTTGGGTCTGCACCAAAAGGGGTATTTATAAAGTCAATTGTGGAGCAGAGGTTTAAAAGTGGTCTAACCAGTCTGGACATTTCATTGATTTCCATGGTAACTGGTCAACAATTACTACTCTGGGCCAAAATTTACTTTTAGAAGTGACCCCAATGTCTTTACCTTACCTCCTTAGCTTACTTAAATTATTTTGCACCTGATGTGTTGACATCATCAAGTTATATATATAGCCTCTTTTATTCAGATAATGCACATTGGCTCTTCTGTTTGCAACTATTGACTTCTCGGCTACCTCTAGCCCTGCTGTCCTCCCTCAGATCCATTTTGAAAGACTTAGCAAGACTCAAACATTACGTAGGTCGTTCAGCAACAGTAGTCTGTCCTCTGTAGCGCTGTACTATTCTACAGGCTGCAGAAAAAGGCTACAGAGTCATAAATCAAAAACAATAATTCACTACTAGAAAGGATATTATAAACTCTGCTTGACCCAGATAAATACAGCAGGTGCAAAGGATCCTTACACAGGATTCCACATTTTCTATTCCACAAGTAATTAAAACATTTTTGGCAGCAGAAGATAATAGATAAGATTTTACTATACTTTTAAAAAAAAAAAAAAAAAATTTTTAATGATTTTAAATGATTGTTTCTGCTTGTAATGTATTTTAGAGGGGACAATATAAGTATTTTGTATCTTGTATCTAAATGAAGTTTGATTAACAAATAGCACCAAAAAAATGTATGTAAAGGAGGACAGAGTAACCACAAAAATAAATGCAATTACAGACCTCTAATTCCTGTGTGTTCTGTACATCCATCCTCACAAAGGCAGTTGCGAATGAAGAACTAGCAGGGTATAATTATTCAAACTCCTTGTGACTCATATCTGCTATAACCGCCTTTACACATTGTTTAACGTTCCAAATTCCCAACTGTTTTGTTTAGAGTGCATGTTACAAGGGCCAAGGCTTGACTTGAATTAACTTGTCCAGATCCCTTTTTTTGTTTGCCACAATCTGTCCTTCAGATGTCCGTTATTGTGGTTGTATTGCGTCTCTGGCCCTATTCGTGAATGAATGAAGTGAAAGGGATCACTCCTCTTTTCTCATACCACGTCAATAGTTTTGTGGCTATGTTGTTGTTTCTACACATCTAATATTTTTTCTTTATAGCAGTTGTGGTCTGACCACACCTATTTAACCTGAATACAAAGAATGTCATGATGAGGTACAAAGGATAGAAACAGAGCACTGGTGATGGGAAAAATGTGAGTATGTGTTTCAAAATAAACACAGGCGGGTGCACGTGGCACTCTTGTGAGGATTATTTTTAATATACAGCAGGTTTTCATCTGTAAAATTAAATCTAAATTTAAAGCTCAATATATGATATTTTCGCAAATGTAAATGAGCAGCCAACCTTCTAAAGCAGATATATGACTAAAATGGTATGTCCTGTTAAAGCAGGAATGATAGGTAAAAGGGTTGAACTTGATGGACTTGTGTTTTTTGTCAACCTAATTACCAAATATTTTTCAAATGTAATAGTCTCACCACTGTGTGAACAGCAACATTTCAGTCCTAGTCCAAAGCTTAATCGTGGTTTATGGTTAGGGCCTTAGCTAAGGCCAAACATTTTGTTTACACAGTGGTGAGAAGAAAGCACTTGATCCATGGATGTTGTGCCTGGCTTGCATTGTTTTTCCCACAAGTGTAGACTACTTGGCCTGTGTATACAACACCATGGCATCACTGGTGGTATGTTATGGGCGCACAAAGACTAACATTAAAAACTATTATTTAAAAACATATTTGTTCACCAAATAACCATAACCTCCTCCCCAGACCCTCTTAACCAAAAGTGGAATGCTGGATATCTAAGGCTATTCTTCTTTAATCTAGAGTCTTTGTATTCCTTTTCTCCCCTAACCTATTCTAATTTGTGTCTGTGTAGAGCGATGGTTAATTTGATAAGCACGATTGTGTCCTCTAGCACTGCTTCCTGACACATTAATGAATGTTAATCTCAGTCCAGTTTGGCGGTGACTCATTGCACTGACATTTCTGCTCTGATTACCCCAGCCCATACTACCCCCAAGGCAGGTGCCAGATGAAGACTTGGACACTGGTGTTCCAAAAATTATAACTATCATAAATACAGAAGACTGCACACAGTTTATGTATAGAAAAGTTGATATCTAAAAACTGATTTTATTAATAGCAGATTTTACAAAGCCTTTTAACATTGGATAATGGATGCATAACAACATTATTTTTCTTTTTACCATGGCCTGTATATGTTTGGGAGGTATCACAGCACATACTCTTTATCTTAATGGAGGTTGTGGTGCTTGTATGCTATATAAATCAACACCTTTCACAATTAGGGTTGCCACTTTTTCTTCAAAAAAAATACTGGCCTTGGTACTGTCTCCATAGACTTAACATTGGCCTGATGCCAATTTTTTACCGGCCTGCCGGTAAAATACCGGCCAGGTGGCAACCCTATTCGCAATCTACACAATCTACTCATCTATAAACAGGAGGCACCAAAGACACATTGAAAAAAAAATTTAAAACATTTTTCTCCTAAATTAGTCTTGCAATTTTGCCAACATAATGTATAGATAATTTTTTTTAATTTTTATTCTCAACGTTCCCAGTAAAACAATGATACAGTCCCTTTAAGGGAAGATGTTGTAGTGGCAACAATAAAAAATGGGGCGCAAATGTTTTCAGATAACATGTGTACTAGTTTTGGGATATCCCGTGTAGTATATAATTTGGCGAGTTTTGCAATTCCAAACCTTTCTGACCATAGCCAAGATGTTGGTATATTTTTTTTTTTACACACTTCTTTTTTTACATTCATTAAGGAGTAGTTTTGTATATAAAAGCTGAGTGAGATTAGATATTTTGTTAAACTGAAATAGTTTAGTGGGTGATTTCCTGGATAAATTTATAAAGCCGGATCCATTTGATCAGTATTAAGATGGGGCTCAACTATTGCTTTTAAAATAATCCGCATAACCTGACAATGGTAACAGTCTGGCAACAAAGTCATGTCCCAGGAGCAAAATACGATAACAGCTTGCTTCCACATTAACTAGTTTGTTATACTATTTTGTGGCGTTCTGATTGATGTAAATGAACCGTATGATGGCTTTTGCTGTTCCTGACAATTGTTTTCCTCTTGGCTCAGCATATGAAACAATCCTTAAAAGTCATTCCTTAACTCATTGAAAGGTATTCTGGGCTGTTTGCTTTTAATACGTCTTCCTAGTTCTCTTCTGTGTAACCCCTCCCCCCATTGGATATTTTGAAAAATGGTTAATGTTTGATGTAGGGAATAAATGTTGTACATGCTGTAAATGCAAAGAATTAAAAAAAAAAAAAAAAATCTGTATTTTGCGTTCAATGAATTAAGAGCAAATGCACAAAAAAGTATTTTATAACATGTCTGTTTAGAATATCAACTTATGGTGTGAAATACCCATTATATACATTTCTCATTGAAAGGCGTTAATTTGCATAACAAACCAAAAGGTGATGTCATTAACAGGAGACTCGACAGACACATTTATTGTGTGCATTGGGAAATATACTGGCAACGGATTTTAAACCTGCAAAATGGAGACAAATTATTCAAGAGCTACAATTTCTATGTTAAAGATGAGCGCATTATATATGGCACGCTTCTCAATTAAAGTAGTTAATTTGCATATGAAGCAACAAGTACATACATTAGTCTCTTAATCTATGCATTGGCGTGCAATTCTGGATAAATCTACATTCACAGCACAAGCAATATCTAGGTGGCCAAGCCTCTTTAAAATGATTGTGGGTACCTGTTTCAGTATGTTTTCAAACATGTGATGGTCTGAAAATAGTCTTTTATTCAGACTCAAATGGGCTTAAGTGATAAAATGTATACGTACAGTGCTGGTTTCTTTTTGGAAAAGAAAGTGTTGTCAGCTTTTGATGATTGTGTGTGCTTCTTTGGCTCTAGCATCCCAGCAACACAAGTCATTTAGCACAGACTTCTGGTTTGTATTCCAGTAGAGTAAAAACCTACCTCTTATACCTGGAACTACACAGCTGCTTAGACTGTGATATACTGAGATTAACCAGCTCACTGCTAGCCAGATACAAACAGTCCAATGGAGGTAAAGTTGGTCGGTTTCCTATGACTTGGTTTAACCCATAGAAAAGTTCAACACCTTATAAAACCCCTGACAGAAGTCAGACTGCCTTTGTCTAGTACACTGATGTCCAAATGGCAGCTCACAGGTTGAATCATCGGTTCTTCTCACAGCACCTGTCCCTTCTAAAAGTTCTTAGATTTTATTGTATGGCCCCATGAAATTATTCATTTCTAGCTTCCAACCTAATCTTCTGCATGACATGCGACCCCTTACCTTAAAACAGTGGCATCTAATGTGCGGCGCATCTGAAGCAATGGTTAGGGAACCATACCAGATGTTATATATATTCTCATTGAAGTACAACTGGGTAATCCCTAAATCCTGGACCATTGAGGGTCCTTGAGGACAGATTTGAGAAGCACTGATTTAAGGCATTGAGCTACACTGTTCTAGTCTAAAAATAAAGCACCATCAAAACACATCAACATTTATGCAAGACACTTATTAAAAATTCATATTGCAGGGTTGTTTTAAATTATGCAGTTCTGCGGTATTTTAGTCACATTTCTTGCATTAAGTCTTAATTGATGCTGTGACACGCCTCATAAAATATAGATACAAATGATATCCATATATCTCCCCAAAAAATATTCTAATGTTTTGTACAATATCCTTAATGGAACTAATTGTACCAAGTACATGAAACAAGTGCCCATAGTCTACTTTGAATCTGATGATTCTAATGGATAATATGTCTGCTACATTGTGGGACATGTAGTCAACCATTCCTGAGGACCAAGGGTCTGTCATCACTGACCACCTGTCCTGGTTTGGCCTGCATTTTTAACAAGTGCTATGAATCCTGAAAAGACTGGACAAAAACAGGTAGGGTATCAATCATACGTAACAATCTCAAACGACCCTCTGTTGATGGGTAGGTTTGCAGCTAACTAATGCAGTTGGGCTGTCTACCCTCTAAAACCTACATCAATGTGATGTAATAATTATAATAACGCATGGCTCTGGAGAATTCACTGTAATACTCTCTTACCATGGCACAGAGAATTGGGCTTAAGTTAAGATTGTATTGGTAAACGTTTCAGAACTATTGGTAGTATTTTTGTATGAAGTGCTGTCTCTGCTGGTGATATCTGGGGGCTTGGGTAATATATTTTGCTGTTTAATGTAAAAAAAATCTAGTTCAAAATCAAGGAGCCAGTGCCTTTATGAACAATTGTCTGGAGATAGTGAAGACCAATGCTCAAAAATAGGGTTTAAACCTGCTGTGCATCTGAATGCACCTGATTCCATGGCTTTAATGCATTAGAAGGCATGGCGTGAATTTATCATCTGTTGCATGTTTGTTTTATTACGTTATGGCCCGAGAAGAGGTTGTTTGTTGTGGTTGATTCTCCCCTCTTCCAGAGATTGCATCGATATGGTTATTTCAAAAATTCCCATGTGCATGGCAAACATAACCGTATGGCCTGGCATGCCATCTGCTGCAGAAGTCTTAGGGCATCTTTTAAATTAATGGCATATTTGTGCCCTGCGAGACTGGGTAACGCAGTCCGTGTGTTGTGGGCATACATATGCTGTAATGCATAACTCTTCAAGTTCCTACTGCAGCAGATGTAACGCCATCTGCATAGATGGGGGATCCACATAGTTTGAAATCCCCAAGTAAAATACCCATGGCCGCAGGGTGTTTGGATGATGTATTTATTATAAACATTTTAGGCTGTCAACCCAAATGCATTCTTTCTGCCAGAGTTAACGCAGCCCTTTTAAATTTAATGCAAATTTAATGCAAGGTGTCTTTTTTTTGTGCAGTGTAGAATATATACTTTTTTTTTTGTGGATGATTACGTACGGATATCTGTAGTACAAAGAAGTGCCAACAGTAAAAATATAGGTGGCAAAACAGTGTAGTTCCAGGGATCTCTCTAACCCTTTTATAAACCAGGGAGCTCTACAAACATAACTGATTGGATACTAAAGTAAAACAAATAGGTGAAATCACACTACATTAGCAATGACCACTGTGTGAAGGACCTACATAATAGGTAGCAAGAGATTAAGTGACACAAATGTTGCAGTGCAGACACTTTCTACTTTTCTTTTAATTACATTTTTATCTTGTCTAATACAGAAGCACAAGTGAAAAACTGGTTGTCCCTAGTCTGAGGATAAACTGGCATGTACTTTTGACAGTACATGCCAGTTTATTCTCTGTCTGGGAGCTGCCATGCTTTCTTGGGAAGCTGACAGCTTGGTGCGGTCGGCGACTGTCTTTCTCTGCTAGTGAAGAGAGACCCTCATTTTTGTATGTGATCAACTGAGGGGTCTTTAACTAGGTCCCAACTGCTGAGCCTACACAAAAACAAGGGTCTCTCTCTGCAGACCACGAGCAGGGCAAGCCCATGTTATGATAGGCTATGATACACGCTGACACAGTCAGTTTGCGCCATCCTCCAGACTGACTGTGTCTCATCTGTGAGATACAACCAAGAGTAAATCCGTGTCTGTCTATTACGATACACGTTGGGTTTACTTGGAAATGCAGGACATTTTTAAAAAAAAGTTAAATTGTCCTTTAAGAACCCTGGGTTATATTGGATATGTTGGAAAATAAATGGAGTGATAGACTAGAGTCCCTTGTAAGTATACATTATGACGTTTGTTGCCATATAGCTTAAGAAGTGGGAACTGAGCTGCAATAATCTGTATTTATTAAATGACAACTGTCTACAAAAATAAAAAAAAAGTTCTTTTTAACTGAAAATTAGCATCAATTTTACACATTTCTTTAATGAAAGAATATAAATAAAGTGATACACTGAGCCCTCTTTGATGTATAGCACTATCGGGGAAGACATCCTGGGTCTCTTCTTCAAGTGACCCAAGATTCTGAATCGAATGTCAGCCCCCCTGATAGAACTATACAGACACAGAGAGCTCAATAAGTTACTTTTATTTGTATTCTTTAATTAAAGCATTTATATGTAAAATGCCTACACATGATGCAATCTTTATTTTAAAACTAACTTTTTTCCCCGACAGTTGTCCTTTAAATAAAGGTATAAGGGCTTACACAATAAAAAGAGAGAAATGCAGGGAATTGCAATGGAAATTTTAAACTTTAGGCCAAAGTAGTCGAGTTTGAAAAATTCTCCTATTCAGCTCCATTGGAGAATTTTTCCAAATTCTGCTACATTGGCCTAAAGTTTGAAATTCCCATCTCGATTCCCAGCAATCCTCTCTTTATTGAGCATACCTATAGTTTCGTCCCCAGGAATATGAATGGCAGTATAATCCAAGATTATACAGTCTGCTCAAGAACGGTCTGTCCACTGGATACTCTGTTTTGACAAATTTGAAGTTATATCATTTTAGTCATGCAATTGGTTAAGCCCATATTAGTTGGTTTAATGGATTTGCCAGTAAGCATGTCAGTGGTCCGAAACCAAAAGTGTCTTAAAAAAAAAAAAACATAGCATGGAAGTATAAATTATGATGTATATTTGTAGTGAAATAAATAACTTCTTGTGTGTATGTATATGGATGAGACATTTCCATTTAGAAGGGAAAATAATAAATAAAATGATTCATTTTTTCTTAATTGATTAAATGTATGTGTGTGTGTGTGTATATATTTACTTTTATGAAAGACTTCTTATAACCGTATCTGTGCATATTTGAACACTCGGGAAGAGCATTGTCTGATTGCTAAGACTATAATCTTCTGACATTGATCTTTCCGCCTCTGTTGGAACGCTATCTGTATTTTAGTAATTACTATGCTGTCACTCCATGGGTTAATTCTCTCCGCATTACCTCCCTTCCAGGGCACAGACAGAGCTGTCCTACCTCCTGTACCAGACCTGCCATTGGGGCATTAGAGAGCTGTAATTTCCTGTTGAGCAGCCCCCCCCCCCCCCCCCCCTCCCCTCCTGTGTCTGTGGTGCTTTAAGCTTTGTGTCCTATAGATTGTGGCTGCGTGCTAACAAATCTCTATTGTCCAGAGGATGGAGGGCTGGCGGGGTCTGAAGAATTGCTGTCTGGTTTCTATTCAAATCCAGGTAGCCGGATCTATGAAATAGACTGTTCCAGTGGCTACGTGAGGGACGTTGGCTAGCAGAGAACTGCAGAGCGCAGCCAGACTGCTCTGACTCTGCATATTCGTACAACCTGCACACTGCTTAACCCTTGTAATGTAATGTAGAGCACTGAATGGCAGCAGGCCTCTATGACACTGAATTGATTAGACAGTTCTGTGTTCAGTCTGCAGCTAGGTAATATCCAGAGTATATATTGATATAAAGATATATATCATAGTAATTTATATATACATGCACATACACCATTTAAAACAACCAGTCTGTCCATTCTCCTTACCCCTATCGCCACCTGATTTAAAGCATTACATCTTCCGAATCAAGGCTTTCCATTTAAAACCTCACTTTAGTGCTGAATGGTGTGTGTGTGTGTATAAACTGAAGTTAAACTTTTCAGAGTTTTTTTTTTTTTATTTAAATCGGTTTTATACAGATATTAGTGTTCCTTCTATGTATGTCTAGACTGCTTTCATAGTTGTAGCCCAGCAGAGAGAGAACACCATTTGTACAATGTTTTGACAGATCAGATTGTAAGCTCTTTGCTTCACATTTTGCCTCTGCTATATTATATAACATGCACTTATTAATACAGCATTCTTTTTGTGTTTTGTACGGTCCTGACTAGGTTAGTGTAGTAATATTTACCTGCTCCAGGCTTAGAGATACTCTACAGATCCTCACATCAGATTAACTGGGGTATTTTCACAAAAAGGTTAATCGTTTAAAAACAGATTTTCTCCCTCCCCCCAAAATTTTTCAGGTTCATTAAAAAAATTAAACCCTAGGAAGATATTGTAGAACCCCCTTGTTCCGACAGATCAGATCTCTTACCTGTTTCATGTAAAACCCCAAGAACAATCCGGCATCTCCCCAGTTATTATGAAACGAATTGTCTTTCAGAAAGCTGCTATACTGTGCTTTGTCTGTTTATCTTGTGCAATGTCTTAAAGCGAGATGACTCCTGTAGCAGCAACAACACTGTGTGGATCACTGTAGACAAAAGCAGGCGCGACTGGAGGGGTGGAGGATAGAAGAGGAGGGGGTGGGCAGGTTTGGGAACATTTCCTGTCACTTAGCACATTCCTCCTCACTTGGGGGGTTCGGGGGGGGGGGTTTGATCTGCGACAGTATTTTTTTTTTTTTTTTACTTATTGGGAGATTTAACTTTTTTCTTGCATTTCTATACAGTTTGCCCCTGTTTGTGCAAAGCTAAATAACTTGGGTCACAATTAAGCGGAAGATTAACCCTTTGTGCCTGCAGACCCACGTTGTTCTGCTTGCTAAATATTAAGTCCGATGACTTGAAAAAACAGTCCCTTTCCCCAAGGTTTACTAATTTAATTAGGATGTTGTCTTAAACTGATCTGAAACACTACCCCATCATTGGTGTGTAGAGTGCAAGCTTTGTGGCCAGGAATCTGTTTCCCTTGTGCAAAACCTTCTGCATAAAAAAAAAAAAGTATTCAGGGATTCTCTGTTTATGTTGTTTTTGCAACCACTATATAAAATACATTAAAAGATGCAATTACTGAAATACTGTAACTTTGTACAATCATTTTTTTTATATAAATTACGTTTCTGATGTTTTTGTACTACATGTGTATCAGTATACTTCATGTAGCTACAGTTGATCAATGTGCAGAATTGTATGCAGTTACAGTAAATGAATGAAGTATACCAATTGCTTCAGCAAAACCACAACACCATTTAAAAAATCAAATTATTCCATCCATTGCATTGCATCTTTGTACTTTTTTTTTTCTTTCTGGCACTTAGGGGGTTAAACAAATGGCAGCTCTATTTTTTTTTCCCCAAGTGCACAAAAGCCGGTTGACCCTACTGTGTCCACCTATCAGAACAGCACACACTGTCTGGGTTTTAGCTGGTGTGGCTTTGTCCCCCCCCCTGTCTGTCTCAGTCCCTCCCTGTCTAGTACAACCAGCCCTGCGGCTAGCAGAGTATTTGGTTACATCCATACCTAGATTGTCTGCCGTCCCCAATTCATAGAATCCTTCGGCAGTTCTAGTGTTGCTAACAAAAAAAGGTACAAATCCCAGTACAGAAACAATGTAACAGATTTAGTAAATATATTTAAAAAAAAAAAAATAATAGTAAAATGCAGTTTATCATTTATTTTCAACTAGCAAGACTTTTTCTTCTGTAAGTGATCAGAAATCTCCCTTTGGAAGAACAAAGGAACCACGTGGGAAAAGCAGCCCAAAAAAATCTCTCCATACAAATTCTGTGTTTCTTACAACTAGCGCAGTTAAGACAGCAGAAAACTGATATACTCACCCAACAGGAAGGGGATCCCCCAGTAAACCACAGCAAAATCAGATGTCTGGTCTTTTCCCAAGCTTTGTTTTAAAAAATGAAAAAAAGGAACTTTAGCAGCAGATGGCTACCTCTGTGCTGGAATTAGTTGGCTGGTATAGTAGCTCATGCTGAAACCCTTTGGAATTCCTACTAACTGCACTATCTTCTCCCTGTCTACTGCACTTGCTTTGAACTATATATGACCCATTTGATGGACAGGACCAAATGCAGTCATGTGCAAGGCTAGAAAGCCAGCTATTTGCTAGCTACAAGCATGGAGGAAGGGGGTGGTATAGTTCCCATTGGACCATTTACACTCTTGCCCCCCTTGCTTCACCTCCACCCCTTTCTTATCCTTGATTCCCATCACTGAAACATGACCCATTCAAAGACTGCAATTTGCAGCTCTTGCTGTTTGTGTGTCAGCTCAGCCTCCAGTCACAGGTTAAATTAAAATGCACTGCTTCCTGTTGCAGGTTTATCTAATCCAACGACACCTGCATTCTGAGGACAAGGAACACCCTCCCTATCTAGGATAAAGTATGAATTTTTAATTTTTCCTAGCAAGACAGGCTTTCAGCACAATGGATGGAACTCTTCAGCCATACACTGCTAGCATTATTAAAATGTTAATTTTATTGATTGCCCCGATTTCATACACCATGCCCACTGATCTACAGAAAGTGTTGGTGCACCCCACAACTGTGCTCCACAGCTAGTGCAAAAAAAGCATAGATGCTGAACCACGGACCCTTATGTCACTCTGTGGTACCACTGTTTACTCCCTATCTGTCGGTATATTTGGAAGAATTTGTAGTATGGCTTTATTATTTTTAAATTCATATTTATGAGGGTTAATCGTGATCTATTGAAGGGTATTAAAAGATCCTTTCTGCTTTTAAGGAAATTCTTTCTTTTTGAAAGAGAGAACGTCTCTTGCTCATTCAGGCATGAGATGCTCATCCAAAAGCTGCAGCACACCCGTATCCTGTGGTCCATATACCCAGCATAATGACTGTAGTGCAAGGTTAGGTCTTCAACATGACCCGTTATTTTATGTTAACATTGTGAGCATACCATTAGTGCTGAAATGCTGTATGTCCTTGTAGTGTACGCGATATCTGTTGTAAGTACAATTTTTATTCTTTAACATTTTCCCCAAGTCAAAAAACATCACTTTAGTAATGGATTGTGGTGGATGGAGGAGGACATACAATACACCGGATAAGTACATAATACTGCATTATGGCTGATGCTGAATTGATAAAAATAATCTAGCATCGCAGGTGGTAAAAGATGGGCACTAGGTTATCCTGATCATAAAGGAAGGTCAACTACCTATTAATGCTTACTGCCGTGAAAGTGGTATATTTCCTTTCATGAAACTGTTCTTGATTCTTGAATTGATAAATTGTGTCTGTGAATGGAGTAAATTGTTTTGTGTTAACAGTGATCTCAACCATTTAGTTTTTTTTTTTCTAAATTACTATGGGGGGGGGGAGGAATCCATTTTTGTTTTTTTGTTTTTTGTTTTTTAATATCTTGGAGTTAAGCGTAAACTAGTACAAATCTGGTTAAACATACGCTAAATATACAGGGTAATTTACAATGACGAGTCTGGGTGTCAACGTTATATAGTGCAGTGAGACCCAATTTGAAAGGGAAAAAAATTAGATTGCAAAGTATGTAATGAAATAAAAAAGTATAAAGAAACATTTCTCTGTTTCATTTTGTTGGTGCGCCTTGTTTGTTTGATAAAAGTGCACCAGTACAGTACAGAAACTTGTGACACCCAGTAGTGAACCATCACTTATTTCCTTTATAAGAAATACTAGGCATTGTGTAGTGTTTTGAGGCTGAATAACACTCTCATTGCAGCTAACCCGTTTTTTAAATTAACCTATTGATAGGCATTGCTCTAAGGCATTGCCCATGTATCTGGAATTTAAACCTGTAGAATAATTATAAACAATTGTACACATTATTATGTATTAAATCATTTTCATTACACCTGTTATTTACAAATCAAAGTTGCCGTCGTCCGTGTACTGTGATGTTCATGGATAGACTGAGAATGGTATTGGGAGATGGGATGTTAATTCAACAATAGGAATTGTGTGGCGATTAAGGCATTATACTCACTACAGAAGGAGTATCCTATCTTATATAGAAGGAGTATTATAAGGAGTTCCAACAGACTTTTAGCTGGAGCAATAAGTGGAGATGGAGAGACATTTTTCCATATGGATTACAAAGCTATATAGAGGGATGTACGTAGAATTATTGTTATTTGCAGTTATTCGTAGGAGAAGAAATATGGATGATTAGTGGGCATAAGGGGGGAAAACGGCCCCCTTTAATGTAAGCATGGCAAATGGATTACAGGCATACCCCATATTAACATACACAATGGGTCCAGAGCATGTATGTAAAAATGAAAATGTGCTTAAACCTTTTTCTCACTTTAACGGGCTACAGTACAGATGTTTTAATAGACAGGATGGACATCACCCGAGCCTGTAGTGGTCACACAAGAAGAAGCACTGTACAGTACCGTAGGGTAGTCTCCGCATCATTAGAATAGAAATGCAAAAGTCCATAAACAGGAATGGTTGCACTATAACAACGTCTTTACTCGTCCTTAAAGTGGGGTATACCTGTACGTTAGTTGCCAGCTTGTTTCTGTATCAACATTTATTTTTAAATGTTATTTATTTGAATGGCAACTTTGTAATTTAGGTGCCTCCATCCAATGTTATGTGTTTGATCGGGCTGCATAGACCAGTATTGCCACTATACTTTCCCCCCTAAGTCTGCCAGTGTGGGTATTTTTCAGTTCTGGTATAATGCTACCTATACTCCTGGCACTGAAACGAAAGCCGTAATTAATGAACCCCTTGGGGTCTGTCATACCATCAAGTTTGTGTTTCTCGTGTATCAGATTTTTTTTGTGTTAAAGAAAGTTCAGTGGTAGAAAAACACAAAAATCACTGCTGGTTCTCCAGTTACACGTCTGAAACATAATATCCGATTATTGTGGACTCACCCTACAAGTAACTTAACACTTCGTTCTTTTAGCCACTGGCCATTTTAACGCTTCTTGGTTGAGGAAAAAAATAAATTGTAGCTGTCAACAGTTGTTCTGATTCTGCTGTACAAGAGAAGTTAACGCTTTTACTGCTGGATGACTCCGTGATGTGTTACTGGATGGAGATAGAACAGTGGTGAATACTTTTATCTCATGGATTCTCTTCCTAGAGAGACTAAGGTAAAACTGTCAAGATTAGGTTATTTATAGGTGGTGCCAAGTGCCACTACACATGCATATTTAAATAACTCCCAACTGCATTGTTCTAGAATTCCAGCAGTCATCTTTCCAGGTTAATACATGATGGTTCCAGGGTCTTTTCTGGTCTGGTGGTCTGTCTGTTAGTACAGTTAGAGACCTTAGTTTTCACCTTATAGAGGTCCCCTCTGGTGGTGGCACACGAACACTAAGGACTCTCACTTCACCAGCAGACAGATACGACCAGACCGGCAGGCCCTGATCAGACGTGTGCATCCACGCTGTGAATTCTGACACTGTCGGTGTGTGCCAGCATCCAAATGAGCTCTGCCTCAGCTCAGAGGCAGGGCTCAAAGTGAATGCACATTCATCCGCAAAGATATATCTGGTTTATTCTAGACAGTTGGAACCAGTTTTTTTTTTTTTACTTCAAGCAATGAAGCAAAAGTAAAAAAAACAAACTTTAGTTCAACTTTAACCAATTTAAACTTGACTCCCAGTGGTAATCTCAGTTTTTGTTCCTATGTCAGTGTACTACAGATACGTAAATATATACAACTAAATTGACCTAAAAAAAAAAAATCTGTTTTGCATTCTGCAATTTATCAATAAGGATTGCCTACTCCATTAACCTTTCCTACTCCATTCCATCTACCATCCTAAACATGAAAAACAAGATCTCAATTTAGTCATGGTTGCTGACCAGAAACTTCATGGATTAGAATGAAGCAATAGCAGCCTCCATCTAATACACAGAAGTGTGTGCATGTGAAATATAGAAAAATGAAAGATCTCTAGGGGGACTCTATTATACACGTTGAGCCTTTTTTGCATGACCTGCATGACCTTTATACGCATCCCTGTCAAATGTATATCTTGTTTCTGTTTACATGAAAAGTAATTAAATAATCACGGTAATTACTGTGGGATCCCCTCTGCAGTTAATTAATTGGTTCCCTCTGGACACACATGAATTATATATTCTGCAGTGGAACATATATTGAACTTTTAAGCTTTACACCTGCAAAAGTGTACCTTGTAACCAGAGACCCTGGCTAAGCTGTTCATTTTGTGACATGGTGTTTTGTACATTGGTTCATAAAACAAAATGGTAACATTTGTAGTGGAAATGAGAAATGTGTGCCTAAATTGTATCGCATTGAATGAAATGTGCACAGGCAACAGCTTTAATGGACCAAAATGGGACTTCTAAGCTAAATGATTTAAATGTAGTATTAGTATAGAGCCTTGCCATATAGCTGCTGTTGGTCTACATATCACAGCTTTCTAGAAAGGCAGGGAATCATATAAGCTGTAGCTAGGGTTGCCACCTTTTCTTCAAAAAAATACCGGCCTTGGTACTGTCTCCATAGACCTAACATTGGCCTGATGCCAATTCTTTACCGGCCTGCCGGTAAAATACCGGCCAGGTGGCAACCCTAGCTGTAGCCCAGTTGGATACCCAGGCTATAGAGCATTTTGAGACAACAGTTGGGGGAACTGAATAGCCATTGCATGCGTCAACAATCCAACCTTTATTATATGTTTGAACAAAACTGTTAGATTCCTACAGGAATACATGATATACATGTAGCAATGCTGTCTTGACTAGCTGCATTTTTGTTCTCAATACAATGGCGTGAGGTAAATCTTCCATTTTCCCTGTTTCCTGCTTCCTCTTTTGCCAGTTCCCGCTTTTACCAACCACTATGGCAACAGTCAAACCTCTGTCTCCGTCATTAACTAATTAAGGTCTGAAGGACGTCCGCTGTTGAAATCCGCTGTGCGCTACCTCTAGCCCAATCAGCAGCTGCTAAATGCCATTTCTGTGTACCTGGCTTTGATAGCTCTAGTCTCTCTCTGCCTCACCCTAATTGGGATGCCACCTCTTCTACAAAAAAAAAAAAAAACAGCCTTGCTGGTGTCTCCATAGATTTAACATTGGCATCAAGCCAGTTTTTTTTTACCAGCCTACAGGAGGCACCCTAATCATGGGGCAGGGAGAGACTAATAATAGTGGATCCAGCTCCCCACCAGTTCCCCAAGCACCTATTGCTCCCAGAACCACTTTAACATGTATCCTGAATCTTTGGGGTTAGTCATTTGGTTTGTCTAGGATAGGATTAGGGAAATTTATAAAGTTTGTGTGGTTGGTTAGTGATGATTAAGGGGCTAACCAGTATAAAAAAAGTGTTGAACCCTAATATTTAACCCCTAGAGGAAAAGGGGCATTCCAGAAAGGTCAGTGGTCCTACAGAGACATTTTACTAAAAGAATACTGCAAGTGAACCAGCCCTCCCAGCCGTAGAGATGCAAGGTGTGTAAATATATATATTATGATTAAGCGTGCATCCACGCGAAACGCGTTGTTTTTCACCCCGTTTCTGCTGTTTCACATGTACCTTCATTTATGCAAATAAACCACCTATTTTTCAACTTGGATTCCTGAGAGCGGATTCTTCCCTTCACCATTTGTTCATTTATTGTAAATATATATAACCACAAACTTTGGCAGACATTAAGGGTAAAATGGCTACATGAAATGCGTTAACATGCCCCATGTGAGTATATATGTCTACCCCATCGATATGTGTGTATTTCTGTTGATAACGGGTGGGCTGATGCCAGCCCTCCCCTGTCCAAGGTACTTTATCTCTTTCACCTACTAAGAACAAGGCCTTATTTTAGTAAGATGCAGGCTGTCTGACTCATTCACTCAGTGTATCATCAAAGAGATTTTGCACAAGCGGTGTAAATATATGTAAATGATTTTTTTTTCTTGCAGAATACAAGAGGTAACAGATCTAACAAAAATAATTGTAATGAAAATCACATTTTTTTTATTCCTATTTTATAGCACTTTTCTATAGAGCAGGCTGCATGCAAAATCCTCTTTATGAAGTAACACTTTTTAACTTTAATCCTAAATATTTTTCCTTCTTTGTAATGAGCATCCTTCCTGTACATCATTGAAACCCTTTTATGTATTTAAATGCTTTTATCATATTCCCTCTCTTTTAGCTTTCCTCCGGCCATATATAATTAGATTCTTTTCTATTTAACACGTATTTAAAAATAATTATTTTGAAGATTAGTGACCCTAGGCGACAGATGTGCCAATTAGGTGGTTAAGTATTGTGGGAGTTTATCTGTAGAAGCCTGTTGGCTTTTTTGAGTAGCTGTTGGGGACTGTGACTTCTATGATGGAGTATTCAAGGCACACTCCAAGCAAAACCTTTTTTGCACTGTTTTCTTGCAAACACCCTAGTCCGCCATCTCTCTCAATAACACTTTCTTAATTGCTGCATATATATTACTATCAGCATGCGTAGGTATTACAATTGTTCACTTACATAAGGACTTGAAGCCTATAGCTGTATTTTCTGCTATGTTTCAAGTATTACATGCTGTCCTGCAGAAAGTATTATTCAATCATCAAGGTATTTCCTATGTGTTCTCCTCCATGATTAATTGATTTGTTCCCCCTGGACACACATGCATTCTACATTCTTCAGGGGAGTATGTACAATGGGAAGCTGGCTGATCTTGAAACCTAGCTGTGGTTAAAAAAAACTCTTTACAGGCTCCATTGTGATGCATGTATGTGCTTTAGAAGTTTAAAGGGACAGCATCACCTAAATGTTGTTTTTACTGTGAATGTAGAGGATTAAATATGATTGAAAACAATCTATACATGGTGCTGTCAAAATTGTCAAGAAAATGCCTAAATAAGAGAAAAATGTGTTTTTAATGTGCCTGTGGAGTCTCCTGCTTATGACATCACCTGTCGTCCGGTATGCAAATGAACTGCTTTTCAATGAGAAATATTAAGCATATTAAGCCACATTTTTCTCCTAATTTAGGCATTTGCAAGTTTGCTAACACAATGTGTAGATCATTTTCAATGATTTTGTATTCTCTACTAGTAAAAACAATGTTTAGGTGATACAGTCCCTTTAATTATAATTGTGGACACTGGGTGGGTGCATCAGTAGAAGCTGCAAACCAGATATTGGCATTCTAGAATACAAATATTCCAAATTAAATGCATACTTTTTAAATTAATAACAAAAATGGCAACAAAGTCTTTAACCAAGAAATCTAGACGGAGACATTCTCATGTACTTTAATATCCATTAAAAAGCAATGCATTTTCAAGACTGTTTTTTTTTTTTTTTTTTTATATATATGGGTTGCATTTCTCTGTCAATTAATTAAATATTTTAAAATATATATATATTTATATATATATATATATATATATATATATATATATATATATATTGTTTTAAGATCCTACAACATAAACTTCTTTTCATTTTAATTACCAGTAATCCTTTCTCGAAGTATAATGCATAGCATTGTATAATGATAAATCATATGTGAGGAGGGAATATAAACCAATGCTCGTAAGAGCTTACGGTGTGCCATCACGGCAGCTCCAGTCTCACGCTAAATTGGTGCAGGGCTTTGCTTAAGGGTCTAACGTTGAATTGGTGCAGGGCCTTGGGAAGGGTTAATTGATTCTTCCCTCCTGTTTCCCTCCTGTCCCACTCCTCCCAGCTACTGTATGCAGACATTCATTGGAGAGGTCAGGGCAGGACAAAGCAGGCAGGCTGGATTGTGTTGTGCTCTGCAGAGCCTGTACAGTGTGGTGACATCACAGGCAGACAGAATAGAGCTGCCTGTGTGTACCAGCATCTTGAGCTGGGTCTTAAAGGAGCAGGCTTTTTTTCGTATACAAGTTTGAAAGCCTCCATAGACCTGATAAACATTAACCTGCACCCCCACTGCTGCATTTAAGGTGCTACTATTATGGCACACGCAAGCATTTTCACAAACATCCTTTGCATGTGACAGTCCTTCCGTCTCCATACATTTCTGATAGGTGGCCATTTTCTCTCTCACTTTCAAATTATGCAATCGTGGTTTCCCTGTCATAGGTTAGCTCCTACATATACAAAAAAATACAAATTTGTTTAAACAAGAAACGGTAGATAAAAGCATCTTCATGTAAGGAAGTTGTAGGTGAACAGAGAGATTGTGGCCTTGGATTATTTGTCTACTTATGGCTTACAACTGTCCTTTGTTCATCTCAGGGGTTAATGCTTTCCGTAAACACTATGTAGTATGACTAAAGAACACTTAAACCATGCGGTAACATGTCCTAACATGAAAGTGCATGTCATTAGCACTAACAGAGTCTTTGTTTAAAGTTAATGTGAATATTTTAGCATGCTTTATCTTCAGTCTTATTAAATCAATTATTGTGTTGCCTTTATTGCCTGTTGTGTGTGGTTTTTTTTTTTTACATTTTTTGACATTCATTTTGTTAGTCCCATTCTAGTGGGAATTGTAGTACAACCTTTTGACACTGTTACTTAATATTTTCTTTTACTATCATCAAGCTTTTATGTAAGAGCTTGGATGTATGTGTGCATTAAAAGCCTATACATTTTAGTGGTTGGAAATAAGAATATAGAAACATAGAATGTGTCAGTAGATAAGAACCAACCATTCAGCCCATGTAGTCTGCCCAGTTTTCTGAATACTTTCATTAGTTCCTGGCCTTATCTTATATTTGGGACAGCCTTACTCCTGTTCCATGCATGCTTAAACTTCTTCACTGTATTAACCTCTTCCATTTCTGCTGGAAGGCTATTCCATACATCCCCTACTCCAGAGGCGTAACTAGAAACCACCGGGCCCCGGTGCAAAAATTGCCCTGGGGCCCCTGACCCCACCATGTAACGCCACCACAGAAATGCCACTTACATGCCTCCCAACTGTTACGATTTGTGCAGGACAGTACTGATTTTGGTAGGCTATGCCGCTGTCCTGCCAACCTGTATTAGTTGTTGTTAGAAATCAACATCGGTATTATGCGTAATTGGTTTTTAAAACAAAAAATCTTTATTAGTCTCTTTATCCATCCATGTATGGATGTTAATATGTAAAGAATATAGACACAGACAGATAGATACACCGGCAGTTTTGTAATGTAGCAAGATATATACAAGATATAGTGTATATCACACACACGGAAAAAAAATCATGAGGTGACAAATAAAGATCAATGTTAGGTCATCCTAGCTCAACCTGGTGCTAAACAGGCACAATAGTTATATGCTGTTATACACACCCCAGACATAGGTGATATTAGTATACAAGAAGGGGTTAATCAGTCTGGGGATCATTATAACCAAGACTCATAGTTGATTATATCACCAAGTTCCCGCCAACATTACCATGCATCCTTGATATACAACAGATACTTTCGCAGCATCTACATCTACATAAGGCAGGTGCATTTTATCACTTTTACATTAAATATAGTAAGACCTGGTGCAGATGTGCTTGTCAGAGAGCTGTGTCTACACCATAAAACATACAATAGTATGAACCTATCACTTCTGCTGGAAGACTATTCCATGCATCCACCACCCTCTCACCAAAGTAATATTACTTTTCTGACCACAAAAAAAAACCATTTTCAGCTTTTTCAAAAGCTTGAGGTGGACCCCAAAACGAGTATATAATTAGTTGCATGTATGCTTATATGAACTTTTTAATATTATATTCAACTATTTTCATATGTAATAAAAATATTATTGGAAAATTGTTAATTTCTTATTTTTATTACGTTCCTCTGCACCCACATTGCACCTAAAGGTCTTAACACAGCACTATATATAGTACCCACAACACTTAGCTTGTACTTATATTGCACCCACACGATTTGCATGCCACAGTGACAATTTGCCCACCAGAACATACCACAGTGTCACTTTGACATGCCACGGTGTCACTTTCCCCCATAGTACATGTTATTTTGTCCCACAGAACATGCCACAGTATCACTTTGGCCACAGCCAATTTGCCCAGTAATATGCCACTATTAGACTTACCATTAATATGCCACAGCCAGACATCCAGATTGCCCATTAATATGCCACAGACATTTTGCCCATTAATATGCCACAGCCATTTTGCCCATTAATATGCCACAGCCATTTTGCCCATTAATATGCCACAGCCATTTTGCCCATTAATATGCCACAGCCATTTTGCCCATTAATATGCCACAGCCATTTTGCCCATTAGCATGCCACAGCCATTTTGCCCATTAGCATGCCACAGCCATTTTGCCCATTAGCATGCCACAGCCATTTTGCCCATTAGCATGCCACAGCCATTTTGCCCATTAGCAAGCCACAGCCATTAAAGTGCTACTATTAGCCTGCCCATTAATATGCCAGACAATTTGCCCAATATGGCATTAATACACCACCACCATCCTCCCCTCTTCCCCAGTACTCACCTGGTTGTTTTCTCCGTGTTTTATTTTGCCATTAATATGCCAGTGTTATTTTGCCATTTATTTGGCAGTATTATTTTACCATTCATTTTCCAGTATTGTACCCTTCATTTGCCAGTTATTTTTCCCTTCATTTGCCAGTATTATTTTGACCTTCATTTGCCAGCGTTATTTTCTCATTAATATGCCAATTAAAAATCCCTTCTCCTCGTCCCCTTCCCCAGTACTTACCTGGATGCTGCTCGTCCCCGGCCGTCTCCTCCGAAGTGTTTTCTGCACGCACGCTGTGTGCAGGAAATACAGCCACCGGATATGACGCTGTCATTTACGTCGGCTGCCCCATTTACCATTTATTTTTGTAGAGGTCGACAGGGTAGCCGGGCCCCCTAGAGTGATGGTCTCGGTTGCAACTGTGACCCTTGCGACTACAATAGATCTGCGACTGCCCCACTCTCTTGGTAAAGTAATACTTCCTGATAATACTTGAAAACATTGTCCCCTCTAATTTAAGATTATCCTTGTG
This sequence comes from Pelodytes ibericus, assembly GCA_036172795.1. NCBI lineage: Eukaryota > Metazoa > Chordata > Amphibia > Anura > Pelodytidae > Pelodytes > Pelodytes ibericus. The sequence goes on along the minus strand of CM069864.1, from coordinate 75,389,876 downwards.
GAAGTTTTTATTCTTTTAAATATATTGTCCCCTTTACCATGTTCCAAGTATATTTTTAACACTCCAAGTATCCCCTGCCAGCAAGTGTCTGTTTACAACCTAGCTAGATGTTATAGGGGTGCTAGTAGAAAACCAGCCAGACAGATTACAGTCTCTCTTGGTTTTTACATCTTTGTGCGTATTCTGTGCTCTTAGTTTCTGGAATGTCAAACAATAAATACTTTTCTCCACCCAGACTGCCATTGTCCTACATCTCATGAAACCTTCAATCAGTGCTTTATACCCATACTCCACTTCTATAATGATAGTTTTGAATTTTCCAGCTTTATTCGCTCGTACGAGTTCCGCTTTCTCCTCTCTGCGTCTAGACGATTGTAGGCTTCAAATTACCTAGCAACAGCCTTTGTGCCCTGTAATCCTTTTCTACGGTGTTTGTTGAAAAGCGTGCAGGGCCAAAGGAGCAGCTGCCGGGAGTGTGCCATGGGAGAGGACCCACCGATGATGCCACAGATGGGCATGCTAGGGGCACAATGGGAACATTCTCCCCAGGCCATGCTATGCTGATAAATTGGCCCCACAAGTCTAGGGCTCCTGGCTACTTGCAACTCTCTGCAGATTTTGTTCACCAAATGGTTTGCAGCTGTCTGTCCGTCTCTGAAAACTAGCTTTCATCTTGTAACCCAGCATGATCGTGTTCATTCATAGCATGTAATGAGAGGTAGCATGCCAGGGAAAAATCCAAATAAGACCCATACCTATATATACTCCTATACATATATTTTGACCTATGCAACACTCATTTTTTTATATAGTTCTCCCCCCAAAAGGGATTAAAAGAGTTTTGTCAATTTTTTAAATTTTTTTTTACACATGCTGGATTATACCATGGCATGATTTAAAATAATTTTTTAAAGAAACTCTGTCAACTTAAACATTGATTATAGTCTAGAGTACAAAGAAATGATGAAAAATTATCGATGCATCATGTTAGCGAAATTGCTAATACATAAAATAATAGGAAAATATATTTTAAATGTGTCTCCTGTTTATTAACATTAAGGGAGGTGGGAGCACAGACTCACCAAGAATGGACAGCACTACAATACCTGTCTTATAGGATGGTAGCTACTTGGGAGGGCATCACCGTTTTTTGGCTTGCCACTCCATTAGCATATCATACTAATCCCGTCCATAAGGGCCGTCTAGATCCGAAATGCATGGCTGGTCCGATATGCATGGCACGAGGAACACGGCAATCACCATAAGTAACAGGGTATGCCTATGGCCGTTGGTCCCTGGCTTGCTGGACCTAAAGGATCATCAGCTAAACCACACTGATGAGGCCAATGTAGGCCAAAACGTACATCGGTGGTTTGCTGTTTTCCTTGTGCAGAGTAGATTAGCCATGCATTTCGGGTCTGGACTGCCCTTATGGGTGGGATTAGCCTGATATGCAAATTAAATGGTTTCCTCTGTAGTGGTGTAAGCAAATGGCAAACTTTCCCTTGCAGGTCTCACTGTATTCAGGACCTGGCTGACTTTTTTTTTTTTAAACTACTTTAGTAGTGTCTGCCCAGCAAGGTATACTGACACTTTTGCTGAAACTTGCCAAACAGTGATGTGCTGGTGAGAGAGGTAAGTCAGTTGGGTTTAAAAAATACCGGACATTGCATTGCCTGTATTTTAGATATGCTGGCTCCATGGGCTTGATTACCGACTGTGCTGGTAAAATAATGGCCGTGTGGCAACTCTAACAGTACATAGTTGTCGGCGAGGTTGACTCCAACATTGCATCATTGGCCATTCTTTGGACTTTGTGACCAACAATGTAATGATGTTCGATGCATCTTCACAGATCTTTCCACAGACACTGGTGTCTTTGTTTGATCACTTTACCTAAAATACCACTTAACAAAAGTGTCAATCTACTTTTTTACTGGCTGGGTGGCAACCCTAATTGCCATGCCAGTATTTTACTCCCTTTTATTTGTTGTCTGCTATTGCTGGCATTGTAAACTGGTGCTAAATTTGCGCCAGAGTTAGCCCCTAATATTGCAATAACTTTGCCTTGATAAATCTAATTTTTAGTTAGCGGTTTATAAACACGGGTAAAACTTATATTATTGAACGAAGGAATTAACGGTCTACTGTCTTCAAATTTTTACTATCTGCTTTCCTTGTTACTCAACGCAAACCATTATCATTTCCCTATTCATCCTTAATCCCTATGATATTACCCTTGCATGATTATATAAATTTACTAAAACAACCAGAAATAGCGATCTTTAAATACAGAAGGGAGGCCATCAAAAGGGGCATTGGGGAAAAAAATAAATTAATGAATAAAAATGAGGACACAGCTGCATGGTTCTACAGGCAAAACCATAAACTCAATATGTCAAGGAAAATTACATCGTAGCCAGGCATAAAGCTTCTGCTACATTACAAAACTGCCCGGTGTATCTATCTGTCTGTGTCTATATTCTTTACATATTAACATCCATACATGGATGGATAAAAATCAATGACATTCAACAAGTCCATCTTTTCAAATTTATTGCGGGGGCGCTAAGAGATTTACTTTGGTCTGGGTGCGTTGATCACTGCTAGGCTCAACTAATGCAAACATTGGGTGTCAAACCACAAAAAGTAATGTAAATATACAGTATATCCTATATCTATGGTCCTTTTCCACAAAAAATACCAGCCTTGCTATTGCCCCCATAGACCTAACTTTGGTGGCAAGCCATTTTTTTACCGGTCTGCCAGTAAGATACCAGCTGGGTGGCAACCCTTTCTATATCAGTGGTATCCAAACACGGCCTGCAGGCAAATGGGTTATCACCAGTGGTGTATCTTGATTTTGTGCTGCCCTAGGCAGACAAAATCCGGGCACCCCCCTACCCAAGCTGCACACCCACGTTACACACCTAAGACATGCCCCATCATTCAGACTCACATCAAGCTCACACTCCCATCACACTCAGTCACACACTCCTACTCCCATCACACTCAGTCACACACTCCTACGCCCATCACGCACACTCTGACTCCCATCACACTCAGTCACACACACAGTCTCCCATCACACACACTCTGATTCCCATCACACTCAGTCACACACTGTCTCCCATCACACACACTCTGATTCCCATCACACTCAGTCACACACACTGTCTCCCATCACACACACTCTGACTCCCATCACACTCAGTCACACACACTGTCTCCCATCACACACACTCTGACTCCCATCACACTCAGTCACACACACTGTCTCCCATCACACACACTCTGACTCCCATCACACTCAGTCACACACACTGTCTCCCATCACACTCAGTCACACACACTGTCTCCCATCACACACACTCTGACTCCCATCACACTCAGTCACACACACACACACACACACACACACACACAGTCTCCCATCAGCACTTACCTTTCCCTGGCAGGCAGCATGGTCCCTCCATGCTGCCTGTTCGGCTTCCCGGCGATTGTGCCGACAGGTCACGTGACCGGGCGCGCGTATGACGTCAGCGCGCCCGTCACGTGACTGTCGGCACTTCCGTGTCGGCATACTGCACGGGGAGCTGAACAGGCAGCACGGAGGTTTCTCTGTGCTGCCTGTTCGGCTCCCCGTGCAGCCTGGCAGGCAGAGCGATGGTGAGGGGGGATCTTCCGATCCCCTCTCACCTCTGTCTCTGCCTGCAAACGCGGTGGGGTTTTTTTTTTTTTTTTTTTTAAAGGGCCGGATTTTTATTTTTTTTTTAATATTTTTTTTTTTTCCAGTGCTGGGGGGCGCTGCCGCCCCCCAAAATTTGCCGCCATAGGCATCCGCCTAGGATGCCTCGCGGTAAATACAGCACTGGTTATCACCCTGACTGGTTATTTTCTATAACTGTGGAGTGGTAACAACACATTCTCATATTAGACTATGTTGTGCAAAAATAAAATAAAATGGGGGGGCAACACATACATTTTAAAAGGAAACTTGGCTCCTCTTTTTACAAATTTGTTTTAAAATAGACCTTTCACCTAAGGTTACTTCAAATTAATCAGTAGAGCTTAGAAAATCTTGAGGTATGTCAGCAATTTTCATATATAATGTGTGTATGTATATACTATATTTTGTTCAGTGTATTAGCTATTCCTAGCACTGCGCTCTTCTGGACAGTGGTTCCAACAGATTCAAGTAACAACATCAGAGCACTCTCTCCTAGCTTAGGTGTCCCACCCTGAGTGCTCCTATGACTACTGGCCCCACTTTGGCCTTCATTTTCAACATCCTCTCTAGTCCCTCTTTTAGGCCCTGGTGTCTCTCCAGCTTCTCCATACTCCTCCTTCCTGATGTTGGAGTCACTTGGCACCGCTAAGTCTATCACCATTACTGTCTTCTTGTTCTTGTCTACGACCACGAAATATATAATCTATATAGCTTTTTCATTTTTGCAAGATACCTGTACATTGTGTAGTATCTAATGAGGATTTGATTTTGCCCTCTTTGGATGTGGAAGAATGGGATACACATTGGGCGCATGTGTTCAGCATTCTGAAGTTATGACTGTTTGTCTTGATGAAATATTCAATAAATGTCTACTGCACCAGGACGGCCAAAAGTGAGTTACTGGCGTTAAATCATTATAATTTTGTTTAGGCTGGGGCTGGACAAAACCCAGGCGCTAAGGTTCCATAGCTCCTAAAATCACCTACTGCTCGCTCTTAATGTGTTCGATTTGGTTTTAAATAGAACTCTATGTAAGTACCATTTGCTTAGCCTTTTAAAATAATGGTTGTGGCCAAGGCCTTCGTCATAACTTGTGGGGCCCCTTAAAGATCAAATTGTCTGTTGTTGCCACCCACTTTGCACCCGCATGATGTTCCCCAGCACCCCCCCCCCCCCCCCCTTGCAACCATTAGGTCGCCCCCAGCACTGCCATTGTACAAATAGGAATTACACCAGCCAGCACCTACAGCTACCTGGTGTCTAGTGTCAGGCAGCATGGTGTCTGTGCGCTAACACTATCCCTCCCCATGTGGTCTGAAGTATGAGCGCCGGCAGGATATGTAACCCCCCAAAGATCTGCTCTCTGAACAAGCACGAGGAGTGCGAGCGGCAGCATGGGAGGATGTCACTGGACACCAGGGAACTGTGGTTGTTGGTTGGGGTAAGTCCTGGGTGTGCAATATTGGTCACCGCTGGGCCTGTGACAGATGTATCGCCTGTCTCAGCCCCTGATGGCAGCCCTGGTTCTGGCTCCTGAATTGGTCTGTTTGGATCCTAAACTCTACAAAGGCCTGTGCTAGCCATTGTTTATCTGCATTACCTGCGATCCTCATGCTGAGCTACACCCTGAATACCACAGGGCCATTGAGTGGTAATATCAGCATCTTCCTGATAAGACAAAAACATCTGCAACCAGTAAATTAGAAGAGTGGGCAAAACTTTGACATCTGCAGTTTGATGTGGAATAATGCAGGATTATACATTTGGGGTCCAAAAATCCAAAAGTGGAGTATAGTACTAAGAATACCACATTGGCAGAGGAAAGCGACTTGTTATGGTTTTTGGCAATTTGTAAGTAGGGGTGCAATGGAACAATGCAGCCAGGATGCTTTGTTGGGTAAAGAGTAATTCATAGCAGAAAGAGCTATGTGGTCATGCAGATCACTGGTCAAAACTTGCCAAATGCATCCCGCAGCTCTCTCCCTTGCTGCCTGGCTCTAGGCATTAATCTAGTTTATATTCGCCCCATGTTAAACATAGCCAAATACCTCATGTTTAAGCACCGAGGTGTTTAAGTCTTCAGGTAAAATATCCACCTAGCCTGCGCTAATGTTCAAGTGATCTAGAACGTCCCCTCCAGTGTTGAACACTTTCTGAATATCATGAAATCTGAATTGGTTACAATTACCTTTTATGTCAAAAAATGCCTCCATATTGTAGTAGGTTTATTATTAATATTAATGGATTTTAACTGTTCAACCTGATGTAGGTCCCATACTGAATGCCACAGGTTAAACTTGTCATTAGACACGTGAACAATCAAGGAATCAAGGGTTAAACAAAACATGTCCCGCGCTTTGAAAGTAAACCCGACGTGGATCTTTATAGATACACGCGGATTTACTTTCTGCTGTGTCTCACATGCGAGACACAGCAGTTCCTGGTTGTCGCACAGCTGAGCCCGCACTCTGTCTTCCAAATGCAAGGGTCTCTTGCTGCTAACGCAGAGAGGGACCCTCGTTTTTGCATGGGGATCAGCATGGGGGACCAATGGAAGCAATTCTCAGACTTAAAAAGCCATTAAGGGCTATTCACTGTCGCAAGTGAGCTGAGGTGATACAAACCCTTTGCATTGTGCAGGGAGAAACATGGTGAGTTTCACTAAGCAAGCTCACCATGTCTTTATAGCTAAACTGGTGAGATGAAGTTAGGGTTGCCACCTGGCCGGTATTTTACCGGCAGGCCGGTAAAAAATTGGCATCAGGCCAATGTCAAGTCTATGGAGACAGTACCAAGGCCGGTATTTTTTTGAAGAAAAGGTGGCAATCCTAGATGAAGTGCTCACTTATTAGTGAATAACCTCCAATGAGGCCTAAAAGTATAGGTATGTGCAATAAGGCTGGATAAAACAAACTTCTTTTTTTAATGGAATTTAAAAAAAAAAATAGCTTGGATCCTAAATTTGCCAGACTGGCTCCTCAATTCTATAAATATTATACAGTTAGCAGATGTAGATCGGACACTGATGTTCATACATACACATAGGGTTGCCACCCAGCGGTATTTTACCGGCAGGCCGGTAAAAATATGGCTTGCTGCCCATGTTAAGTCTACGGAGACAGTAGCAAGGCCGGTATTTTTTTGTGGAAAAGGTGACAACCCTACATACACACCAAAAAAAATAAAAAAAATAATAACATTCTGGTTGAATAGAATCAATGCAATGCAGTCATTCTATCTAAGCTATCACAATACAGGAGGAATTTCTGAACATTTAAAATTCCTTGTGAAGCTTTTTGCTTCTCTGGGAGTAAAGTGGTTTAACCCTTTCCGTATCACAGGGGTTTAACCTACTGCATGTTAATAGCTGTTCTTAGCTGGTTAACCTCCTCCCCTCATGTTATTCTCTGTGCGAGAACCCAGTCTTCAAATCTAGGTCAGCATGCATTCATTTAGTTGAAACACAAAGGAAAGCCTTGATTTCTGTACAGGGTCGAAGCTTTAGACCCGTCGGGATGCTCTCTGCGCATGAGACAGGTATAAAGTCATACAATTGCTCCAGGCCTCAAACGTCACCCATTCTTGGATACCTGGTGCCTTCAACTTTTTATTTCATTAAAGTAGTCGTTTTCCTACTGCTGCCAAACTGTAATCTATGTAGTGTATGTAGGATCTGAGGGCTCTTTTGAAGTGAGACAGGAGTAGCTAAGACAGATGGTTTGAATTCTGTATGGTTGACATTTTTTTTTTAAGGTATATTAGTGGGTATGTAAAGCATGTGCTAATAGTGGCGCTATTAGCTTTGTGCACCTATGCATTATCTTCAAATATTTAGCACCGTCCGTTTATGCAGCACTTCCTATAATACATTGGCTATGGGATAAAAAGAGAGACCAGGAAAATCCTATACACAATGGAGAAATGTAATGTATGAATAAACTGTCCACAAAAACACAGGAGATGTGCACCAATAACGTTCTATTTTGTTATCATGTTTCTTTCGGTCATAAACCCACCCAAATAGGGGCATGTCCACATACACATATATATATTTATATACATATACATACATACACATATACATGCATACATACACATACATACACATACATACACATACATACACATATATACATACATATATACATACACATACATATATACATACATATACATATATACATACATATACATATATACATACATATACATATATACATACATATACATATATACATACATATACATATATACATACATATACATATATACATACATATACATATATACATACATATACATATATATATATATATATATATATATATATATATATATATATATATATATATATATATATATACACACATATACATAATGATCGTTCTTGGAGCAGGTTATTTCAGCAGCTCCAGTTCCAGATTACTTAAATCCAATGTGGGCAACTTGATCACAATGGATTTAGGTAGTGTAGAACATTTAAAGGGCTGGTGTTGCCAAAATGATCCGTTAACTGAAAGTATCCGTTATTCGAAATAAGCATTTCCGATAAGGGGTACTCAACCTGTATGTATGGGTATATTATATGTAAAATATAGATAAATATATCTTATATTTAAAATAGCATGTTGGATAACATCAGACTGGAATATATATATATATATATATATATATATATATATATATATATATATATACATATATATATATATACACATTCCAGTCTGATTTTTATTATCCAATGTGCTATTTTAAATATTAATATACTGATAAAAAGTCATACCATTAGATAGTGGTTTTTGCACTGTCTTGTGCTTTTATGTACAGAAGGACAATATTGGTCAACAATGACCATTTACCACATGTGGCAATAGACTCGAGGCAGAAACTGAGAGGCGTTTTTCTACTGTTATGTACACCTTTGCAATGTTCTGATTTATAGCATTACAATTCTCATGGACAAAGGGCAGTGGGGAGCACTACCCCTCAACCAGCATATTTTATAAGGTGTACTGCTGAACTGACCAACAGTATAAAATTGCTAATTCTTCTTTATCTTAAAGGCAATATCATTCTTAGCCCACCACCGTGTCAGGGTAGTTCAATATTGGTGGGTCCTAACTTCATATTTTGCTTGCATCGATATTTTTTTTATGTATTACATTTACAAGTCATAGATATTAGCATTAATAATTGGATAATAGCATAATGGAGTTGTCCTGTCTGGCTGAATGAGATTGGTTTTGCCAGAGTTGCTGTCTTTGGAAAATGTTTTATATGTATTTGCAGGGAAGGTTGTGAGGGACGGACACAGTAGAAAAATAATGGATGGCCAGCGCTATGACTGCATGTTATATATATCTGTCTATCTGTCTGCTGTATGATGTTAGATATGATATGTTTACTGTGCCTTTTTTTGTTGTTAGACAATGAAGATTCTGGTAGCGGAAAGCCAGACCTCATTCATAAATGAGAAAGCCGTACTTTCCACCCAATTCTGGGCAGATTAGTGTGGATTAGGGCAGAACAAATGGATCCTGCTCAAATGGGAGATTAATATGCTAAACTGTCAGAGCTTGCCCACTCTCTCCTCTTGTTTCTAACGCTACAAAAGTATTTATCTTAAGCAGATGTCAAAATCCGGTTGTGTTATATCGACCATAAATTCTTGAGCTGAACCGTTCGACCTAGATTTCAAAATGGAGCCTCAGCCCAAGATATAATTTAGTCTGGATCCGGCTTCACTGTTTGCATCTTGTTATGCTCCCAGCATGTAAATGCCATTTTCTAATAAACATTCCAGCCTTTTTTTACTCGAAACCACTGGACTTCAAAGGAAAATATTCATAACGGCTCAATGTTGATGTTTTGAGTTCATAAAATGACATGCATTGTCAATTCACGAGACTGATTCATCAATCATTGATTTGTCTGGGACGCAATTTATTCAGCCCCTGAACAATAACGGACCATGATATTCACCAACGGGAAATATCATCAATTTCATAACCTTGAATATTTATAGCTTTGAATGCCACGTAATACGAGGTGATGCATGAAGTTATCTCCTATTACTCACAGAGTTAAAACTCAGAGCATACGTAGATACGATTAAAAAAGGGTACATATATAATCTTTAATGATAAATATTGCCACCCTTTCTTCCGCAAAGAAACAGCCATGGTATTGCCTCTATACATATAATATTGGCCTCTGGCCACAGCCGATATTTTACCAACAGACCAGTAAAAAAATTGTCCAGGCAACCTTGCCCACAGATAATGACTTCTAGGTCCACAATTTTTTTAATAACTTATAAGTAGCACACCATTGTTAACACTTTCTGTAAAGGAAAGGCTAAACTCATAAACAAGTACACATTTAGCATGTGCATAGCAAAAAAAGGCCGTTTGAAATGTCATTTATCAAATTTCCTTGTTGTATGTATTGTTCCCGCCTGTTTTCAGCTGTTTGTCCCTTTTTAAACCCATAAATACGTAAAGCTTTTCCTACCCAGACTATCCTTCATTTTTAATTCATATTTTTGGAATTGTTAGTATGGCAGGAATCTCACCTCAGCATGAGGTTTTATCACCCGTTCCGTGTATTTCTTCAGCATTATCTCCCAGCGGTTAAGATAAATTGTGCGTCTTTCTGTTCTGTCTTTGAGCAATTGAGAGTAAGGCCCAGCAAGCTTTAGATGAAGCAGAAATATAGCTTTTCACACATAAACAGGCACACCATGTACTGTGTTTTGAATATTCACAAAAATTGTGTTGTGTAGAACTGTGCTTCTGCTGGTCTGCGAGTGCAAGATCGCATTCTCAGCCAGGGCTAGTAGCAGTTTTGACAGCCTCCATTTTGTTTGATCCCACTAAATGTATGCCTACTGCAAAGAAAATAACACAAACATGATTTCTGCCTTCCTTTTACATTTGAAATAACCATGTATTTTTCCTAATTATTTCTAAATCCTAATTTATCTCATAAATCCAGCATTTTCTGTAATGTAATAACTTTTGCAACGTGTTTTAAACCTTTGCTATATAACAATCTAAAAAAAATACTGAAATATAAAAAACTAGCCTTCACTTATCAAAAAAAAAAAAAGAAATTATTCTCGATTCATGGTCATGATAAAAGTCCTCGGGTAAGTTTTTTTTTATTTATTTTTTTTCCGTGTACTTTTGTGTTCTGACAAAACCTACGCTGGCAAGAAAGGTTATAGAAGGCAAAAAAGCAGCAAAAGAGGTTATGTCAGGGAGTAATTGGAGCAGCAGAAATGGTTTGTGCAGCCTCGTCGAGGGCTGTTATTTCTGTAGGCAATGAGTGGGGAAGGTGTTGATACAAACTGACAGATCTAGAGCAACAATAAACCCGCAGCGAGCAGGAAACAAGATCCGTCCGACCAATGGCAGTGTTCAGAGCTCGAGGACTGATGTAACATGGTGCGATCTGTGGGGAGAGGAACAGACGAGCGGCGGAACTGAAGCAAAAGTCTGTAAGAATCCAGCATATGTACATTTGCTTTCAGTGTCTCGAGTGGAGATGGGGAGGAGATTCTCCAACCTACTTTAATGTGGGACACTTTAAAAAAAAAATAAAAAATAAAAAAATTGGGGGCACCTCAACAAATATCCCACTCGTTCTTTACGGATTTTATTTGTGAACCTTCTTACGGCCAAATTGTAATGCAATGCAATTTCTTTATCATTCAGTGACGTGTGAGGGTACAACACTATGGAAAATTTAATGTACATCTTGGGGTTGAAAAAAAATAAATGGGAAAATGAAAGTGATTTTGCACTCACATTTTACTAGATCATAAGCTTCTGTAAACAGGGCCCTGTGCATTAAATGTATTAAATAGGCACTTGTAGTATCCGCGGGATGGCATTCATAATATGGGTGATATCAATTAAAAATACAAAAAATCTACAATTGAAACCCTAATTAAACGAACTGTAAAAAAACCTTAAATATATAGCTAATTTTTCTATCTTGCTATAAGAACCTTTATTTATTCTCTCTCATATGGCACCTTAAACTGATAAATATTTAGCAGCTTCTTTCCTATATACGATGCGTGTCCAACGTGCGGCAGTGGCTTAAATGGAGCAAGGTGCTGCCCAAATGACTTAACTACCGATATGCTAGTTAGTCCAGTAAACAGGTAATTTTGTTTGAATAGCATTCAATTAAACTGTTTTCGTATGGCTTATGTGTTACTGTTAAATAAGCTACTCACGGTTACTGTAAATATAGAAATGTAATACGACGCAATAAACATATGCATAATGCCTAAATTATATGCTGATCAACTAAAAAAAGAGAAAATAATATTACATTTGGGCTAATATACTTTTTCATGTATTATATCTCAAAGGGATTGAATTTTAGCCTTTATCTAATGGTAATGAACTTATCTGCAATTCTAAATGAATTTTGGATGAATAAAGAGCACCTAGTAGTCTATCCATCATAACAATTTGGTTGATCAATACCGAATTCCCACATGCCCCCTGCCCTTCTCATTTATTGTTAGCAGGGCCCTGTAAAGGGTCCTGAAGTTAAATAAGTAGGATGTTCTTTAGGGTCTTGAAGGAGTGAATTTTTATCACAGTCATTTATAATGATGGTGTGTTTTAATTTGTTTTTTTATGATTTCTTATTATGCGGTGTGGTGCATTGTTACATAACAGAAGCCATGCTACCACAGTAGTAGATAAGTGGCTCTACACAGACATGAAAAGAAAAAATATATATATTATATACAAAAACATGTCTTGGATCTCGCAGCACCATTTTTCCTGCTTTACCATTATCTTAAAACATTTGTCTGGCTTGGCATTTATAAAGCCAAAACTGCAGATGAAGTAACAGGACAGTGTGTGTGTGTGTGTGTGTATATGTGTATATGTGTATATATATATATATATATATATATATATATATATATATATACACACACACACATATACATACACACACACATACATACATACACACACACATACATACATACACACACACACACGTCTTAATCCAAAGAAAGTATATTAAGTGGCACAATTTTCTCGTGTTTGCGCCCACGCACTGAATACTTTGTAAGGAGTCGTGTCTACTTTTCCCATTTGAATTCACTATTATTTTTTAATTTGATTTATTTTACAGATACACCTCTTTAAATCTAAGGTCTTTAAAATATCACTGGGCTTTTCTATTGGTTTTGTGAATCCACAAAGGCAGCCTGAAAATCTATGGCCTGTGTTTCGCTTGACTGAAGCATCATACATTACATACATTGACTGTTAGTTTTGTTTATAAGTGACGGGGTTAGATCCCATATCTTCAGAAAGGGGGGGGGGGGGGCGTGTTGGTTCACATTTGTAAATCATGTCGATAGGGGGTTAATACGGCTTTTTGTTTGTAGGAAACGGTAATGGTTTCACTATGATTCTATAGCTGGGATCTATGTAACAAAGTGTACCCAATTTAACCCCCCTCCCCCCTTAAAAACGTGTAGAGTAATGGAGATTTTTTTTTTTTTTAAATTGTGTAAGTATGAAATAAAAAGATGCATGTGTTAGAACGATTCGATTTATTGGCTAACTAAGACTTTGATTGCAAGCTTCTTCAAGCTTTGATGCTTTTCCCTATCTGAACTAAAGTCTTGACTCTGCTAAAGCATTGTAAATTGAATATTAGTGAAGGATCAAATAGGGTCGTTTGTTGAAGCTGTATTTGAATTTCCTGTAACCATGTATGTTTCTGTATCTTAGTCTCACCATTACATCTGGTTTTTCTCACCTATTTCTTTTGGCATTTAAATCTCACACAGATCACAGCAGAAGAGAAGCCTGTTTTTATAGATGAAATCTCCAGACATGTAGATATGTTGGTATTTAAACTGAGATCATGTTACAGGCGCAGATTCTTTCCCCCACCCTCCAAATATTACAAAAGGCAAGGGGGGAAGGTGCCTTTTTTTGAAAGATGTCAAAAACGTAATGTGCATTTTTTGTAGGAAGGACCATTGCACAAATTGACCCATTTAGCGTTAAATTATAATGAAGTTTTGTGTATAAATATTTAAAGCACTTGTCTGACAGAGCAGATCTCACCTGCCATTGTATAAGTGCATTTATTACAATATAATTATATTTTGACAAACATTTTGCTTTTCAAAGGTAAATATTTTGGATTGAAAAAAAAAAATACTGTGCAAAAAACAGGCTTTGCCATTGACACACACACGGCTACTAGCTCAATTTAAGTTGTTCAGGAAAAGATAATGTACGGATTTTATAATGAATAAAAATATAATAATACAGGGGTTGACAAACCTCTCTAGACAGACAAATATTGATGGCACTTGCATATAATTACCCCTATAAAGTTCAATACAAATGAAGGTGGAAACTAGCAGTAATGGGTGCCTGGCTATGCCAAGCCCCGCCTTGATAGACATTTATGTTTTAGAATGTTCCATTCATCCATTTAAAAAAAAAAAAAAAAAACATCTTGGCTTCTCTGATAATACCAAATGTTCTGTACACGGACAGTTTTTTCCTAATTTCTATGAAACTCACATAATTTGTTTCCAAAATACTGTAAAATAATAAAAAAATATAATTATTTAATGAGTTTAAAAATGTATCATTTGATTAAAGAAAATACATTCATAAATCCTATATGTTATTCTGTTGCATATGATATGAACTGATAACTGAACCAATCCTGACATTTAAGAATCACTCTTATATTCTAGTCTGGCTCTCTTATGATTCAGGTGTGTTTATTGAATTGTGTATTTATAACATTCACATTATTGTCAGACGGTAGCATTTTACTTTGTAAATGATTTATGACTGAATACATTTTAAAAATGTATCAAATAAAAAAGTTGAATAAAATAATGTGTTCATTGAATAAATATTGAAACAGTGGATGTTTTTTATTTTATTGTTGTAGCACTTCAGAAGCTAGTACAATAAAAAAATTAAAAAAATACATTGTTGATGCAGAACTCCTTTAATACAAGGCTGCAATTTTTATACAATTTCTTTTGTATTATTAAAAGTATTTGTACTTGTATGTGTGTGTACATATGCCGTATATACATCTAGTACTGAGCATTCTATATAAAACATATAAATTACTCCCACAAATGTACACGTCTGTGTGTATATTTTTATATATATATTTAAAAATGTACTTGTACGTGTATGTATTTCTATATATAGAATAATTCTCCCCTCACTTACGCCCCTGTGTATTTATGCATGTGTCCACAGATCACCCTCCACTGCTAGAGAAAATTGTTGCCAGCCCATGGCTGTCTGAATTATTTTGGGACAGCTTGATGCAATTTTTGTCCTTTTAACCTCCAAAGTGCTGGAACATTTTTGCCATTTGTATTGTGCATTTAGCTGTAATGTCTTAACTTTGTTATTTACACACCAAAATTTGATATTTGTTTTTAGGAAAATGAAGGATTTCTTTTGATATGCCTTTCTGTGTATTATGGGGGTTTTTAAACAATTTTTTACTGTTTATTAAAATGCATTTTACATATATAAGAAAAAAAAACATGATATATATATATATATATATATATATATATATATATATATTAATTCAGTATACATAAATAAGAAAAAACATCATATAAGATTAAATAATGAAATATATAAATAGTTGGAAAATATTAAAATAAAACTAAATAATAAAACATAAAAAAAACTAACAATATTGAAGGGATAAGAGGATCATCTTACTTTGAGATTTTGTTTAATGTTAGTAAAAAAAAAAAAATCCCCCCAAAAATCTGGCTATGTATCAATGTAATTGATTTTTAATAGACTCCATACTTTTCTAGGAAGGTCAATCATTTGATCCATGTCGCATCATGTTGTTACCCCCCTGTCCTCCTGAAGAAAGAACTTGGCCCTCCATCAATCTTAAAATCCAATGCATCACCATTGCAGGGGTGTCGGAAGAAAGCAAGATTAAAGTGGGAAAAATGAACCACCTGCTAAAAAGTTCACAGCCATTTGTATACCAGAAATACCATGTTAAACCAAAGCACTCTGAGCGCTGTCATGGCTTCCACCATCGGTTAACTTTAGTTGCTTCACCAGAATAGTTAAATGTTTTTTAACGCCGAGTTTTGGAAAAGCAAAGGTCTTTCCCCTTGTGTCCAATCTTTATTAAAGGATACAGAACTTATAACTATATAATAGCCTTGGTAGGAAGGTGAAATAGTATGCTTTACACAATTTGCAAAATTCGCTTGCATTGATGCGTATGAGTAAGAGCGAAACACAATACTAATTTACCTTCCAACAGCAGCTAATATATTGCTAAAAGAGATGAACTATTTCCTATAGTGAACAAAACAAACAAGTGACAATGTGCGCTGTAACCCAACACTCAAATACAAAAATATAAATAAGGATTACAACATGAGGTAATCCGCTCGGTGTTTACCAGAAGGGATAAAAAATAAACAAATAATAATATAGTGTAGTAATTTCAACACAAAAAGTGCAAGTGTTCAAAATAAATGTGAAATACACTCACATTTCCTTGAGCAGAATTCTGCTCAGTGTACAGTGCATCATGGGAGCTGACATGAGAGAGCAAAAGGGGAGACTTTTAGTATGGATACATTTATTGTTAAGAAATAAATATAAAAGATCTTACATTCAAGATAACATGATTCAGCAGGAAAAGAATGCATAGAATGATGTAAGTCCAAGTGTCCTCAGAAAAAGTCTCCTTCCTTCCACAACGCGTTTCGCCCCGTAAACAGGGCTTTTTCAAGCCTGCTTACAGGCGAAACACGTCGTGGAAAGAAGGAGACTTTTTCTGAGGACTTGTTTGGACAAGTGTATTCACATTTATTTTTAACACTTGCACTTTTTGTGTTGAAATTACCACACTATATTATTATTTGTTTATTTTTTATCCCTTATGGTAAACACCGAGCGGATTTGAGTGTTGGGTTACAGCGCACATTGTCACTTGTTTGTTATTGCATACCAGGAGTGAGACACTGGTAGATTTTGTTGCTGCTATTGCCATCACATCTAGGCGCAGTGTGTTTCTCTTTTTTTATTTCCTATAGTGATTTTCCACATTTCTAGCCTTTGCAGGACTGATGGTTTTCTGTGAGCGATTTCTAGTTTGTTTGACTGGATACAAATATATTGAGTTAGACCAGTGCACCGGAGTCGGGGGAAAAAAACTCCAATTCTGTTTTATTGGCCTGGATTATGCAACTCAGATGATCCACAAATCGAGACCATGGACAATATTGCACCTTGGTACAGAACTATATTATTGGTCAATACAGCTGCGCATCGTTTGGACTTTACGTAAACATGTATATAAATATAGATTCATATATGTATGTATAAAAATGTGTTTGTGTAAATTATATGTACTTACATATATATCTAGAAATATCCTCCCCTCACGTGTAGTTGGTAGCTGGGAAAATGTGCTCACTTTTCGCTTTATTGGCCTGGATTATGGAACTCCGATGCAGGACTTGGACCCAGCATGGTTTTCAGTGGATATTTATTTTACTTTGTGTCAGACCATTTAATGATGTTCTGTGGACCTTCACCTTGCCACAGACACAGGTGTCCATGTACAGATGCTCTTACATTTCAGGTTTGTTTATTGAATACATTTATACCATTCAAATAATTGTCAAACTGTAGCATTTTGTAAAATTACTTTTAATGTTTGGCTACTAGGCTACATGTATAGTGTGTGTAAATAGGTATTTGGAAAGTTCACAAATATTTAAGGACCCTTGCTTTGATGGGGACGCACAAGTTAAAGAGTGTGCCCTTCCCCCAAGTGAGAGAGAACCCTGCTGAAGACCGACTATGCTCAGATGAGCGGCCAAGGCCCGGCTCTGATTGGTTGTGCATGTGGTGACACTGTCCACAAGCGCCAGGCCAGCTCTGCCTCAGCTCTGAGACGAAGCCTGGAGTAAAGCTGTGTTTATCTATAAGATAGATGTCGTGTTTACGTGGGGGGGCACTTTTTAAAAACACAACAGGAAGTAAAGTGTGGTTTGGTCTTACTGTTGCATAGCAAAAAAACAAATTATACACTATTTCACATTATTTTATGTATGTAAAGTTAAAAAAAGGGAGCACTTTCGGAATATCTTTGCTTTCAGGCATATCTTTTTGCTTTCAGGCATATCTGAATATCCTGTGGGTTATGGTGGCCTTGATAACCCCCCTTTACATGGGATTGCTAAATTATATATATTATTTATTCATTTATTTTTAACCAGGGAATATACCTTGATTCCTGTCATTTTCAAGAACATAGTGAAGAATATATCAAATTGTTCCCCCGTAGAGGGAACTTAAAAAAAAAAAAAAAAGTAATTGGTGAACACTGTTTTACATTGGTGGAAAAGAGCACCCACCTTTTGGCAGATGTATTTGTGCAATTATCTCTACTTTGAGCTTCCAAGTTCACCTTCTTAAACTGTGTTGTGTCTTTGAAGAAAGTATTTAAAATGTCTACCTATTCAGGAGTGCAGGTTTTTTGGAGCCATATAATGAACTATAGTACCATTACTCAGCCTTGTTTATAAACACTGCTATAGTATGTGGTAAATGCTGCCCTCTTGTGGCAGCTCTTAATATATGAATTCTGATGTGTGAAAATCCTGCTTTATTTATCATTGGACTTGCTTATTTTTGGTAGTTTATTTAATTATTAATAATCGTACAAAAATGTACTTATTTCGGAATGTGGAAACAACTCTTTGCACTTAACGTTTTTCTTTTCTCAAAACAAGTTTCAGGTGATAAGGTGTAAGCTTGCGAGCAGGGCTCTCTACCTCATGTATCAGTCTGTTCTTGTTCATCTAACTTAGTAACGTTAATGTAATAAGGTGCATCTGTTACACTGGCCCACAGTATAGATGACTATGCGAGAAATGGAAAAAGACTATATCGCCACCAGGAGGTGCTAAATAGTCTTTTATTAGACTTGGAGAGATCATGTGCCCTTGGATTTCCGTTAATCCTATTCTCTGGCTATTCCTACCTTTGTTCTTTATTACATCACAGTGATGTCATTTTAGAAGTTTTGCCTTTAGTTTTCCAGCTGATATTTCACTGAGAAGATTTGACTTAAAATGTGAATGTGATATCTCTCTGCCTCTTTGTCTACCTACCTACATCCTTGAGAGATGAACTCCATAAGAAGATCTCCACGGATCATAATCATACAACTAATTCTTTGTGTGCACCATTTGTGATGTTTTTGCAGATACATATTGCTGTTCTATTGTTGGATCTGCTCTCCGTATCTATGTTTTATATTTATATTGTAATCTGTGTGATTTTGTTGCAAAATGGTTGTGGTTTCTTCACTTTTTTTAATTTTTTTTATCTGTCTACCAACCTGTCTGCGTTTATTCCAAAAAGATGTAAACTTATATTTTCTCTTTTTTCTCTATATAGCTTTTATATATGCAGCAACTCTTTCTGATTTTATCAAAACTCTCCCAAATTTTGACCTTATGGTTTTGTGTGTGTAATTATTAGGGTATTGCTAATTTTATTAGCTTTAAATGTATAAAGATGTAGTCTTTTATTATTCCCCCCCCCCCTCCCCATTTTCTATCTCAAAAGCAGGCGATAGTATTGTAAACTACAACTCTCATCGGCCTCAGCTTCCCTAAGTTGCAAACTGGCCGACACAGTATTGGAGTCGAGCACGTACAAGTAATAAACGATCACTGAAATAGTGTTTAGTTGCTTATTTTTATTTTTGTTTATGTGATTTTCACGTGACCTCTGAATGAGAGAAAGTGGAAAGTCGTTTATCTACCATGATTGCTTGGTTTGGTTTATGAAAGGAAAAGCTATGCGTAACTGTAATCTATTCCACAACCAGTGGCTACAAGAATAGTTAAATCAGGATAACATCAGTTTCACATATACTGCTGGACCTCTCTTGGTGATCTCACAGGAATGCCCTCGGGCCTGCTCAGCAAGCTCTCAGATTTGTCATTGATAGTCCACACAGATTGAAGGCCTTTGGTTGATTTGCGACAATATTTCACACCTAACCTAACGTCTTTTGAGTTGACATCTTATAATTTCATCAAAATTCTGTATAATTTCCTTTTAAACTTCTAAATGACCATTTAAGTTTTAAATGGATAAATTACTTGCCCTTTTCAAGGCAACTAGCCGCAATCCTTTGTGTGTGATTTGCCAATTTGCATTAGTTGTGCTACATTGTCCCCGGATAGATGTACAGTCTAACTGAATACCTGTAGGCATGGAGTGGCTCACAATAGTTTTAGACCACCAGAGGTCCATATGGCTCGCCGGTATGTTGGCGATAAAGATATAAATCGTTACAAGTTCACAGACTACCTTCGCTTACATCTAAGGTGTGAGGTCCAGAGCATGGCCTCTTATCTCCTCTCAATCCACGTAGTCTTTCTGGTCCTGATCTTGATGTCCATCTTCAGAGAGTCGTGTCTAGCCTGCCAACTTGAAACTGTACTATATTCTTCACTCTTCACCCTAGTGTTTACCTCTGTTGTGTTTGTATATCCGGTATTCTTGTAATCTTCCTAGCTTTCCGTTCTCCTGTTCCTGATCTGACCAAACTTCTGGTATTGGGCTTTCTTCACTCTACAGGCATCATCCAGGGATACCTGCGTTTGCAGAGATCATCTGCAAGTCATCCGTCACCAGTACCTTGGGGCAATATTCTGGCGGACAGGGGTGAATAGCTCATGATACCAGTGATATTGTCTTGAGTTGGCAAACATAGCACTGGATAATTAAATCTGCCATGAGATCCATACAGTGATAAATAGTTTTTACTTCCAAAGCACCTACAATTTCTAAGTAGGAATATGACTAACTACTTATTCTGGAAGTGTGTAATCCTGCTTTGGTAGATCTGATAATGTTTGTAGGCATTCTTGTCTGACCCCCTTTTGTTCTTTGTAAGCATTTGTTTTCTACAGAACTCCAATTCCTCCTCCCCCACCACACACCCTTTCTGACAATAGAAGTTAATTATACAGTGTGCATCAGAATTTGGTCTTGCTACTTTTCGGCTTTCTTCAGTGATTCTGAACTGCTATTCTTGAACTGTGTAATAATGTCCCTGGGGCTAACAGAACAATGCAGATGTACTGATTATATTGAGGTTTTGAAGAACTAGCTTCCCTGCATAGGTAGAGTAGAAGGCTTTTTTCTCCTAATAAAGTGGTGTGGGGGTAGATATGATTTCATGTTAAGGTGTGGGTTACTATGTACATTAGGACTGGAAAATAACCGGTAGTACTAGAAACTGTTTATGTGACCTTGCATGCATTTGGATACATAAATATTGGATTAGGATAAGTCCAACAACTTATTCCTATTCTTCCTGTCACTGAAAGGGCTTTAAAGTGGTATTATTACCTTAATGGGTTCAAAATTTTGGAGCTGTCACCATATAACATGACAAATCATTTTCTCAAATCTGTGCTAAACCGCTAGATCCTATTCCTATGTAGTAGTTATTTTGTTCTTTATTTTGTGGTTGTAACTAGTATTGATGAGTATTGGTATACAGAAATACCTTGACTGTAAATCATTAGACAAATATATTTTTTGAATATACTTTTGATGGAGCAGTGAATTTTCTAAATAAACGAATTTTATTTTTATATATGATCCCTGTTTTAGTATTTTGGTAGGTATCTATAGCTTATGATTTCACAACTGTTTACGGGAATAAAGTCCTACCATCGAAGTCAGTGGGAGGACTTCAGCTATCGCGAAAATATGCAAAGTCCTCCCGAAATTAAATAAAATATTGTATTAATGTTATATATATTATATTCGTAATACCGTATGTTCTCAAATATAAGACGACCCCCCCCCCCCCCCAAAAGCCTGAATATAAGATTACCCTATAGGAAAAAAAAGTTTTACTTGTATATATTCTTGTTTTTATTTCCTTTTTATTTGCCCATCTGCCCCTAGACGTAGCCAATGCATTGCCCCCACAGCCATCTGCCCAGACTTAACTAGTGTTCGCATTGTGCAGACATCCACCAGCTGCTTGCGAGGGGGATCCAGGTCCCCTGCAGCTCTGCGGGGGACCTGGATCCCAGTCTTATACTCTATTTGAGGTCTGATTATAAGACGAACCTTGAATGTAAGACAAGGGGCCTTTTTCAAAGCATTTGCTCTGAAAAAAACCTTGTCTTCTATTCAAACAAATACGGTAAATATAATATAATAAAACGCATTACAATTTTTTATTGCCATGAAATAGTTTTTTTGTGTGTAATAATGTCACTGTTTTTGGGATCTGTGCTGATTTATATTTGTTTTCCATTAATAAAGTGGAGTGGGGTGATTTGGTTTCATGTTAAGGTGTGGGTTACCATGTTCATTAGGACTGCAGAATAACTGGTAGCACTAGTAACTCATAAATATTGGATTAGGATAAGTCAACAATTTATTCCAATTCTTCCTGTCACTGAAAGGGCTTTAAAGTGGTGTTATTACACTAATGGATTCCAAATTTGGGAGGTTTCTCAAATCTGTTTTCTTATGTAGTATTTATTATATTTTTTTTCGCTGTAGCCAAAGTCCTCCCATTGCTTTCTATGGGAGGACTTCAGCTATTTTTCTAATAGCTGAGTTTTTCCCAAATAAGCCAAACTCCCTCGCCATAGACTTCTATGTGGAGAACTAAATCTTATTTCGAGACCATTTTGGCTGCCGCAACACACAAATCGGCATATTTTTCGTGCCGATTTATTGGTCTCTAAATAGCCCAAACTTAATGGCAACTCAGATCACCAAAGTGATCCAAAAATTTGGAGAGATTATTTTCTAATAGAAAATCAGAGCTTCCTGGGTCGACCTCAAATGAATTTTGTTGAATTCCGTTATTAACGCAAATAATGGACACATTTCTTCGGAACTGAATGTGTCAATGGATGAAATGCATTGGAACAAACCAAAAATTTCGGCAGCACCTAATTCTACTAAAAATCATATTACATATTAACTTATCTGTCAACAAATCTGTCTTTGATGATAACTGGTAGGCTGATACGGTTGCACCATGGTCCACTAAGTTATTTTTGCCCTCCACCGCAAAAGATGCCATCTCGCCCATACTTACAAATATCTGGTTAGCATACCTTCCAACTTCTGGCCCCAGCAAATTGGGCTGCTGGGGGAACTGACAGTGATACCGTGTAATGTAGTGGTGCTGTTACACCACCTGACAACGCTACTGTACATGTGTAGTACACCTTCTCCGATGTCCCAGACACCACAGAATCAGATCAGGACCGCGGGATTACAGTTCTGAATCCTGTTGTCCCGCCGTACTCTACCTCTGTCCTGAAGAGAGGGACAATGGTAGATCATGGGGGAACAGATCCCCAAAATCGGGACTGTCCAGCGCAAAGTGGTACAGTTGGAAGGTATTGGTTAGTAGCCTGAGAGGAAAAACCTGCAATGTGCGCATACATATATTGCACAGGAGTCTATACTGAGAACACAGTCACTTTTTTTTTGCAGGGCACATTTAACTTTTTAACATGCTTCCATGCAGACTACATGTGTGATTTCATTAATCAGGGGATCCCATAGAAGTTAGCATGATTAACTGATTTTCCTCTGAACCCATGAATTCTTCTTCTGTAGGGTATGCATGTAAACGTTAAGGGTCCCTGAAAAAAAAAAAAAAAGATAATCCTAATAATAAATGTAATAAATCAGAACTTGGCGACGTTATGGTAAGATCTACTTAACTTAGGTTAACAGCAAGAAAACGGAAACCGTTCAGAAGGAGTGTGGTTGAGAGGACAAAGCTGCTCTTGGTACAAATATGGAAAAAGTGGAAAGTTTTTTTAGGTTTTTTTTTTTTTTTTATAGCTTGTAGTGGTTCACATGAAAACATCCTGTTAATGACAATGGACATTCCCAGCATGTCATGCAGATCTGATCAGACGAAAACTGACATGGCTGACTGCCTCAGGACCGTATCTAAAGAAACCCTTCTTATCACGAAAAAAAACAATATAAAATTTGTGTGGGTACAGTAAAAAAAAAAAAAAAAATACAGCTAAACACAAACACCACAGAAGTGTAAGAATAGTCATTGTCACGAACGGTACAACATGGCTAAAACAGCCCAGTCAGGAAGGGGATAAATCGTGATGGTCCCGCTTTTGTGTTTTAAGAGTTTCTTGCACCTATAATATTTCCTGATTCAGTGATACCCTTCAACACTACTCCTATTAAACAATTCTCATTCCTCCCACATTACATTACTGATTCCTGTGCTTAATTAGTGTTTAGAAAGTGCTTAGCTGACTAGCAAGCTGCATATAGGGTTACCACCTGGCCAGTATTTTACCGGCAGGCCGGTAAAAAAATCAGCTTGAGGACATTAACTATGGAGGGAGTTACAGGGCCGGTATTTTTCTGAAGGAAAGGTGGCAAACCTAGCTGCATATGCAATGTGGCCAACATGCCCACTTTAGAGGCCACGCCCCTATTGTCCCATGTCTTCCTGCAGGAGCGGTTGGACACATGAGATTCTGCAACCTCTAAAGCTCTATTTAAAACGTCCGAAACAGCAATTTCACTACATGCAGAGTAACTTTGTGTTAAGTTAGTGAACAAATACATTTAAAATTAAGATGAAACTGACTCTAATATAAATCTAGGACAGAAACAGAAAATTGTAAAAGCAGTTCATTTCTATATTGTTATAATTTTGTTGCCTTCTTCTAGATTAGCAGATTAGAAAAGGTTGAACATGACGGGTTGTGTGTTTTCTTTTTTCAGGGTATTGAGCTATGAATGTAACTATTTGCCAAAGTGGTTCAGTTATTCATACAACACAAGTTATTCCCAAGTATTTTTGAATTTTCATGTGGGGTTTTCTGCAGTACAATTCTGGTTATCTCAAAAAGGTTTTTTTTTTTTTTTTTAAACAAAAGAAGGAACACAAACAACAGTTCAAAAATAGAAATATAGTTTATTCTGTACACTACCATAACGCAATGTGTACCATAATTTATTTTAGAATAAAATACAAATCTGGTTTTGAAAGTCCTTGCCATGCAATCTTAAGATACCATCATGGAGCAGGAGAAGGTTTTTTTTTTCCTACTGTACATTTTGTTTTAAAAGTGAGTTCAAGTGTGTAAGGCAATTCCAGATTCTCTCTTATTGTATCCCAGACCCCCCACGCTTACACAGCATCACCGGCTCCATTAAACAAAGAGCCTCCAGGCACAGTGAGACCCTATTCATTTGCATAATGGACATTAGGCTAATCCATTATTTCATGCATGTTTATCTCTGCAATTGTTCAACTTTGTGGGATTAAAGCCAAGGTTAAATGTGTACCCCTTCTGCTACCTGGTGATTAAAGTGGGCTTGATAGCAGAAACTTTGATTTAAGTTTTACTGTGAGTGAATGAAAAGAGTGAAAGTGACCCATTTGTTTTCAATGATGACTTCATATAGTGAGAGCTAGAAGAGCAGGAGGGAAGGTTATGCTGTTTCAAGGTGTCTATGTGTAAAATAGGCCACATGCAGATTTATCCTGTAGTTTGCCCACTAGTGATTTGTTTATATTAAAATACATCGGGGGTCATGTATAAACACGATGCAAGAGCAGATTGCGCCAAATACTTGTGCAATCTGTGTGTGCGCCAGCGTATAACGCAGATTCTAGTCAAATTTCGGGAGTCTGGGCTATCTACACCAAATGCGTAGATTTAGATTATGTCGGCGCTCATTGCGCCAGTGCAGCCTAAGGATAAAAAAAAAAATCAGGTGATTTGTTTCGGGGTACCTCTGCCAAACAGTGTTCAGTGGCGCTAACTCTCCTGCGCTGCAAACTGTCGGAAGTTATAAAAAAGCGCAGTTGCACCTTTCTATAAAACTCCTGACACTTTGCAGATCGTGAATTTTTTATACATAAACCGCAATGTGTATATTTCTAAGGGCTCACAGGTTCACCTGAAATATCTGAAAAAAATACATTTTGTAATTGCGTTCCCTGTCCCATATGCGATTTTTCAGTGATACTATTAGGGGAGATCTATATGAAAAACAAACTTCTTCAAATTAAGATCCTCTCAATTAACCATATTAAAATGACGGCCCTACTCTGTCTCATTCAGGCACGAATGCTCCAAATGTGTTAGGTGTGCACTGCAGCTGTTCGCAGCTCACAAACCCCCGTAAATACACGACATACATCGTGCCCTGAGTGACAGGTGTGCTCCGGACTGGCAGCACACCTGTCACACAGGGGCACGAAATGCCCCTAATCTCCCTGTGTTGGTAGTGAGGGTGCTGGTCAGAGAACAAAATGGCATGTATTGCAAGAAGGTAAGCAGATAAATTCTGCTATAGAGCTCAATATTGTTCTATCTTTTCACCATGTCTTTATTCGTCTCCTTCATTCTTCCTTTTTGTATGGCGATTTCTTTCTGTGAATGCCATTCTCCCTGACTAAAACAGGAGTGTCTTTTTTTTTTTTTTAATGGAATGTTCATGTGCACTATGACATCATAGTAGCATACCTGACCTTGGAACTTTGGGAAGACGTATACGCTCTTCGTGCACGGGGTTGTGTGCTACAATGAAGGCTTTTTGTGACACACAAGATTAAGGCTTATTGTGACACAAGGGTAAGGCTTTAAATTAGTAATGCTCCATGTGCGTCAATTTCTTGTGTTATTCTTCTTCTGTCAATGTAGTAGAGCTTGTGACACAAACAGCTGTAATGTCACATGAACAAACATAGCCAGTCTGACCAAACACAAATATGCACATCTCGTGTGTAAAAATAGCATGTACTCTAGGAAACCCACCTGACCCCATCACTCAGTGTTTGTATACAGACAGCTGCTTGTTGCTTATCACCTCTGTAACCTCTTGTCCTTCTGTATGTTACCTCTGTATTGATACTTTGGCAAAAGATGTTCTTGTTTTCAAGTTCGCCGTTTTAAGCCAGTTTTATGGCTACTTTTTACTTGTCTAAGAACACCAATAATAAATTCCGCATATTTTATTTTGTCGTTTTCTGGCATTGGCTGGCTTTTCTACGCTTTGACATACAGTTGAACAACGATGTTCTTATACTAGTTGCAGCACCCGTGATGACTTTAAACACATGTTGGGGTATTGGAGTTTGAATTTGAAGCAAGGCCCTGCTCTCTTTGCTCCAGTATGTCTAAAGTGTTTTGGTTTTTTCATACTTTTTGAATGTTTTATTTATCCATTACAAGATATGATGAAACGTTATAAAATAACCAATAACCCCCCCCCCCCCCCCAGTAAATATTCTTCCTTAGTAGTGTACCTTTCTGTCGCACATGATTACTTTTTCTTTTGCTTCGTTAGTTGTGCTTCATTCAACAAGGTAAATGTCAGGTCTAATAAGTTTCGACACTGAAGTTCATGTTGAATCGGCATGGGGTGTGACTGCTTTCGTGAGCTGGACTTGGAGTCTATATACAGTATAAACACTAAAGCAAACACTCAACAATTGGCTAGTTTGCATAATGAGTAATTATTACAGATATGCAAACTCCTACCATTCGTGTTTGAAAACAATAAGGCATTACATTAAAGAGCCAATCTGCATTTGGCAGGTCACTAAGGTGGGGTTATGTAATCTTTACTTTTATTACTATGGCCTAGAGATACCCGTGGCAACTAGGGTTGCCAACCACCCAGTATTTTACTAGTAGGCTGGTAACATTGGCCTCAAACCCCCTTTTTTTTTTTTTTAAGTCTATACAGAGACAATAGCATGGCTGGTAAAAAAGTTAACTGACACATTTTGAAAAATCATGCTAAAAATATACACTGTATAATATAGATATAGTATAGGTTACATCACAATGAAATTGTAACAATATGTTGTAATAAGGGACTGGGGTAGGCTATATCTAAACATCAATTCTGGGGCAAAGAACTACAAATGGGGCAATTTAGAATGCCTATTTCTTTAGTCTATTGGTAATTGCCCACCCTTTTAGAATTATACCCTAGAATGGTTCTTTCTAAATAACCCCAAACATGTTTTGACACTGGCCTCAACCGTACGATTTTGTGCGTACTGTTATCCTCCCATAAATCTATACAGCTAGACCTCTTCAACTGTATTTAAATATTTGCCTTTTTTGCATAGGAATTTATTGATAGACACAAACTATTTACTTTTTTAAGACCTGGTGATTATGGCTGTGTTTGTTTCTCTCTGCAAAGCAAGAAACACGAGATTAGTAAGGGGCTCGTATTTCTTTTTTTGTGTGTGCAAGAAGCATAAACAAACTTTACTTTTTCAGTTGGTCAAGGCACATAGAAATATATAATGAGTGGAGAAATTGTGTCTGCACAATTGTTAATTGCTAAATATTTGTAAGAAAAAAAAAAATCAGAAATAGTTAAATTACATTGCAGGAGTACATTTTCTGCTCTGTGTACATACATGCATATAATATATTTATTTTATGTGACTTACACACTGTTACTTAATCAGATATAAATCAATATGTTTTTTTTATTTATGGGTTTTAGTCTTTTTAATTGCACCATTTAGTTATACTGAAATGTAACAATTTTATATTTTTTTTTTTTGCACAAAAAATTGATTAGGAAATATTTTCTTCTAGAATAATGAATTAAATGTCTCAGACAAGTCGCTCATGTATTCCAAAAATGTTTTCTAAAAACTATGTAGTAGGAAGATGTTAAGACAATTGAACAAGTAAGGATGACATTTTCTCAGTTTCACTAAAATTGATTTTTCTATTTAAAAAAAAAAAAATATATATATAATATAGGCTGCACCTTATAAACTCACTAGTCCAATTAAGTTATTTTTGGTTCTGGAAAACACAAATATAATATTTTTTATGATGATTTTAGTCATACTGCGTTATGTTTTTAAACCAAAATGAGGTAACTTTCAGTCATAATGGGCGCTAAAATTGTGTTTTGTACCCACTTTTTCTGAAAACTGTTTCCTCAATACAAAGCCCCATTTTTAAAAAAAAATTATTCTCTAACAATATATAGCATACTTATATATTGTCTGCCTATTGTGAAAACAACAATTACATTTACAACAATTCACACTTTCATCTCAGAGCGACTTACATCATTTGGTCTTCTTCCTGATGTACTCTGTAAGTACTCTGTTATCCTACTACATTTTTATATATAGCTATACAGCCTAGCAACTTTTATTGGCCTGGACTCTATTGCATAATATATGTTCCTTGTGTTGTTAATATGGCTGGTTAAATATTGTGTTTGTTGATGATTTCAGAACCTGAATATAAAACCCTTGATCAATAGACTAATCATTTTTCATGAACCTAACCCAATATATGTGGCAACATATTCTTGACACATATGGTATAAAACCTGGAAAACGTTTGTTAGGGCATATTTATTACCATTATAACTGATTGCTCTTGATGTCAGGACCCTCCTAAGCCCCCAGCAGAGCCCTTTCTATGTAAATACCAAAAGCTTCTTATCTCTGAGCTCACTGCTCATCAGCATAAGCATCCAATCTGCCTCTCTGGTCAGCATGATGTCCAAAAGATTGTAGGCATGCAGTTCTGGGCAGGTAGAGTTCTTGGATTGTGGCATTTCTTGGATTGTATGAAGCTTTATCGTTATGGAAGGTAATGTAAAGATATAATGTGCCACTATGCTAAAGGACAATCCTGTGGCAACCCCAGTCGGTAATGTTAATGAGAGTCCTGGAGAGAAAAACTGCCAATATAGCATGTAGATGCTTAAACTCTAACATGAGGACCTGATATACTTATATGTATAGTACATCTCATTTGTATGCTTCACCTTCACACCCTAGTAGTCAATAACTACGTACACATTTACAATCAACTACTGTGCTGTGCTATGGTTTGTTTGTTTTTTTGGGTTGTAAGTAGCATTTAATAATGAATGCTATGCATAAATAAAACCAATGGAATTATTAACATGCCAACTCTGTATCTTTATTTTGCATGCATATAATAACTGGCATTTAGTTTGTATAGATCTCTCAACATGCACATTTTTTATTTTTTTTTACAAATATACATTTATGATGATTTATGTGATTTCAATACACCCTTTAAGAATCTACTTTTTATTTCTCAGGATTCTCTGCCAATTTCCTTAACATAAAAATAATGTATATTACATTAAGATACATATTACAACAATTTATATTGTTGCGATACGAGATAGAGATCCTATCCTTTTATATAGGTATGTCCTTCTGTATTTATATACTGTAAGTGTGTCTTTTTTGTTTTTTTTGAGGCAGTGAGGTTAATAATTGAGTTTGTGTGTGTGTAAGTAATATATATATAAAATGTGTATGGATTATACTCCTACATATGCGTGTGTCTACATATAGATAGATATGTGCATATAAATAACATATATTTGTGTATAATATACATATATACACACATTAATTTTGGGGGAGTGGATCCTCTGGGGTTAGTAGTTTAGGCTCTCGAACATGAACTGCAGTAATCCAGAGAGAATGAGGGTGATCAGTTCCACTTAGATAACCACAGGGCAATAAACCCCCCCTCTCCAGGCCAGAGCTGACCTTAGGGCTTGAACTGTGTGGTCACATGACCAGATCGTAAACTGACCTAGGAGAGAGAGGGTCTCTGTCCCTCCCAGCTCTCAGAGTAGAACAGGCATTTCCAGCAACAGGAGTGTCCCCATCATGCTGCTGGGTGCATGTTAACATGCCCAGCTCCATGGCTGCGCCCCAGCACGCTCAAACAGGCATGAGATGGATACATGGGAAGGTATGTGCAGGGATATCCATACTATACCCCAGTATTGACTAGTAGACACTAATGACTGCTGGTTTGTACCAGTTTTTTCTGGTCAGTGCCTTATAATACAAGCAGCACTTAATTGTGTGTGAATGTGCATAGGCATATGTTTGTGTTTTGCTTTAAATTGTCTTGTGTTATATTTTCTTACCATAGGCTATTGTATTGGTTATATTGTACAATTATGTACATTTCTGTACTGAACCAAATGCGGTTTGGGTTTATTGATTGGCGTGTGCATAGCTGGATGTTCATTGGATTAAGTATATATTGTTTTTATTTTTTTGCCTGGGCTAAATCTTAAAATACCACATCCAGGAGCACAAACATTGATCTGACAGGTCATACTTGCATTAAATGAGTCTGTATCATATGTATGTTACACTTGAATGCCAGAAGTATAAATCACTATTTTAATTAAAATTGCTCAGCAAATGTCCACATTTATATCTGGGTTACCAGATGTTTCCAGTTCCTCAAGTAGAAGTTAGAACTGAAACAAATGCACTTACACTTGACAATTCCTTTTGTTTTATTTAACAATTACCTCCCAGAAAGTGCTATGCACATGTAAATATCTCATTTGCATCCCATTTTCATTACTTTAATCTCACATTGTTTAAATGTAACAGATCAATGTCAATTACAAATGCAAGAACAATACAGTTTTTCACTTTGTCCTGAAAATCCCGGATAGTATTTAGCCATGCTAGAAAGAGATCCATTTTAATTTCACAACCTTGTGTTGAAGTTTGTCAAATAGAGCCTCATTTTGGTGAATGAGTCGCAGAAATGCATTGCTGGTTAATGAAAAGGCCAATCAGATGTGAAAGGCCTGGAGACGTCACATACACACACACGCACGCACTCACGCACACACACATGTATTGACATATTATTTGCACAAACAAAGTATTGCATTCCATGATGTAATAAGACCAGTCAGATGAACACAATGCTGTGTGATGTCAACAAAGCATCAAATATACTTCATAGCATGTTATTTCTAAGGCTGGTAGGGGTGACACTTTTTTTTTTTTTTTTATGGCTTGTTTTTTCTACATTTTATTATATATATATAGGCTACAACAACAGGTCAGGTCAGTTGATATTTCATTGCTTAAAATATTCATAATATGAATTATATCTCTGCGCTCGAGGTGTCAGATATTCTGTGCCATGAACTATTAACGGACTTAAGGGTCTACTCAATAAAGAGATAATCGCAGGGATTTGAGATGGAATTTCAAACTTTAGATCAAAGGCTGAGTTTGAAAAATTTGCCCATTCAGCTGCTTTGGAGATTTTTGTTTTTCCAGCTCGGCTACATTGGTCTAAAGTTTGAAATTCCGGCCTCCGTTACCTGTAAATCGACATAATTTGATTAACCATAAACAAGTATGTGCAGCTCAACCAAGCACGGACTGGGTAACTTGCCTCATGATACATTTTTTTTACATGGGCTCAAACCGCACATATATAAAAAAACAAATTAAAAAAAAGTGACTAATCACTGCACTAAAGCTGGGGTGTCCAAGTTTTTTTTCTGAAGTGGGCCGCATTTTCATAAATTAGGCCGGTAAAAAATTGGCATCAGGCCAATGGTAGGTCTATGGAGACAGGACCAAGGCCGGTATTTTTTTTGAAGAAAAGGTGGCAACCCTATCATAAATGCATAGGTGTATTGCTTGTTAATCAGAGAACAATGTTATTTAACAATAATCCAAAAGCAGTACAAATACAGTTTGAATTCATTTTATTCAAATAATGCATGGCAGCGTCATCATTGAAGCTGTCAGTGCTACCTCATATGGTACAGAGAGCCACGAGACAGACACCCAAACTGTGGTGTGCCGTGGCATTCTGGGAAGAGCTTTGATGTGTGGAGCATTTCTAGAGGAATTACAATGCACATTGTGGTTGCATACATTCACTTAATGGCAAGGGAAATTACACCCAACTTGTGCCAACACTATGTTGCCATGCATTGAGAGTAATCCCAAAGAGGCCACTGCCAACAATACTAGAAAGCAATACATGCCAGAACTGCAAAGCATGACCAGATCCAGAATGCTCAGCCCCTGCTGGTCATAGCTGTGCAACAGATCGGTGTCATTGCAACCCATTTGCACATTTTAAGAGTACCACACCCCATAGAATGAAAAGGCCCTGCTATAGTCTAATTCTAGGGCAGACAATAGTCCGCTTTGAGAGTCCTTAATTAACTTAACCATTGAAATCTCAAAAGTACCAATAGATAAAAAAAAAAAATGTAAAAAAAAGACAATATCTGGATCCCAGTGTTCATGGGATTTTATATTTTATTACAGAACTGGAACAGTCCTGGGACAAAGTGCTTGAGCTACAGCAGTCGTCATGTTGGTGCTGACTGCTACAAATTTAGCACTTTGCCTTATTTAGCACTATTACTCTGGTTTTGTTACACAATATATTTTTCAGACACACATTAATAGTCTTTGTTTTTTGTTATTATTATGAATAGATTGGTTTATAGTTAAAGATGAATAATTGTCAGCGTGGGAAGGGTTTTTCCCTGTCATGGCTCAGCTGCTTTCGTCTGTTTCTGCTGATGTCATTTCCAGTAGGGACACCTGGGCACGCGTGTCATAGGATCAGCTTCAGGCACGTGTGAACATGATCCATGTTTAAACAATTCATGTATATTCTGTAAGTTTCCTGTGAGACCTAATATATACCTCTATATGTACAGGTGACATTTTTATATTTTAAACCGCAGAGAGATTAAAGATCTTAAACTGAGAATCTTAGGGATTATAATCCACAGAATCCGTAGTGCCAAACTGTTTAACCCTTTACAGACTCTTCAAATTTTCATTTCCAATGCAATTTTTTTTAAATTAATCCCTATAATCTTGAATAAATAAGACCAATGTGGCATGATGGATTTTTTTTTAATTCATTTGTCATAATTATATTCTTTGCAACTAAAAAATAATAATCTAATTATTGTGTACACATGCATGTTTCAACATAGACAAGGGTGGGGCAGAGGGGTAGTTTCCCCTTGGACTTCATTCTGCCCTAGCTCAATGGGCTGGAGCTGCATTAATTTTCACTTTAAAATGCCCTAGTGCTTTGGCGTCCACCTGGGCAATCCAGAACTACGAACCCCATAATTCCCCAACAGCTTTCAGGAATGGCAGGGAATTATGGTAGGTGTAGTACGGAAAGAGCTGGAGGGCCACAGGTGGACAACTAGGCCCTAGGGTGTAGCACTTTCTATCTAATTGTTGTGTCTATCAATCTCTGTACCTTATCTGTCAGGATATCTGCCCTGCATGTCTATTTGTGTCCGTCTCTTATGATAATGGGTGCGCTGATGAAATTGCAAAATGGGCCATTAAATTATTTTTGCCACCCCACCCCCCTGGCCAAAAGTTGCCAGCCCTTCCCTGCTTAGACAGATAACAGATTTGTTGGGAAACATTGCTTATTCGATCATTCTGTTTTCCATTACTTGTTGTACACAATGAGCAGAACTGGACTATAGTTTTACTCTTAATGACAACTATTGAGTATGAGTATTTCTCATACCTTTCATCTAGGGTTGCCACCTGACCGGTATTTTACCGGCAGGATGGTAAAAAAAAAAAGGGCTTCAGGCCAATGTTAAGACTATGGAGATAGTACCAAGGCCGGTATTTTTCTGAAGAAAAGGTGGCAACCCTACCTTCATCAGGACTGGAGAAATTGATCTGTGCAAATCTCGCTAAACTTTAAAAAACCCCAAAAAACTTTTTGTTTCCTTAATCGAAGCAATATTTATACATTAAGATTAAGATGTGGTAAAATGACATGTACTTTAAAGGATTTTTCGCATACCTTGAACCTGCACACAAGCTTATATGGTCGCCGACTGTCACTCAATGCTGCGGTGGTTTCTGGGGAATAAGTGACTTAACTCCTAAAGCATTCTAATCCATTTGATAATGAAGTTGAAGTCACCTTAAAGCTGATCTATTTGTATATACATATTCAAAATTAATGTCTGCTTTGAATGTTCAAATAGATTGACTGTTTAGGAATCTTATGATTGAGATAAAGTAATCAGTAAATGGATGGGCATCTTCCTAGTATGGCTAAACTCTGCGTTGACTAAGGATAGTAAATCTACTTATTAAATAGGAGTATAAAGGTAGGGTCTCAACTGTTTCTCTACCATGTTTTAATTTTTTTCAGTAGCACTTACGGAGTAAATAGATGTACTTTTACCAAATGTAATACACACCCAAGTTCTACATTTTTGTAAATGATATTATAACAGAAGTTGTCTGTAGAAGAGCAAGAAGAATTATAGGACCACTAAAAAAAAAAAAAAAAAAAAGGAAAATAAAAGCCAATTCACCTATTTAGCCTCCCCCAAAAATCTCACTTATTTGATCTTCTGATTCACTGCAGGAACATCTCAGCCATTATTAAATGAATTTAAAGAAGTATAAAAAAAAACTCTAGTAATTTTTACTTGCACAGGATAATTCACATGCTAGGCCATTGTTTACTGGGCAGACTAGATGGACCAAATGGTTCTTACCTGCCGGCACATTCTATGTTTCTATCTGTAACCCAGTAGGTTCCTTGCTGTGACTATAAACCTTATGATGACTTTTTTTGTTTGTATTTGTGGTTAGAACTTCTGGGCTCATTTTATGTAATAATTCTTTGTTTATGTTGTGGTTTCACTGTACCCTAATATTTGCACTATAAGAGAATCCACTATAGCCCCTAAAATCCCATAACTCTTACTTCCAGCTCATCAAGAGGATTTTATTTTTAAAGACCCCCCCCCCCCCCCCCCCTCCTTCTTTTTGTTAGCTAGTCACCTAATGACTTCATCTGATGGGAGTGGTCAACCTAATACCAAATTCAGCAGAGCAGCAAAATCCAGTCTTTCAGCACATTGGTGACTGTGCAGGAAGTCCCCACTGCTAGAGGGGGGTGGGGGGGGGGGGGGGGGGGGGTTGGGTGCCGCACAGTGTGTGCTGAAGGGGGGTAGTGTTTTCAGCATCTGTAAAGGATCAATAAGTGACAAGACCCCTTCAGCCTTTTGTGTTTACCTTTTAATTGTGTGTAATCATTTTCCAGGGTTACAAGCAGAAGGGTCAGAAATCAAGCTGGATCATTTGATGTGTGTTCTTTTGCTTGCTTGGCCTTGCCTGGTAGACTTTGATCATAGTCCTTCTTATTAAATAGTGTACTGTCAGTGTGTTGGGAGTCACCTGTGATGCTCTCATAATAGTGAACCAATGATTATTGCTTTTCTCAAGACTGGTGGAATTAAATTCTCTTATATGGTTCCCCTATAGATGTCTTGGAACCAGTGTTAAAGGTTGGAATAAAGTGTGAAAAATATCCATCATAATTGGCTAGGTACAAGGTGTGTGCCCGCAAAAGGCAGAAAAGATATATACCTCTATTATTGTATTTTAAGCAAAATAAACCAAATCTGAGTACCAGGAATTACCCCACAAGTTTTCATCATAATACTTGAAGTAACATAGTAAATTATAGTTTATATAAGTCCTATTCTGTCTCTTCCATTTTATATGTTTCTTTAATAAAGTATGGTGGTGATTTTATAACTGTATCCTTGATATAACCAACAGAACTGGAAAAGCCAGATCCCACGAGCCAAAGAGCCTGGGTTCCTAAAACACCCAATCCTGGCTTGTAACTTTAAAAAAAAAAAAAAATTATATACAATGAACTAGACTGGCTCCTGAGTTGTTCAGGCTACTAAAGTCTATCAATATTTGTCAAGCCCTGACTTGGAACATAATTGTGGAAGGTTTGTATGTGCAATATATGATTTCTTCTATTATCAATATTTGTCAGTGGTGGGGGAAATCATGTTTTGCTGCTTCACTCAATGGGTAGTGATACACACTCTCTCTCTTCCCACAGGATAGGGAGGTAGAATCGGTACCATAACATATTCAGGATTCAAAGGGAACATTGAGATAAGATAATCCACACACAACTAAGCGAACACACTGTGTTTGAGGTTTGTTAATGGAACAATGAAATCGTCTTTAACATTTCACAAAGGACAAAATTGATCATGTTTCTTACATGGACCTGCTAGTGGGAAAAGGATTTGCGAAGTCTTATGTAAAGTCGCTGTTCTCTAGTAGATCATCTGTACCCTCCTTTTGTAATGTAACAAAAGGGTCTGCAGTTATGTCTTTGGTCTGAGGGCTACACCTTAAAAGATGTTTGCTACATTTTCTCAGAGATAAACAATCAGATAGCAGATTGGATAGTGAAGATTCGCCCTGCTGGTTTTAGGCCTTTGTATAGATATTTGATGGGACATCACAGAACCAGATGAGATAACCTTGATGTCAACATTTCTGGTCCTGTCACGGGAGCTTTCCCAGAATTTGTGTATATTTATACTGCTGATGTCACTTCAGGGATATATATTGTATGAGAACCTGGATGAAACCCTACCATGACCTTTGAAAACAATGCCCCCTTTAATGTGTGGTGGGGGAGGATTTACAGAGGTTGAGGCCATAAAATCCTACAGGGTTCAAGATGAGGTTGCCAGCTCTCATTTTCACACACTGGAACTATGTTTGCTTTAGCAGTTGTTCTCCAATGGAGTAGAATAGCAGGGGCGGACCTCCGAGAAAAGTATATCTAAGACCCTGCTTGTGGCCACCACATGTTGGTGTTTCTGTACTTCCTGGTTTTTATTTTGTTCTTTGCATCAAATGTAGACATTTTACACAAAGATGCTTTAATGAAAGAATATAAATAAAGCACCTTATTGAGCTCTCTGTGTTTGTGTAGCTCGGGTGACGGACATGTTTACAATTTTGGGTCAGATGAAAGAAGATCTGATCCAAGTTTGTCTGCCCCCAGATAAAGCTATACAAGCAGAGAGGGCTCAATAAGGTGCTTTATTTGCATTCTTTCAGTAAAGCATTTATATTTAAAATGCCTACATTTAATATTTATCTTTTGGTTAATCAGAACTTATTTTTAACACGTTGCAAGGTGAACTGAGCATTGTGCAGTCAGGTAATCAGAAGGGTAAATTTGCCAACTTACCTTAAACCCATGCACAGAGCTTGAATGTTATAGTAGCCTTTATAAACCATTCACTTGCTTGAAAATCCCTGTACCACAGGCTTATGGGTGTATTGGTTTTAGGGATTTATTCTTTTAAAATGGATGAATGTAAGCACAAGAGCTATTGTGAAGGTTTGTTATTATATGCCACTCCCTGACAACTATCCTGTTGGAGAAGGGCTGTAGTGCTGTATTTGTATGGTAAGCAGGTTTACTTTTGACATGTATTAGAAATCTTGCATATGAGTAAGAGCTGCCATCTTTATACTGAACACGTAATATTGCGCCAACATTCTACAGAACTTGGTATTGGACTTAAAGGGACAGCTGTAGGCACAAAATGTAACTTTTGATCTGATCCCAAATTTATTTAAACCATGAACACTTTTAAATGCAATCAAATAAATTATATTTCTTGTCTACAATTGCTTTTAAAGGGTGCGATAAACACAACTGGATGCACCAACACAAACTGGAAGAAGCCTGCTATTAGACTTCATGCAAGTATGCCTAGCCTGATAGAAATTACATGTATGGCACGTACTCCCAAAATGCCCAGCATACAGCTGTAATTTATATATATATACTCAAGCCAGGGACCAAGAAGTAAGCCTGAAGCAAGACGATCCGTTGATCTATACATTTGCTAGCAACTTCACAACCTAAATATATAGATTCAAAAATCCTAACCAAAATGTGCCACTTTTATGGCTTCTAGACCGATGTTAAATGAGTTATTAAATGACTTTAGACTATATGATGCATAGATTGGAAAACGGCCTGAGTTCACTTTCCACGATAACTCAATCATCCATGGCTGGTCAGAGAGATGTTACTTATGTAAAACGCTTATTCTGTGAGATAAAGGTAGCTTTTTTTTCTCTTTCTTATCGCATCCAGCAGTAACCAGTTGCCTGAATTATTGATTTACTTAATGTCCTCTTATTCTGTGCTGCAAACAAGCCAATTGATCCCAATGACATCACCTTTCAAAAAAATAGATGTTGCTCACAGATAACCTCTTGCTCCACCAGACTTGATTATTCATGGTCATATTTTGTGCTTCACATACTCTTGTATTTGTCATTTAAATCTCAAAGTATGACTCCATTTAAAAAAAAAAAAAAAAAAGGTTTTGGTTTAGCATCCATGTAGGCCCAAAATCACTTCCTGTAAAACGGTTATTCTTACATATATGTTTCTACCACTCAAGAAGGACATCTGAAAAATTGAATTATTTAAAAACCTTTTGTTTAAAGGAAGAATTGCATTAAGGAAAATACTTTGGGGGAAAATTAGTTCCCAAGCCAAAACTGACTGCACAACTGACTTTCATTTCTCTCCGATGTGTAAAACGCACAGACTTAAACTTCAAGGTTAAAGAGGTGGTTTACATACGAAAGCAACAGGGGCATAGAGAGGTCAATGGTAACATGGCCCCCCTTCAACCAACACACTGCTATATAACACAAGGAACCCCCATTAATATGCAGAGAAAAGCGAGAACAGGGTCAAAAGTCAGGAAATCAATAGGGCCTTGGGAGTCCTTAATAGGGTCAGCTGGAATTTCTACAAGGTCTTGTAAAAATCCAAAGATTGTTTTCCTCTGGTTTTCTCTCTTTGGTTTTTATTATGTCAACTGCCTCAGCCCTACAGAATAAAAATCGGAGTTTCCTGAATGTTCACAGGGGCATGATAAACAACACATATTTTTTTTTTTTTTAGAAAAATTCTAGCCATACAATTGATATTTGCTTATAATATTACTGGTCTGTACACTTTTGCTGGTAAAATGCTAGCTGGATAATATTATTTCCACTATGTTTCAGTGCAAATGTGGTTTCTGTGAATTTTTTCCTTGGGAAAAGGTGTGTATTTTCCTTAATCAGTCAATCTCTCTGTCTTTACTAAACTAATGATATAAGAAGCCGAGTGGATATAGCGGCATGTCCGACACATGTTACTTACCGTAATAGGTTGTTTTACTTTCTTGGAGTATAGTTTTGTTCTCTACATACTGAGAATGGTATTTAGCTTTATCTATTCTTTATTTGCACACCAAGTATCCAGTTTCACTTCTGGCCTGCTCTCGGAAAAAAAGTGTGCTGACTTTTCCCTACACTGTCTTTTGCGCACTGATCAGTGAACTAGGTGGGTGAGACAGGTTTTTGGGTGGAAAGTTTGGTTTAGGTCGGAAAACTACCTGCAATTAAAAACAATGTAAACTCTGTTGTAATGTCTGCACTAGCTTCCATGCCTTGCTTCCTTGGACACACTGAGGGGGTGATTCACTTAAAGATGAGTTGCAAGTGAGTTGGTGAGATGAACATTTCACTATTTTAATTCTACATTGTGCAGAGACAATTTTGGTGAGTTTCTCCCGCTAGGAAAACAATGTACAGCTAAATGCTGAGATTAAATGTTCAGCTCACCTTGACTCACCTGCAATACACCTTTTAGTGAATAGCCACCTGAGACATAATTGTGATTGATTCTTTGTGACAGCAACACCTATGCGTTGGGGCTGAAAATTTTCCAACAAATCACCCATATAGATATTATTTCTTTTAATTGGATGCTATGAATTTATGAAAGACAGCTGCAACAGGGAACAAAACCTTTATTAATAGAAAAACGGTTCACACTGACACAAATTGTAAACGGCAAAAACAAATGTTTTCCTTTTACTACCAGAAAGTACTAAATGTAGACAGTATTTGATTTTTAGTTCAACTCTACAACCTTATAAAGCATAAAGATGCAATATACTTTGTATCAGAATTCACAAATCTGCACCCATTTTCCTTTTTTGTTGTGAGACTATTTATCTATTATTTATTATTTATTTATAGATTCCTTTGTCTATATGATGCATGGTTATTTGTGTTTGCATTTAGTTCTACTTTAGGTTTTTCTTGCTACCATCTTCCAATTTATGCACGCCTGACACTGTTTACTTATTTGCTGTAAACACAGATTCAGATCACTGTTGTTACTGCTTAGTAGGGTGTCTGTTCTCTCTATTTTTAATTATTATAGCGATAATCAGGGTGCAATTTAGGTACAAAAGAACCACATCTGTGTAAGTTTTTAAAGGTTAATTTTCTTATGTTGGTTTTTTCATACTGTACCCGTAAATGGCTGCATAAAATATTTTTTCAAACAAATGTTTTGTTTTTTTAAAGCCAGAATGTGTGATATGTATATCTGACTAAGGGCGGCCATTCTACTTTTCTAGAAACAGCTAATACTATGGACAAACTAGAATTAACACTTATTTTATGTGGTAACATTAATTGTAGATTATGGATGGGAAATAGGTAATATTATATATGTGTGTATATTTTAGATGCACTAAATACACATTTTGTCCCAGTGGTAAGCAAGCTTTTAATTCCTCTACTAATAGTTTATTGCATTTACAGTGCTACATAATAGATGATCCATTTTCTATGCTTGTAGTTATTATCTCCAACCAGACTTGTATTTTCTAGATATTCCAAACATTATTGACCTAATAGGACACGAGAAAGGGCTAAAGATGGAGACAAATCCAATAGATTGATAAAAGACAGGAAGGTTAATCCCTTCCCTCCATTTGATCACATAAAATGGGTGGAGGATTAGAATTTTCAGGGCTACAAAGCAAGACAGCAGGATTGTTCTAAATCAGATGTTGAAACAGATTAACAGAGTTGTTCCAGTGATCTGCTACAACATTCCTGTTCTGACAACTGCCAGCCACAAACAACCTCCCCGAGAGGCCATAAATAATATCTGTTTAATTGGGACTTTGCATACCAATCCCAAATCTTTAAGAAAATCCAATTTACTGTAAAAAAGGAGATAAGGCTCCATCTGCAGAATTGGAAAGCACAACATGTTACATCACGATTATACAGCTATATCAGTTTGTTGCAGAACACACATTTTTGTTTCTGAATGCAACTTTATTTTTGTAACATTCGAAGAATGATTTCCCATAAAAGGAAGAAAAAAAGTCTAGGTATAGGACTTCTCATGACACAACAATACATGTATTAGAAAAACTGCTACATTTGTGATAATCTAATCACCACATTAAAAAAAAATCTCCAACGCTATTTTTGCAAGTAAGTTTTTATTTCTTGCGCTGCTATTTTCATTACAATTCACTGTTTAGTGACTAGAACTCATATTATGTGTGTGTGTGTGTCAGTGCAGATGTTGATTGACTGATTGTTGAGAAATATCTTATTGACCAAAGTTGCATTCAGTTCAAAGGACAAGATTCTGTAAACCATTGTCTCTCCTTTATCAAGTCTTATGCAACAATGGTCAGTGATTAAAATGCCATATAACTGGTCAATGTGGCTTTAATCTTGGCACAAACTTGTCCTTTAAGTTGAACATTAATCCTGTAAATAAAGTAAAAAAGTAGTACTCTGTGTAATAATGCTGTGTAACGTGTTTATTATGCTTACTAATTATGTATGGAAGCTTGTTTTGTTTGCAAACTAAGACACAAAAGGTACTTTTTTTTTTCTTTTTTTTTAACCCATTTTCCAATAGAACTGCATTTATACCATTCATTAATTTGTTCAGGGCTCAGGAAGTAAAGCGATGACCCCTCTTTTCCTGACCCCTTAACCCCATTCATGCTTTATGGTGGCCAGGCTGTCCCCATCAGTACAGTAATGCTGAATAGAAGGGTCCAAGGAATGTTCAGCTATTGATTCCCTTGCATTGTCAATCCCCCTGCCCCTCCCTTGATATAAATAGCCCATGATGACAGGTTTGTGACATATCTGTTCCTTGAAAGGAATTCCTAAAACCCTTCCTTCCCCCTGCTAAGTAAAATCAAAATGTCAAAGTAGTACATACAGTGCAAGAAAAGATGCTCTGTATGTGGGAATTCCACAGAAAGCAAGTTTTTCATTCCAATGTACTCTCTATGTACTGTGTATAGTTTTGGAGTGTAGAATGCCATGATGTCTATGTAAGCTTCATTATAATAGTAACGTAGGCACACTGTGGACTAAAAAAGAAACAAAACAAATGTTTAATGTCCATTAAATCTTGCATGAGAAATGAAACTATTTCGAAAATTGGGCAGACTAGATGGGAGAATGGTTCTTATCTGTCGACACATTCTATGAATTTTTAAAGCTAAATGTGCAGTACAGACCAGCCCATGTTCTGTCTGCAGGGCCATATCATCCTGTTCTGATACTAACAATCTGGTCCTTCCCAGCCTCCTGTTCTGAGCCAATCATGAGGCTCCCATAAAGACAGTTTGGTATGCAAAAATATAATCAGGCACATAGTATATCCTTGTTTATCTCCCTAGGTAGTCATAGCCGTGCACTGTGGAGGTATAGTGGTTCCCCCATTGTTTTTAGTAAGGAAAGTGCAGTGCGTACGCTCTCTGCTAAGGAGACCATATAGCTGTTTTATTCCAGGTTATGAAAAATGCATATTAAAGGGCTCCCTAGGCTTAAATGAATACTGAAGACTGATCTACATTTCACTAATTACTGCCCTGCAGTATACGTATATCATAAGGATCCCTGAATAATATAGGGATGGGGTCAGCCTACTCTTCTCTCATTGTTGAGAAAAGAACCCATTTTCTTTTGGGTTTCATAAATTTTTTGTAGCGAATAAACATATTTTGTATATGTAACAGAATAAACATATTTTATATAATCTCAAGATCTGGAATACAAATTAGTTCTAACTTCTAACCTTGTCTACATTCTGCATTTGGAGGATCCAGCCATATTCTCATGAATATACTGTATCTTCAATGTATTTACATTTATTGGCAGGAAATTAAGGTACATGGGGAGTGAGTGTTAGGTGTGACTCAGCCCAGATTAATCCTGCTGTAGTCCTGCTCAAAGGGCCACGTGTGGTTTGTAAATCAATACTCATTTTGTTTGTTCTGCTTGTGATGATGAATCATGATTGTCTGCACAGGTGGTTCCCATGGGTCAACAGGGGATAAGGAGGATTAAAATGTTTACTCAGTGGCCACAACCACGGCCATTCATGTGGGTTTCTGGGTTTGCAGCCTTGCAGCTGTAGCTGGTGCAGGTCACTGTTAAACCTATCACTGTATGTTCACATTCTGTGTAGGCCGCATTGCAACAATGCAGTTTCATGACGTCAGTACACTTTGATCACAGTAACCTAAATATTGGATTTGACCCTAGATTAAAACTGATCTCCGTGTAAATATGTGCTTACTTCTATCACTCCATTATCTAGTTTTGTTGTCTGCAAAATAACTCTCAGTAAGTTAATGAAATGGCATCATTAACTAGTTTTCAAAATAACCAAGCCTACTAAGTTAGCGACTCCTAGCGCTGCTCGCAGTCAGC
Organism: Pelodytes ibericus; assembly: GCA_036172795.1. Classification (NCBI taxonomy): domain Eukaryota; kingdom Metazoa; phylum Chordata; class Amphibia; order Anura; family Pelodytidae; genus Pelodytes; species Pelodytes ibericus. The sequence goes on along the minus strand of CM069864.1, from coordinate 75,345,721 downwards.
TCAATGAATGAATCTACTAGTCCAAACAGACAGTTCCATCAAGCTTATTTTTATAGTTCGTTTTTATTATATGTGAATTGTACTTTTTTTTTTTTTTTCTTTAAAACTTTTTGTAGTCTTACATTGAAAGTAATTTCATTCCCGGCTTCTAAAATCAATGACATCCTATAAGGAGGGCTTAGAAATGGGCAGGACTGTTGCTATAACAACAGCAATACAGTTATTACATGTTACACTGTAGGCGGAGCTTCCCCTTTTTACAGATTTACATTCCATACTTACTGATTCCTTTATTCTTGTAAGTGTACCCTTTTACTCTTTACTCCTCCCTACCCAAACTTGATTAGCCATCAAATATTTGTTTTTGTGTTCCATATTTCACACTGCTGTTGTATAATTTCTCAGTGATTCATAAATAAATCCCAATAATATTTTACATTCTACTTTAAAATGCAGCATCTCGCCATTTGGCACGTTCATCCCCAGAACTGTAATGTGCACGATTTTATCCAGTGCCCGTTTCACCCCCCAAATGATTAACCCTTTCCTGCCCAGAAAGGTACTCATCCAGAACTCTTCAATGGCTTGCAATCTCTCTCTCTCTCAAAGGTTTTAAACATGCACACGCTGGCTTTTACTGTTCTCCAGATGAAACGGGAAAATGTAAATTGCATGGCTGTGAGCTACAGGAGCTGTCATGTGAGATTTGGCATCGTCTGATTGTAACATTCCCACTGCGACAGAATTGGGCTGCCGACTCTGTGAGCACAATCCTACATGGCATACCGTCATTTTCAGAGACCAAGATGTCAGACGGGGAAAGGGAAATGCCACAATGATGACTGAAGTATTCTACTTCGTTAACCTAGATAGAGCCTCATTATCTTGGATCTGCATTTAATCTTAAATCATGTTTCTCGTTGCCAGTCAGTTAAAATAACCCTCCTTAATGTAACTCGGTGCCTTAGCTCACAGCAGGCTTTATCGGCCCGGTAAATCCTCCTTTTGTTTTGGAATAAATCTGAGTGGGGGATATATATTTAATCTTTGTTCAAACACCATGCGTTTGGAAGTCAATTTATTCCTGCCACAACGTACAATGACATATTTGTAAGAAGAAGCCAGAAAGAAATGATGCTGAAAATAAATTAATATCTATGAAATGCGTTAGCAAAATTGGACTATGAAAAATGGTGTGTAACCTTCTAGTCTATCTGCCTTTCCCTGAACTTCTTAAAACTCCATTTGTGGTTGACCTACCAACTCTTGTTTGACCATGATTATGATTTGTTCAATAGCTGGACAGCCATTTTGTATATTTCTCTTTTCTAACAACTTTCTAAAATTATTTTATGACTGTTGTTTAGTACTTTATGTCCTACTGAGAGTGATTTTGTTATACTTGTTAGTATGTGTTATAATTAGTTACCTTCCTTTCGTGCTCCTCAGATGACCGCGTTGAGAGAGCGTGCCTTATCTGTGAGGACCGAGCGACGGGACTGCATTATGGCATCATCTCCTGTGAGGGCTGCAAAGGGTTCTTTAAGCGCAGCATCTGCAACAAGAGAGTGTACCGATGCACCCGCGACAAGAATTGCGTTATGTCCCGCAAGCAGAGGAACCGCTGCCAGTACTGCAGACTCCTCAAGTGCCTTCAGATGGGGATGAACAGAAAAGGTAAGGAGACAGACATGTAAAGGGATATGTGATTGTGTATCATGTAAATAAGTGCTTTTTACTGTTTAAGCTGTTCACATCCTGTTCGGATTTTCTTTGGTGGTAACTTAGACTGTGAATAAGAGAGGAGTATTTTACTCGTGGGATGACCATGACCTTATAAGGGAAAATGCCACTGATCTACTTTACTCAAGTTTTCAATGCAGCCTCAACATTAATGGGTCATTTTTGAAGAGTGAGAAGAATTAAGATTTGGTAATACTCAAGCTTTAATAAAGCAAGTGACTTTAATAAAACAGCAGTAGTGGAACCAATTATAATCAAATTTGGCAGATTGCTGCAAAATTAATTTTCATGCTTTGTCATGGACATAGAGGAAAGTGCCTTCTCATTGATAGGGGTTTGGTTGTGTACTAATTAAACATGTCCTGTTTTTTAAACTTCCTTTCAAGTGAACTTACAAACTTTGTAAATGCTCTTACTGAAGGCATTGATGGTGACCTCACTTAAATGGTTATTTCTCACCATTTTATTACTCCACCCTTTTGGTGGAAGCTGATGTCTCCTGGCAGGTTCAGAAGATGGAGGGGAAATAAGGGATATGAGTTCAGGACAGTAGAATTAATCATTGTGCAGCATTTGCCACAAAAGGTATCAAAAGACTAAGCAGGGTGCTGATGAAGTAAATAAGTGCATGCTACTGTATTTGAGGTAATATTTATCAGAATTCAAGAAGTGACATAGTAAGCTAGTTACATGATTATATTATACAACCAAACAGATTGGCTTTTGATTATTGCAAATATTTGGCAATAGAATATTGGGAACATATAAACGCATAGCCTTCTGGAAATTTATAATTATTTAAAAAAAAAAAAAAAGTTTTAAAACCTAGAAATGTGACAGCCACAATCTATTTCAAAATTAATTGATCAACCTTATCTACCGTTAGTAGAGATGAATAGCGGCTCAAAGTTACACATTTTTTAATATTCATTTTGCTTTCTGTAATGGCTCCAAATAGGAAGACTCCGTGTATTGTGGATATAAATTGTTGCAGATAAATCCAGCATGCTTAGAAATCCCCCAGAGACCTTGCAGGATTACAGGATAGTCTGTTTTGACAGGTGATGGTGTGACAGGTTAATTGTCTGACAGCTGTGACCTACTGTGGACCTGCATAAGGGGGCACCTGTTTCCACATTAGAGGTGGTCTAGACCTTTCCAGCTGACCCATTATCAATACATCAAGCCTCACATTAGCATATTTCTGTTTTAGCCCTACTACATTTTTGTTTCCACAGATCAAAACACACAAATATCTAGAACTGTGATAATGACTATTATCCAACTGGCTATTTTAATATATATAGCTTAGCCGGCTGCAGAGCTCTAGGCTCATTGTTCAATTGCACTGTGCAGAAATAATTATTTCATCCCCATCCACCTGCAAAGAAGGGCATTTTGATTTTTGTGTGTGCCGCAGATCTGAAATCCCACATTGTATTAGATGTCAGTAATTTAACCTTTAACCTAGTAATTACATTAAAGTACACCTCTCATAAATAATATTTATGTTTTGCTCAAGAACAGGTGTCAGCCATGATTTAAGCATTAGGGACTATACTTTCAGTTCTTAATTTTCTGATAATGTTGCCCTTAGGGTTGCCACCTAGCCGGTATTTTACCGGCAGGCTGGTAAAAAAAATGGCTTCAGGCCAATGTTAAGTCTATGGAGACAGTACCAAGGCCGGTATTTTTCTGAACAAAAGGTGGCAACCCTAGTTGCCCTGGGTAACTAAGGCAGTGTTTGACAAATCCCGGGAGCCAGGGCACCTAAAACCCCTACTGCTGGCTCCTAAAGTTTTTAATAGACCTCCAAGGAAGTACCATTTCTTAACTCCTAAAATAACTTGGCTGACCTTTTGAATTAGTCTGTCCGCCTGCTAAAGTCTTCAAATATTTGTCAATCCCTTAAGGGTTCACTGGAAGCAAAAATGTTTTGTGAAGCATGGTACATTAAACATGCTCTCTTATGCAGAGTTTTTGCATAATTAAGCAGGCAATAGAAATAGGATGCTTAAAAAAGAAATGTGAAATCAGGGGTCACCCTTAAATGACCTGCTTATACCCTGATTACGTTGGAGATGTTCCAGTAGGGTCTGCCTATATTCTCTGTCTATTGTTTTCCTGAGCTGTTTTGCACATCGGTTGTGTATGGTCAGCGCTGGACCCATTGAAAATAACTGGGAGAGTACGGAGCATGTGCACCATTGATGTCATGGGCGCCATGCTCCCTTGCTTCTTCAAAACATTTCCACATTTTGACAAACTTATTAAAATCACGCGTTGTACATGTTGTTATTTTTATTAAGCCACCCTTAATGAGGAATAAAAAAAAGGCTTTTCTGCTGGGTATTTGCCCAATTTCCTTGCTTCATAGTGAGCATGCTATGCTCTTTTCATCTATTATCTGGATGCATACAGTATAGATTTCCACCCTGAAACCTATGCGAATTAACTTCTATGGTAATGAATTATTAGTTTGCTTATGTGGTCAGTCAGGCTGGTTAGCTATATCACAGCGCTAGTGAAATTGTATATTTCACATCTGTTGTGGTTTGGGTTACGTCTTTTGAGAGTACACCAAAACTTCTGGCTTTGGGATATTTACTTTGAAATCGAACTCGACTCCCAGGTATTCACCTGCATGAAGTAGATTTGGTAGATATCTCATACATAGTCTTTTGTTTTTACAGGACAGTCCATTTTTTTTGGGTTGTCCTGGCATGACTGCCACTTGCGTTGGCAATCAAATGCCAAAAGTGAGCTCTAGAAACCAAAAAATTCTTCTCCATTTACCATGAAATTCGAAATAAACTTTGTCACAGCTTGACAAATTTCTGTAGGCTTCAGGAGCCAGACAGACCACTTCTGAAGCCAGGTTATTTTTAGGAGCCAGAGAAATGGAACTTCCAGAGAGTTCGATGTAAAATAATCAAAAAAATGTAGGAGGCAGCAGTAGGGATTTTAGGATCCCTGGCTCCCGAGATTTGTCAAGCCCTTCTTTAAGTGTATCCAGTGCCAAAAAAATCACCTTGTACTTCCAAGGTTTGCAGCCTATGGTGTTTTTGGTGCAAGACCAGATCTATCAAGGCCACACATCACAAGAAGCAATGACATAACCCTGGAAATGCCATAAAGTGGTTACTGAGGTGCGCCACAATAAAATTAACGTATTGTTTCGATTCTACAAAACTCAGCGTAGGCTGGCTTTCATCATCATTAGGAAGCCATGTTTTGAATAAAACTTTTACTGTATCAAAGATGGACTGCAGCCTTGCTTCAGGAATTGTTGGTGGTCTGATCTTGTGCAAAAGCTGCCTGTATTAGTTACAGTTGAAAAGGAGGGGGCATCCTCCCTGTGCAGCGGAAGCGGTAAACAGGCTTTTGAACTGCAATCAGATAGTTCAGAGATTAATCCCCAGGAGGATCAAACAAACATCTCCCTTTGTGTAATTGGGCCAAAAGAATACATTCCTCAAAACACTATAGGCTTTTTACAGAAAGCAGAAGTTCTCGTATCAATTCCTGCTCCAGCAGTTTGAAAGCCAAGTAAGTAAAACTGCCTAATTAATCCCAGATGGGAATACAGTATGATTTTATACACAAGGTATTGAGTTTACATGACGTTTTATACAATAGCCTTATTACAGCAGTGGTACAAATAAATAAAGCAAAAAAATCCAGGAAAGTACCACCCTGCATTATCCTCCCTTGTCCCCCAGCACATTAGTAACATGTAGTTACATGATAATACTGCATCGGATTTTGTGGATATAAATGCCAAGTTTATACAGTGTCATACCTTCCAACACAGAGGGGAGTGGTTAGGAGACAAAGCAAAGACAGACTGAGGCCATTCACAAGAGTCTTCTCAACTCTCAACAGTCCACAGTGCAGACACAAGAGGTGAGAAGGTTCAAACACCTCTGCCATCCAACTCCAGACAGCACCCAGATCCTAAAATGGACCTTCAGATGCAGTAATTGGTGACAGTCTGTCTACAAACTGTTATGTCCATGTTTTTTGGGGTTTTTTCCCTCCACTTTTTATGCCTAATATTTTAATATCTTCTGTTTGACTCTGACTTAGAGCAGCTTTAAAACTAGTAATCCTATCTATAGTAATTTTATTGCTTAGCTCCCAATTATCTTTAGTTTTGAAAGCCCTATTTGGAAGGAACTCTAGTTTTGTTAGACGCATAATGTTTTATTAAATAAAAGCAATCATGTTTTGTTTTTCTTCTACTGTTAAAATTTAGCTTTCCTGCTCTTTATGTTACTGGCTGTGTTATCAGCATGCTGAGAGAGCTACAATGTCCCCCTTATTCCTTTAGTATGATCTGACCCAAGGGTGATGGAGCCAGCCCGTCTGTCATATTGCATGTGAAGCCATTTAATATGCAGTTTAGCATCTGAAGGTGAGCAGCATGCAGGAGAGCTGTGCTCCAACCACTTCACTGCATGCGCTAATGGAAGATGCATAGTATCAAGAGTTCCTTTATATCACATGTGATGGGTGTTTTTACTGTAGACGAAGCCATCTTGGTTGTTGTGGGTCTGGTTTGACATTTTCACAAGGCCTTATTTTTCATCTACAGTGTTAGACAAGCTTTCTTGGTGATGTCAGAACCAGCACACATTTGCCATGTAGATAAAATAAGAGAATTAAGTCAACGGAGGTGGGACGTTTTTTTTTGCTGTTACAACTGCAAAGAAATCGCAGGAACTATACTTCTTGTCCCTAATCCTGATTGTTTTACATAAAACTCTATAGTAGTGCCATTTCCCTGGCTCCTAAAACTAACACGGCTGACACCTCTATTGGTTTGGTTTCTAAAGTCTATGGATATGTGTCAAGCCTGACACTAGAGTGGCCAACCAGATGGTTAAAAAAAAAGGCCAGTCTTAAGTCTAAGTAGACAATAGTACAGCCATTTTGTGGGTTTGTGGCAACTCTACCAGGCACAAGGGATAATTATTAATAGATAATTATTAATATTTAAAATATATACATTTTAGGCAGGCCGGTAAAAAATTGGCATCAGGCCAATGTTAAGTCTATGGAGACAGTACCAAGGCCGGTATTTTTCTTAAGAAAAGGTCGCAACCCTAACTGCCACATCCAGCTGTAAGATGATGATACTATGTCTGAAAAGTAAATGCTTTGGTTACTTTAAAATGTTTTAATTTATTTGTTTTTCAACATTAAAAAAACAAAACAAAGATTTTGTGCACTGTAGGATGAAACTTATTCAGGATTTTTTTTTTGTTCTGTTGACTTTTATTTAAATATAGCCATAATGTCTTAAATGATCCTTCATCGCCAGAATACTGTTTGCAATATTTTTTTTTTTTTATACCATACTGTACAAGGTCAAAAGGCAGGAAGCTGAGAGACCAGGGAATGGCAGTATAATTTATTACTCTAGCATATTGTCTCTTTGAAATTCACAGACACCTTGTGTTACAGTGGAGGCGGTAGTACTGTAGTTAGTAGTTTAACTTTGATCAGAGGGGCAAAAAGCTTGATTCTAAGTTGAAATCACGGCGTGGTATATGTTTTACGACAGTGTCAGAATCCTTAGAGTATTCCCCACCTGGCAGGGGAGCTACCTTAACCTTCCTAGAAAATGGAGTATGTGTCAAGTAAGTAAATATGTCACCAGGTCCCACCTTCTCTTAATTTTAACATTCGTTGGCTGCCTCACAAAATGCCTGGTGTTTTGTGATTCCACCCCTTGTTACAAAACCAGAACTTATCTTAGAAGGACTGGCATCATATTTTGTCTTTTTAGTTTAATTTTAAAATCAACCTCTCAGCTGAAATTTTTTTTTTTTCCACAAATCCGTTCCAAACAATATTGCATAAATATAAATTTTCATCTAACCAAGCCACTGAGCGTCAGCTGCAATTACTATGTTGTACTTGCGTTAACATGGGAAATGCACATTTTATTTATTTTTACTATAAAAACATTTACAGTTCTCCTGTAGTTTTGCATTGAAAATAATGTTAATACAGTAACCTTCACTAAGGAAGGTTTGAAAAGTCCCTGGCCTGCTTGCACCTAGAGGATCGTCAGCCATACCACACTGACGAGGCCATTGTAGGCCGAAACGTACGTCTGTGGTTTGCTGTGTTCCTCGTGTAGAGGGTACTAGCCATGCATTTCGGATCTGGACTGCCCTTATGGGTGGGATCAGTCTGATATGCTAATGGAGTGGTTCCTTTGCAATGGTGTAAGCAGGCAAAAAATGGAGTTGCTCTCCCGAGTAGGTATTATCCTACAGGACAGACTATTGCAGTACTGTTTGTTCTCGGGCATTGTAGCACCCACCCCCCCTTTTGTTTGCCAAGGTTTGGAAAGACAGGCAGAACTAATATAGTAAGAGCAATACATCTCACACTTAATTTGCCATTTTTAGGATATAGGACATATTGAGGAAAAAATGATGAGATGGATCTTTTTTGTTTACATACCTAAAACACTGTAGGGGGACTGCCCCTTTAAAAGGATTTTCATCAAAAAATTCAGTTGTTATTAGATAGAAACAAAGAATGTGTTAGCAGATGAGAACCATTCGGCCCATCTAGTCTGCCCAATTTCTATTTCTGCGTAATAAAATATTAGTCCCTGTCCCCCTATCTTATATCTAGGATAGCGTTATGCCTATCACAGGCATGCTTAAACTCCTACACTGTGTTCAACTCTACCACTTCTGCTGCACTGCTATTCCATGACTCCACTACCCTCTCAGTAAAATAATACTTCCGGACTTCTTTAAAACCTTTCCCCCTCTACTATGTACTCTTGTGGAGCTAGTTTTCTTCCTTTACATATACTCTCCACCTTTACTGTGTTGCAGTCCTTTATTCTAGCTAGAGATATCTGCTACTGTATTCTGACCCAGAGTAACCTGCATCTGCTTACATTTCTCTTGCTAACCAGAGAGACTCATTTGACCGCAAACTTGTACAGTTGTACATTGTGATCATAACAGGCAAGCAGTGACATGAAGTGAGAGTGACATTTTAGGAGATTGTTTTAATAACTCATCATCACACAGGAGGGGAAGGTTTTTGTTTTTTTGGCAGAGTTCCCAGCACAAATGGTGCATGACTGATACATCCATAGGAAAGGTCACCACACAGCAGAATTATGTGGTTAATAGAGCTGTATCATCATTGTGGCTTCTACCTGTGTACAACATACAAAAGGAATCATCGCCACCTAGTGATAATCTAAAATATTGCACACACGGGCACATTACAGGTTATGGTGGGGGTAAGTGTGATGGGAAAATCCCTCTTCTTCAAATTCAGGGAGTAGCAGAGGCATTATAAAACAACACAACTCTACACAGACCAGCCAAGCTCAAAGGCTTGCTTTACCCACAGAAATCATAAGTAATTTGAAATAATTTAAAGTTAAAAATAAAGTTATAATTTTTACCTGTAACTTTTACACATATATGCAGAACTTGCTGTGTTTAAGAAGATCATCCTCCAGGGTGAACATGTAGTGATCGAGTAGGTTTGAGAGAGAGATTCAAAGTCTTCATTTTTCTTTACATTCTCCAGCAACAGCTGATAAGCTGCTGCTGTGAGTGTCAGACCCATGATCTCCCTGCCAGACTCCCCTGATGGTCTGATCATATACTGTGATCAGATCACAATGGAGATGCAGAGTCAGAATATCTGCATCTCCATTGTGATCTGATCACAGTATATGATCAGATCACCAGGGGAGTCTAGCAGTCACCTGATGGAGATCTATAAAGACCCTCCAGGTTACCTGCTCTATCAGGGGAATGACACTGACGTCGTTCATGAAGGGGTTAAACATAGCCTGGGACAGAGGTGTAGAGCCAGATAACCACTCATGTGGGGCCATGTATAAAGTGCATATAGAGGCAAAATGTGATCATTATTATTTTCATATGCCTACCCAGAATCCCTTGCAGTGGTGGTAACACAGTGAGTTAATGATTTCTATTGGAAAAGCAAGTTTTTTGGTTTGTCTGGGGTGTGTATATTTGTTTTTAAAAATGCCTCTGCTACCACGTTTTCTATAGAATCTCCCCCCAAGGTCTAATGTTGCCAGCCCTCCCCTGTTTGCTTTAGACAAAGATTACAGAAGTAAATAGTCTGTGTTAGGTCACAAGCACCTATGTTTATTCACATGTTATGTTTGGATATGCATCACGTACCATGCCATATTTATGTTCCAAACAGTGCTTGTCTGGTAGAAACAGAAAATATCTAATACTGTACTTTGGTCTAAAACTGTTTCCCCTCTTTTCTTTCCAGCAATCAGAGAAGATGGAATGCCAGGAGGCAGGAACAAGACCATTGGTCCTGTGCAGGTGAGAATGATGCACCAGTGACCCAAATCAAAGGTTTTAAAGTCCACTACAGCCCCATGCAACAAGAGGGGCAACTTCACAAATGTCCAAATATTTAATTCAGTTTTGAGAAACAGAAGGAAGAATTTGAAGATAGAGGGTGGAGGACATGGGGGAATAGAAGAAAATATTATTTTGCAAAAAACCTTCAGATGGAAGTTGTAAATACGGACATTATAAAGGACTTCATGGGATGTGCATAAGATAATCCTAAATAAGAAATTAATTTAAAAAAAAAGAATTCTTTAGAGGCAGACTAGATTGGCCATTTTGTTATCTGTCATCATGATGTTGCCAACTGAAACCCATGAGGATTGGTAATTTGTTTCCCGGTCAATTGATGTGAGTTGTTAAATGCTCTACTGTTTTGTATGTTTGCTCACCCCATTGTACAGCATGTGTTGATGTATACAGCATTATATCATAATGCCAAGTCCCAAATAAATGATGGCGATTTTACAAAAGTAAAGGACTGGCACACTAAATGAGCCAAATCGTTCTTATCTGCAAACACATATAAATAAATAAATATATATATAAAACACAGAATCCACAATCCAATATTACTGTTACTCTAGTGAAGTGTTTTCCAAATACATTTAGTGATGGAACCCTTTTGTACCCATCACTGGTGTAAATCCTTAAACTTTTATCATAGCACAAGCCTTTTAATTAGTAGAGTGTTATTTTTTTGGTTTTTTTTACCCATATTGCACTCGCAGGACTTGCCCTAGAACACAGATGCCGCCCCCCACCTGGATTGCACTCACAGGGCTTACCCAGGCAACCGACAGGGCATTCGTAGGGTTTACACCAGCACCCAGATGACACCTAGGATTTAAGCCCAGATGGCATCAGTTTTCCACTGACATAACTCAGATTGCAACCATATTTACTCTAGAGTGAGAGGGCACTCACAAGTCTTACCCACACTTCACCCCCACAGCACTCGCAGGGCTTACCCCAGCACCCACACAGCACTTACAGTGCTTACCCCAGCACCCAGATAGCATCAGTTTTGCACTCACATGACTTAGCCCAGCACCCAGATTGCACCCATATTTACCCTAGCACCTGGATTGTACTCACAGGACTTGCTCTAAGACTCTGCACACAGATGGCACTTAGAGGATTTGCCCTAGGACTTACCCTAGCACATAGATGGCACCCAGGAGTTACTTTAGCATGCAGATGGTACGCACAGGTCATACCCCAGCACCCAGATGGCATGTTGGACTTACCCGGGCACCCTAGACTTACATCGATTTCACTCCACAGGGCTTACACCAGTACGCAGATTGCACTAAGAGGATGTCTGTGGATATGAGCAGTGAATCGGCTGCTTGTCGTCCTCTATCTCCGCCTCCACTTTTTAACTTGCGGAACCACAGGGTTCCGTGGAACACCATTTGGGAAGCTCAAGTGATTTTATGTGTTGGAAAACCTGAAAACATCAGCTTAGATTAGATGTTAGCGCCACCTAGTGGAATTGTGTATTATCGCAACACACTCATAAATAAGTTGGTTTCACATTGTATTTAAAGCAATATCCATGGCTGCCACTTTTTTTTTTCCAGTTTGAAGAATTTTTATAACCATTATGTCTGTACGCATGGAAACTCGGTAGTGCCATCTATGGATGGGGATGGGTTTTTAACACTGCTCACACCCACCCAGTTTTTCCTACTAACACCTTTTTCCCCCTGACTATTTTAAGCAGTTTTTATCCACTTTTAGTTGAGGTCCAACCCCCTTTCACAGTATGAGACACATATTTGCTTCCAAGCCTGCATATTTTGTCTCGCAATGTCTTCTTAATTCCCGAGACAGAGAGAGATGGATTTTTATTACTGCTGGGCCTGCTCCCTTCTAGAGCAAATGACCAGAAAGACTGTGGACAAATAGAAAGTAAGCAGTGGGTAATAATTTCTTAATTTTAAATTAATCTGTACTCTAGTGCTGTAGTGGTTGGTATCTCCATGATGACCTCATCATGGAAGTATCGCCTACTAATGTGGTCACTACAGCACCATCTGGGTAAGACCCTCTCCTCTGTTGGCCTATATTTGCATTTTAGAGTGTTACCATCTATTAGAGGGAACTTTATTTATGGATTAGATAAATCAATGCAATTGGCCACTATGTTACTTATTAAACAATATTTCATTTTATATCTAAAGTTTTTAAGTGATGGAGGAATTCATCTTATGTGTATTGCTGTTTTGAATGGAATAATTCACGAGTAAGGCTCAGATAGCTCTGTTGGTAAATGCCGTGACTACATAGTTCAAACAGGTTACAGGTTCGACTCCTGGTAGGTCGATAAGAGTACCATACAACTGGGTAATAATATCGAAAATTCAGCTGCTGATTCAGTTAATTCCAAAGGGATAAAGGCACTATACACATACTATTATTGTTATTATATATATTATTTTAAGATCACTTCTAATCTTCTTAATCTTTCCGATTTCTAACAGATCTCAGATGAAGAAATTGAAAGGATAATGTCTGGTCAGGAATTTGAAGAGGAAGCCAATACTTCATGGAGTAACAATGGAGATAGTGACCATAGCTCTCCGGGAAATGGAGTCTCTGAAAGTAACCAGCCCTCCCCCTTGTCGACTCCGTCTTCCAGGTACCTGAGTATGCATTGATACGAAGAGCAGCTTGCCTTTAATATGATTCCTAAAGTCTTAGTACATGACATGGTTAACGTGGGTAAAAATGCAGCCTTCATTTCAAGGCAATAAAGTGATTTTAAAAAGCTTGACCTAAAATCTGGTATGTTCAAAGGTGGTGAAATTATCTTCATGCTCATGTTATTTATTCCATTTGCGTCCCACATCAAATTGACGTTTAGGTAAATCTTTACACTATCTTACGTGAAGTCCTAGAAATTACTATTTATCAAGTGTGCAAAATTTATGCTTCCCTTGCTATGGTATTTAAAAGGATATATTATATTGTAAGCTTGCAAGCAGGCTTCCCTTACCTTGTGTATTGCTGTGTATGACTTCATCTAACAGTGTTACAATCCTTAAGTGTATGTACAAAGTGTAACATAAATTATTGGCACTGTATACATCTACAGTAATACAAAAAATATCTATTTGAAAGAGAAAGAATGATTCATAAGTTAGATTTTTTTTTTTTGAACTGTGTGTGTGTGTTTGTATGTATGTATATATATATAAAATATATAATATATCCATCTCTTACACATCTCCTGCTTGTCCCCCATACAGTAGATCAATGGAACTAAGTGGCTTCAGCTCGCTTCGTGAACAATATTTGGGGACCCCAAGCTCTACGCACTTTCAGTACCTACCTCATCTTTATAGCTATCCTGCTCATTCTGCATTGATCCCAGCGCAGGCTCGAAGTTTAGACCCACAGTCACTTACCCTCATCAATCAATTATTGACTGCTGAGGATGTGGAACCTCTCAACACTCCAATGTTAATTGAGGAGGGGTAAGTAAGACCATCTTCAATCTGCCTTTGATTATTTTTTCCCCCCACTTTCCTGTATAGAAATGCTTCTGGAGACTGCATTTTAATCTGTAGATTATAGCCCTATGTGATTTCAAGACCGAAGTGAAATGTGTTGGGGTTGTGTGGGTTGCTTGTTTTCCGCTCTTTGCCTTTCTACTTCACAGGGCTCAGCAGGGTGCTGTATCGCAAAGGAAGCAGGAGATTTGGGCTACACAGACCCGGCTCCGTGCTCCACTGCTACACTGATGTTACACTGAAGTCTGTTTGACATTATCTATCCTTTACAAAACCATGTACACTTCTATATATGTTAATATTTCAAACTGTATTCCTGAGTATTATCCATTTTAAAGACCATCTGGACTTTTGGTTTCATTTGATTAAATGAACATGTTTTTGTATAGATCCACCGCATCTGATAAAGGTGATTACAAATTTAGTGACCAACCAATACCCAAGCTGACCCTGGGTGACTATTATTACGGTACTACCATTTAAAATGTTGTCCTGGACCTTCTGCTGTGTTATTCATTGACACATGCAGAATAAGAAACAAAACCTAATTAAAATATGTGCCTTCTCAGTATGTTCAACTACCAACATTCCCATGTAGAGCCCATAACCATGGTTGTTTTTTCTACTTTAAACAAAATATATTTATATATTACACTTGGTGAGTAGTAAATATAATTTAATAATACCAAGTGCTCCCTTTGTTGAACTGGTAAATATTGTATTTTGTAAATATACCAGTAATGCAATTGGGAAATATATTAGTTTTAAACACTACATTCTGTCAATCTCGATTACATTTATTTTATCTTTAGGCGACAGGGCCATTTTACATCACTCCAATGTGCGATACATTGTACAATTAATTCCCCAATTTATGGCCTATTTTGGAACATTTCCACCTGGCAACCAATATTGTGCACATATTAAAATATGTACAGAACAATGAATGTAAAACCATAAACTTTTATTTGTTTATTTGCAGTCTTATCGCATACACTGATGCGAGTTGTCATAATAGGATGGGGAAAGAAGAGTTGAAACTTTATTTGTGTCTTTATGGTGTATATATAATTAATTAACTGTGCATTATTGTTCTCCAGGGAAGTGATAATTACCATGATTTGTGCTACATTAAAAGAACTAAACTGGTTCATGCTTGAACCATTCATCTTTTTTTGTTTTAGTTCGTCCAAACCGTCTCCAGAAAACATCCACAAATACCTGAGCTATATACTTGCACTGCCTCTCTACAACTCTAATGACCTTTGGCAGTGGTGTATCTTTGTTTTGTGCTGGCCTAGGCAGACAAAATTTGTGCATACCCCCGCCCCCCCACGTTGCACACCTATAACATGCCCCATCACCCCATTACATGCCCCATCACCCACATTGCATACACACTAAATGCCCCATCACCCCCAATACATGCCACCCTCACCCTCATTACATAATCCCACCACGTCCATTACATGCCCCATCACTTTGATTATTTGGAAGGAGCTAAAGCTTGCTGAACAGTGGGGGAGGGAGCAAAATGTTTGAAGCACCAGAAGTGTGCTTTAACACTCTCTGGCAAAGTGCCGCCCTAGGCGAGGGCCTTGTTTGCCTTGTGGAAGATACACTACTGACCTCTTGTCTACTACCAGCACATTAATGTAGTGTTCCACGGTACACATAGGAGCTGTATTGTCCTATACCGCCTTGCAAGTATGGAGTAACCTTCCAGAGAAACATGAAAGCTTCCATCAGTTTAGGATTCCTGAATATTTCTACTTTATTGCATGTCAGATCAAAATTTCACAAAAAAACAGAAACACAGTCCCAAACTTTCAAGTTACCTCAACTATTGCCCACACACTCAATCTTCTACTGCTCTCCAGCCCATTGGCGAACAGAATTTCTGCTAAAGCAAAAATATTTCAAAATTTGACTAATCAATACATAGCACCTGCTGTCATTTTGTGCACCCTAGTTCCAGTTTTTTCATGCATAGTTGAGTCACTTGGCCTTGTTTCCACATCAGAGGTATGGCTTTTTGGCTGCAAGTCTTCCATGAATACCAGACTTCTGACGGAGCTAACCGTGATGGTGGATGGACTCGGATTTGAGGAGCTCCTCGTGTGCTTCCTAAAAACTACCTTCGATTTATGGCTAACTCAACCAAATTGTTTAAATTACAACACACTACTGGAACACTTACCCGTCCAGTTTTCTTAACCCGCTGGATCACCCCCCTTCCCCCCTCCTCTCTCTCACAGGGGTTCAATTTTCCAATGGGGCACTTCTTGGTACTCCATAACTGGAGCCAGAGGCATTCTTTCTGGCCATCAATAGTACGTTCCAGCTGGCCACTCTATTTGTGCAGCCCCTCTTGTGCTGCCGGTGCCTCCAATCTAGGTGACACCCTTTACCCCTAACTTTTCTTCTCCACAACTTTCTTCTGCACCCACCTGTTTGATTCCTATTAACCCCTCTTTGTATATCCTTTTCCTCTTATAGTGACACAGTCCAGTTTTCCCATTTTAATTACCAGCTCACTAGCTATTACTTTTTTCTTGAAATATTTTGTTTTTAATAACTTGAGAACTCACAAGATAATTATAACTGTGATGGCCCTACAACTTTCAGCTCTAACTATAAGGTTAAGCCCTATATCAATGCAATAAATGAAGGTAGTGTTACTTGATGGGCAGGTTGTGGGTTCCGTGAAAAGCATTTTTGACGCGACGGAGAATTGCAAAGATGAAGTTGCTATTTTACATAGCTATTCTGAGTTTTTTTTTTTTTTGCACCTGTATGCTAAAGCCAAGTTATCACAGATATATTCCTAGTCTGTCCACTAGAGGGCCTTGATAAACCACTCTATTTTGTCAAGCACTCTTGAGATGTGCTATTAATGCTGCTTCTACTGGTTTTCTAGAATGTTTCTTGTCTGGTTCCACAATCTAAATATTATATCCTGCTTATACTTCTTATTTGCCCTGTTTGTTCTGGCAATCAAGATCACTTGCTGGGATTTTATCTAGATTTTTTATTTGTTTTATCAATGGTTCTTTATATACCCATGTAATATTTGACCAATATGAAAGTGTTCCTTAGACTTGATATTCCTACCTAGAAATGTGGTTTTGTTTGTTGTTTTATCTATGGGTCTATGTGTTCCCCATAAGTGCTGAAAAGATTATGATATTTATTCATGTGTTTCCTGATATCAAAGTACTCATTACTTATCGGGCACACTATACGCTCTATTCTCAGAATGTTTACTATGTCTGGTTTAACAAGTTAAACATAACATCATAGTTCTATTTTCTATATACTATATGTATCTTACGACATCCAATACTGTATGCCAGGTTTTCCTTGTAATTTTCCATACTTCTACCACTGGATTTTACTGGTTGGTTACTACCCTATTGAACCTTCAATATTACAAGAAATATTAAACATCAAATATATCCTGTATATATTGTATATTTGTCCTGTGTTGCACATTTTCAATTCAAGTGTTTGTCTGTGAACTAGAAATTCACTGACATTAAGCTTGGTTCTTACAGGTTATATAATAGTTATTTGACATTGTGTTATGCATTGTCCTGGTTATGACAGCGTAATATTTCCCCACAGGTACAAAGTGACCCAGTCTGAGCTGTTTGCCCTCCTGTGCCGACTGGCAGATGAGTTACTATTTCGGCAGATCACATGGGTGAAAAAGTTGCCATTTTTCTGTGATCTGACGATCAAGGATTATACTTGCCTACTCAGCACCACGTGGCAGGAGCTTATACTGCTGTCCTCGCTCATCACCTACAACAAGCAGATCTTCGGGGACCTGGCTAATGTTACCTCCAAATACTCTCCGTCTGAAGATGAACTGCACAGGTTAGTTGGAGTTAAGTGTAGTTTTGTACAATTAGAATGATCACAATTGCATTACGGAAGGTTCTAATTCAAGGGTATCAAGCTGTGGCCTTCTAGCAGTTGGAGAACTACATATGCCAGCCTTGTAATGGACACATTATCATGGTGCGATGTAGACCATTGGCATCTGGAGGGCCACAGTTGCATACCCCTGATCTAAAGGAACATAATGGTATAATTTCAGATGACTTTAAATTCTTGGTTACATAGATCAGTAGTAATTCCAATGTTGCCACAGCAAGCGTGTGGTGACTACCGAATAACGGATAAATGGATGCGTCCAGGGTGGGAAATGACGACTGCCTGTGGATGTGACCAGACTAGGTGCTGCACACTCGAAACCTTGATCGAGACAGATTTTTAATTTATTTTTTTCAATTTGGCTTAAATCTTTTCCACGTACTAGCGCATGACTGCAACTCACTCTTCCTAGATCCCTCACAGTTATGGGTTCTAAAGATACCTGTTCTATGGGTTTTTAAAACAAATTAAATGGAAGGGCCTCGGTATGTGAGAATAAAGTAGACTAGAAATAATTACTTCTTTGGAGCAGAAATGTGTTCTGTATGTGCTGGGTTTAGTCTACACTAGAGGAAGGCATTTCATAGTTAGCTAGCTACAATTGCTTGTTAATTTAGTAGATGTACAATAGATGGAGCTTCCAGTGGATTAAATGGCAGAGATTTATGGAACAGCCGTGCCATGTTACCCTCTCTATTACCCCTGCAGCACTGTTAAAGTTCACGTGTCACGTTAGAGTTAAATTATTTTGCAACAATGATCTCTGACAATGTAACCATTAATTAACGTGCATAAGTCGGGGGTCTTTGATGGAAATATTGGCCTGTCCCTCTTATCTGCTTCTCTTCAGCTGTAATATGGAGGTTGATTAATGAAATGTGGTTCTTACAATCCCTTCTTTTTCGGATATTGGCCTAAAGTATGATTTAAGACTAGTTGTGTTTTTCACGCACAGCTGCTCTCCAGCACAGACCATCCACTAACGAGCTTATACACCCACAACTTGATCTGATCCTCGTTAGCTGTTGCTCCTTTGCCTCCTACATTTCTAGCAGGATTTATTCTTTGTACATTTATACTTCGTACATCATCCCTTTTTAATAATGTAAAAAGCAACTTCTATTCTAAGCACAAATAAAAAGTATAGTGGCCTTATATCACATTGAGCAGCTTCAATATTAGAAACTCCCAGAACAGTAGTCTTATACAAGTTTTCTACTCTTGTTTCAAAACAAATGATATTTTTGATTCAGTTCCAGTGGGTGTTCTTGAGAGCAAGTAAATTATCTTATAAAGAAATGCTAAGGAAATAAAATACATGCTCAATTGAAATTTTGTGAGACTTGCCTGAATTTGTTTTTTGTTGTTTTTTAACACCGATATTTCATTATTTTTTTTACTTTGCTTGTCACTTTAAATCCCATTAAGTAACTGTAATGAAGATTAGGAAGCGTTCCACATAATCTGAACATATACCTTCTACCAGTATGTGGCAGCAAAGGATAGCACAAGATAAAAGCTAAAAGAATAAACTACAACTTGCCCAGTTGCAGTCTAAACCCATTAAAGCTCCCAAATTCTACTTAACGGACAACGATGAGCAAAAATATTTTTTATTTGTTTACATTATTTTTTTCTTCTATTTAAATGTCTAAACTAAAATCAAACAATCAATTGAATATAATTTAATTTTTTTGTATTTTTAAAAGAAACTAGAAAAGCTCCAGAAGAGGCTTGTCTGTGTGCATAAAAAGATAGTGTGGGATTTATATCAATAAGTAACAATTTGCGTACAAACAATTGCAAACCCCCTTCCTCTGCAATACTTTGGCATTAGGAGCGTGTGAATTTCCCTAATCTCTGTTTTAAAATGATCCCAGAGCTTTCTTTTTCCAGAAGGGTTTTGTTATAAGCTATTGTCATCTAAACTAGGCACATTTTTAGTTCACAGTGGAAAAACAATAAATTCTATTTGTTCTAAGTGCTTTTAATTCATATGAGAATCCTTTAAAGTTCAGACCACAAAGTAAGCTATCTGGATTTAGGTAGAACAGATCACTGAATGCATTTTAATTGTTACCAGGGTCAGGGGCAGATCATTCGCATTGGAATATTCTATCAATACAACATTTTTCAGTGATTGATGCATTAACTATAATAGTATGTGACAGCAAGAAAGAGCCATTTGGTCTATCTAGCTTTCCTGTAGTTTTACGTCTTAGCGTTGAGGAGACCATCCTTATTGCTGACTCCTAACCTTTTTTATATTTCTTAATAAACTTACAGACAAAAAAGAGATGAAAATGTGCTGGTATCACAGCAGTAAATACATGCTATCACTTCAAAGGCAACAAAAGGGAAAATGAAAATACAAAGCACCAAAAATAGATACATTGTAGTAGTTGAATAAACGAATACATTGTATTAGTTCAACAACCGGATAATGAATAGACAATCTGTAAATTGTTGCTAAAAAGAACTTAATGCAAATATGTCTTTTTAAATCACTTGACAGTCTTCATATACTAGCGGAGTGTATAATGCGGACAGTATCTCCCAATTAGATCTTCTCCCTAAATGTGGGAGAAGACAACACCATAGTGTGTACCGAAGAAATAGCACTACATGCGCACACTTTAAAAATAGAACTTACAAGAAACAGGGTAAAAATCGTCACATCAAAAAATCGAAAGATCAGGTAATAACAAAGAGGCGTCTCTCATCACGTACACACCCACCACTTCCAAAATGCTTGCTCAGTTTATATAAGTTCCCCTGCCGGCTTGGAGAAAGGTTGGCACTTGGTAGTTGTGTGTGAGAGATGATACGGGATACACGGGAAAAAAAAGTCCCGCCCTACGTGTTTCGTGAAACAACTCCACTTAGACTGGCTCCTGATTTTGTCTTATTATTTGGTTTTCTTGGCCTTATCTTGTATGTAACGATATGCATACCTCCCAACATTTCAAATGGCTAAAGAGGGACACTTTCATTTTTGTGGGAGTGGCTTGAGGTGAGGCAGTGGGTGGGGCATTACTTTATTACAGCTACTTTATGGCCAATTGAAAACTGACACTTAGAAATGCAATAATTAGTTAATCTTTAGCTTTTGTAGAACTTATCTTTAAAACATACATCTGTATGGGGTTTCTCCTAGGGTTTGATTCTACAACCGTACTTTATTAGGTTTTACCTTCAAATATTTTGTTACATTTTACTGTTTGTATTTTTCCACTATTTTGGGGATGTTTTTTCTACTTTCCTCAATTTTTTTTATTTTCATTTCTGTACATGTTTTACTGGGAAACATACATTTCTTGGAATCAGTTTCATTATACAGCTTCCCAATGCTTTCATATTGCGATTTTACAAACAATATTCCCAGAGTTCTTGGCATTGGGGTTCATAAGAAGTATTTCCTCCATCTCTAAGTGTGCCACCACTCATGGGTTTAAAACAGGGGCTGTAGTGTGGTTCAACATACTCTGATTATACCCTGCAGAAAGACCGTAGAAACCTTGTGTGAAAAGGGCGACGGGGGGGGGGGGGGGGGGGGGGTGAGAACTGCTGTTCTAATAAAATCCAAAAAATCCAGGCAGCTTTCCGGAATAAAGGTAGACATGTCAGGTTTGGTGTGGGATACTCACATAAGTGTGCTCTTTTCATCTGCTGCACCTGTGATATCTTGCAAAGGAAGTCCACTCTCCTCAAAATTCATTCAACTCCTTTATATTACTATGTGATTTTACTTTATTGCACAGACACAGGCTACACCTTTCAGAGTCGTAGCTAGTTCTTTCTGCGCCTGACGCTAGAATAGAAAATTGTACTCCCCTCATTGTAGTTTCCCAGAAGTTATTTGCAGACAAATAAAAACAGGTACATAATTAACCAGAAGAAACTGTAAAGCTCCCATTGGTATATAGTTAGCCAAACACACATAGTGGTACAGCATAGGTCTCATCGTTGTATATTGATCCAGACTTTGACAGTGGTACATCCAAGCTCGCAGCAGTATATATCAGACATTGATAGTGCTATATTATAGTTTCCATCTGTGTTTATGTATAACCTTGAATTTAGGAATCTGTATATAGTTGTTCAGGCATAAGTGGTGGAATGGGATAGCTCCTTGTGTGTTTGACTGTAAGTTTTCCCCGTGCAAATAATGTGCACTCCAAGTCAGGGCAATAATCTTGTTATATAGCATAACCCCCCTGTATTTCACACTCACAGATTAACCTTACCGTGACCCCTACATTTTGTGCACCTGTCTCCACACCCTCATTACCGCTCTGATACATTCCTCTTCTTACATACTTGTAATCAAGAGGGTGGGAAGTGGGGAGAAGAGAGAACAAAGATTGGGGAGTGAGCATGAGCCAGCCAGAGAATAATTACATTTCCAGCATGGTTTTTGAGGTCAGTCTCCAGCAAAACTAAAAATCCCAAATGTTTATAAGCATTCAGTCCAAGATTGTAAAAATAAAAAAATACGTTTTATAATTCCTCCGTATAACCATTGCAGCTAAAAAAAGTTTCAATTAAAAAATGAACAATAGTCTCTCTTTATGAAATAAATATGCCATTCAGTGGAATAATGATATTAAAAAGGTGCTATGTTTTCTTCAGCAGAAAAAGTTTGAGCATTTCCACATGAGAACATCATTATTTTTGCACATGAGATTACGAGAAATGTTATAAAATATTCTATACGTAGCGGCACATGTCTAGTGCACCACTTTTAGGAGCACTGCGGAGTGTCTGCTAATTAGGTTGTTTTCAGTAGACGTGTGTTTGATGGCCAGTGGTTTGTATTGATTAAATAAGTACTTCAACGTGTCCATGAGTGTATTGTGTGTCTCAACTGACTTGGCTATGGAACCTTCAAAGCAACAGGCTCTCTGGGAGGCTGCAGCATAGCTGTTGCTAGGTGGGGATGCCTCCCAAAGGGGCCAATATATAGAATCTAGAGCAGTCAAGGTAGATCTTGCTCTGTAATGTAGTAATGGAATGCAAGATAAGTAGAGCTCTTGATTGAAAAATGTTCTGTCTGTTTCAAGTTTCAGCGAGGATGGCATGGATGTGATGGAGCGTCTTATATTACTCTATCGGAAGTTCAGCCAACTCAAAGTCAGCAATGAAGAATATGTTTGCATGAAAGCCATCAACTTCCTGAATCAAGGTAAGCTCCACTCATTTATACCACATCCCTTCATTCACCTTCCAGTTATCAGAAGGCAGCAAAGGAGTTAATATATTTATTTTTTTATGGTTCTTTTTCATTTGAATCTTGTCCATCTAGCGGGGCAGGATGGGGAGACTAGGCTTACACGTATTAATCATATTTTAATAGCTTTCTAATGCAGACACCAAGGCCAGAACACACGTCATTTCACATGTATAGCAGGTTAGAGCTACAGTGACAGATTATTCCTATCTAGATAAGGATTGTGTGACGGATCACCAGCTGTTCTCACTTTATCTGCGGATGTTGACACCCGTGGATAAATGCTGTTACCGTGCAATGTAGACTACTTACAAATATAGGATTGTAGTACTGTAGTTCCTTACGAGCCCCCCCCCCCCCCCCCCCATGGTTAGTTAGAGATATAATGGGTACCACAATATTTATATACTGTACAAAAGAACACCTCTTTAATAAAAATAATGCAAATCCTGTTCTTTATAATAACATTTTTATTTTATTATATATAATAGAGAAAATTTCATGAATTCATTTATTTTCCCTGATTCGACTTTTTAACATCAAAACATTTTACAGTTTTCTAATTAGCTAGATTGACTTCTGTGTTCCTATATATGTGTAGCTTTGTCTTCAGCTTGGCTTTCCCTGCCAAAGTACATATATATATATATATATATATATATATATATATATATATATATATATATATATATATTTATATATATATATATATATATATATTTACATAAAAAATATACCTATACATATACTTTTAAAAGCTGTAATCTCTGTACATGCACACATACCTCCCAAGAGTCCCCAAATCCCTGTCATTATTTCCACCTCTGGTGTCTCTCTTTTTCCAGGAGCTCATAATGCTTGGTATATAGGAGTATGTCACAGAACTCTAGGGCAGTGCTCCTCAACCTTATCTCACCCAGGGCACACCAAAGCTCTTCCCAGAATTCTGTGGCACACCACAAGCAAAAGTATATAAAAATTAAGTTACAAAGTCAAGTGCATACACAGAACATAAGAACTAGATGCCTTTATTTACCTTTAAAACCACACAAGTGTGCAAAACAAATAACGAATGCACAAACCAAGACACGTGGATTACAAATCATAAATATACAAACCAAACCATTTAATATGCCCCAGCCAATTTGCCCAATAATACGCCAGTATTATTTTGCCATTTAATATGCCCCCAGCCAACTTGCCCAATAATACGCCAGTATTATTTTGCCATTTAATATGCCCCAGCCAATTTGCCCAATAATACGCCAGTATTATTTTGCCATTTAATATGCCCCAGCCAATTTGCCCAATAATACGCTAGTATTATTTTGCCATTTAATATGCCCCCAGCCAACTTGCCCAATAATACGCCAGTATTATTTTGCCATTTAATATGCCCCAGCCAATTTGCCCAATAATACGCCAGTATTATTTTGCCATTTAATATGCCCCAGCCAATTTGCCCAATAATACGCTAGTATTATTTTGCCATTTAATATGCCCCAGCCAATTTTCCCAATAATACATCAGTATTACCTATTTTGCCATTTAATATTACTCAGCCAATTTGCCCAATAATATGCCACCCTCCTCCCCCCTTCCTTAGTACTTACCTCCTTGTTGCTCCGTGTCCCAGTCGTCTCCTCTGTGCAGTCTTCCCTTCTGCACGGAGGAGGGAAATACAGCCACCGGATATGAGGTACGGTCATATCCGGTGGCGATGATTTTTTTTTTTTTTAAACTTTATTTTTGGTCTGCCGGGCCCCAAGAGGAGAGCCCAATGTTGTCTAAGTCAACATCAGGCTCTCCTCTCGGGGGCCGGCATCTGCTTTATGCAGCACACCTCCCAATATCCCACAGCACACTGGTTGCCGAGCGCTGCTCTAGGGCAATAAACTCACTGTAAAGTAGTTTTCATTTTTATTACTCTGTCTTGACACATAACATAAATATTGCCCTCCATTCAGCCATGAAATAGTGTCCCTCTTTGGTCATTTGAATATATTGGTACCAATAAGGCAGCATATGGTAAGCCTTTTGCTTTTCAGTCAGTGTATTTTGTTTTTTAAATATTTAGCTTAAAATCAGTAGTCAATATAAGGATAACTACTTCCTTGTCCTGACCCGTGTTGCACCTTAATTGTAGTGAGTGCCAGCAAAAAATGCCTGGTCCCTGTGTGGCCAGTCCTGGGCCAAAAACAGACACGCTATCCAAAAAAGAACATAGAACTAGCATTTGAGAACAGAGATAAGCAGGTAGTGGAAGTAGTTTGCATAGAGGAAACGTTTATTTACCGTCCCAGAGACTTGTAAGTCAGTTGTCTTATCCCAACCTGGCACATTTGCCTCAATACTAATTACCTTTGTTATTATAATCTCTGAAGTGCCTGATTAAACTAAACGGTGCAAAGTAAAACAAGGTATCTCTGTCCAGCATTGGTCTTATTTCCAGATTATCCATGCTCTCTAATTTATGTTTCCTTGGACCAATTTTGGCAACATCCTGGCTTATCTCTTACCTCTTTTAGTTCAATTGCATTCAAGCTATTTTTTTTTGTCTGGATCAAAGCCAGTTAACTTGACATTACTAAAATTAAACCTTTTCTCTCATCTTCCTTCCTGTACTTTCACTGCCTCTTGTTGTTAGAATGATCACATCTCCCACCAAGTTTGCTGTATAGGTCAGCTGTCATTTTCCGGCTACTGCAGGTTTTTTTTTTTACATTAGTAAGATATTTAGTAGTAGTCTAAACGGAATTGGTTCTGGGCCATGTTGCCACTATAGCACCCTCCCACTTTTTTTTTTTTTTTTAAGAGTAATATTTGTGTAGCATATAGGGTTAGCCATAACAAAATTAACCATTTTATTCATTAAACATCATCTCAGGGTAAACTGATTAATTCCAGATAGAACTCAGTCTTACTTGGAAACATTCAGAGTTTTACCCAGAGGTTCTGGGTATGTGGCTTAGGGTGGCAGTTGTCTACTATTCAGCACTTTGGAACTCTTTATTACTTATTGCACTGAGGGACGTAAATGATATTTACAGTATGGAAAATGCCCTGCATTGGAAAATGAGTACTATATAGTTTTCAGACCTGCCACCTTATGACTTAAGAAGTAATTATAGTGAGGTTGGCAAATATGGTTTGTGTTTTACTAATGTTTTAATTAGATTAGTGCTATGTTGTTGGCACCTCCTGGAATGTGAGGGTTTTTTTTGTCAACATTTCCAAGTGTTATGGGGTTGCCGACCATTATGTTGCAGATGGTGCTAAACAATTGTTAGTGTCATGGCTGTGATTTATTGTTTGTTTCCTGTTTGATTTCGTTTTTGTGCCTGTGGCTCTTGAAAATGAGATTATAAAAAAAAATATTTATATATGTTATTTCATATTCATGAAAACCAAGTTGATAACACGAAAATGTCAGAAAATGTGTATTATATACATGTGTTTAAATCATGTGAAGAATAAAATACAATACTTAAAACCAAGGCTGTATTTTTATTTTTATTCATGTAGCATATAAGCAATTGAACTTTTAAGTTCTGCTAATTTAATTGCTGCAATATATTATATTGTAGGTAATAGGTGATGGACTAAAGTACTAAAATGAATCGGGGATATGCTACAAATAACATCGCTGTAAAATAGATCTTGTACTCAGAACCATATTATTACCATAGTGTTAGATGTAACAATATAACTCAGACTGACACTGTCGAAAGTAGATACATTAATATTATTGACAGTGTATCTAGTATAGATGAACTCCTAATGAAGCAACACACAGCTTAGTATAATGGCAAGGAGCAGTCTATGTGGGAAGCAAGGGGCTAAACTAAGTGAGAGAGGTCAGTACAAGCTGAGGACCAGCACCTATTTAAATGTCTCTGTTATTATACATGCTGTGATCCAGTAAAGTTACTACGAGCATTGGCATAAGGTTGCACAATGGCACAATATTATTTAGTGCAATCTAACAGATGTGTGGGCACAGAGGAATTCCCACAATTCACTTTCATTAATATAGCACATTAGTAAAGGTCATCGAGATTACAGATATTGCACACAATTATAGTTAAGGTGTTACCAGTGTGTGGACATTCATCGTTAATGTTATACATATGAATGAAACTAATCATATCCAAACACCAGTGTGTAACTTGGTGTATACTACTTCAATTAAACATTTTAATATTTCATTGAAAAGTAATAAGTGCATAATTCTCACAGGTATTGGTTATTAGGCAAACCACAGCTGTAGTCTTACAGTTAAAGTGCGATTTATAAAAAGAAGTAGTACCGTCGGAAAATATTTTAGACTGTGCTATGTGTACAACCGTTGCACATCAGGCATTTAAAAGTATCCTTGTATCTGTCGCCATGTTCGTATTTTTCTTGATTCGAAGTGAATGGATACTACCATATTCTTAATACTATGGGCTTTACGTGCTGTAATTCTTGCCTGTTCTGGGACAACATTCTTCAAGTGATCATCGGATCTGAAAATGTGCCAGTATCTATGGAAGATGGTCATCATAGAGTCCCAAACACCGTCAAAAGTTGCAACACAATGTATTGTGTTTTGGGAATAAATAGGAAGTTCTTATAAAGGGGCCTAATGTTCCAGGCTCATAGAAATCTTGTTTGGGTAAACAAGATTAACAGCCTTTATTGGGCTGTGTCTCTGGTGTTGTGTTCTTGAGTAGGCACGCTGGAGAAACATGTAGACATGGACCAGTCTGCACTATGTATTTTTGTCTTCTATGTATGAGGAAAGACTGAACAGCCACACTCTGTATAACCGACTACATATACGTTAAGTTACTTTTTTTTTAATATATATATATATATATATATATATATTTGCGTACCATTACACTGCACATCTTTCGTCCCACCGTTTTTTCACAATCCCATCTTTTCTACACCCCCATGTGATCCACTTTTTCCATTATCGCCACCTACATTGTCCAAAAAATATTTTTAGCAAAGTACTGTTATCATGTAAAGAAAAAAGAACTGATCTGTCTCATCAGTATTGTCCTGTCTCGTAAAAACTGCTAATAAAGTGTAATAGCTTTCTTGCTGTTGCTGCAGAAACTCTCAACCCCTCCCCATTGCATGTCATTGAAATTAAAGGCCCAGGTGACAATATTTTGAATGAAAAATTTTGTGAGAATCATAAATTGTTTTAAAGTTAAAATAAGCGCATTGCACATGCACAGCATACAGAAAATAAGCTAGTTCGGGCTGCCTCTTTAACCTAGAACCTAACCTGACCAACTGAGCCCATATTATTATTTTTTTGTCTATTCCACTCGATTAATGATCATATACTTTCTCAATAATTTGCACCCCATTGTTTGTAGCATTGTACCGTAACACTGCAGGTCAAGTATATTGTATTTCTTGTTATTTGTAATAGTACTTGTGGTCATTGCTCTTACTACTGTTTTAGCTTAATGATATTGTTTTCCTCCACCAGATATCCAGGGTCTCAGCAGTATTGCTCAATTGGAACAGCTGAACAAGCGATATTGGTATGTGTGCCAGGACTTCACAGAATACCGGTATCCACACCAGCCAAGTAGATTCCCAGATCTCATGATGTGTCTGCCAGAGGTTCGCTACATTGCTGGTAAGACTTCATTCAAGGGCGAAAATACTGAGCTAAGTGTAGAGAGTAACTCTCTGTAGATATGTTTATATATATATATATTTTTTTTTTAAATCATATTTCTTACAAAGTGATAATTTCTATTAATGTTTCATTACAGTTTAGTTACACATACCATGTGTTTGTTGCCCTTCAATATTGACAGCCCACCTTATTCCATGATTGTACTATTACAAACAAAAAGAGCAATGCTGAGTTAGTGTTCTCAAAGTGTATGAACCACAAACCCATTCCCATACCTCCTAACATACCTCACCAGGATTGTGGGATGCCAGGTTCTTGGCTCTGAATGGAAAGTTCTCAAACTTTCTTTGTGGACTGTGGGAGAAGAGTCCTGAATTTGGACTGTCCTACATGAAGCAAATGCTATGCTTGTCGTAAGCAGGAGAGTTGTTTTTTTTGGGGGGGGGGGGGGGGGGGGCTATTGGTCAAATTGGTTTCCATGATAATTCCTACACCTTAAGAACTTTGTCCCAGCATTACTCTTTATACATATCACTAAATGTCCCCCTCTCAAGGGCCACAAGCAAAGAGTTTGAACCTCTGTCTTTTACTTCTCTCAGGAAAACTGGTGAATGTGCCCTTGGAACAACTACCGCTGCTTTTCAAAGCCTTTTTGCACTCATGCAAGACAAGTGGGAGCAAGGAGTGAGGCTTAAAAGAAAATCAAGTTGTTTGGTAACCACAGAAAGGATGGCTGTTTTGGATCAGCCGAAGAGTAAAAAGAGGGACATTGTCAAACCCGTGATGGGATCTGAAGAAGAAAAAAAAAATTTTTTTTTTTTTTTTCCTTCTAAACTCTCTTTCGTAACTATTTATTTTCTGACAGAGTTGAATGTATTGTCTTCAACACGGGTGCACAAACGCAAATGCACTTCCTGCATTTTGTTGCTGTTTACAGATCTATTTTTTTTAAATGCCTTTTATGGGTGGCATATCTCCTGGTGCTTGAGGGGTTGAATGTTACAGTTTTGCCATTTTTTGGGGGGTGGGGGGAGGGGGAAATGTTTTGTTTTTTTTAATTTCTTTTTTCAGTAGATTAGTTTTATCTGGTTAGGGGGTTGGAGTGAGAATTAATTCAATAGTGTTGATAAAAAAAAAAAACTACCTCAATGTTGTTTTGTTAGAGATGTTTATTTTGGACTGTAGACAAAAATACACCTTTTTTTAATGAAAAATGCTAAGATTAACCCTCATGGTGGTGTTGCTTTTTTAATTTTTTTTTTTTTTTTTTAATAATGTTTCAATGATGAAGTAAATTCCCAGTGTCTGGCTTTGTAAAGTATGGCTAGTTTTAGTGTTTTTTTCATATTAGTTTTGTGGAGTTCCACAGTTTCAATTATTTTATTATCACAAATTTGAATTTGTTTAATAATTATTAACAAGATTCGCATTAGTCTCTTTTTGAATTAGGGGGCTGCATATCTTAAAAAGAGTAACAACAACATTAAATTAAGGAATTTAAAAAAAAAAATACAATTTGCAGCATTCCCTTTTGCAAAACATGTCAGGAGAGAGTTATTTGGAACTTGTAGATCTAAAAATACACCCATTTTTAAAAACATATATATTAAGTTCAGGAATGTGCAATTCACTCCACTGACACTTTGAGAGTTAAAAGATACTTAGCCTTTTAACACTTATTTTACCAATAACAGACCTGCACATTGCAAAAGTAATTGAACATAGAAAAATCTAGGCTGGATTTTGCATAACTGATTCATTACACTTTGCCCTGTTTTATTATAAAATTACTTTCTGTGAATCCTCTGGCAGTCACATTTTAGGAGTTGTTGTATATTGAACCTCTGGCTGGAACTGTTTAACCTGTAGATCAGGACAATGCCACAGAATAGAAAAGAAAATGGATTGTAAATATATAAATTGCACATTGAATCTCCTATTCTTTCTCTCTAATGTAAGATTAGCTAGCAGTGCTTTGATATACCTCTGTTACACAGATGCGTTCAGTTTTATCCTCAGAAGACAGATGTTCTGTAATATGTGACCTTGATTCTCCTATATTACTGCTGAGGGACATCTCATAACCTTGAATCTAGTCTGGATGTGAGATGGACAGTCAAATCTGTTTTTGCAGAAGTCCAGAGAATTTCCATACCCTTATTTATGTTTTACTGGGGAATAATCAAGTAGAAAGCAGCAGAGCCACCATCAGGGGTGGTGTAGCTGGTACCCCAGTATGTGGCTGGGCCACTCACACAGGGCTGTCTACCCATACCCCTGCCAGTTTCTCCACAAAGGCAGACGACCAGACAGTAATTCCTTGTGTTGCAATGTCGTCCACACAATAGGAGACCTTGGCAGGTCATCTGACCTGTTAAGGTCCCCGCACAGTGCTGACGTAAGTGGCAGAAGCTACTGCTGTGCAAAATATAGGACCGACAGAAAAAGGACTGGAGTTTCTGTGACTTTATTTCCAGATAAGAAGGAAGACTCTCCATTGACTGCAATGTCTCTTATCAAAGGTTTAGTGTTTCATGATCCAGTAATGGTGATCAACGTTCAGTCTCAATTTAATCCTTCAGAAAAACATTGTTTCCTAAAAATAAATATGATTGACCAAATATCTGGTCTCAGTGACTTATATTAGATAGGAAACAAGTACAGTTAAAATGATACCACTTATTGACTGAGTTTGATTGCAAGCTTTCAAGACCAAGTTGCTAGGTCCCTTTCTCAGGCAATATTGCAGCTAAAACTAAATTTTAACTGTACTTGCTTTCTGTTTTTCCACGACTAACCCGGTACTACTCCTTTAATTATTATATTACATAGAAAATCCCTTCACCATACAATAAGGACCATTTCCTTTTGTTCAGCTCTTCCATCACTGCACTTCACAAAGCCAGACACTGCTGGGTAATATTTTTTTTTTACCTACTTTACGATTACAGAATCCAAAGGATTACAGTTTGCTGACACCTGGCAGCTTTCTCAGCATTTTTCACCTGTACAAGTACAGAGCAGGCCATTGCAGTACAAACAAAGTTAATGTGGTCTTTCTGCTGTACAAATTCTATTGGGTGTTCATCAAAATTAACACCATACCCATGAACTGTTGATGGTGGTAAAGAACAGGTTCGGGGAAATGAGCACTGTCCTCTATGGTTGATTTACTTTGGTAGTTCGTATTTTTTGAGCTCTTAGGTTTCTCAAAGTTGCAGGAAGAAAAAATGTAACCAGGAATTGGTTCCCCTACGGATCTTGAAAACTTTTGGTTTGGACCCGTAGGCCAAGATCCTTTACGTCTAAAACTCCACCAGGTGGCAGGGAGAGGATTCTGTCTTCCTCCCACTTACCCACCTTGCCTATACTTGGATGAAACAGCTCTGTTTTTAAGGCTGTGCCTTTTTTTTTCAGAGCTGGATAGCATTGATTTTTGGGGTCGTCTCTCCTACTTACACCGGTGACCACCTGCTTTTGGGGGAGAAGTAAGGTTTATGGCTTTGTGCCCATTGTGCCATCAATGTTTCCAGGTGGGATCTGAAATGCCCAGTATTGTATCTGCACATACTGATACTCAGGTGACCTTGCCTACCTTGTTTACTATAGGTGGATTCATTATAAAAGTGTGATTTCACAGAAGCTAAAGCTTACAAGGTTAGGTGCACTTATAGAAAGTTTTGAGAACATAAAGAGTGTTTGTTTGAAATACCACTAAACTTGAAAACAACTTTTGCTTCTTTAATTAACGAAAAAAAACGTTTCCCATTGCGCCTAGCAAGGGGAAAAAATAGCACGCACTTCAGAAGTTTTCTGCTATTGGTTTCTTTGGCCATTTCCTTGATGCTTTTGCCTGAAGTAAGCAGGTTGATCAGTCTGAAAGACATGGCTGTGAGAGCCTCTGTAGGCTAACGCACCAACTGTAGAATCTGTTCAATCTTCAGAGACTGCAGGTTTGATTTTTAGCATGGTCAGTTCAGCTTTTCATCCTACCACGTTCGATAAACTGAGTACCATTACGTTGGTTAATCGTAACATGCTGAGAATGTATAATGACATCCCCGGAATATATAAATTAAAATCAGAGCAGTATGGGTTATTTTTGTTTTAGATTAACATAATTGTGGAGGTACTAACCAACACCTGCCTACTGATTTAACATAAATATTAGGGTCTTTCGCTGCAGAAGCACTTTGACTGATCTGCTGCATGAGGCGCATGAGGGGTATTCAACATGTATATCCTAAACTATTCTATTAAAAACATGAGCAAGAGTTATTTTTAAAGTTTAATTTAGTTTTCACGTTAATCCCATGCTGTAGGTGCCCTATTCTTGCTAAGGTGATTTAAAAATAAAAGCACTGTATCGATGAAAGCTCTTACAGAAAACAGATCTATTTTTACTAAACATGGTGCCATTGTGTAGACTTGAGGCTGTTGCCTACTAACCTGTTAAAAGCAACTAATCATATTGGATGTTCTATTGTGTCACACTAATTCTGTGACATCATAAACCTTTGTAAGGTGTTGAATGTGAAGTAGCAGCTGGGTGTTACTACTGGCTCCGTCGTAAGAAATGTAAACTTGCTGTAACAGAAGCCTCACTCATCATGGCTGGTGAGTACTGCCCAACCAGTGCGATTTCAATTGATTTCATCACATCTCCTTTTCTGCGCAAGTCCTTAAGACTTGTGATTTTAAAACAGGGTAAAAATTAATTTGTTCCTATTGCAAACTCAGGTAAAATGTTGACTGTAGCAATGTAGCAGTAGAATGGCGGCATATTTCAATTTCTATTAGCTTTTCTTATTTGGGTATAAAGAATATAATATTTAGGGCAAGCTCCTCGCCTAACTGTGGGAGAAGTGCATTCTTGGTGCAGTTAAAATTGATTGATTTTTTTTACAAGAAATGTGTTAATGTCCAATTAGCTTTACAGTATTCAAACCATTATGTTAATATGTTACATGGATGCACCAAAGTCAAATAAAGGTTTGTGGCATGGACTGTAAGGTCTTTTGCACATAATCCAATTCAACATCTCACAAAATGGTTGTAAATGTGCACTAGGCCCAAAGCATGGTGTTAAAAATCTACAAAGATGGATGCCTAGATGCAGTCACAAACATCCTGAGACCACACATTGTGAGGTTTCTGTCACACAATGCTTAGCATGGCATCTGCACAGTAGGCATTATAGGATTGTAACATCACCATTTTGGTTGAGGGCGGATGCGTGAGCACCAGTTTGGCAGCCATATTGGTTGAGAGCTAAATGTGTAGATTAAATGTTTATACCTACCTGAAGTTATATTTGTCCTCAGTGGGTTATGGGGATGACCAGTTCATGTGGTGGACAGCATTTCACATTTAATTGGCTGACCACCTTGATACTTATAACCAACTACAGAAGATATAACAAAAAATGCTAGCCACCAGTGCAGTAGAAGTTTAGCACTCCATCCATAATTAACCATGTGTTGCCGCCTTCAACTTCTTAGGTATAGAAGGTGCTCTGTCCTTAGACTTTTCTTTATTTTTGTACTGGAATTCTTCTTTTTTTAAAATAAGTGTTGTTTTTCATATTATATGATTGCTTTGTTGTGGGGGAGGAGGATGGGAGATTTGTGGGATTGTTTGTTTTTGTATTAATTTGGATTCTGATATATCAAAGTTTGCTTTATGTTTTTGTTTTTCATTGGAATGATATTTCTGGTTTTGGCACAGTTAATGATGTCACACTCATTTCTCTATCACAAGTGGTAGGGTCCTGTATTAATTAAAGCAAAAGAGAGATACCCTAAATGAACAGTACACAATGAACTGTCACTTTAGTGCACCTGAGACACGTAATTTAATATAAAATGCACACAGAAATACAAAGCTTTTTGTACCCGGTACATGCCACTGTCACATAGGCCTCAGCAAATAATCCTGGCACCTAACCTTTAATGGCTCTGTAATAATGCTATTTTTGAGGTACTGTTTTTGATTTCATGGAAGGAATTTTATATTTTATGTCATTTCACTCCCAGTTAAATAACACATAAAGTATTGATTATTGTAGGACACCATTTGAGGGCTTGTTAACGTGATATCGTTTCATTGTTAAAGTATAAATGAATTAAAATAATCAGATGCACCATTCCTAAGTTCACAATTGGTATGCAGACTGTAGGATGACCACTAGGGAGGGATGATTGCACATGATTTGGTCACAAAGTGCAGCCTCATTTGCTTCTACTGCCGGTTTTCTCTGTTTGACTGTGTAGACCGCAGACTGATGGCATTCCTTGCCCTATGAGTGTACATCTAGTCACACCAGACTTTCACCTAAAATAGTTTGTTCTGGGTAGTACAAGAAAGATGACAAATGCTCTATTAGTCTAATCCATATGGGTGTCAAGTGGTGGCATGCTCATTGTTAATAAACATCTCCTTTTAGCTAGCAGAGTTTTATGGGCAGTGTATGACAAAAACAGCTGGACGGCCCCATTTCACATCTATATAGTAGGTGTCAGCCAGAAAGCCCATATAGACAATGGTTTTGCCCCAGCGCCATCTCTCTGCAGGTTAGGAATCTGTATTTTTTAAAACAGCCTATCCTCTTTCTGTTTGAAAATTCCATAATTACCACTTTAATGTCTGTGTCTTTCCAACAAGAAGATCAAACATCCTTCTCCCATCTTAGTCACTAAAGAGAACTGCACAATTGCTATTTTTCTGTTTGAGTGCATCGTATCATAATGTTCAAACACCATTTATGTCATACCAAATCAGTATTGAGCTCTGAGGAACACCCTTGGCTGGTCTCCAGCTACTGCACAATTGTGTCCTCAGGGCTGCTGTTTCACACTTCAATTTAGGACTTCCCTTCTCCTCACTTCCCCCACCTTCAGCAATGGACTGGTCAGTTTAGCATTTTCTTTATATAATGAATACGGGTACGCTAATCGGCCATGTCTGTCTGTCCTCTGAAATGCCTCGTGTCGAGAGGTCCGCTGAAGATGTAATCTTGTATATTGTGCCTAAACCTTTGTGATTGTGCTGCAGAGTAGAGATTACATATAGCAACTTCTTTCACTCCAAGGGGTGGGAGGGTAACATAATTCTGGTCTCTTTACTGGTGAAGGCTTTACATTTTAGCTACGTATGCTCCTATTGGCTCAGTAAAAGTTATCACTTATGACTAAAACACTCAAACTACCTATACATAAAGTCAGACTGTGATCATCATTTTTTTCAGCATCTTATCTTCGCAACAATAACAGTTATTTCAAAGACCAAGGGATTTGTCAGTTATATCTTAAGTCATCACTGGATTTGCGAACAGAAGAAGACCTTTTTTTTGGCTCCCAAGTGGTTTCGTAAGAATTAAGGTTGACATTTAAGATCCGCATTAATCTGCAAATCAAGCAGATTCATTTTCGAATTCTGCATCTTGATATACCATATAGAATTCCTTAATAACCACCTAGACTTTGACTATAATGCAATGCTATTAAACTACCTCATGCAAAGAAAAGTTCTTCAGATATGTATTATGAGAAAGTACAAGGTGATGACCACATTTACCTACCTCAATTGCAAACGGGAACACCGACTGCAACAGTACACTAGGGAAAGCAGGATGATCAAACTGTGTCCTTGAAGCTCAAAGTCCTACCAGGGTTAGAGGCTCTCTAAAATGTAACATGTAATTAACCAATTATCATTGTGTATCACAGTCTCCAAAAGTTCTGGTTTGTCTTTGTGTTCAAGGTGTTTCGGTCCCCTGCCTTCCACAAATGGGGAATTGGTTGAGTTTAACAAGATACAATCCCAGAAATGAGGAATTATGGTTTATCCCCAATTCTGTGTATTTGTTAAAATCTTGAAATGCCTTTTAACTTTTTGAATGCTGGAAGTATGAGAAAGAAATTGCCTTAGATGCATCCTCTAGCCAAATAAAGGTTAATAAAGTGACTTGACCCTGGTACTTATTCTTGTCTTTTTCAAAGTACATCACACATTCCACTTCTGCTTTATGTATCTCTGTAACTCCACTACCTTTTGGAAATGTGACCAATGTGTAAAAGAGCATGTCTATTATGTGTTAGAGATTTTAAATCAATAAATGTGAATTGTTCTTCTCTGCAGACTCTGATTTCTTGTTTCCTGTTCATCAAAACTATGAAGTGCCACTCCACACAAAGCATTCATCATAGATCAAGGGCCTCTTATATGTGAGGGTGTGTGCACTAGGATCTGTCATCCTGATTCGTAGAAATTATGGACCAGTAACAAAATAACAGTGTTGCAGGGCCAACCTCCTATCAGAATGGTGCTCTAAAGAACATAAAGAATCTGCACTCCTTTTTTAAATAAGTCTTTATTTTATAAACTTATATATCTTTTTTTATACAGAACATTGCAGAACATCCTAATATGGCAAAAAAACATAAAACATTGGTACAAAACATCAGTATCAGTTGGGAACATTTTAATAATTTGGTATCACAAGAGTGTTTGGGCTGCTGGCATAAAAACACCTTTAATCATTTATTCTCAAAATATTAAATTAGCATCATGCTCTACTGGCCAATGCACTACTTATTTGCTTGTTTTGTGTGCTCAGACATTTAAACATTCCATTCAAACATCACACAACATAAATTGCACTCCTTTTAATGACCAGATTTATTCAACCACTTGGCAATATTTCAACCTTTTTCTTGTTTAAAGTTGGGTTTTTGTAATATTTCAAAGTATGTAGCACTAACCACTTTGTTATATATCATCAAAAAGGCAGAATCTATTTTGCAACAAAGTACCATTAAATAGACTGCTTATCTACTGAGCTGCTACCGTATTTTAGCAGTAATTTGTTGATAAAACAATTTAAATCTTATGCAAATTGTTGGAGTCAGTTCGATAAATATTCCCAACGTAGCCCTTGCTAGATTATAAATGACTACAAAATAGCGGACACCATTTGATCATCGGATATGTAGTAGACATGTGCAAAACTAAAATTTTAGTTTCGTTTTCGTCCATTCGTTCATTACTGCATTCGTTTCAGACGAAATTTGTTCATTATTTTCGTTTCGTTTTATAGAATACGTGTAATACTATTGGCTTTCTATAAACCGAACGAGAGCCACATTCATAAGAAATTCTTATGAATGGGGCTCTCGTTCGGTTCATAGAAAGGCAATAGTACTACATGTTTTCTATAAGCCAAAAGTCTATAAACCGAAGGTCGTTCGGTTTATAGATTTTTGGTTTATAGAATACATGTATTCTATAAACCGAAAGTCTATAAATTGAATGACCTACGGTTTATAGACTTTCGGCTTATAGAAAACGTATAGTAGTAGTGCCTTTCTATGAACCAATTCATAAGAATTATGAATGGGTTCATAGAAAGGCACTTATACTGTTCGTTTTCTATAAGCCGAAAGTCTATAAACCGAAGGTCGTTCAGTTTATAGACTTTCGGTTTATAGAATACATAGAATTACATGTAATTCTATGTATTCTATAAACCGAAAGTCTATAAGCCGAACGACCTTCGGTTTATAGACTTTTGGCTTATAGAAAACGAGCAGTAGTAGTGCCTTTCTATGAACCCATTCATAAGAATTATGAATGGGTTCATAGAAAGGCACTACTACTGTTCGTTTTCTATAAGCCGAAAGTCTATAAACCGAAGGTCATGTAATCCTATTGCTATTCTATTAACCGAATGTTCTGTTTATAGAATAGCAATAGGATTATATGTATTCCATAAGCCGAAAGTCTATAAACCGAACGACCTTCGGTTTATAGACTTTCGGCATTTGTAATGAATGTAATAGTACTATTGCCTTTCACTACACAGAGACAGAGTCTCCATTCATTTTATGGAGGGTATTGGAGAGTATGTAGTGGCATCATGAGAGATTAGGAAATAGGTCAGATACTTGTTTAATAGCGGTAAGTAATGAACATGGGTACCTGCATATGGGAGGAGAGTATGACCCAGGGCTTGGAGGACCACATCCAGGGTGAATGGAGAGCCCGGGGTACCAGGGATGGGCATGGTACCTAAGGTGGGGGTCCCGGGTCACCTACTAGGCCCCACACTCTAGTTATTATCTTGGGCCTCGTAGTCCAATGGGTGTCAGGGCTGAGGAAATGGGTGGGGGACCAGGGACTACATAGCGGGATAGCAATTAGAAGCTACATGTTTCCAGTTCATGTCCAAGTGCCATCTGGATCCCTGAATGTGATTTACACCGGCACTGCTCCGATGGCTTGTGGGGTGTCCTGTTGCCATGCTGCACAGCTTTGAGTGCCCTCCCACCAAGTGGAATGTGTCTGATGGCTGAGGGTGTGTTTTGGGGCTGAGGGCGAGCGGTCATCTTAGTCTGGGTGTGTATGGGCTCATGAAGTGGAGAGTGCAGCCGGGGCCCTTAGGTCCAGTACCTGTGGAGCAGTCATGAGCCAGGTACTGGCTATGGTGGGAGGCAGGAGTACAGTTAATTTTCCAGGAGGCCTGAGAAATGATGATGTGCTAGTCCAGGAGCCATGGTCAGGGTAGGAGTCAAAGGGTGGGTCCACTGGGGGTTACTCACAGCTGTTGGGAAATTTCACTCCTACTCCTCTGCTGCCAACAGATCTGATGGGGTCGTCACTGTAGCCCAGTTCTCCTATCAAGACGATCGTGTCTCCATAATTTTCTGCCAATGGGGTTTTGTCCCCAGAGGGTTTGGGGTCAGTAGTGGACTTTTTATTTCTGCCCATGTTTGTGGTATGTAGCTGATAATTGCTCATTTAGCTGACCCCAAGAACAATTTAAACTCTTGTAAAATGGTCTCTGTGCCCTTTCATACAAAAATCTTATCTATGATGTCTATTCACTAAAAGGTGAGTTGAGATGAACATTTCATTTGGAAACTCCCAAAACTAATATCATGGGTAGAATTAAAAAATCAAAGGGTGTACCAACTTAAAATGGAACAGGGATTCAAAATGCCACCAAAAAAGCTGCCAAATACAGGAAATGGATTAATGAGATAGAGAAATTGGAGAATTTAGATTGAGTCACATCCAGGACTTCCAGCTTAAATGTTAAATGTATGTTTGTATAAATAAAAAAAATCACTTTAAATTTAATTATAAAGGATACTGGAGCATCAAGAGAAAACAAATAATGCTGCAGATACTTAAATTGCACTTTGTTATATGTATGTACTTAATGTATTTTTAATGTTCTAAATGTTGCAAGTCTAACTTTTCTATGCTAAAAAAGCAAAGCAAAATAAATAAATATTGACTCAAAATAAAAGATGAACATTTTTTCTCACCAATGTAGCTATACATTGTGCAGGGACAAACCAGGTAATCTTGCTTAGCAGGGGAATGTCACAGTGTTTGTCCCTGCACAATGTATAGCTAAATACAGGGCTCAATAAGGAACTTTATTTTGTGAATTCAAGATTCAGACAACATTTTTCCTTACCATTTTCTGAATCATTTTATTTTTTTACTGTGCAATTTAATGAGTCCAAATCCTACATATAATATACTTTTTACACTTTGTCATTTATATTTTGTGCCCAAACCGGCATTCAATCTCTCAATATGTCTTCCATTTATAAAATGACCCTGAATCTGTTGGTTTGATTTAAGTGGTCACAGAAAACATTACTTTGTCAAGTTAAAAATACACAATGACCTGTATGATTGAGCTAAGAGACTGTACTTGAAAAATGGACTAGGGAAGGGGGAGATTTGGCCCTAGGAGTACCACCAGAACTATAGTGCTTTGTGCTGGTTTCTTTTTTTCTCTCTTTATATTGTGTGTTCAATCAAAAATATGTGATAAAATATGGTCTTAACACTTTGTGCTCCAGATGGATGGATGTGCAGTGTAATGGGGAAAGATGGGCTTCTAACTGCTGTGAGAGACTAGGATTGGCCTATAATTTAGTATTCAAAAAATATCCGCTGAAGGAGGGGAAATATGGTCAGCATAGTTTTTATTTTGCCAACCCAAAAAATGTATGTATATTAAAGTTGACACTTTAAAAAAAATAACTATGCACTAACTGGAATCCACAACATCCTTTGGGAGCATACCAGAGTGTTCACAAATAGAGATAATGGTCAGTACTTAAAAATTACTAGAATAACAAAGTTGGAGATCACAATATATGACCATATCATGCCTGCTTACAATCTTGAGTCAAATCTTCAACCTAAGTTGAATGGAGATCTGACCCAAGATTCTAAAAGTATCTGCCCCTGACAGAGCTGTATGGATCAAAGAGGGTTTAATATATAATTTTATTTTTATTTTTACATGAAAGCATTTCTAGTTAAAAAAAAAACATCTATACTTGATGCAATGTTTCAGTTAAACATAAAATAACATTTCTGTCGACAGTTGTAGATGCATCAATTTTGTTATCATGCCATCATGAGAAGTAAATACATAAACTTCGCATATCATGGCAATTATGAGTATGAGCAGTAAATATATAAATTTGTTATCCTGGTGAGCAGTAAATGCATATATATATATATATATATATATATATATATATATATATATATATATATAATTTTGCATACACATAATCATGGGTTAGCTCAACCCCTTACAGCCGAAATGAGAGGAAAAAAACACTCAAACCTTTAAAGGAGGGACCCCTTCCTAGGATCCCCACTCAATAACAAGCTTGAAAGAAAGCATAAGCAAGTGTAATGGGTGGGAAGTATATGCTGCCATGAATTATAGCCAGGAAAATAAAATGACGGTAAGTAATGGTGCAGTAGTCCAGGCTCTTCACACCAAAGGTTGATTCCAGGCAGGCATGAATGCTTTTAGTGGAGGCCGGAGTTTCATAACAGCCTGCATAAACCTGATAACCAAGGGCTGCAATGACCACCTGGTACCTGTCAGCGCAGAAAAGACGTGGACCTTTAAGGTACTATACCCCAAACCCTTGTCCAAACCCCCTTGCATAAAGCTTAGCACAGCTGATAATCTCAACTCCCTGATTTTGTGACCAACTGACAAAGACCTGCCAAATCCTGTAAAAGTGATGCCTTCTTTCAAGAGAGTTTCCCTCACCATAGGGAAATCAAGGTCGAAGAGGCCAGAAGGGGAGAATAGCAATTGCTTCCACCATGTCTCTCTGTATCTTCCCCAATACTGCATATATCAGAGGTATTGGAGGGAAGACATAGGTCAGTTTGAAGTCCCAGCTCTGAGTCAGAGCATCCTGACCTAGAGCTCTTGGGTCAAAGTGTCCGCACAGGATGTCATACAGGGAACATAAAAAAAAAAAAAAAAAACACATATAGTGCAATAAGTGTACTGAGTGATATATATCTGGAGATCACTTACAAACATCCGGAATAATAAGCCTTAAGAATGACGAGGTTCTGTGAAAAAAGTTCTGTTTAATCTACAAGGTTTGGGGTAAAACACAAACATACATAGAATAGTAAAATCATTTAAAAGGTTGCCTGCAGGTGAAAATACACTTAGACTCCACAGATTGATAGGCATGTAGTCACAAAGAAAAGTCCACAGTAGGGGTAGTTGATACAGCTCCAAATGTGGCATAGGATGACAGGTAAAAAAACTCAATGCGTTTCTCCGGGTATATTCGTAAATTGCAGCAGTCTGCTTCTACCTATTTGTTCTGGAAGGTGGCAATCAGGTCTACCTTGGCATTCCCCATTTTTGGGTAAGAGTTATGAAAACTTCTGGACACAGCCATTCAACCTTCGTCATGGATACCCAACTCATGTAATGTACCACGGTATTCTGAACTCCCAGTAAATGTATTGCCATCAGACCTTGGAAGTGTCTCATAGCCCACATAATTATCAGTCTCAATTTCCCCATTAATTTGAGACTGTGTGTTAAACTTTGGTGATTTATGAAGGACAGCTGCCATGTTGTCTGAGTGGTGTCAGAGGTATTGAACAGTAATCTCGAGACTGGTACATATGAATAAAACATGAGCCAAGGATAACAAGATAGATGCCAGCAGCCTCCATTTTGCGTCCGTTTTTGGAGATCCTTCTATCTGTTCACATCTTATTCTGTGTCTCTGAGGACAAAAGAAAGTCTTCCACATTCCTAACTCTGTTATCTGAAACCAAATCTGTTACTGATAAGAGTACTGGAGATGTTCAGTAGAGGCTGGAACAGATAAGGTGGGCATTGTTAGTGGAAGGTTTATGACTAGCCACTTTTTTTTTTTGAAGCCCAAACCGTGCTGTCGGTGCATGTGCAAGTTAGGGGCCACTATGGAGCCGTGTGCTCAGGGTCCTTCCCCTTGTGGGTCAGGAACCCTTCGCTCCCTGCCCACCCCGAAGTGTGGGTCGGGTCTTCAGGTCCCCCTTGCCTCATGGCGTAGGGGACCCCTTTGTTCTTCACTCCCCGGCCAGAAGGCCAGCAGGAGATCCGAATACCTTCACCAGGGCCTTCAGCTGCCACCATCCGGATACCTGGGGTTACACTGGCCTTCCTCTGGGGAAAACGACCCACAAAAAGGTCCACTTTAGGACCCACCAAAGGCAAAAGAGAGATGCCCCACTGTGGCCTTCCAGTGACAAAAAAACAAAAATAAAATGACACACGTGAGCAAAACAAAAGAATCATGTGCTCAAACAGTGCAGTGATAGTGCAATATCAAAAAAGTGCACAGTCAAAATCAATGAGTGCCATGAAGGCCCCAGCCTCTCGGCTGATGATAAAAATGGTCTAACTCACCAGCCAAAAGGCCATGGTGAGTGGAAAAATAAAAGCAAGTGGGATTAAAAACGCCTCTTAAAACAAGTGCCTAGTGCTACAATAAGTGCATACCCATGTGCTTATTGTGAGCACCACACAGGGGAGGTGTACCCTGTGGTGCATTGTTAAAATCGGGCTCCAATCCACACCCGCTGGCAGAGAAGCGACTAGCTACATTTATGATACCAGCTGTGTCTGCATACATACAAAAGGAGAAGGGGGCTGGTCTTCAGCTTGCTAGCCCACCCAAACTGACAGACTCAAGACACACACTGTATTTGGATCTTAGATTTGAAGAATCTAAAAGGGTTATTATAAACACACCTAGTTGGTTCAAATCACTCATTAAACAATTATTTACGAAACCTTAACTCATAAATATGTAAAGTACAACTAATCCTACGTATTAATTAAAATATTTTTTTATTGTTGTTTTAGTGTGGTATACATTTTATTATAAGTTTTAATCTAATGTTGCATGATATGAATAAGAATATATACTCTAATTTGAAATTGTATTAACACTTCTATACATTCAACATATATATTTTCTCACATTATATTCACAATCCAGGTATAAATCATGACATCATCTCATTTAAATAAAAACACACCCATCACTTTTAAATTGGCTAAAAGTTACAGAGAATAGGGTGTGAGTCTGAGATAAGGTTTGGTTGATAACTGGATACTGGAGGTGTAGAGAGGAGACTTGAGTCGAGACTGATTTTGGAAGAGGGGGAGCTGCCTCTAGTGGGTTGAGAGATGGCAGTGTTTTAGAAACATTCTGAGTCTCTCTCCTTCTTGGGAGAACTCATGAATATGAGGCTTTTAATAGCACATGTTCACTATAACAATAGACATCTACATACACATAGTAGTGAGCTTAGTCACATGGGTAACTCCCATCACACAATTCGTCAATGGAAGGAGTCTTAATTGCAAATCAACATCTGCCTGTGATGTATAAATGTGGTATTTTGTTTCCAGCATAATCTCAGTTTTTGGGATATAAATGTTGTAGCCTGGTGTTTATCTGTCATCATTTCTGCATAAGGAAGACAGAGGAATATCTTATAGATGTTACCAAGAATCATACATTCTTATAGTCTAGCTATTCACCCAAATATGTAATATCTAATCTCCAGAGATTATCTAAGATTCTTATTCTTAAAGTCTAAGATAGAAAGCATACATTATTATTTACT
Organism: Pelodytes ibericus; assembly: GCA_036172795.1. Classification (NCBI taxonomy): domain Eukaryota; kingdom Metazoa; phylum Chordata; class Amphibia; order Anura; family Pelodytidae; genus Pelodytes; species Pelodytes ibericus. The sequence goes on along the minus strand of CM069864.1, from coordinate 75,301,252 downwards.
GGGCAGATTAGGAAATAGCCACATTGAGTTACTGTATTTTTTCATTCCATAAGATGCACCTGACCATAAGACACTCCTAGTTTTTAGAGGAGGAAAACAAGAAAACCACTCAATATGCCAGGATCTAGCCATGCAATAGGCCAGGATTTAGCCACGCAATAGGCCAGGATTTAGCCACGCAATAGGAGAGAAGAGAAGGGGGTGGAGAGGAGAGAAGGGAGGGGGGAGGAGAGAACACGGAAGTGGGGAAGGAGAGAACACTGGGGAGACAATGGGGGACAGAGGAGAGAACGGGGGGAGGAGAGAACACTGGGGGGAGAAGAGAACACAGGGAGACAACGGGGACAGAGGAGAGAAGGGAGGGGGATGAGAGAACACTGGGGAGACAATGGGGGACAGAGGAGAGAATGGGGGGAGGAGAGAACACTGGGGGGAGGAGAGAACACAGGGAGACAATGGGGACAGAGGAGAGAAGGGAGGGGGAGGAGAGAACACTGGGGAGACAATGGGGGACAGAGGAGAGAACGGGGGGAGGAGAGAACACTGGGGGGAGGAGAGAACACAGGGAGACAATGGGGAAAGAGGAGAGAAGGGAGGGGGAGGAGAGAACAAAGAAGTGCGGAAGGAGAGAACACTGGGGAGACAATGGGGGACAGAGGAGAGAACACGGGGGGGGAGGACAGAACAGGGGGGGGGAGGAGAGAACACGGGGGACAGAGGAGAGAACATGGGGAGACAATGGGGGTCAGAGGAGAGAACACAGGGGAGAGAAGGGGGACAGGGGGAGAGAACCCAGGGGAGTGGACACAGGGGGGACAGAGAAGAGAGAAGGGAGCGGAGAGGAGAGAAGGGGGGGCAGAGAGACTAGAATACTGAAGGAGAAGAGAGAACAAAAATGGGGAGAGAAGAGAATACAGATGGGAAGAGGAGGAAAAGAGACAGCTATGGGAAAGAGGAGAGTGACAACCATGGGGAAGAGGAGAGACATACATGGGGAAGGGAATAGAGAGTGACATGGGAAGGCAGAGGAGAGACAGACAGACATGGGAAGGCAGGGGAGAGACATACAGACATGGGAAGCAATGGGAGAGAGACAGACATGGGAAAAAAGAGCATACAAAGACAGACATGGGAAGGAGGATGAGAGAGACAGGCGGATATGGGAAGGGAGAGGAGAGAGACAAGTGGACATGGGAAGGGAGAGGAGAGAGACAGGTAGACATGGGAAAGAAGAGGAGAGTGACAGAAGGACATGGGGGAGAGGAAAATACAGAAGGAATGTCCCCCCCCCCCCCCCCCCCCGAGATCAGACTCTGGATCCGCCCCTGGTACACCATCACCAGACCTGAGCAGTTTCAGAGAATTAACTGCTCTGTAACCATCACAGATGCACACACACTATCTTACCTGATGCAGGTGCATGCTGCTGCAACTAATACTGAGTTTTATGAAGGAGGGACTTTGCATTGTCCCTGATTGAGACTGCTCCAGACTCAGTCATTTCCAGGACAATCAGGGCTACTGGGTCACTAGGTATACCATGGTCAAATTAGTTGTAATGCACAAACTTGGTATTTCATGCCAATCATGTGATTTAAGGCAGGCAGAGTGTCTCTTACTGGCCAGGCTCTGTCAGTGTGGGGGCATTTCAAGAATCCTAAATGAAGCTGCATCTGAGGCATGCGGATGGAAGCAAGGAACTGGCAGTGCATACACATCATCAGAAGGCGATCTTGCCTTTTAACCCTGAAGCACTGCATAGCATGCAATAGCAAGTCTATGGGACATAAAATGTGACATAAAATGTGGCATGTGACTCGATGAGCAGTCAGAGCCAAATGCTACCAATGCTGATGTTGCCCACATTGTGTCTTTTATCTGCAGTAATGGACACAGCAATGTGATCCACCACGGGGCCCCTAGAACATGGAGCCCCTGGGCATGCAGCTGTACATTTTGGAATTTTCAAAACTGGAGTGGGGTGTAGTATGCCAAAATATGGAAATGCACAAATAGGTCATGTATTAACAAATAAAAAAATGTACAATCTAAACTGGCTCTTTAAAGTAACACTTCCATGATTTTTTATAATCCAAGTTACAGGGCCGATCCTAGGGTCATGGGCATCTGGGTGCAGGTTTTCTTTTGGTGCCCAGAGATGGGCGTGGTTATATTATGAACTCCTCCCCTTTAGACATGTCTGTTCCAGACATGCCCATTTCAATATTGGGGAGAGGGGGAGGAGGGCACAAACTTTATTTTAATGTAAAGGATCAACACAAACTTGTATTTTAAATAAAGATATATATTTTGCCATACTACTGTAGTGGTTTTATTTATATCTGTGATGCTCAGCCAGCAACATGGGATACTTTTTGCTGGCTAGCAGAATGGGTTTTAACTATCGTTTCCATGATGCCCAACCAGCCAAAGTCTGGCTAAGCATCACTGGAAAAGAAGTACACAAGGAGTGATAAATAATATTCCACAATGCTCTAATATTCCACTATGTCAGTCCTCATAACCCCCATGTATCTGTCTCTTCATGTCTCTCTCTCCCTGCACATAACCCCATGTGTATCTTTCTCCCCCCACTCACCCCATACCCTCTATTTGTCTCTTTGTTCCATGATCCCCCTGTCTGTCTCTCTCCTCTGTGCCTTTAACATGTCTATCTCTCCCCCATATCTTTCTCCTTTACCTCCTACCTACCATTTACTTGTCTCTTCCCATGTCCCATTTCCATGCCCCCTACTGACCTCATCTCAGAACTCAATTAGCGCAGCCTTGATCTCCCCGCACATAGTGATGACTCTGACCGTTATGTTCCGAAGCTCTGAGTCATCACTATGCACAGAAAGAGCAGAAAGCGCTGACTTAGGTCTAAGGGGAAACATGGCGTCGATCTGCCGAGCTGGCTGTGAGGGGCAGCAAAGCAGCACATGGGCAGCCCTTTTGCAGAGGTGTACCTAGGGTCTCTAACACATGCCACAGTATCACTTTGCCCCATAGTACATGTTATTTTGCCCCACAAAAGATCCCACAGCATCACTTTGCCATTAAACTGAGCCACCATCAGGTACCAATTAACATGTCACTGTAATTTGCCATTTACATTTGCAACAGCCAGTGTGCCCCACAGTTTGCCTATTAATATACCACTGTTAGTTCACCTATTAATATGCCACAGCCAATTAGCCCATTAATATCCCACTGTTAGTTTACCCAATAAATGCATCTCCTCTCCTGCCTTCCCCAGTACTAACCTTGCTGCTACTCGCTCGTGTCCTCCACACAACGGGAAATAGACACCAGACTAGATAACCGGCAGAAGAAACTAGATGCTGGTATTCTGCGTCTGCAGACACCATCCTCCTTCCTGCAGCCAATCAGAGCATGACGGGGGGGGGGGGGGGGGGTTGCTTGCACATGTGCTCGGTGTGACAAGGAGGTGTGGTTACTGCTCACCTGTGGCCCGGACCTCCTTGTCACACCAAGCTCCCGTTGCGCTCTGTGATTGCAGCGTCTCTCCTCCCATGTGCCTAGCTGCGGTGCACCCCGTGCACCCGCCCAGAATTGGCCCTGCCTAGTTAACATTTAGTATGGAATAAATGTAAAATATTTCATAAATCTGAAATGTTGTTTTACATCCCCTTATTTCATTAGGCCATACACATAAATCAGATCTCATTAAATACCTTTCATTGTATACAGCAGATGTGTCCAAAGTGCGGCCCGCGGGGCAAATACCGGAGCTCTGCTCCGGTAGCTGCACCTCGAACTGCACACCGCACGAGAAGCTGTGTCGGGGAACGAAATTCCCCGATACAGCTTCCTGTGCGGTGTGCAGCAGCAGTGCTGCTCTCGTGTGCATTTCCCCTCCTCTACCCTGCACGTGAGGTCATGTGCAAGGGTCAGAGGGAGGGAAGAAGTGCACCAGCAGCATGAAGAAAAAGGGGAGCCCACAACCTCCACAGCCCAGTTTAAAAAAAAAAGAAAACTGCTTGGTAAGTGTGTATGTGTGTGTGTGTGTGTGTGTGTGTGTGTAGGGTAAGTGTATGTATGTGAGTGTGTGTGTATAAATGTGTGTGTGGGGTAAGTGTATGTATGTGAGTGTGTGTGTATAAATGTGTGTGTGGGGTAAGTGTATGTATGTGAGTGTGTGTGTGTATAAATGTGTGTGTGTGGGGTAAGTGTATGTATGCGAGTGTGTGTGTATAAATGTAAATTCTAAACTAGACAATACTTAATAAGCTGCACTTTCATGAAAGCTGTAGAATTATATTTTATAATTTAGACTGTTTAAAATGAACCAAAATAATAATTAATTCTGGTGTTCCTTTAAGCCGCTAAGTTATACATCATTGGTGTCTTCATATAAAAGCCATATGTAATACTTAAAAAGACTATAGGAAATCACTGCAATTTATCTTCACTGTCAATCATATGTGTATGGGGGATATAGTTTGGGGATTTGATGATCAGATTTTCCAATTATGGGGAAACTGTAATTTATGGAGAGTTTATACTACAGCACCATACCTCCCCAATGTCTGCCCCCTGCAGATGCTGGTGAGCGGAGCTTGGGAAGTTGCATGTCACATTTAGAGCCTACTTTTGTTTGAGTTAAGCTGACAAAGAAAAAAAATCTGTCTTTAGTTTTTAACGGCAAATGGTAATTACCACACAGATCGCTGTTTGAATACCATTTTTTACTGCTGTCTGGTCATTTTTGCAATTGCACCTGTTAATGGATGTTAGCGGCGGGCATATAATTAAAACTGCCCGGCAAATTCCCGCTAATACCAGTTTCTGGCTTCATGGAATCCAAGGAATCTAGGCCATTGACTCAGGATCATGGAGCCTTAACCTAGCCATAGCTCAGTAACTGAAAAAAATATCTACTTTCTATATGCAGTGGTGGTGCTACTACTATACAAAGCAATTTATATATAAGGGGTTGAGGTGGGGAGCACTACCAAGGCATAGTTGCCAACAGTCCCGGATTTGTCTAGCAGACATACACAGTTTAAACACAAGTAAATCAGCCAGTATCTGTACCGGGTAGCCTGGAGCTAAATGCTGCAGATTCACGGAATGCATAACTCTGTCCCTACAGGCTCCGCGCGGCACCAGATAATATTGTCAAGTATGCTTAGGAGGGGGGAGCATATAGCTGGTGGGTGGAAGTGTGGTATCTGAGTTTTTGGGGTTTTTTTTTTGCATAGGGCCACCCATAACCTAGAAGCTCCACTGTGTATATGGCCACTAGCAGTTTAACCTTTTTTCAAAGATTTTCTTCCTTTTTCGTGACATGTGTGTTTATTAAAAATCTTGCAACTTAAAATCACATCCATGAGACCCCCACTGTCTGGTGACTGTAACGTTAATGAGATTTGTTATCTGGCCCAAGGTCCCTAAGAAATGAATGTCAGGTTGTTCTATCAAAGTCTCTCCAAGTGACCTTCATACAGATAAACTGCATCCTATTCTGGAACAGATATGCCCTATCATTGGCTGCAATTCCTCGATACAAAGGTTCCTTATTTATTTACTCTACATTCCAAAAATTGTGAATCATGTTCTGAATTCATAAAGCGTCAATATAATAACTGTAATGAACATTAGCTGTGTTGGTAAGCTGATGCAGAGACAGTGGCAGAATAAAACTGGGGTCCTTCAATTCTGAACATATTGCTCACAACCAGCCAAGGAGCCAAAGCTAACTTTTCACTTTACTACAGTTGTGTATTACCTTTCCAATAATAATAGCCCCCAACTGTCCTGCTTCCGGACTACTGGCCGTGGCACACTTTGAGCGATTTCCCTTACGTGCATTTGGAGTACTACATGTACAGTGGTGTCCTTGTATAGATACTTTTTCTATTGTTGGGACCCCCTGCTGTAGTAAAGATTCCAGATATTCAAATGTATGGGGATTTTTTTGTCTGAAAATTAAACTGAAGGGAGCTCTGATTTGAGTTTGTTCCTGTTGCAGGACCCATTTAGCAAATAAATGTTTCAAGAAAGATTAATGGGTACCAGTAATTCTGGTTTTGTTAATCACTGTACCACACAGACCAGTCAGGCCCTCTGCAACCCTCTCTATGAGCGATATCAAAAGCATGCTGCAGTGAAACATCTGTGTGAGGCAAACATGATAACCGCTACACTACAGAACCGACTTTCAGTGAGACATCTATGGTTGGGAAAGGAACAGGGTCATGGGTCAGTCAAACCTGCTACATACATAGGGTTGCCACCTTTTCTTCAGAAAAATACCGGCCCTGCTACTCCCTCCATAGACTTAACATTGGCCTCAAGCCAATTTTTGACTGGTCAGATGGCAACCCTATACAAAGATCAACATAAACCGTTCAGCCATAACATTATGATCACCTGCCTTCTATTGTGTAGGTCCCCTTTTGCCGCCAAAACAGCCCTGACCCATTAGACCACTCAAGGTGTGCTGTGGTATCTGGCACCAAGACGTTAGCAGCTGGTCTTTTAAGTCCTTTAAGTTGCGAGGTGGGACTTGTTTGCCCAGCACATCCCACAGGTGATCAGTTGAAATGAGATCTGGGGAATTTGGAGGCAGATTCAACAGTGTAAACTCATTGTTCTGTTGCTCAAACCATTCCTCAACCATTTTTCCTTTATGGCATGGTGCATGATCCTGCTGAAAGAGGTCAAATGCCATCAGGGAGTCATAATGTTATGGCTGATTGGTTTATATCCCCTGCTCCCTCTAGAATGTAAGCATGCAAGTAGGGCTCTCTACCTCATGTATCAGACTGTTCTTGTTTGTCTAACTTAGTATGTAGCCCCCCTCTATGTTCTGTACCTAGCGTTATGTATATTTTTGGATCTATATAAATAAATGTTAATGTAATATTTTACTCTACAGTAAAAGAAGACCTCTGGCCATCTGTCTTCGATTGATCAACATAAAGAATGTTAAAAACTTAAACGAATGGAAATTTCATGGTGGGGGAGGATAAACGTTGTAAAATCGTATAATATTCCCAGGTGGACCTACCTCTTCAGGATGATCCCTCTGAACATCTCAAAGATATGGCTGAAAATGATGCAGGAGTCATTTTCCAGATATATATGGCAGGGGAAAAAACCACGCATAAACAAAAGGGTGATTTCATTACCACCTAAACTGGGGGCACATAATCTCCAACATTACCATGAAGCAAGCATGTTGGCTTATGCACTAATAACACAAAAACAAAATGCCAAGATAGAGAAGTGGTTCCAAATGGAGAAGGCTTTAATAGGGAGTGAACAACTACTTTCAATGTTTTGGTACACTAGCAAAAAAGGTCTAAGAGAGTGTAAAAAATGCAAAAGATCTCTGGTTATGGATCATATATTGAACTTTTGGTTAAAATTTAAAAAGAAAGTGAAGATTGAAATTCTGACAGGCCTCCCCTTACAAATACTGGAGTATAATATAGGAAATATTAAACTAGGAAAATGGGTAAAGCAGGGAATTTTAAAGATAGAAGACTTGGTGGAGGAAGGGATTGTGATTCCGTTTCAAACACTACAGACAAAATATCAATTAAACAAGGAAGATATCTTCTCGTATTTAAGGATAAAACATTACATGGCAAAACTTATTCCCACTGAGAACCTAACAATTTGTAAGAAGCTGACAGATATCTTGGCCAAATGTAACCAAATAGTTAAGGAAATTAACCAGCTTTCAGAGTTAATGGTTATAACGAAATGGGAATCAGATTTAAAAAAAAGGATTACAAGGGAAGAATGGAATGGGTTGTTTGAACAAGTTTATAAAGGGTCCCAGTGCCTCAATATTAGAGAAATGTTTTTTAAATTACTTAACAGATGGTATTATGTTCCGACCAAAGTGGTAATTGTTGGAGATGTGATAGACTAGGGGGAGATATCATGCACATGTTTTGGAACTGCCCCGCTTTGGAGGATTATTGGGATGAAATATATGAGAGAATAAACCAAATCTGTGGGTTAAGAATAGAGAAAGCTCCCGAAACGGCTTTGCTACACTTAAACTTAAAGGGCGTTAAAAAATAAATTAAGTTGATCATCTCTCAGATTCTGATGACTGCGAAACTGGTAATCACAAGGAATTGGAAAACAACGATAATTCCCAAGTGGGAAATGGTAGAAACACAAGTGTTGTTTCAAATATAAATGGAAAGAGGAATAGCACAACAATATTATAGAGCGGCAGAGAAGACTGAGATGTGGTCAAAATGGATCGACAGGTTATCTAATGGATAAAATGAGGGGGAAGGTAGGCGCACACTCTCTCTCACTGTTGTTTGTTTTGTCTGGTTAGATAGTTGAGGATATTTGGTAAATGTCCAACTAATGTAAATGGAAGGGAAATTCATATAATAGTTTATAAATGGATATTAGGCTGAAATGTACTTATCGTATTGTTACTGTCTTTGTTTTTGTAATTTTGTAATAAAAAAAAAAAAGAATGTTCAATCCTTGGTGGTTTAACCCCTTTACGACAATGGACGTGTCAGGCACAGGACTTCGTTCCCGACAATGGACGTGTCTGGCATGTCCTGCAGTGAATCAAGCAGTTTTCGCGATCAACGATCGCGAAAACCGCTTTAACAATGCTGGTCTATTGCCTTGATGTCGAGGCAATAGCCAGCACCAAAATGTATTTTCTGGTTCACCCCACGGAGCGATTGTGGGAGCCATATTGACGAGCAGCATGCTCCGTCAATATGGCTATGACCTCTGGTGGTCTGAGCTTCGGAAGTGAAAGTAAATTCACTTCCGTCGCTCTGAATATGCTGCTTGACTGCCCCTAGAGGTAGCCAAGCAGCATAGCAATGTAAAACAATAAAAAAATATATTTAATTAGCTTAAAACTGGTTATATAGTTAGATTAGCCTATAGGGTTAACATTAAATAATTTTTAGCAAAAGGGATAGGGTTAAAATTAAATTAAATTAAAACATATTAAATTAGATTAAAACATATTAAGGCATAGCATAAGGGTTAGAGTTGGGGTTGAATTTAGTGTTAGGGTTACATTTTGGGTTCGGGTTGGTGTCAAAAGGTCAATATAGGAAAAAAACAAAAAACACTATTTTTGGTTTTTGCCACATAACTCGCAAAATAATACCAAAAAATATGGAAACATGCATATTTCTGAACTCGGGACAACATTTAGAAACTATTTATATGGGGTCTTTTTTAATGATTGTATTTGTGTAAATTATATTTTAGGTCAAAGTAAGAAAAAGTGTTTTTTTTTAATTTTTCATCATATTTTAAGATTTGTTTTGTAGTAAATTATAAGATATGATGAACATAATGGTATCTAAAGAAAGCCTTTCTTATGATGATAAAAACAACATATAATTTGTGTGGGTACAGTATGTGAGAAAGAAAAAAATTGCAGCTAAACACAAACACCCCAGAAATGTCAAAACAGCCATTGTCACCAAGGGAAAGTCAAGGTGAAAATGTCTTGTCACTAAGGGGTTAATAGCAACATTTATATGTTGTGTGGTGTTCTGCCTTCCACTCTCCACTACTTCACCCCTCTCCCCTATCTGATCATGTTTCTCTTTTGATTCTTTTTGATCAGAATGCATGTCTATGTTGTAATCTAGTTCAAAAGGTGTTAATCGATTTGTCAAGAACAAAATGTATAAATATGAGTGCTCTGCATCTACGCCCTTTACAAATCAAGGAGGATAATATAGTGTCAGATGCCATTAAACTGTTACAAGCCAGGGGGTGAGTAATACACAGCAGAGGCCCCATAAGGTTAAATTGTGCAGATTTGCCATTCATACAATTTCATTGATAATTACTTAATGCTACTTAGCTCTACAAAACACTGAAGGCAATAGATATTCTTTTCACCAAGTCAAGGTGATATAAAACAGTGTAATATACAGAAAGAATATTAACCTAACACCTCACTCAAATAAAAAGGATACCAGGACAATAGCTGACGAGGAGACTTGAATGATCACATACAGAGAAAAGATTGGGGTCAGGTCTGTAAACAGAAAACAGAAAAACATAAAGATCAGGTTTCATGGTATCTACAATAAAAAATAATGTATAAATTGCTCATAAAATCTTCATTATCCCCCCAGGTAACATGATGGCGTCCAATCTTGTGTCTTGTTAAAAATGCCAATCAACAGTCTATAACTCTCTGTGTTTTGATGGAATTGGCATAACAAAAGAGGTGGCAGGACCCCTGCGATCGGGTGGCAGTATAATGCCAGCACGACTAAACCAAAACAAAAATCGAATTAAGCGCTATGAACGTGCGGCCCCTGAGTAACATTGCCTCAGTCTCAGCTATCTGGTGCAGCCTGTCTCTGCCTATTCTAGCAGAGATTTGCTGCTGAAAGCCTATCTCCACCCAGGGTCAGCCCAAGGCATTGTGCTGCCGGGTGCAAATGATAACATTCTGCCCATCCCCAGCACCTTAGCCCTCTCCACCCAAAAAAAAACATCCACCAAAAAATGAAGCACTGTAAACATACAGACAACATTGGGGGGAGGGTGGGGGAGAGAGACAGACAACATTGGGGGGAGGGTGGGGGAGAGAGACAGACAACGCTGGGGTGAGGGCGGGGAGAGACAGACAATATTGGGGGAGGGTGGGGGAGAGAAAACGACAATGCTGGGGGAGGGAGGGGTGGAGAGACAGACAACATTGGGGGAGGGTGGGGGAGAGGGACAAACAACATTGGGGGAGGGTGGGGGAGAGAGACAGACACCGTTAGGGGGAGCATTGGCACATAAATAGGAAAATAAGTTTTTATTAAATATGAAAAAGCTATTTACATGTTTTTTTACAACTTTTTTCCTATAGGGAAGTCTTATATTCAGGCTTTTTTTTTTTTTTTTCCCTAAAAAACAATAGTGCAGACATCCTCCATGCTGCCCAACACATCCATCTATTATGACAGACCGGCTGTCCGTCATAATGGACGGAAGTGTCGGGCAGCATGGAGGATGTCTGCACGTATCGTGCAGACATCCCCGGCTGCCCCCACTAGCCACCAGGGAGATACCAGGTTGTAGCATATTACTACCCAATTAGGCTGGGCATATTACTGGGCAATCAGGTTGTGGCATATTAATGGAAAATCAGGCTGGGCATATTACTGGGCAATCAGGCTATTGCATATTACTGGGCAATCAGGTTGTGGCATATTACTGGACAATCAGGCTAGGAATATTACTGGGCAATCATGTTGTGGCATATTACTGGGCAATCAGGCTGTGGCATATTACTGGGCAATCAGTCTGGGCATATTACTGGGAAATCAGGTTGTGGCATATTACTGGGCAATAAGCTGTGGGATATTATTGGGCAATTAGGTTGTGCCATATTACTAGGTAGATTCATTTGCAATCTGGCTGGGGCATATTAATACCTAGATACCTAGACACACACACTCCCTTGCACAGATACCTACACACATACACACACAGACTCCCTTGCACAGATACCCTTCCACACATGCACACAGACTCCCTTACACACACACACCCTTACACACAGACTCCCTCTCCCTTACACACACACACACATACAGACTCCCTTCTTCAAATGTATTTTCTTCTTTTTTTTTACCAAAATGATGATATGCCATTGTCGAGGTCAGGATCCATCCAATCCAGAAATCATCATCTTCTGAGCGCCTGGATGTCTCCCCTATTCAGCACATGGTGATACTGAACAGAAGTGCGGTTACAGCATCCAATATCATGCGGGCCGCCCCTCCGTGTCAGGCGGGAACCATGGGATGTATATTTTCCAAGTTTTTTTTAGCATGGCTTGCAGCTACTACTGCATTATGTTTGATTTTTTTTTTCTTCTATGAGCCTGAGCTCCCATGCTTCACAAAGGCTAATATAGTTGAGTTTCACTGCTAGAGCTTGAGCAGTGAAAGATTGTCATTTTTGCATGCCATCAACAGAGGGTCCACTGCACTAGCACAGAGAAAGTATGGGAACTGACAGACCTCAGAACAGAGGCGTCGCTATTGGCAGGCACAGGGGGCCATTAATATGCCGCCACAGTCAATTTGCTCATTACTATTCCACTGGTAGTTTGCCCATTAATATGCCACTGTCAATTTGCACATTAATATGCCACTGCCAATTTGCCCCAAAGCATTACCCCCTCTCTCCCCTTCCTGAGTACTCACCTTGTTGCTGGTCTCTCAGCCGTATCCTCCGCAGTCTTCCTACTAACATAGGGTTATATTCATTAAAAGGTGAGTTACTCTGCACAATGTATAGTTAAAATGGTGAGATGAAAAGTTCATCTCACATCATCTCACCTTTTAATGGTCAGAACCCACAGACATAGTAAGGTACAGGAGATGCAATCTCAGACCCAGGGCTATTCCCAGACGGGTGCCCAGACAGCAAGGGACAGAGGGGGTGCCGTGACGAGCAAGCGTTGGAATGTTTTTTTTCTTCACAGAGCTGGTTTGCGACACTTGGTCTCAGCTGCCTATTTATTTAATTCTTTAAGGCTTATCTCGATGGAGGATGGAGTGGGGAGAGAGGTTGAATTGAAGGGAGACAGGGGAGGATGGGGGAGGAACAAGACAGAAGATATGGGGGGGGAAAGACAGCAGATATGGGGGGGGGAAGAGACAGCAGATATGGGGGAGAAGGACAGAGACAGCAGATATTGGGAGAGGAAAGAGACAGCAGATATGGGAGGCGGAAAGAGATCATATATATCGAGGGCGGAAACAGACCGCAGATACCGAGGGCAACTTATTTATGGGGGTAGGACAGAGACTGCAGATGTGGGTGTTGGACGGTTAGGACAGAGACCACAGATATGGGGGTGAAAAAAGACAGCAGATATTGGTGGTGGAAAAAGACAGTAGATATGGGGGTGGAGGACAGAGACCGCACAAAATGAGGGGAGGACAGAGACCACAGATATGGGGGCAAAAGAGACAGCAGATATGTGGGGCAGAAAGAGACAGCAGATATATGGGGGGCAGAAAGAGACAGCAGATTAGGGGTGGAAAGAGACAGAAGATACGGGGGGAGGAAAGAGACAGCAGATATTTGGGGTCGGAAAGAGACAGTAGATATGGGCAGAAAGAGACAGAAGATACGGACAGACGTGTATGCTCCACATGTGCTGGGCTTTTTTTTTTTATTATATAGTTTCACTAAAATGATAGTGATATTTCTGCCATACTCCAGAGCTTGTGATACTAGATGCATTTACTGTTTGTATAATGTCTAATATGCTAAACTGCTATTTATACATGTATCAACTGAGGTACTCTTTTTTTTATCTTAATATTATGTCTATTCAAAATAAGCTGTTTTATATCTATTTTATTGCACAAGTCTGCAGATGTGAATTTTGGAAACAGTCTCGTGTATGTATGTGTATGTATGTATATATATATCTATATATCTATCAATATATATATATATATACAGGGAGTGCAGAATTATTAGGCAAATTAGTATTTTGACCACATCATCCTCTTTATGCATGTTGTCTTACTCCAAGCTGTATAGGCTCGAAAGCCTACTACCAATTAAGCATATTAGGTGATGTGCATCTCTGTAATGAGAAGGGGTGTGGTCTAATGACATCAACACCCTATATCAGGTGTGCATAATTATTAGGCAACTTCCTTTCCTTTGGCAAAATGGGTCAAAAGAAGGACTTGACAGGCTCAGAAAAGTCAAAAATAGTGAGGTATCTTGAAGAGGATGCAGCACTCTTAAAATTGCAAAGCTTCTTTATTTCTTTAATATTGTGCCAATCATAGCCCAAGAATATTGTGCCACTCAGAACCCAGTAATATTGTGCCAATCATAGCCCAGTAATATTGTGCCACTCAGAACCCAGTAATATTGTGCCACTCAGAACCCAGGAATATTGTACCATTCAGAGCCCAGTAATATTGTGCCACTCAGAACCCAGTAATATTGTGGCAATCATAGCCCAGTAATATTGTGCCAATCATAGCCCAAGAATATTGTGCCAATCATAGCCCAAGAATATTGTGCCACTCAGAACCAAGTAATATTGTGCCAATCATAGCCCAGTAATATTGTGCCACTCAGAACCCAGTAATATTGTGCCACTCAGAACCCAGGAATATTGTACCATTCAGAGCCCAGTAATATTGTGCCACTCAGAACCCAGTAATATTGTGCCACTCAGAACCCAGTAATATTGTGCCAATCATAGCCCAGTAATATTGTGCCACTCAGAGCCCAGTAATATTGTGCCAATCATAGCCCAGTAATATTGTGCCACTCAGAGCCCAGTAATATTGTGCCACTCAGAACCCAGTAATATTGTGCCAATCATAACCCAAGAATATTGTGCCACTCAGAACCCAGTAATATTGTGCCAATCATAGCCCAGTAATATTGTGCCACTCAGAACCCAGGAATATTGTGCCAATCATAGCCCAGTAATATTGTGCCACTCAGAACCCAGGAATATTGTGCCAATCATAGCCCAGTAATATTGTGCCACTCAGAACCCAGTAATATTGTGCCAATCATAGCCCAGTAATATTGTGCCACTCAGAGCCCAGTAATATTGTGCCACTCAGAACCCAGTAATATTGTGCCAATCATAACCCAAGAATATTGTGCCACTCAGAACCCAGTAATATTGTGCCAATCATAGCCCAGTAATATTGTGCCACTCAGAACCCAGGAATATTGTGCCAATCATAGCCCAGTAATATTGTGCCACTCAGAACCCAGGAATATTGTGCCAATCATAGCCCAGTAATATTGTGCCAATCATAGCCCAGTAATATTGTGCCAATCATAACCCAAGAATATTGTGCCACTCAGAGCCCAGTAATATTGTGCCAATCATAACCCAAGAATATTGTGCCACTCAGAACCCAGTAATATTGTGCCAATCATAGCCCAGTAATATTGTGCCAATCATAGCCCAGTAATATTGTGCCAATCATAGCCCAGTAATATTGTGCCAGTCAGAGCCCAGTAATATTGTGCCAGTAAGATACCAGTAATATTGTGCCACTCAGAGCCCAGTAATATTGTGCCAATCATAGCCCAGTAATATTGTGCCAGTCAGAGCCCAGTAATATTGTGCCAGTAAGATACCAGTAATATTGTGCCACTCAGAACCCAGGAATATTGTGCCACTCAGAACCCAGTAATATTGTGCCACTCAGAACCCAGTAATACCCACACACACCTAGACACCCTGACACACACACACACACACACACCTAGACACCCTGACACAGTCACACTTTTTTTTTTTTACTTACCTTACACTTGGTCCGTCATCCAGGACCTTCTGCCGGATGTCCGTCCACCTGACATCCGGCAAGCAGCTGACACAGCGCGACGGGGGCGGAGCTTGCACCCGTCGCGCTGTGATCTCTATGGCCAGGAGGAGAGGCTAGGGAGCGAGCTCCCTATAGCAGCCTCTCCTCCCGATCGGCCCTCACCCCCGCGTGAGGTTAATCCTCCGATTCTGGGACTATGTCCCAGACGGAGGAAAGCTCACCGGGGGATTTTTTTTTTTTATATTTATAGCCCTGGAGTCTCGGGGCTAAAGAATACTTTAGCCCCAGAGTCTCCATTCGGGGCTATGAAGGGGGGACTCGGGGCTATAGCCCCAGTAGCCCACCCCTAGCGACGCCTCTGGTAGGTCCTTCACACTTTCTAAGTGCTAGCACCTAAGCGTTACCATATCACTTTCTTCCAGGGTCCTGGGAACGGCTCTTTAGGTGTTATCTAGCTGCTTTTTTCCTCTATTTTCCTTACTCCAATTTTCACTGGCGGAGGTCTATACATCTTTTTGGAGCGAGACTGGCATGGTGGCAGAGCTGGCCCTACAGTGGGTCAGGTTGGGTCAGATGCCCCAGGTAGCACTGTAAAGAGGGTGGCAAAGATGGGATAAGTCTGTACTAAGCATTTTATTTGAGCAGGTCTGTGGCTCAGCCAATAACTCCGCCCCCAGCACTACACGCAGCATCAACCAGAGAATCCGGAGCTACAGCTGCCAACACCAAGGAAGCACTCCCTAAGATAGGGAACTTGGTGGGGGTGATTGATTAATTCCTTAGCCCAGAGACAAACATGTTATCAAATAAAAAAATAACCATGTTTTTACAGCAGATATACAAATTACTCCATGAGTGAGTTAATTCAGCTGAATAAAACCTGCTTAAGGAATTGTTAGCACAAGTCCTTGGTTACTGTATAGTGTGTTTCTGTGCGTATGTGTGCATGTTTGTGTTTCTGTATATGTGACTGTGTGTCTATGTAACAGTGCGTGCAGATATGTGACTGTGTTTGATTATCTATGTGCTTGTGTGACTATATGTGAGACCTTATATATATGGGGTTGCGGCAAACTTTTTAATACTCCACCCAGGCAGCACAATTTCTTGGGCTGGTTGACATGGACAGGAGAGAGAGACAGACATGAATGGCATGAAGGGAGAGCATATTAGACATGGTTGACATGGAGTAACAGAATTTGCACGTGTGAGTGGCAGGATTGCACATGAGTCTGAGTGGCAGACTGTGCATGTGAGAGAGGCAGGACACTGTGGCTTTCTAGCCCTTATGGTAGATCTGTCAATACTAATATCATCTAATTATTGATTAAGTTAAGCTAAGTTTTTTTTCCCTTTTATTATTATTAAGTGGTATATCTGATATCATAAATTCTATCATCTGTTAAACAATTTTATAAATGACAGACTGACAATGTAATATTTAGAAGATAAGTTTATACCCTAATAAATCAAAATAAAGATATATAGTATAAAAATAGTGAGAGTGGCAGGATTGCATGTATGAGTCTGAGTGGTAGAATGTGCAAGTTAGAGTGTCAGGATTGTGCGTGTGTCTGAGTGTGTTGCAGAATGTGCAAGTTAGAGTGTCAGGATTGTGCGTGTGTCTGAGTGTGTTGCAGAATGTGCATGTGAGAGGGGCACATGTGTCTGAGAGTGGCAGTTTACAAATGTGCGTCTGAATGATTGGCAGGTTTGCGTGTGTCTGTCTGAGCTTATCTATAACTGACAGTGCTGTTGCCATAGAAACAGGCATGTCTAGAATTTACACTTGTGAAGGGGAGTAGTTAATAATATAACCCTGCCCACCCGAGGGGCTCCCAAAAATAACCTGCACCCAGGCATTTGTGACCCTAGACTTGGGCCTGCCCAGAACCTACAAGGGTGAAGCAATTCTACTGGGTGCTTCTCCTACGAATTAACTGCTCAACAAAATCTGTTTTTCATATCTGTGTGAAAGGGATTTTCTTGGAACCAAACACAGAATTTCTTCAGGGAACAAAAACTGGACCTCAAGCTTCCTGGAAAATTTTGTTTAATCTTGTGTTTAATGGATGAAAACGTACTATTGGAGGCATGGATAGAATAAGCCTGGCATACAAGGAATTCGAGGTTAGAAGGTTATGGTCACTTATTCTACTATTAAATTTATTGTGCTGCATAGCATTATCAGGATAAGGTCTGTGGAGTTCAGGGATTTTTAGATACATGACAGCAGATGGATAGATAACTGGTGTTGTAAGCAGAGCAAGAGAGACCACACTGACTCCAGGCACACGCCAAGAACGTGCCAGAAAAATGAGCCGGGACCCTCATGAGATAAAAAAGCAATGGGCCCAGATATGGGAGAGCAGTTTGCTCAGTCTCAAGGCTGTTAGGAAACAGATCTTAGAAATTCACTTTATCTACTTTAAAAGACCACAGGGTACAACACTTTATCACACAAACTGAATTGTTCCAATAAATCAAACTATCACTGCAGCACTGGAATCATACATAATGAATGCCCTTTTACTATGTGGAAGGGTGTTTATTTAGGTATAACAACATTACTTCCTAGTGACCTCTTTACCAGGGACAGTTACTATTTTGCATCCCAATTCTCCTCTTTCCTCCTCTATTGTCCATTTTTTCTTGGAGCTAAGAATTTTTTGTTTGGATAACTGTATCACAGAGCTCCAGAGCAATACGACTCACAGTAAAGTGTGTTTAAACTGCAGTAAGTGTGCTTTTATATTAAGTTGTGTAAATAAAATAAAATTTGTCTTATTCTAAATGACTTCTCAAATTGCAAAAATAGTGACCAATAAGACATAAAGTTGCTGAAAATGTTCCAACAGTCACACCTTCAGCCACTGCAACAAAATAAAAGTGTCCCTCTTTGGCCATTTGAAATGTTGGGAGGTATGTGAGATGTAGAACTCTACACACAGGATTGAGAATATATATATATATATATATATATATATATATATATACACACATAATCACAACTATGTATACAAAGTAAAACTCTTTTTTAGTGACAAAAATAAAAATTAATGTCACTTAAAAACTGTCTGGGGACATGGGGCAATGACGGGCTGTCTGGGGGCAAAGCTGGCACTGAAAAACTGTTTGGGGGCAAAGCTGGCTTGCCCCACTTGTCTAATCAGGGCCTGCCAGGTTGTGACTGTCTCTCTTTGCTAGTGCAATAACAGAGAGAGGCAGTGTAACGGACCGTCACACCCAGCAAGTCTTTCCTGGACCCTTGCTCTTTGTACCCAAATAGACAGGACATCTAGCAGTTAGGTACAGCAAGATTGAACTACTTTATTTGACAAACAACACAGACTTATAAAAGACATACACATGACATCACAGACATTAGTATACAGTGGGGGGGATGGAACTAAACAGTTCTCCAACTAACTGGGGCTAGGAAAACATTAGACATTCAGACTGCAAACCAAATTACCATACAGTAAGTAGACACACAGTAAAAAACATAATGTACACAACATAATCAGTTTACCAGTTAATCCAGTTACTACAGAACAATGGATGTTGGAGTAAACTATTGGAGTCACTGTCACATTATAAACTTTCAGAGTGGTCTACTAACAGAATTAAACATTACACATAACCAATATACTAACAGAATATAACTAACTAACAATATTAACGTATAGTGCTGTGGCACATCCCTTACCCAGGTAGTCCATTCATTTGTGAGTTGGTTCGGTAGATTCAATCTACCGAACACCCAGGCAGAAAGGCACGAACAAGCCTTTCTGCAGGGGAAAATGCAAGCTTTTACAATGGGGCCATAGTCCAGAGGCAGCAGGCGAGCAACCAGGCTTCTCCAGAACATAGTGGCGAGGTTGGTTCCCCCACAGGCAGTTGCCTACTAGACTGGCCTGCCTCCTTAGGCACATAGAAGCATGGCAGCTGTCAGAGGTAATGTCAGAGGATAAGCTGGCCTATACTATCAAAAGTACATTCAAGTTTATTCTCATACCAGGGGCAATTCATTTTTCAAAGTCCCTTTAAATTCTGATTTACAAAAATAAATATGGCATCATCTAAAGAAAGCTTCCTTTCCCATATGCTTCCTTGAAATAAAACAATATATAGTTTTTATGAGATGACTAAACAGGAGAGAATTTACAGTTAAACATATACATAACAAAAAAAACAACCCTTAACACTTTTGTTATGAAGGAGTTAAACAAAAAGTATGACTTATCAATAATTATAAGTATAATAAATAAATAGTAACTGCAAACTTATTTTTTTAAGTTTATATGAAAAATCTCCAACTGCTTAACCCTTTCGTGACGTTATGACAAGATAACTCGTCATACGAGCCGAAGCCTTCGCAACCTTATGACGAGTTATCCCGGCATGTAGTTAAGCTGGTGGTGTGCTCCGTGCCGGTCTGAAAACAGGTCCAGGACTTTGAATTTATTAAAATGTAAATATATCTATATTCTAAATATGTTTCATGTACTCACACATATCAGGGTTGCGGACCCTACCTCTCAGCATTTGAAGGATTTTAAGGATGAAAGTAAAATTATAAAGGTTTTTTTTAAGCATGCAAAAAGTAAAGTATCCGAAATGATAACTATACTTGAAGTGTGTGTGTGTAAATATATTGTACATTAGCCTGTATAAAGCATGCATCTGCAGGTTTGTACAGCAAGGAATGCCAGGTCTGCCAGTGTGTTTCTGAATGTGATAAATTTTATCAGCTAGCCTGCAAAATGTAGAAAACAAATGTGTCCAGCAGAAACTAATTTATTAATCTGTGAGAGGTTCCCACATTAATGAATAAACTGATTTTATTCGAGCAGCCGTCCCTGCTTACGAATCTCCTCAAATGAAGCAGGCCTGTGTCTAAAAACAAATGTATCTGTTAATGTTCTAGAACTTTGTTTGCGTAAGTACAGTCATACCTCATAACTGCTCCTGGTGAATCTGACCATTGGGTGGGCGGATCTTGGGAGGTTGCTCTTCAGCACTGTCACGCATGTGTGGTAGCTTGGTGGGAGAGTGGGGCAGAGCCTCCAAATGAGGAAACTTTTATGGACATTAGGCTATCTTCTTGAAAAGGAGAGCAATTTCAATAGATTCTTTGTGTTAAAACCACTCTGGAATATAATAATTACAAACTGGTGCTTGTATTGTTTGCTCTTTAACCCCTTCCCGACAATGGACGTGTCAGGCCCGTCCTGGGAGAAACCCACTTAACGACCAAGGACGTGCCTGACACGTCCTGTGCTGAAACAAGCACTGAAAGCAATTTTTTTTTCAGTGCTTTTTCAGTGACTTTTTTTGTCACTTTCAGTGCTCTGGTGTATTGCTACAATGCCTCCGATAGAGAGGCATTGTGCAATACTGCAAAAACCGCCAGATTGCTCCGGAGAGCAATTTAAAATGGTGGTTTTAAAGGAGCAGTGCTCTGTGTGTGTTGCTGACATACCTCGCAAGTTGAGGCAGTCAGCAACACTAAAAAATTTTTAGCCCCAAATGCTAGAATCTATTGAGCAGGGTTTTTTTGTTCGCTTTTGTAAATGAGTATACAATTTTTCAAATAAAAGTTTTACAAAAAAAGATTTGATCAAAATAATGTCATCAAATGAAAGACCTACTAAGGTTGAAAAAAACAATATATAATTTGTGTGGGTACGCTAAATGAGACGGAACAAAATTACAGTTAAACACAAACACCTCGGAAATGTTAAAACAGCCATTGTCACCAAGGGAAAGGCAAGGCTAAAAAGTCTTTTCATTAGATAACTGACTAGTGATCATAAAACATCTGAAAATTTTTAAGAATCTAGTATTTACCTTGATTTGTTTGCTTTTTCCACACTGGTTTTATTTTTACTATTCAATCACTCTTTTTGATTGCTCCTTATAATATTTATCATATCTGATAGCACATATATAGTCACACTACCATGAACTATGGGTAACCTCCCCCCCTTGTGACAGTGATACCTAAATAAAACAGGAATTTCAATCTTCCTGCAAGGCTGGAAAATCCCCTTTGTCACAAAATACTCAAGGACGTTGTAAAGGAAAGTCAGAAACCATTTGAGTTAAAAATAGTCCATGAGAGAGGTAGGCCATGTAAGGATGTTAGGAAGTTATATTTTTGGAGAAGAAAGGAAGTAACTACTTCTCCCCATACAATAAACACAACAAGTTGGGATAAATCCCCATAAACTAGCAGTTCTATGATATCATACAGTAGATTAAAAACAAACTGATCACTGACAGAATCCTTGAAGTTTTGTGCTCTGTGTTGACATCAGTACTAAACAACTGGAGTTTTCTAGATTAGACGCTTAAGAGAATGTGGGGATAATTTTTATTTTTGGGTTCTTATGACTCTTACTTACATAGACAAATTGTTAGCTGGTTGTAGCTACAAATGCTAGTTGCTAGTATAGATATTTAATACCATTCACAAATATTTCAAATAGCCCCCAAACTTTTCATTCCGCACTAGTCATAATAAATGAATAAAACAAAATCAGTATCCATAGGTAAACCTAGGTAAACTTGGCGGGCATGTGTCTGGACGAATTCACTGACTGCATAGACGAATTTATCTGTAGTACAGATTTTATCTTTTCACACAGAGCGACGGACAAATTCATTCATCTCATCCATTTCGGCCCCAGAGACAAATTGCCGGCTGCTACTGAATTACTTTCGGTTACAGACGAAAGCTGAACACCAATGTATAGTCAGTGCTGACATAGGCATAGAGCACTGTTAGTGATTTCCCATTACTGGGTCTAACCATCATTTCTTCTAAGGCTTCATTGCTGCTATACTGACTTTATTATCCACATTGCTAGTCTCATTTTTTAACCCCTTGACGACAAAGGACGTGCCAGGCACGTCCTGGGAGAAACTCCCTTAACGACAAAGGACGTGCCTGGCACGTCCTGCAGTGAATGAAGCGGTTTTCGCGATCAACGATCGCGAAAACCGCTTTAACAGTGCTGGTCTATTGCCTCGACATCGAGGCAATAGCCAGCACCGCAATTTCTATTTTGGGACCCCCACGATCGCCCGACGGAGCGATCGTGGCGAGCCATATTGACGGAGCATGCTGCTCTGTCAATGTGGCTAAGCCCTATACCGGTCTGAGCTTCGGAAGTGAAAGTAACTTCACTTCCGTCGCTCTGAATATGCTACTTGACTGCCCCTAGTGGTAGTTTAGTAGCATTGCAATGGAAAATATTTAAAATACATATTTAATTAATTAAAAACTGGTTATTTAGCTATATTAGCCTATAGGGTTAAAATTAAATATTTTTTAGCATAAGGGATAGGGTTAAAATTAAATTAAAGTTAAAAAATATTAATGGATATAATAAGGATTAGAGTTGGGGTTAAATTTAGTGTTAGGGTTAAATTTTGGGTTCGGGTTGGGGTCAAAAGATCAATATACGAAAAAAATTTTGAACTCGGGAGAACATTTTGAAACTATTTAGACGGGGTCTTTTTTAATGATTTTATTTGTGTAAATTATATTTTAGGTCAAAGTTAGAAAAAGTGGGTTTTTTAAAATTTAAAATTTTTATTGTTTGTCTGTTTTATTGTGATTGTGTTGTTTACATTTGGTCATGATCTATTTCTATATATATTTCTCTCTATTTATGTATTATTAAGTTTATATATTTTATACTGAATAATTTAGTTTTAGTTTTTATACCATTAGCCTACAAGTATATAGTGCAATAGCTTTTTTTTCTCATTTTCCCAAACATATATTCCGATTATTGAATTTTGGGAATTGATCATCACCAGACATTTATTGGTTTAAGTATAAAATATATTTTTACATTTTTATGTTTTATTATTATTGCACAGTTATTAGATTTAGCACTCCAGTTTTTTTCATTATTAAACCTACAAGTTAATATGCTTAAGGAGCTGCTCCACTAGATGATCAGTGGTAGTCCCCAGCAGGGTGCAATCACACAGGGCACTACACCAACCAGGCACTAGAGGCTCTCTGTGCAGGAAGGATGGGAAGGCAGGCAGCAAATGTCTCCCTCCCCAGGTGCACATACATCCTCTTATGCTGCCTCTCACACCCGTGGCTTTGTGTAGGCTGAACGTTGGGGGTCACATTACCTCCTTCCACTCAGACTACACTGAGGTGCAGGGAGCACAAAGAAAGAGCCAGGTGCTGGGGCAAGTTCTGGTTGCAATCTGGGTGCTGAGGCAAATATGGGTTACAGATAATAACATAGACAGGGCACAGATGGAATGGTGGGTGTTTAGTTCACCTATTGGCCAACATGATTAAGCTTGCCAAACATGTCAAGGTATCCCAGAATTTAGCAAGTGCCTAACACTATGAAATAATATTAGCAAGAGAATGACAGAAGTTAAAGATGTTGCCAGACAATAGCTAGACTTAGGTAGGTGCCACTTTGTGGCCAAACTGGGCAGGTAACACTCAGGGCACATGCTGCTCTGAGGCCCAACTAGGAAATGCCACCATGTGGCCAAACTAGGAAATGCCAGCATGTGGGATAGATTGGAAATGAAACACAAGGATACACAGATACAAAGAATAGATAGGAATCAACATAGACTTTAAACAAGCGAGCAAAAGAAAACCAAAAGGATACAGAAATGCCTGGATACAGCCTGGATGATCCTGTGACAATTCCTAGCTATCCTTGACACAGCTAATACATGTGTTGCATAAACTATAGGTGTGAGTTTAGTGTGAAATAACCTGCTATTGTGTTTATGAATTCACCACCACCTTGGGCCAATTTTTCCAACCAACTGCATTAAGAGCATCCACAATCTGCTGCCAGATTCGTTTTTTTCTCCTCGGGCTAATCCTCTTTGGTGCTGCCCCTATCACATGGTTATAATGTTGCCACAGCTTGTGTTCCAATACTGTGTTCTTCTCTGCAGCTACCATGCTGGTTTGTATCTTCAGCAGTCTTGTTGCTTCGTCTTATAACAGTTCACAATTGTTGTTCAGCAAGTCTGTTTCCTCGGCAGTTTTGTTGCTCTCTCTTGAAGCAGTTCGCAATCATGGTTCTGAAAGTCGTGTTTCTAGTCAAAACGTAATTAACTTATAATGCAGTAGGGAAAGGAACAATGTAGAGGGCTAGAAATAGTTGCGGTGACCTAGAAATGCCACCCATAGAACCTTTGAAACCTTTAATATAATGTCTTCAGAATAGAAATCTCATTTGTGGTCATTATTCTACATCACCAGTGATGTCATAATCTTCTGCCAATCCCCAATGTCCATATGAATCATCTTAAAACGTAATTAACTTATAACTTGGGAAAGGAACAATGTAGAGAGCTGAAAATAGTAGCGTTGACCTAGAAATTTAAGTATGAATAAGCTGTACAAATTTTGTGATTCTTGAGTTTCGCGTTCTAGTGTTTTTATCCCTTCAGAAAGACAAACAAGACATTTTTTGTCTTATAGTTAATATCCAGGGCTAATATAAAGAGCTCTCTGGTGAACTGTTCATGAACAAAAATGTACAAAGAACAATGTGTCATCCCCTAAACCTGGAAGAGTGAAAACTTCATAGACAACTAAAAGAAGGGATTCTTTACTGTAAGGACAATAAAAAGGTATTTAAGGTATATACAATAGATGCCTTCATAGGGTCTGGATGTTTGTTTGTTTTTCTTTTAGAAAAGCAGGACATACAGGGTTATCAATAATAGATTAAACATTAATATTTTAAACTTTTTAATCCAAGGAGAAATCTGATTGCCTTTTCAAAATAGCTTAAGTAGGGTTTTTTGCCTTCTTTTGGATCAAAGCAGGCATGATATTTAAAAGGGTTGAACTTGGTGGACTTGGGTCTTTTCAACCTAAATTACTTTATAACTGTTATTATCTGATAACTATACCTTACCTCCTTCTGTGAACGGCAGGGGGAAAGTGCTGCCACAGGGGTGGCCCTTATAAGTTGCCTGAACACCTAAGACTGGCACTGGTCCTCAGAGCCGAACTCCCCCTTCTTCCTCAAACTCCAATTTTACACATTATTGAATATTCTTAATGTGTCAATTTGTTTATTGCCCAGGACTTAGATTATTCCAAAGTGTAATGATTCCTGTTATGGCAATACAACAGTGGCTCTAAAGGTGAGTGGCAACAGGAGAGCAAATAATTAGCATGTCAGGAACCATACACAGAATGAGTAGTTAGAAAATGTCTGGAATGGTACACAAAACAGAAAAAAAAAAACAGGGCCACACTAGAATGCGGAGAAGTGGATGCTTAGCTCAGTCCCAAGAACTTGCATCATAAATGCAACAAAAAATTATTAATCGTGTCCTGATGTGCCTGCGAGGGCCACGTCTGTTGGGAATGTGAAGGTAAGAGGAAAGCCATGCTTTAACGCACATTGGAGCAGCAGCTGGGAACCTGGACATCCTGTGACATAATGCAGAGCATACCAACTTTACAAAATAAATATAAATTTAATGTGTCAAACAGATAAAATCAAGACTCACAAAGTATGTTACGTATGTTAATAAAGTGCAGAACAGAATTGACTGTAGCTCCTGTGCAAGGTTCTCACTCTCCTCAATATCGACAGAGCACCTGATCAGCTGCATGGTCCCAAAGATCCAAAACACATTTTGGATGGGCTTAAATGGCAAGAAAAGCACTGCCTTGTACATGGAGCATCTATAGTTGTTCCAGATAGCTTCGCTAGAAAATCAAACTTGTGTACCACGCTTGATCTCAGGCACTTGGGAGGGAATATATGCAATAATTTCATTTATATATGGAGCCCTGGTCCCATTGGCCGGTAGCCACGCTGGCTAAGGAGTGCAGAGGGAGAGCCCC
Source organism: Pelodytes ibericus (assembly GCA_036172795.1). NCBI lineage: Eukaryota > Metazoa > Chordata > Amphibia > Anura > Pelodytidae > Pelodytes > Pelodytes ibericus. The sequence goes on along the minus strand of CM069864.1, from coordinate 75,275,032 downwards.
TCATGTCTCCCACAGCTATTTTTTTAAAATGATGCGGTTAACCCTTTCAGTGGTGTAGGGAGCCCTGTTTGTGTTCCCTACAGCACTGAAACGATTAAACATACATATATATAGGCTGCGTTAAGCAGATGATGCACAGGTAAGTCTTGTTTTTTGAGGCAACAATGTGTAATTTGTGTTGCAAGTTAATGGTTATCGGTTCACTTTGAATCAGTGTTTATGCAAACATGACCACACAATACAGTGTTTCTATAGAGTTTTGGTAACGGGTGTAGTAAAATTATTATTAACTTTGTTAGCAAGGGGCATTGAATAAAAAATGTGTGCTAATTTACCGCTAACTGCAGTTTTAAAAATGTGTGAGTATTTTATATATAACCTTGTGGATGTAGCTCTTGTCTCACTTCCACCAAATCCTGTGTGGCTCAAAGATGGGCTTGGATGCGTCCAAAAGTCTACAAATTTTTGCCAGCCCATGAAATAAGCAATATTCCCATACAACATCACAATATCAGTCCATGGAATCTATTGACATGATGGATGTTCCACACAATCCCAATTAATAAAAATACACTTATTCAAGAAAAACAAGAAATTGTGTAGATTTCGGACATTGACAAAGTCAGATTTCCCCCAAACTTTCCTCCCCAACAGCATAGTTATGCACAGGGCATGGCTGGCAACTAGTGGGCCTGGGGGCAAAAACTATTTAATGCAATTTTGACCGCCCCCCTGCCAGCAGACCCCGGCTTTTTAGTAACATTTTAATTGATATTCTATCGGGGGTTGGGAGAGGGTGGGGGATGGCAGAATTTTTTTCAGTAAGGGGCCCTGAAATTTCTGATGGCAGCCCTGCTAGCCACCAGGGACCAGGGTAAGTCCTGGGGTGAGGGGTGATGGGGGCATGTAATGGGGGTGATGTGATGAAGGCATGTAATGGGGTAATGGAGGCATGCACAAAACCAACATTCACCACTGGACGCAACTACACAAACACAACAGATATTGAAAAGTGGCGCAGGCCCAGCCCATTGAGTCAGACTAGAGGGACAATTGCCTCTCTTCCCCCCTGCCAGCCTTCGCCTGGTGATGCTGTTAGAGACCATGCTTAATGCACTGTTGCATCTAACAGCATCATTCAACATGTGTGCTCCTACAGCCCTACATAGAGTGGCAGGGAGCTGTGCAGCATCTCCCATTAAGAATTCTCCAGAGATAGAAATAAAATGGCTACTCCCTCTCTATGCACAAAGCACAGCTCTGGAGTGTGGGGGTAGGGGTAGGGGTAGAGGGAATCAGATGGAATATATTATCAATTCACTAACTACACAGATCATTTTATTTGATACATATGTGTATTTTTCTTTAAAATAGGACTACAGTTGTCCTTTAATCTTCCGTCACATTTTTTTTAAATCATGTTGGTTTTTTATATATATATATTTTTTAATAAGGATATGCCCCCACTTTTTTCTGTATCTAAATATAAAGGAAAATATAAGACATGCACCTCCAATAATCAGAATGGTAAATGATAAAATATAGTACTGTAAAATGGTTGTTGTAACAAAGGCTGACTGCTGGATAATAGCTGTGCCCATTGTATTATAGCCGAGTCCCTCTCTCTTTTTCCTACCAAGGACAGATCCCCTTTATTTCTTCATGCTAGCTGATCTAAATTTGTCATTGACACATTCTATTTACATTCAAAACACTTGAGACAGATTATCTGCTTATTACCAAAATATAATTCCTCATGTCCACACAGTCACACTCTTTGTGTAGTCAATATTGATTTAAACTAAACAAACAAGCAAATTTTTGTGTACCAGAGACGTGGGTGACACTAGTCTGATCAATGTGGCAAAGTCACTTCAAACTGTTAGAGTGCAACTGGTGTAAATTACATTTGCAACACAAATAAATTAAATTCCTTGGGCTCAAACAGTAACCTTTGACCTTAAGACCTTGCTATGAAACATAATTTTGTAACCAAATCCCCAACTCCTAACATTGCCTCCTCTCAGAGGGAAAAGACAATACATTCAACACAATTAATAAAATGAAATAAAAAAAACCTCATCCTTTGTTGCAACAATTAAAGTAAGTTTGTAGCAGATTTTTAGCTAATAAATGGATCCAAAAATACTTTTACCTCTTTAAAAAGTGCAAATACTCAAATGGTACTAACATTTCAATATATTGTCCTTCAGACCTGCTCAATAACCCCCAAATTACTTGATGAAAATAAATCATAAATAATTCATCAGAATAAACAAGGTTTATATGCAGAGGCATAAGGTTTATATGCAAATAAGAAGGACAAAGATGGCTGCAAATAATGACATCATCAGCCATCAATATATATGTCAGTATCATCATTTGGGTGATTTTATATGACAAGCACATTCATTCCACTAAATGTCTATAACTACCCAGAGGTGAGGTTTTTATTCATTTGAAACAAGGAATACAGGGTATGGGATTGGGCCTGACCCAGTATCACGGAGCAACATCAGACAATTTTGGGGTGTTTCAAAATACAGGAACTTTTGGCAATAGTTTGGTAGGTGGCAGGGAAATCTCTAGGTCATGCGAGGTTGGACACTGGTCAGTTGACCAAGGGGTATTAAGGGTGGCAGGAATAGGAAGGAGGAGAGAGAGGTTAGTGGAAGAGAGGGGGAAGACATGGAGAATGGACTAGGAGGCTGATCCCACCTGCCCTCCAGTCCCAGAGGAGGTTCTCGTGTCTCCAATTGGCTGTAAAATGGTCTGGATCTATGGGTCATCAATGAATTGTGACCAGTAAAACCACATTTTAGTGTATCAGTCAGTCTGGCATTCCGATATTAATTCCTTCATGTTACATGTTCTTTCTGGAGAAGAGCTGCATCACAATCAGGACCATCTGGGAAAATCTAATGTAAGACTGTGGGTGTCCTATACCAGTGGGATAGTAATTTGTAGGACATCTCTTGAGTTTTGTTGGTGATTGAAGTTTTGTGGATCAGCAGAAATTATTTTGCCATTGTGGTTGGGCTATCATGATTTCTCATCTCCCAATGGAACCAGACAGGGCAGGCTCTCTGTAGCAATTGGTATAGCATAGAGATGCCATATCAGGGCATGTTGTCACTTATACATAGCTCCTCAAGTATTCCAGCATGACAGTGTTTTAGTGGTATGGATCTTACATAATCAACAAGTTGACAAATAAAGAAGTGGGATTCCTCTCAGCGAGAACAAAAGCTGAAATAGCCAGAAGGTTGTGTAACCTTCTGGGGCGAGGAATCACAGTTTTTTTGCTCGCTTGCACCATTACAAAGGAAACCTCTCCATTTACAAATCAGACTGGTCCCATAAGGGCAGTACAGATCCAAATTGCCTGGCAGGCCTCCTCTGCATGAAGGAATACAGCAACCACCGACGTACGTTGTAATATTTTAAACTAGTGACTAGTGTACCCTACGTGTGAAATATTTTCATGAGGACTGGGAGGGAGACCCAGGGGTTGTGTTGAAATTGCTTCTAGGAATGGCTCCAATGCCAGGATTAATAAAAGTAGAGTTTTGGAAGGTCTTGTCATTATTGGAGAGGATTTGGTGGGGTTAAAGTGTTTGGATGGATTATCTTCCTCTTCAAAATGGTGTTAAAGGATTGGATAGATTGTGGGCCTAGTACCTCCAAAACATTTTTAGAATATTGTCAGGGTAGGCCATCAGGGTCAGGGCATTTTCCCGTTTTGGATATTCCCCTTATGAGGCAAAATTCGAAATAGCTTACTTTTTGCCTTCTTTTGGATCAAAAGCTGGAATGATAGGTAGAAGGGTTGAACTTGATGGACTTGTGTCTTTTTTCAAAATAAATTACTATGTTACTATGTTAGCCACATAAGCCAATCATGGTAGTGTGATGGGGCCCTCAAGGGATTCAGTGTTGACCGTGGAAAGTTTTAGGTTTTTGTGCCTGGAAAGGTAGTCATTGATGTTAGATTTAATTTGAGCTAGTTTTTCAGGCATTTGTGGTTGTGTCAGATTGTACAGGTTTGAGTACATGGAGACACATTTCTCAGAGGGACGATGTTGGGGTATGCCCTTGGGGTCTCGAATTTTAGAAACATAGAAACATAGAATGTGTCGGCAGATAAGAACCATTCGGTCCATCTAGTCTGTCCAATTTTTTTGAATACTTTTATTAGTCCCCAGTTCCCGGTCTTATAGCTAGGATAGCCTTGTGTCTATCCCACGCATGCTTAAAATTAATTTTGGGGATATAGGACTGTTTCCTGTATAGGCAAAGTGCTCAGGCTAGGTATTTTCCCAGTCTATCCCCGATGCTTGTAACAGAGTGCTTTGAGGGGGTGAAATACCCATGGGCTTTTGGTTGAGGATTGAAACTGATTGTAATTGTAACCTAAGGTTTTTTTCAAGTTCAGTGATACAGAAGTATTGGGAAGAAAGCTAAGAAGCTTGTTGCTTCTTTGTGACCAGAGTTTTATGAAGTGTCTGCATTTGTGGGCACCCCACACAGTAAAAGGTGAGAAGTCTGGAGGTAGGCTCTGTGAAAGTCAGTTAGGAGGGTCTTCGTGGAGCCTAGGTTCATGAGGTTGGCTAGTATTGATTTGTTCAGTCTTCAGATTCTGTCTGTCCAGGCCATCAATATGTAGTTGGCTTCAGTGCGGGTATATAAGTCATGGAGATGAGTAATAACTGTAATACTGTCAGGGTTTCTCTGCTGTTTTTTTTAAAAATAGAAACCCTTTCCTTCAGTAAGTTAACCAGCTGGTATTAACAAGCAGAGCCTTTCAACACTGTTTTATTTTATTTTATTTATTTTATTTAGAAAGTATTTTACCAGGAAGAATACATTGAGATTTCTCTCGTTTTCAAGTATGTCCTGGGGACCCAGTCCAGAATGGAGTTACACAGATTTACACATTTAACAGTAGATAAAAATACATACATTATTAAACAAGTTGCAAGAAATGTATGTAGCGCTTGGTACAGAGTATAAAAAGGGGAGTTACAGTTACACAAAAACATTTTTGCACTAAAACATGGAGGTAGAGAACCCTGCTAGCAAGAACTGAGTGACACCAGATGTTACTTAATAGGTGACTAGTTTGGTGCATTGTAAGTCTGCAAACTGCAGGAGAGTAATGTGTGTGAGGTCCTTAAAATATTGCTGGTAATTATGTGCAGAAGGGGGAAGAAGGACAGGTGGTTGATTAAAGGTCAAGTCACATCATCTGGTGAACTGGACCTATAAAAGAAATCAAGCTGGGGGTGGGTGGGTTGTGGGGAAGGGAGGGAGGGCATTAAACAGTCAGGTCTTGAAGTAGAAGTAGAGGATGGTGAGAATGGATGTGGTTGCAGGTAGAGTCTGGGAGGGAAAGAGAGAGGAAAAGGAATTAAAAGCAATAAAAACACATGGAGGAATGTGGGAGGAGATTGAAATCAACTGGGGAGTGACCAGAGATCTGTTACTATGGTTACTAACCTGACTGATATTAGCCAGCCCCTTTGCTACTGAGAGCAGGTATTTAAGCAGCCTCATTTGACTTTCCGTTGTTTCCCGCTTCTAAGTGCAGTTCCTGGTTTCCTGTGATTTCTGTGATCCTGACCCGGCTCGTCTGACTTCTCTTAGTTCTTGACTCCTGGCTTTGTTCCCGTTGATATCTGTTCACCTGACACCGGCTTACTTCCTGGATATTGCTTTTGGACTATTTTTACCATTTTGCTATTTATTATTAATAAAGGTATTTTTGCATCTTACCTTCTGTCTCTGTCTGGTTCCTGGTCCTTAACAAATACCTTTCAGTAGGGTGAAGATAACTCTAGCAATAAACCATCTGGAGGTTGTGTCAGGGGCTTTTGTTTTTCTGGATTACGTGGTATGGGGTGCAGGAGTGTCAGTGTTAGGGTCAAGAGCCACGTTGAGGTCCCCTCAAACCACCAAAAGACCCTCTTGGAAAGAGCAACATTTCCACAGTATCTTGGTGAGGCAGGCATGTTGTTTCTTATTGGGGAGATAAATGTTTGCAAAGGGGTAAGTTTGATCACTTGTTGAGCCATCTGGGTCTGCTACCTGAGTGTGCTCCACAAATGGGATGTGTTTAGAGAAGAGAATTGCGGTGCCTTTAGTTTTGGTGGACGGGTCGCAGCTATAATAGGATTGTCTTGGTTTTGAGGCCCAAAAGTGCATCTTCTGCACAAATGCTATGGATTTAAGGTGAGAACTTTTTTCGGGGACGTTCAGGCCCTTGACGTTTAAGGAAATTATGCCAAATTTGGTGGTATTAACAGTGTTGCATGGTGAGTAAATGCAAAAATACTTAAAGAACAATGTTCTAAAATAGCTGATATTTAAACCATAGGTAAGGGGTATTCTGCATTCCCGCCAGAGAAAACATACATAAATTATTAGCTTCACTTGGTGCACATTCACTAAACCGTATTGATGCAAATATCCCTCGAAACTTCTTTTTGTCTGGATCTGTCACTATACAACATTAAAAGTGGCTTTCACTGTATTTTCCTGAGAGCTGGATTTTTTTTTTTCATTCTGGATAATTTTGTAGTACTTGGAAGCATTATCACCATTTACTGGTGGCAGCGCAGGAGTTATGATATACTTACTTGTACATGATGTACAAACCACACACAATACAGTATTTTTGATTGTTTCTGATTGTAGTGTATGTGGTGTGACCGAGTGGTGCGTGTAGTGAAATTTAGGGACATATTTCTTAGAAAGGTAATAAGGGTTAGATGGTAATTAGTTGTTTATGGGTGAGCATCTCCCCTCCTAGGGCCACAAAACTGGAAGAATAAAGTGTGAAGGGGGGTCAGTTTTATGGGAATCTTACATAGAAACATAGAATGTCAGCAAATAAGAACTATTTGGTCCATATAGTCTGACCAATTCTCTAAATACTTTTATTAGTCCCTGGACTTATCTGATATCTAGGATGGCCTTGTGCCCATCCCACGCATGGTTAAACTCCTTTATTGGGTTGACCTCTACCACTTCCGCTGGCATGCTAATCCATACATCCAATGCCCTCTCAGTAAAGTGATACTACTTTTAAATGTGACTCCTATACGTTTGGCATCCCCAGCATGAGTCTGAATTAGATGTTGAGATTTTATTTAGGTGAGAAGGGACCAGATACCATTGGTAAGTTAGTTTATATTGTAATTTGGTCAGGGTTATAGAATGTGTGTTATGTTTCAGGAGGAGTAGAGCCTTAATGATTTACCCATATAAAATTCCCATTTTAACAGGGGAGCAGATTTTTCTATATTTTCCTTCTCCTTCAACAGTTAATGCCCTAGAGATTTGTTTCTTTTTTAAGTAAACTGGATAAGAATTTATTCAAGGGAGGGTTTGATAAAATCAGTGGCTTTGAAATCAGGAAGTGTTTTACTCTTAAGTTAGAAAATAAGATCCTATTTTGAATACCAAATTTTAGATGTAAATCATGGAATGACACTATTTTATGTTGCTCTAATAAGTCGGAAATAAATTTGACCCACATGTCCACCAGTCAGATAGATCTAGGTCATCCACATCATATGCTATGATGTTTATTGGGGAGCTCCTGGACAGAAAGTTCAATACTCCAATTGGGTTTGATTGTCAATAGATATAATGATGGAGCTAGGGGTCACCCCTGTCATCGTTAGCCATTATTACTGAATGAAGTTTGTGTTCCCTAATTTTGTGTATTAAGTTGAAGACTTTACAAGTATTGTTGACTGGGTTTCTACCGAGGACGAAGCCAGCCTGGTCCATGTGCCAATATTGTGATGAAACTTTTAAAGGGTCACTATCACTTACATAAGCTGTCACTAGATTATCTGTGCATTTAAAGTAAAAATATGTGTAGAAAAGATGCCAAAAAGTTTTTTTGTGTTTGTTTCAATATATTTCAGTAAAAGGGAAAGCTTTCTTGCTGTGGAGCTCTGTGACATGCGAGATGGGAGGGGGCACGCGGCTAGGGTTGCCACTTTTTCTTCAGAAAAATACAGGCTTTGGTACTGTCTCCATAGACTTAACATTGGCCTGATGCCAATTTTTTTTACCAGCCTGCCAGTAAAATACCGGCCAGGTGGCAACCCTACACGCAACAGGGCACTGTATCTGAGGGGAGGGGGGAAGGGCACTGTTGATGGGCACTGTACGTGGGGGGTGGCAGGTACAGGGAGGTTGTCTATATATATATGACTATATAGACAAAAGACAAGGTGTTTGGGGCAATGCAGGGCAGAGGAGAGGGGAGCAGCGTGGGGAATACAACCTGGCAGCACCTTCCTCTGAATAAAACCTTCTCATTTTTCTGTGGTAGTGTCCCTTTAAGCTTTTCGGTCATAATTATTAAGAACATTTTAAGATTGCTGTTTATGAGATAAATGGGTCTACCTATATTTGAGGGATCCTTTCCAGGTTTTAATATCGAAATGATGGTGGCATTTAACATCTCTATAGGGAAAGTGTGGGTGAAATTTATTTTTGAGTTTCTTGTAGAAGGGGGCTGAGAAGCCATCTGGTCCAGGAGCCTTTCCCTGCTTTAGACAGCCTATAGAGTCCTCTATATCTAACGATAGAGGTTTGTCTCTAGTAAGTTGCGGAATCTTAAGTCTATATAGAAGCTCCCTAATTCCATCCAAGTTAGTGTTGTCATCTCTTATGTTATACAGCGTAGTCCGCAAATTCTTTTAATTAACTTCTTTCCGGAATTAGCAAGTAGTTTTTTGGATAATAATTTGCCTTTTGTTTTTGTGCTATACTGTTTTTTTTTGCAGATGTTCAATACCTGGCCAGGTGAACTAAAAGCAGTGGGTAAGATCATATTTGGATGTCCATTTTCCCTTGTGTTTGCATTTTATTTTTATTTATTTACATGTAATTTTATAATGTCCTTGTGACCAGTTCCATCATATACCTTCAATTGGCACAGGACTTTTTATATGCTATATATGTATACACATTTTATTTAGTGTCTTGCAATACATTTATATTTTTATATTATATATTTTGTTCTTGAAGTTTAAAAGTCTTCTCTTTTTAACACGGATGAACACTGAAGGCATGGAACATGCATGATTAGGCAGATAAACATCCTAAACTGAGCTGGTTTGGAGATAAGGAAAAATGCACAGTGAAAAGGGTAGATAGGTCATATTGCTTGCGTTTGGTTGGTACCTCCCTCCATGGGGCATGGTGGATAAGTCTCCCTTCCTGTAGAGAGACCACCCAGAGGTAGGATTCAGGTGTCCTGCTGCTCAGGGGGAGGGGCGGCTTTAATTTCAGGTCCATTTGGGATCCCAGCTTCATTCTGGGTGTGTGCCAGGGTAAACAGATGTTGGCATCATTGGGGGCCTCCAGGTAATTCTACTTCATGTACCGAGGAGGCTATGGAATCACAAGGCTCAGAAGCTGTGGTACGCCAGTTGGGAAATGGCCTGAACAAAAACACTAGGCCAGTGTGGGGTATGTTTGTGATAAGTCTCTGCTTTGGCAGCTATTATCATTGTCCCAAATGAGGTACTCGCTACAGGAGACTCAGCCTTATTCCTTGGATACTCCAGGTGCAGCTTGTGAGGGTCTATGTAGACAAAGGGTCACTGGTCTGGGATGTCAGTTCTAACAGGTCTTAATAAAATGAGAGCTCACATCCCTCAAAACGACCAGGAGTGGGCCTCTCTCGATTTTCTAAGGATAGTCTCGTGGAAGTCTGCCATGTGACAGATGATGGACCTGGGTGATTATGACGGTGGGCCCTTGGCCCATTCCATATACATCACCTTGTCTCTGGGACGACCCAGCAGGTCTCCGAGGTCCTTGATATGGGAGTGGTATTCAGCTAAATACATTGCAAGTTGCAAGGAAATCTTTACTTCTTTATACAGCTTCTGTGTTTGTTGTGAGGATTCATGTTCTTGCTTAGTAAGCTGCTGCTTTTCCTCCTTGAGATCCATTCTCAGGGAGGTGATCACATCGTTGATGTTCTGCTTAAGCTGTGAGCAGGGTGCCTAAATACACTTTCCATGGCGCTGATGAAAATATTTGTAGTTCCACCGACAAGGTGGTTGGGTCACGTGACAGGAATTGGGCCTGGTCTGGCCGGCTCTCCTCCAAGCCCTGGGAGATGGTGATGAGGAGGCCTTGTGGTCCATAAGCAGTTGGGAGGAGAGGTCCTCTGGACTCCAAAAATATTTTTGTAGAGAGGCCGAGATTTGCATATCGTTGCCTCCCAGTGCTTTGATTTCTGTGTTGTGTATTCTGTTAAATTTGGTTGCCCAAAGCACCTATTTTTTCTGTTTTTAATTTTTCATGTTTCTTTTTTTAATAAATCATTTTTATTGGGGTTTTTTCCGTTATACAGCATCAAACACATACAACTAGTTGCGCAATGTTATCACCCTGGATTTATCAATTTCCTCATCTTATTAGCAGATTAATTACCTATAGACCAGGGTCCTGTTTCTATTAAAGACAAAATAACACACAGTAATATACATTTATATATTTCGGTTATATGGAATACATGTAATGCTATTGGCTTTCTATAAACTGAAATAGAGTCCCCATTCATACGAATAGGTCATTACATGTTTTACATAAACCGAAAGTCCATAAACCGACTCTCTTTGGCATTTTTAAATACTGCAATTTGTTGGTGTTAAATATTACATTTGCGTCCTGCACTTCATATCTGAGAGTCAAATAGAACTGTCAAATACTGTGCTAACAGCGCACTTTGAAAAATTCTTATAATTTTGGGTGGTAAATAGTACATTTGCGTCTTGCGGGGCACTTCATATCTGAGAGTCAAATAGAACAGTCCAATACTGTGCTTACAGTGCACTTTGAAAAATTCTAATTGTTTTGGGTGGTAAATAGTACATTTGCGTCTTGCGGTGCACTTCATATCTGAGAGTCAAATAGAACCGTCAAATACTGTGCTTACAGCGCACTTTGAAAAATTCTAATTGTTTTGGGTGGTAAATAGTACATTTGCGTCTTGCGGTGCACTTCATATCTGAGAGTCAAATAGAACAGTCCAATACTGTGCTTACAGCGCACTTTGAAAAATTCTGGCTACCTCCTCCTCCTACTCCTCCAGCGCCGCTTCCACCTACACCACCACGGTCACCGCCTCCTCAACCTATGGGTCACTTAGTATAAACTGAAAGAGAATACCCTGCACTCCAACCCTCTCTCAAATGGATAATTCTGTTGATCCTGATCCATCTGGGTTATTTCAGGATGTATCTCCATTTGTTTACATAGGTCTAATATATAGGGGGTAATTTTCTCTCTAGTGGTGGTTTCTGATATACCCCTAATCCGTACATTTTTACGGCGGGCTCTATCCTCCATGTCACTGATTCTAAGTTCCATTATTTCGAGTTTCTTTTTTATATTATCCAGCTCTTCTGAGCTTTCCTTCTGTTTATTTTCATTGCATCTAATTTATCTTCAATTTTAGAGACTCTTTCCTTCACTAGGGTCATCTCATTTTGAAAGACCTGTAGGAAGTTGTTAAGCTCCTGTTTAATTTGCTCCATTTGTAAATTAATACATGAGTGTAAGTACTCCTGGGTTATGTTCTGTATTTCCCCTTCTGTTGAACTGTCCATTCCTGGTCTATTTACCTCCAGTTCAGAGGTATCCATATCTGTATTGTTCACAGATGATTTATCTAAATTTTCTTAATGGGTTTTCCCTGTCTGTGGTGAGAATAGGGGGTCAATTTTACCATCCCTCCTTACCCCCATAGATTTTTTCTCTTTCTCTCTTTCCTTCTTTGTTAGGCCCTTCAGGTCCACTCCCCTTTTATTTGCCATTTTAAGGTAATTTCAGGCAGTTATTAAGTGAATGTCTTTTATATAACCTATGTTCCCAGTCCTACTTAGCCACAATTCTTATGAAGTTATAGGAATATAGTCTCTCATATTCTGCTATGCTAAGTATAGACTGCTATGTACTTCCCCGGATTAGGATCTCGCTAATTGCCCGCTTCTGAGCCATTACCAACATTCCCAAGGTCTACCGTTAATCCCAGAGTCCCTTTAACGTTCAATCAGATATTGAAGTAAATTCGATACTTATTGGCTGCTTTTTTGCTGGAGGTGTAGCCCAAGTCGCTGGGGATCCTTCTTTACATATATCCTGGCACTTATCTTGTCCTCCTCTATCCCCATCTCAGGTCACTGTTTTCAGACGAACCGCCGGCACCGTTTCCCCGTCGCTTCCGATGGAGCTCCTGACCAGCGTCGTCTTATCTCATGCCAATGAGTCAGGTTGTTGGGACTAGTGTCGGAAACAGGTGAGTGCTCTGCCTTGTATTTCCGGGTTGCGTCGGTTCCTCAGCACGCTCCCCTCTCTTCCTCTATCAGGACTCAGCTGCAGGGCCTCCGCAAGCCACGTCTATGGCCAAGTTAAGGAGATCCTACTTGTAATGACTTAATCGCCATATTATGTCCATATATCGGCCATCCTCTCTTGGACTGGACCCATCGAAGTCTGTGCCGATGTAGCCGTATGCTTATCTGCCTCCACTCCGTTGTCGGACTCTCCACCCACCTCAAATCAGAACCAAATCAAACTTGACAGGACTTTTGTTTGGGGTTGTTGAAGAGTGCTGGAATCTTGTACCACCACTCTTCTTGTGCCTTAGGAGTATGCATCGAATATACATGGAAAATCATGTTTGCAAGATAATAGTCCCTGATTATAGGCATTCCTAATCCCCCTTCCTTAACTTTCTGAGCTATCTTTCTAATACCCACCCTGGGCGTCTTGCCCCAGATAAAAGAGGAGAAGATTGACTGAATCATGTTTAACCAGCTTTCTGGTATTAGCATGGGCAAATGCCTAAGCATATATAGCCACATTTTTCATGTTTCTATGCTAGAATGTAAATATTCTTTTCTTTGCAAGGTTTAATATTTGTTACCTTTACTCACCTATGAACACAACAAACCGATTTGTATATTTGGAATACTTAAAGGGGATGTATCACATAAACATTATTTGTATTGTTTATGTGGAGAATAAACAAGGACTGAACATGTTCAATACATTGTGTTAGCAAAATTACAAGCAAATGCTTAAATTAGGAAAAAAATCGGTTTCATAAGCAGGAGGCTTGTGACATCACCGCTCACTTAATATGCAAATTAAGTGCTTTTGAATGGGAAATATGTAACTAGCATATTAAGCCACAGGTGATGTCATAAACAGGAGACTCTGCAGACATTTAAAACACATTTGTTCTCCAAATTTAGGCTTCCAATTTTGCAGCCCCCGGATACACCTAGGTGCAGGAGGGCCTTGACAGCTTGTGCTGTAGCAAGGCTGCACACATTGGTGGTAAGGTTTTAGGGGAGGAGTTGAGGGTGGGGATCAGAGGATATTTAAGGCTGAACAATAGTGAAAATCCACACAACCTTTTTTGGCCTACCAGAATTTTCCCGCCCGACCTCCCTAAAGTTTTGGGGTTATTAGATGTATACTTGTTTTTCTGGTTTCTGCCGCTTGTCTTCTATGTTTCAGATACAGCGTTGCAGTGGATGGATCTTGTTGGAATATTCATTGTCACAGCTGGCAGTAACTTGCTCCTTAGGGGGGGTCTAAGGCTGGAATATCGGGAGTCAGCCATAGTTCAAATGGATTACGGGAGAGGTTTGTAGCTAAGTTGGAGCTCTTAGCCTGTTGGTGGGCTGGGCAGAAGTTCTGCCTGGCAGTGGATTCAATGGACGGTGGACCCCTGGGGAGCAAGTTGGTGTGGGACATGTTCCTTGTTATGTTAAGTATGTTAATAAAGTTAATGGTCAATTATGTTAATTTTGAGGTTCATGTCATTTATGACATATGTGTGAATATGTGGGTTTGTCATTGCCTAATTTGTATATTTATATGTATTTATTACCATGTGTTATGTTAAGGTTGGAGGCAATGACATGTTTATAAATAAAATGGCTGTGGCCTTTTCTACCCACTACGTCTGTGCCATGTGTCTCTATTTTATGGTAAAGATACAGCCTGGTAGTCGAAGCTACAACTGTCATGCTTACACAATGTATAGATCATTTTGAATCTTCCCTCCCCCTCCCCACTACATTCACAGTAAAAACAATATTTAGGATAGATCCATTTTAAGTAACCCAGCTGTGGGTATTTTATGAAGTTTTCAACTTAGAAGCCTGAATGATGCATTCAGTACTATTAAGTGGAGAAACTGGGATGGGAAAAGATTGAATAGAAAGAAAAGCATAATTCTAGTTCACCGCATTCTCAGTGTGCTTTTTTAAGAGAAAGCTAAGTTATTTAACAAAGGCTTCAATTAGCAAGATGTATCACATTTCTAACATCATGCAGACCCCAGTTTTACTTACAATAGATACTGCTTTGGAAGAAAGGGCATACTCATTCATATTCCGAGATACATTAAATTCACATTGCTCAACCTTCAGAGCAAACAAGTTACACATTGAGATACAATTTTAAAAAAAATCCCCTAAAGAAAATGTTCGGGCGTGAATACGCAAAGAAGGTTACAAATCTCTGCCATTGGGGGTGAAGGTTATTGCGGGTCTTTCAAATGCATTATGTTTAATTTCTACAGCACATATACATTAGCACGCATGTGCAATTCACAAACCTGACCCATAGATCATGGACATATGGACCAAAATACAACTGTAATTAATGTATGCAAGTGAAAGGAAAAGGCAGTTAACACTGTAAGTGACAAAATATGCATGTAATATTTTTTTTATCATAGGTGTATATGTTCATCTTTACTCTTTGCATCACTGAAAAGGTTATAAACACTACAATAGCCAGCAGCTTCGGCAGACAATCAGTTATATCTTATCTCCACCATTCCTCTTGTAATGTTGGAGTAAATATGAACACATTTCCTATTGTACAAGGAAGATGAGAATCCAAAATGTTGGAGGCACAGGACAATAAAGTACAATGTCCTGTGTTTTGTCTGTTCCCTGGGTGAGATAGATACAAAAATCTACGGGATCTATTCACTGAAAGGGGACCAAACTTGGTGAGCTTCTCCTGCCTACAGAGATCAGCTGGCTATCAATAATGCATAGTTAAAAACTAAAAAAATTTTTGAACAATGCATTATGCTTTTGTTCTTCTTGCTGGAGGAATTCACCAGGCTTGTACACTGTAGTTAAAATGATGACGGGAAATGTTCATCTCTTCTCAACTCACGTACAACACCAGAGTTTTGCAGTATTTATTTTAGATTAACACTAATAACTTGACTTATGACAGGATTGTAATTGTAACAATAAACTTCGTACCACCTAGATGATTGTTTGTTCCATTGTTTATTCCCCATTAGGAAAAATGCTAAAGAACTTAACATCATCCAACGTAAGGATGTCCTAGGCCATCCTAGAACACAAGGCTTAAATGGTCTTAGGATGGCATAGAAAGTACTCTTTTTAACAACTCATGGCAGCCTCCGCAATGATCTGAGCTGTGGTTCCCACTGCTGCAGGATCCCACCTGTCAGATGAGGCCACTTTGAATGACCTCAGTTTAACAGGGAAAATGTAACAGACACTCAGATTCAGCGCTGATTACATTTAACAGTACAATGTGGCACTGTGGAAAAAACACATAGGGAAGAGCATGTAAAAAATTGCATTGATGGCAGCAAGTATGATGATAGTGATTTCAGGTAGACATGACACCGGAATGTGATTTGTGGGCAGGTGTAGCACTATGGGAATTGATTTGGGGCACACAGTAATATTATTGAAAGGGATCTGAGGAACACTGAATGTCAGTGTAAGTGACTTGGGGCACAGTGCCACTGTGGAACGCAATGTTGGGCAGACTGTGAAAACAGGTTTGGGGTGCAATGTCACTGTGGAAAGGTTATATGCCTTTACATTTGATTTACTATTGATTTAGCTGATAAGGGTTTTAAAAATCAGCACTGTTACATAGCCTTGTCCACCAATAAGCTGTTTGTGGTCTTACCGAAATTCTATAGCTATACTGTTCCAAAATTAAAAAGGTCAGTTATATGTGGGTTGTAATGGTCACCCATAATCAACCCCAATATTTGGTGCTGAAGCTGTGAGTACTAATGGCTGCTGATAGAAGCAAAAGTGAAAAGTTTGTAAGACATATATCAGAGGATGAGTGAATATTGCTGCTCTGGTCGTGATGATTGAACCCTGCTAATAGAGAGACCCGCTTTTTAAATGCTATCAGTATTGACTTAGGATCTTCTCTATTGATTATATGTAAATGTGAGGGTCTCTCACTGCACTAGTAGTGAGTAAGTGGATCAGTCTCCATGCTTCACAGTTAAGCCTTGAGACTGCTAATCAGAGATTAAAATCACTTCCTACAAGGGTCACTACACTTGAAACTCAAGTTCCTTTTACCTAGCTCTGCATTTTAAGCTAGGCAAAAGAGGCAAGTAGGTTGCAGTCACAAGAGGGGCAGCTAAAAATGCCACCCCTTTTTTTAAAAAGAAACTTGCTGGCAAAGACACTGTGGGCAACCATGCAACTGGAAGTCTGTGAGCTGCCCAGGCACGCAAACATCCTTCCATGCTGCCTATTGTGCTCCCTGTGTGAATTCTGAGATCAGAGCATCAGGCAGTCACATTTCCTCCTTCGGCACTCATACTTTAGACCATGCGGGGAGGACAAGAGGCTGCATGGTAGGATGTCTGTGTGCCTGGCAGGGGCGTTGCTAGGCTCAAAAATGATCTGGGGCTATAGCCCACAGCTTTAATAATACTTAAAATACAATGATGTCTCATGATCGATAGGTAGACAGACAGAGGTACAGAATGCATAGGTATAGATATAGGATAGATGTAGATAGATATAGGTACATGATGATGCATGAGTACATATATGATACAGATGCATATATAGATAAAGATACAGGATGCATAGGTACAGATTTAGGCTATATGGACAGGTACAGGATCCATAGGTACGGATATAAGCTATTAGGACAGACACAGGTGCAGGATGCACAGGTACAGATATAAGATACAGGTATAGTAATGCATAGGTAAAGGTATAGATATAAGATAAAGGTATAGGATGCATAGGTACAGGTGTGGTCAGTCTTAAATATCCTAATATCTAGGATAACCTTATACCTGTCCCACGCATGCTTAAACTCCTTCGCTGTATTAACCTATTAACCTATTAACCACTTCTACTGGAAGGCTATTCCATGCACCCACCACCCTCGCAGCAAAATAATATTACGTTTATAATCACAAAACAAAACCTGTAAAATATTAAATATTTCCAGCCTTTTCAAAAGCTTGAGGTAGACCCCAAATAGATGTATATAACGAGTTGCATTTATGCCAGGGCTTGACGAACTTAACTGAGTTTTAGGAGCCAGTAAAAAATCTAGGAGCCAGACAACAGCACATACACACAATCACATGCAGTCATATACAGACACACATACACACTCATACATGCAGTCAGTCACATAGACACACACACTCATACATACAAACAGTCTGTCACATTCACTCGTACATGCATACATAGTCTGTCACATACACTCATACATACAGTCTGTCACATACACTCATACATACTGTCTGTCACATAGACACACACTCATCCAGTGTCAGATACACACCCTAATACTAACCCCCGACCCCTAATACTAACCCCCAAAACCCTAATACTAACCCCAACCCCTAATACTAACCCCCTAAACAGTAATACTAACCCCCCACCCTTAATACTAACCCCCTAAACCCTAATACTAACCCCTGACCCCTAATACTAAAATGAACCCTCTAAACCCTAATTCTAATCCCCTAAACCCTAATTATAACCACCCTTACTAAAATAAACTAAAATAGCTAAAATACTTACCTTTAGCGATGAAATGTCCCGCGATGAAATCTCCAGCGACGAGCTGTCTTGCGGTGCAGAGTCGGCGGTGAAGCGGCTGCGCGGAAGCAGCCACGATGAAGTGTCCCATCCCCAGTCCTGGGTGTGCAATGTGGATCATGGGCCATGTCCTGGGTGTGCAGTGTGGGTGTGCAATGTGGTTTAAGGGGCATGTCCTGCGGTAAGTCTTGGCTGTGCAATGTGGGTGATGTGGCATGTCCTGAATGTGAAATATGGTGTTGGAGAATGTCATTGGTTCAATATGGGTGCTGGGGCAAAACTGGTTAGTCGTGCATACAATACAGGACAAAACCAAAATACACCCCTGCCTAGCTTTGCCTGCAATTCCACAATTGGTACAAAATCTAATTTGATATATTTAAATTAATTTACTAGTACTGCAGAATAACTTTCCATAGATAACATGAAGTGGTTTTGGATGTTAGCAAGTCAAGAAAAATAATCTTTCCAGCAGACTCCTGATTTCTGTCTTTTTTTTTAAAATCAATGGCCAAATTCCACCCTATGAAAGACTACTGTAATTGTAAACTATTCCCAAATGTAACAAACATGATGTAACATGTAGCCAGGCCCTATTTCTAGAGAATAAAATACGTTAATTTACAGCACTATTCAGTTAGGTGCAACAACCCTACCCTTATGGACTCTTTCAAATTAGCATTCTATTAATGACAGAGAAATAATGCGTTGCAATTTGAAATTTTCACTAGATATGTACATCTTGCTCTCCCTTATCCTTGGGGAGTAGTTAATGTTGCTAGCCATTGTGTATGAGTTTTTTTTACTTATTTTATTTTGACCTTGTATACATCCCTTGTTTGAATGTTCATAGTCTTTGGAAAAATGTGCAAAAAACCCCACCAATATAAATGTATTTTTTTTTTTTTTTACCCTTAAGTGGTCACAGCATACCAAGGTTCCCCCCCCCCCCCCCCCCCACAATCTCTCACACATACTCATAAGGACCACAATGAGTAAAATAAATTATTTCTCTGAGAATATGGCATTCCTAGATGCACCACCAAGGATCTGTCAATGTAAAGAGAGAAAATGAGTAAACAGATGTATATTGTTCCCTTTGTGAAACAAAGAGAGAGAAAAAAAATCCTATCTGAGGATTGACGCTCGTCTAAGAACCTGCCCTTCAACTAAGTAGGGGTTGCAACATAGGAGTTAACACGTATATGTTCTGCATCTTAGTACAATGTAACTTAATGAAAAGACTGTGTATTACAACAAAAAAAAGTTAAAGGAAAAAGTCTGTTTTATTGAGAGGTAAAAAAAACAAAAACTGAAGATGGTGGGCTAGAACAAAAGGGTGATATCTGACTCACATCTCCTTACTCTTTGCCACGATCCTACCCACAATCTTGATCTACATTGCTCCCACCCAGAATCCACCTGAAACATGGGCATCCAGAGTAGAAGGCAAGAGGAGGTACTTGACTCCACAGGAAGATCAAAAAAAGCACACTTGAGCAGCAGCAAGAGAGAGAGGAGCAGTAGATTGTTTAGGGTAGATTAATCAGACACAGAGAGACGAAAAAAACATCTGGCAGGAGAATGCAGCAAAAAGCTTTTTTTAATTCTTTAACCACACTTGCTGTCAGAGTTGTTTGGTCTGCTCTCTTCTTCTGCCCCATAGCTGCTCCCCATTCACTTTGGTTGCTGCTAGAAGGGTTGAACTTGATGGACTTGTGTCTTTTTTCAACCTAAATTACTATGTTACTATGTTACTATGTTACTTTACAAGCACAGAGTCCCTGCCAGGGCAGAGGCACAGATTGCATGCTAAAGACAGGGGCTGGCGCCACCATAAAGCTGCTTAGGTAGCTGCCTTAGGGCAGCGCAGCGGATGGGCGCCAGTATGGAGAGCGATGGGGGGGAGGGGGGGAAATGCCGGTAAGGCACTGGCTGGGGAGATGATCTACCCTTACCAGCCCTCTACATGGCCTGAGTGGAGCACTCTGGGAGGGGTGGATCTCACGTGGTGAAAGGTCCACCTCCTCCCTGTGAAGCAGACGCGACTCTGCTTCATGGGGAGGGGGCAGACCTTGCACCTGGTGAGATCCGCCCCCTCAGGGTCTGCCGGGGGGGGGGAGAGTGAACACGGGGGGAGAAAGAACAGGGGAGGGTATGGAGAATGAACAGGAGAGGGGGGAGAGTGAACGTGCGGGGGAAAGAACAGAGATGGGGTGGAAGGGGAGAGAACAGGGGAGGGGGAAAGATGATGGGGGAGGTGGGGAGAGAACAGAGATGGGGTGGAAGGGGAGAGAACAGGGGACGGGGAAGAGAACAGGAGGAGGGGGTGAGAACAGATGGGAGGAGGGAGAGAACAGAAGAGGGGGGAAACAGATGAGAGGGGGGAGAACAGAGATGGGGAGAGGGAAAGAGATTTGGGGAGGGAAGAGATATGGGGAAGGAGAGATAAGAGATATGGAGTTAGGGAGCATAGATAAGGGATATGGGGAGAGTCATGGGATTGGGGGGGGGGGCACTTTTGCCTGTGTAGCAAAAAATCCTTCCACCAGCCATGCTGAAGACACAAGGTAGTTTATTTAAAATAAGGTTAGTTCACACTCCAGACATTTCCCATGACTCTTAGTCTGGAATGTTAAGCATCATGGGAAAGTGAGTAATCAACAACATGAGTAGCAAAAGTTAGCTAGTATATCATTATTTATTGGTAATTAGAGTTGAGTGGACATTTGGATGTTCGGGTTCGGGGGGTTCAGCTGAACTTCGGGAAAAAGTCCGGGTTCCGGCTCAAACTTGACCCCGAACTTGACCCCGAACCCCATTGAAGTCAATAGGGACACAAACTTTTGGGCACTAAAATGCCTATAAAAAAGTCCTGGAAAGGGCTAGAGGGCTGCAAAAGGAAGTAAAATGTGGGTAAGAGTAGGACAAGTGCCCTGCAAACAAATATGGATAGGGAAATAACTTCAAATAACATAAAATACATACAAATTAAAAATACAGCTGAGCCATAAAATAGTACTAGATGGAATCTTTAATTTTATCTTTGGAAGAACATAAATCTAAATCTAAAGCATGGCTGCCAGGAGGATCAACAGAATTATCCATTTGAGAGAGGGTTATTCTCTTTCAGTTTATACTAAGTGACCCATAGGTTGAGGAGGCGGTGACCGTGGCGATGTAGGTGGAAGTGGCGCTGGAGGAGGAGGAGGAGGTAGCCAGAATTGGACTGTTCTATTTGACTCTCAGATATGAAGTGCACCGCAAGACGCAAATGTACTATTTACCACCCAAAACTATTAGAATTTTTCAAAGTACACTGTAAGCACAGTATTTGACGGTTCTATTTGACTCTCAGATATGAAGTGCACAGCAAGACGCAAATGTACTATTTACCACACAAAACTATTAGAATTTTTCAAAGTGCACTGTAAGCACAGTATTTGACGGTTCTATTTGACACTCAGATGTAATACATGTAATGCTATTGCTATTCTATTAACCGAATAGGTCCCTTAAAAAGATTATGCGAGCATACACACTGTAGGCTAAATATTCATGGACTGCCCCATTAAAGGCCAGTGATTAAACATTTTTATGGAGAAATGCGTTTTTAATGATATTTGATAAATATAATTTTTTTTTTACATGACTCCACATTATTAGATGGGAATTAATTTTCACCTTGATAAATGACTTTTCTGCTCGCTATACCATTATCACATCATACTTCTTACCCAGTACATCAATCTAACATTTGCCTATATACTGAGTCCACCTTTGAGTCCATCTGATCTGCTGAAGACTTAACTGACTTTGGTGCAACTTGTAGGCACCAAAGTGTGAACTAGACTGTCACTTTCATTTTTTTATTTTTTTATTTCTAATCTTGTTAATACTGAATAAATACTTCCCCTAAGTGGCAGCTTGTGCAAAAGAGGTGCAGCCGCACCATTACAAAACCGAGGTATTTTCCCAGCTACCCCCGTTTAACTACCCAGCACCACCCACTCTATCTTCCCTGCCTGAATTGGAGACATGTATATACATGCGTCTCCATGGTTACAAGCATACTGAGCTTACCAGAAGGCAGCTTAGTGTGCTTTCCCAAACCAAAACTAACTCAAATATCCCTCCCTCCAAACCCGCCCGATCGCCCTCCCCTTCCTGCTAAGCAGGTAAGAAAAAGAAAATTGTTGCTGTGTGTGTGAGTGGAGTGACTGATGTGTGTGATGTGAGTGGAGTGACTGATATGTGGCAGTGCGGTATTTACAGTGAGGCATCCTAGACGAATGCCCCCCAGCACTGGACGTATCGTGCAGACATCCTCCGTCTGCCCCGCTAGCCACAAGGAGATTCTGGCAGCCGGGGGATGTCTGCACGATATGTGCAGACATCCTCCATGTTGCCCGACACTTCCGTCTATTATGACATCCCCCGGCTGCCCCAACTAGCCATCAGGGAGAGACAAGGTGAGGTGGGGGGGAGGGGGTAAGAGAGAGATGGGGCAGATAGAGACAAGGGGAGGGGGGGCAGATAGAGACAAGGGGAGGGAGGGGGGGCAGATAGAGACAAGGGGAGGGGGGCAGATAGAGACAAGGGGAGGGGGACAGAAAGAGACAAGGGGAGGGAGGGGGGCATATAGAGACAAGGGGAGGGAGGGGGGCATATAGAGACAAGGGGAGGGAGGGGGCAGATAGAAACAAGGGGAGGTAGGGGGCAGATAGAGACAAGGGAATGGAGGGGTGAGACAGACAAGGGGAGGGGGCAGATAGAGACAAGGGGAGGGGGGATAGAGACAGAGACAAGGGGAGGGGGGAGAGAGACAGAGACAAGGGGAGGGGGGCAGATAGAGACAAGGGGAGGGGGGCAGATAGAGACAAGGGGAGGGGGGCAGATAGAGGCAAGGGGAGGGAGGGGGAGATAGAGACAAGGGGAGGGAGGGGGCAGATAGAGACAAGGGGAGGTAGGGGGCAGATAGAGACAAGGGGATGGAGGGGTGAGACAGACAAGGGGAGGGGGGCAGATAGAGACAAGGGGAGGGGGATAGAGACAAAGACAAGGGGAGGGGGGAGAGAGACTGAGACAAGGGGAGGGGGGGAGAGAGACTGAGACAAGGGGAGGGGGGGAGAGAGACAGAGACAAGGGGAGGGGGGCAAGGGGAGGGGGAGAGAGACAGAGACAAGGGGAGGGGGGAGAGAGGCAGAGACAAGCGGAGGGGGGAGAGAGACAGACAAGAGGAGGGGGGAGAGACAGAGACATGGGGAGGGGGGAGAGATGAAGTGGAGGAGGTGGAGAGAGAGAAAAGTTTGGGGAGGGGTAGAGAGAGAGACAACGTTGGGGGAGAGAGAGGCAGCATTGGCACATAAAAGGAAATAAAAACAAGAAATGCATTTGTTTAATATCATATTTTTTTTATTAAATATTGAAAAAGCAATTTACATGTGAATATATACAAGTTGAACTTTTTTCCTATAGGGTAGTCTTATAATCAGGGTCGTCTTATATTCGAGCAAATACAGTATATACAGTATGTATTTTGTGGTAGATACCCTTAATCAGTCAGACACGGGGGTCTAATCTAGGTGCTTAACTGTTGTCATTCTAGGAGGCAAAACCAGTTGCCCAAAGTTTGTTATTTTCTGAGCAAAACTTTGCTGCTACAGCATATTCACCTCTCCATCGATTGTTGGTATTTCAGTTGAACTTCTAGTTGGGCTGAATTAAATGGGGTACTTTGTTTTCATTCACTTGCTAGTATTCTTTTTGCTGCTAAGCATATATTTACTGTTAGTGCCCGTTGAGGTTGGGGCATTGGGGGCCATACTATATGTAACAATACAGCTTCTGGGGTTCTGGGTAGTTTGATGTCATCCATTTTAAGTAGGAGCTTAAATACCAAGTTCCATAGTTTTTTTTATTCTATAACAGTCCCGCCATATATGGCAGTATCTACCCACTTCTGTCCCACATCCCCAGCACTGTAAAAAAAACATTGTTTTTAATATGCACTTATTCAAACAGCCCTCCCATCACTACCACCCAAGTTACACTGGAAGTATTCAGGTGTTTTTTGATTCAATTTTTAATCCTTAAAATACTTCATAGATCCATTCTTAGTTAGATAATTAAGGGTTTTTATGCCCCTTACTTGCCAATCTGACAGTGAGAGGTCTTCCACAAGATATTCCAGTGTATCCACACTCAGGAAATCAACTAATTTATATTTCAGACTCAGTTTTTTTCTAATTTTGTACCATACTGGTATTATGTTTTCCCGAATTAGGTTTTTCCCCTGGATCTGTTTTATTGTCTCTTTGTTTTTAAGAGACCAGACTATCCATTTTAGATTTTTTACGCCAATCATTTCAGTCTCCAATTTAAACCAGCTTTCCTATTCCAGTGCTTAAATTTGATTTTTAGCTATATGCAGTGCTGTATTTACCGCGAGGCATCCTAGGCGGATGCCTAGGGCGGCAAATTTTGGGGGCCGCCCCCCAGCACTGAAAAAATCCTGTTCGGCTCCCCGTGCAGTGTGACACGGAAGTGCCGACAGTCACGTGACGGGCGCGCTGACATCATACGCTCGCCCGGTCACGTGACCTGTCGGCACAATCGCCGGGGAGCCGAACAGGCAGCATGGAGGGACCATGCTGCCTGCCACTAGCCACCAGGGAAAGGTAAGTGCTGATGGGAGAATGTGTGTGATGGGAGACAGTGTGTGTGACTGAGTGTGATGGGAGTCAGAGTGTGTGTGTGATGGGAGACAGTGTGTGTGACTGAGTGTGATGGGAGTCAGAGTGTGTGTGATGGGAGACAGTGTGTGTGACTGAGTGTGATGGGAGTCAGAGTGTGTGTGATGGGAGACAGTGTGTGTGACTGAGTGTGATGGGAGTCAGAGTGTGTGTGATGGGAGACAGTGTGTGTGACTGAGTGTGATGGGAGTCAGAGTGTGTGTGATGGGAGACAGTGTGTGTGACTGAGTGTGATGGGAGTCAGAGTGTGTGTGATGTGAGTCAGTGTGTGTGACTGAGTGTGATGGGAGTAGGAGTGTGTGACTGAGTGTGATGGGAGTAGGAGTGTGTGACTGAGTGTGATGGGAGTAGGAGTGTGTGTGTGATGGGAGTATGAGCTTGATGTGAGTCTGAATGTTATGTGTGATGTGGGGTCATGAAATGGAGGTGATGGGGCATGTCTTAGGTGTGTAACGTGGGTGTGCAGCTTGGGTAAGGGGGTGCCCGGATTTTGTCTGCCTAGGGCAGCACAAAATCAAGATACACCACTGGCTATATGCTATTGCATGCTTGCTTCAAAGTATTGTGCAACTAGGGGGAAGCCAGTACCTCCTTTAGTCGCTGGGGTTTCTATAATGTTAGTATTAATTCTTGGTTTCTTATCCCTCCACACAAATTTTTTAAACGACAACTGTAACAAATCTAACCAGGAAGGGAGGGATATTCATTGGCACCATTCTAAAAAGGTACATCCATTTAGGCATCAGATAGGATCTGAGGGCTATGATTCTGCCCCACCATGAGAGGATTACTCTTCTCCATTCCCCTAATTAGTTTCTCTTAGTAATTGTAGGACATTTACTTCCATAGTTTTCTTAATTCCCAGGGGTATTTTTATCCTTAAACTGAGCTTTAGTCTTAGTATAATTTAATTTGTAATTATAAAGAAAACTGAAACAAGAGACTTCTTCCATAAAATGGGCTGTTGATTCTATTAGGCATAGATATTACTGCATTATCTGCCGTCATCCTTTTGGTAAGTATCCCGCTAACTCACCGTTCTTCCCAGTCAGGTGTCGGGAGCAGACTCAGACAGTCATTTTCTAGTGGCCCAGGACAGACTTACCAAACATCCGTTAGTGTGCTGTCTTTTGAAGGGCATACGATTAGCAAGACCACCTCTCCCTCGGTATTCTGGGTTATGGGATGTAACGGCTGTTCTTCGTTTATTTGAGTCTTGGCCTGCAAATAAAGATTTGTCCTTACGTCAATTGTCTGCAAAACTGGTCACCCTGTGTTGTTTGGTGTCCTGCAAACGTGTTCCAGATGTCAGGGCTCAAAATATTTTTTTCGGTCTCTTACTACAGATGGGGTGGTTTTTGATATTACCAGATGGACAAAAACGTCTATTTCCTCTGTCTTTTATCATATTTCCCTGCTTTGGAAATGTTATGCTCTGTCCCGTTGCCTGTCTTAAACAGTATGAACTCTGCACGGCTCAATTCAGAGTTTCTTCCCGTCCTGAATTGTTTTTGGCTCTACGCAGGCCTCATTTGCTGGTGTCTACCCCATCTCTGACCAGATGGGTTAAATGGGTGTTGCAAGAGGCAGGGATAGATGTGGCTATTTTTAGTGCACACTCTATGAGAGGCGCCATGGCATCTAAAGCTATATCAATGGGTTGCAGACTTGAAGATTTGCTTTAAGCGGCTGTCAAGAGAATCGACTTTAAGGGAATTCTATTTCAGACTTGAGACACACTTTATATCTAATGTTATTGCTTTACTTTAAACTTGAATAATGTGAGCCTCCGTGTCTTTATAAAGTCCTAGATTTTACTAGTATATGACGTAAAGTCATAATTTATAAAGACACGGAGGTTGAGCATTATTCCCACCCTTCTCTGGGATATTATTATTGGATTGTTTTCTTTCCCACCCTGCGTCATACGTATTTCTTATGATTCCATGATTTTATATATATATATATATATATATATATTATATTTATATTTTCCTGAGTCCTCTTTCATATCCTGACTGTTTAACCCTGGTTTACCATGGGTGATGAGTTTCTTATACACAGTTATTACTGTATGTTTTTCAATTTATTTTAGCCTGAAGATTGGCCTTCGATCATGGTTGGCTCCTGCACATTAAAACAGTTCCTGTGGTGTTCCTTGGAGAAGTTCTAATTTGTTTTCTGGATTGAGTTGCCTGTGTGATTTCGTTTTGGACTGTTTTTAAAATGGACCTTTTTTCTACATATGTTTTTCAAAGAAAGAGGAAGTGTTATGCTGGAATATTGGTATGTATAGTAAAGGGGAGGGAGTTCGTTATATGTTGTGATTGGTTATACACTTTATTTGTTTATTTTTTCTCTTCTTTGCTGCTGGAGAATTAAAAAAAGAGATGCATTATGCTCGCCTCCGTGTCTTTATAAATTATGACTTTACGTCATCATACTAGTAAAATCTAGGAATTATGGCACATATAGATTGTAGCATATTCTTGATGATAAGAAAATATCTAATTTCACCCTTCCTTGTTTAACATTTGATATTATTTAGCTCAGGACCACACATCACTGAACGAATACTAGGAAATTCATTTTTTCCCTTTGCACCTGGAAGGACGTATTCTCTATATTAATCTAATGGACTTTACATTATTCATTTATTGCCGTTATAAGTATGACACCAGACTCATCTTAATTCCCTGTTTCAGCCGGTCAGTTTAAAATCACACATGACATGTATGCACCTAGCCCAAATGCCATATTTTCATATCTCCCATGCCATCCGCCACTTCCTAGTTCTGTTTGATGTCCCTCAAATAG
Organism: Pelodytes ibericus; assembly: GCA_036172795.1. Classification (NCBI taxonomy): domain Eukaryota; kingdom Metazoa; phylum Chordata; class Amphibia; order Anura; family Pelodytidae; genus Pelodytes; species Pelodytes ibericus. The sequence continues at coordinate 75,247,521 of CM069864.1, read as the reverse complement.
CATAGACCATGCTGGTTTCAAATAAATGCTTATTATGAACCCCATCCCAACATGTATCCAGATACAGCAATTTCTTATATAGCTGAGTTGAAAAAATTCTCCAAAAGCAACTAAATGGGACAAGTTTTCCAACTCAGCTACTTTGGACTAAAATTTGAACTTCCCTCTCAATTCCCTGCAGTTTTCTCTTTACTAAGTAGACCCTTAAGTAATTTCATATTCTTTCTGTATAAGGTGTGGTTTAACTGGCTTAATTACCTATATCTCATTAGCCCTATAAATATATAATGTGGTTTCAATAAAGCTTATGTAAACTGCTTTATTATTACTGCTAAATAATCCAAAACAATTATTATTTTCATATAATGTATTTTAGCTCACCTCTCTTCCTTTTGTACCTTATACTAAGGTAAGGGTGAGACAAATCTGCTAGATTGTTGCCGCTTATTTTAGCTATCACGGAATGCTATATATCTTTTCTTTGTTTTTCACTGACACCTTGCTGGTCATCCAGTGCTTGAGATTGTTTTAATGAGAATAATTGTCTGTGCTTGAGATTAATAATAATTCTGAAGATATTTCTTTTAATGTACAGAAACAAAAAAAAAAATCCATTAATGGCTCTTGGCAGTAATACACTAAGGCCACATGTCTTAGTATCCCACTTTCCCCCTTTGATGTAGTGGCACTCAGAAACACATTTTGGGGTACAATATATATATATATATATATATATATATATATATATATATATATATATATATATATATATATCAATTGTACAGTGAACTAGTATATATATTAGTTCACTGTATAAACTATGAAATAGAAATATGTAAATTTATTTCCATCACACATAATAATACATGTAACACATACATGCAGATTCCATTTTAAACACTTAACCAAACTTGTTGAATGGTTCCAATGTCTGTCAGAAGACCTGCAGCCAACATGATGGACTATCTAGAGTGAGGTTTATGCCTTGCTTACCATATGAACCAAGTTAAATGTTACATCATGGAAGGTTTCTGGCTCAGGTAAGTAGCTCAGAAGACACTGCAAGATTCTGCCTCTTGTATTAATAAATTACTGCTCACATTTGAAAGTATAGCAATGATGCTGGTGTAGTTAGTGATGTCATAATTAGCCTGAAGGGTAAAAGACAAGTCTGACTCATGATCTGTGTGGTAATGTTTTAGCAGAGCTATGGTTCGAAATATCTAATCTGCTTCTGGTTATTGCATTTTATTTACTAACTTAACCAAAGTTAATTATGATTAATAGAACAAATTTATACATGGGATTAACCTGGAACCGTAAGGTAAGGTCAGAAAGTTTCATGCATTCCTGTGAAGAGATTTCATTAACCTATTACCAATCATAAAATCAGCTTCTCCATTGCTAAATAAAACTACCCCCTAAACTGCTAGTGAATTTAATTGAGCCCAAGGCCTGGTGTGCACCAAACTGCTTTCTAATTGTACACTTAAGAGGGCTATAGGTTGTAGTCAGGCAAGAGTCCAGTGGTATGATTTTATTATAAGGGACTGAAGCAGCATTTTAAAGGTTTATGGGTCCACAAGAAAAAAATGACCTATCTAGAAAACATGCTCTAGAGCAGGGTTAGGCAGTGGCACCAACATTCGTCATTTATTTATTGGACATTGTGACAGAGCATTTAATAATGCTCTATGAACTTTCACATGATTTGCCACGGACACTTTACCTATCCTTGCCCAACACCATATTGTCTGCCAGTGAATGCACTCTAGAAGTTTGGTTCAGTGCTTTCAAACAGCTTCTGAAATATTCTTGAGTTTATGCTCCCACTTCCCATATGATATGAATTACAGTACCTAACATTACATTAACATTTATTTATATAGCGCCAACAATGTGGAAAAAAGGGAAAGGACGAGCAAAAATAGTGCCACTAGGGTATATGATAACTATGTGTATATATATATAATAGGTATCCACTGAGAACCAGCAGCCTAATCTAAAAAAACAGACAGCTTACCTAATCTAAAAAAACAGACAGCTTACATATACAGCGCCAACAATGTATGTAGCCATTGGTAAAGGTCATAGAAGGGATCTACATACTACATTAGACTAGCAGAGACAGAGTGATGCATGAGGAATCTAGAGTTAAATGTTATGTTATATCCATGGTCGGTTTCTGGCTTTACTTTAATTTGGTTGTAACTAACCACTTCTGCCTAATTCTTACCGTGTTCAGGGGTGAATTCAAACCCCTTCCAAATCAAAAGGACTAAGACCTGGAGAAATCAACGTTGATCTTGTGCTATTGGTGAAAGGAGACTACATTAAGTATTTCTACCTTTAACTCAAGTGAGTAGCTTTGAGAAAGCATTGCAGTCTTCCAAGTGTCTAAGCTGAAATGTGATGCTGTAACAATGATGCTGATGTATTTAATGATGTCATAATCAGCATGTTCTAGAATGAAAGGCTATATGACCAGATCCTCAAGGTTATGCTTTAGCAGAATTGTAGCTCAAAGTAATGGATTTGCTTCTGGACGATGTTTTCCTGTGTTCACCTACTTAACCAAAGTAAGCTAAATAAATCTTTAAGAGGCATAGAAGAAATTGTTACAACAAACCACCGAGGGCCTTATGGTATTTTCTGATGTTTCATTTTTAATTTTCAGGACCTGTGTTATTAGATTTCATTAATATAATACTTTCCATAACATCTCACTCTCATCCCTAATGGACGAGAGTGAGATGCATCATTGCATCATTTATATTGGGAATTTGATTATACCCTGTGGCCTAATATTTTACAAACTGTATTATAATTCTAAAGCTGGGATAAATCATTAAGCTACATATAGTTTACTTTTAATTAACTTTATAACTGACAGCGAACATATGAGGGACGGAAAGAATGTCTTCATTACCTGGATACATATGTGCATGGATGGAATTAAGCAATTTAAAGGGACACTTCAACAACCAAGCAAACGTTAATGCATCCAAAAGTATTATTATTGAACTGTGCTGTTTGTTACTCATTTAGTTCTTTGTTTGTATGAATATAAATGATGATTTTCCCTAGAAATCATATTAATAAATTGTAGACTTAACGCCACTCAATTTTTGTACCAACGACTTGGATTGGCTGGAAAGTATCCAGCCTTCTAAGGAACTGACAATTAGCTCTTCTTGTGACAACGAGTCTGCCAGCAGGACATCTTCTCTGCGAGCTTGTTTTTTTCCCTGGAAGAGATGGTTTTCTTTTATAAATTTTTATATGGGAAATGGGATTGGTGTTTTTTTTTTTTAAACCCACCTGTTTAAGCGCAGGAGAGACTCTGTTCCACGGAGTGGATAATAAAGGGTTTGTGTATCTGCAGTTGTAAAGACAAATAATTCTATGGGGCCTGACCCAAAGTTATTAAAAGAACTTAGTGGTGTACTAGTAAAACTATTAACAGGTTAATTAACCAATCACTGTTAAGAAAAGTAGTCCAAGAAGATAGGAAATTAGCAAAATGTACCTATTTACCAGAAAGGTAGTAGGAAGGAGTCGGAAAACTATAGACCAGTAAGTCTTACATTAGTAATGGGACAATTAATGGAAACCATGCTAAGGAATAGTACTGTCGAATATTTAAAATCACATGGATTGCAAAATCAGAAACAACATGGGTTTACCTGATGTTATTGTTTGTTTGTTTTTGATTGGGTGACTAAAATAATAGATCAGGGTGGTGCAGCAGACATTCCTTATCTAGATTTCAGTAAGGCTATTGACACTGTAGCACATAGAAGGCCTATCGATAAACTGCAATCTTTGATTCTGGATTCCAATATTGTTACATGCATTGGACAATACTGAGTGACAGGCAACAGAGTGTTGTTATCAACAGAGTATATTTAGCAAGGTCTTTTAACCAGTGGGGTACCTCAGCAGGGCCGCCATCAGAAATTTCAGGGCCCCTTACTGAAAAAAATTCTGGGCCTCCGCCCGATAGTTTATAAATTAATATGTGACTAAAAGTCGGGGTCCGCATCTGATGGATGTCACATACTAATTGATCAACTATCAAGGGGGGGGGGGCAACTTATGTGACCATTAACAAAATCCAGACAGATATAGTCAGTGTCAGAGAAGTTAATTTCAAATGACAACAAACACAAGCTGGCTCCACTAACATTAATCCATGTTGCAGGAGGGTGCTCCCCACGTCGATTAGGTGTCAGCATATAAGGTAAAAGGAAACAAATGGGCACTCCACTGCATCAACGATCAACTTAGGTAGGTGACCTATGATTAAGCGTGGTTGTCACGCGGAATGCGTAAGGTCTTTTCCCTTACCTAAGTTTCCGTGGAGTGTTGTTTTTTCATCTGTTTGTTACCACCATTTGGCACTTAAAAAATCACTTTCTTTCATGAATCGTTGATGCAGTGGAGTGCCCATTTGTTTCCTTTTATCAGAGGAGTTAACCCCTGGATCGCTTGACATATATAGGCAGTGTCGGAGGAGTTAACCCCTTGAGTGGCTAGACAGATCTAGGCAGTGTCAGAGGCGTTAACCCCTTGGGTGGCTAGACAGAGCTAGGCAGTGTCAGGGAAGTTAACCCCTTGGGTGGCTCACAGAGGCAGTGTCAGAGGAGTTAACCCCTTGGGTGGCTAGACAGATAAAGGCAGTGTCACAGAAGTTAACCCCTTTATCCACATACTCCCTCACACACATATACAGTCAGTCTGTCACTCACACTTTAGTGACTTAGCAGACAGTCTTGATGTATAGCCTGTTTAGCTGATGATACAAATATTTTCACGTTGATGTCCCTGGAGGGAAAGGCAAATTATTTAGGTAAAGGAGAAAAATGATCAGAGCTTTGGCAACTGACATTGAAAGAGGATAAGTGCAAGATAATGCATCTTGGGCATAAAAACCCAATGGCGTAGTATAGAATATTTCATATAGTCCTAATCTCAACATCTGAGGAAATGGATTTAGGAATAATTCAGGAGGACTTAAAGGTAGCCAGATAATGTAATGGGGAAATGTTTGGTTGTATACAGAAAGGTTTTAGCAGTAGGAAGAGGGATGTGCTCACGTCGTTGTCCAAAGCACTGGTGAGACCTCACTTGAAGTATTGTCCACAGTACAGGAGACGGTATCTCCAGAAGGATATTGATACTTTAGAGAAAGTTCAGAGAAGGGCCACTAATCCATTGGTGCATGGATTGCAGGATCAGTCGTCCAGGCAAGGTTAAAGGATCTCAACACATATAGCTTGAAAGAAAGACAAGACAGATGGCATATGATTGAGATAGTTAAGTAGGTAAAGGGAATCAACACATTAAACACATCAAGGAGGAGAGTATATTTTAAAAACAATGAGGCAAAAACTGGGCAGACTAGATGGGCAACATTTATTTTTTCTCTGCTGACATATTCTATGTTTCATAATTTTGTGTTATAGTGTATTATAGTGGATTGACATAAAACACTTCAAAACCACAGAATGTGTGAACTAATGTAAAAACACGGGTGACAACATGTTAGCATGTAGAGGCAAAAGGTTAACTGCAATATAGGCAATATCAAATTGTATCAGTCTGCATTATATAGATTCTACAGTGTATTTTGATATAATGCTTCCCTGCAGGCCACTTCTCATGTATTGTATTGTTTTTTTCTTATGTATAAATTATAACAAAATGTTTATAAAAAAATCTAATTCTTTTTGAACAATTGAAATTGTATATATATTTAAAAACTATACTTTTAAAGAGCAAGGTATCCTGAATTCGATTTCTTTCTCATTTTCTTTCCTTTCATAATAATACAAACACGTCTTTGCTGGACCAAGCAGCATCCTATCCATCTTATTTCTTTCCCAAACCCCTAGACAATAAACAGAATTTAAGTTTGTTCGTACATTTAGCTGGGGTGTGTGCTCTGTTATCCCATCATACATCCTTCCCCAGCTTCAAACCTGTGGGTTCCACAGAAATCAAACTGGGTATATTTATCCAACATCTGCTTTGCATCAGGGAGCTAACATTCTAGGAGAAAAGATTCACCCACAGCTGGTTCCTCTCTTTCTCAATGATATTGAAGTGTTTCTTCTATCCCAAGGGACACATTTTCCCAATAAAAACAGACCTAGGTAATAGAATATTATCAATGGGTTTCTGGAGCTCCACTAAGCATGCATAAAATGCAAATTGCATATCCTACAAAATAGAATGGTTTAGCAATAATATTGATGCTATCACTGCATGTGTATAAAGCTAACTAGAACAGCCCATGAATAAAAAACAAGCATAGAAATGTGCCTAAAAATTACGGTAATGAAAGACAAATATATAAAAAAAGCAGACATGCACACTGATAAATAAGTAAATATATATTTTATTAGTGATAAAATCATGCAAAAATAGGAGGAGAAATACTGTAAAATATAGTAAAAAAATAAGGGAGAAAAAATACAGGAAGCTGGGGAAAAGAAGAAAAAAGCAAATATAAAGCAAAAAGATCTTGTAGGAAAATAAGAAAAAATGGGGTATAAATGGGAACAGTAAGAAAAAATAGGAAAAAGCCCAAAATATACTTGGAAAAAAGATTGAGAAAAAGGACAAAGAAACAGAGTGGTTATCAGTGGCTCAAGTGGTGACTGGTAAAGCAAAAAACAGTAAATGTTGGCCAAACCACAAAAAATATACAGTAAATGAGGTGAACAACTAGGTCAATGTGGGGAAAAAAAGGTCACAAATACTGCCTCTTGCAAAATATAATAGATCAAAAAGTCTGCCACAAATGAAACAAATGGAGCAGCTAAACAACTGTCTCACCCGAATGTAGAGATATGATCATGGACAGTACAGCTTGTAGTGGGGCATACAGAGGTCCATAAATATCAGTTTGAGAAGCTCTGGGGGTTTGATGCAGGATCAGTGCAGGAACAATAGAAATAACAGGAGAGGTCTGGGAATGGTGTCACTGGGTGACGCGCTCGGAGGAGGTCTCCTTCTTAGGCCATTTACGGTATATTTTTTGTTGTTTGGCCAACATTTACTATTTTTTACTTTACCAGGTACCACTTGAGCCACTGATAACCATTCTTTGTCATTTATTTCAATCCTTTTTCCAAGTATATTTTGTGCTTTTTCCTATTTTTTCTTATTGTTCCTATTTTTACCCCATTTTTTTCTATTTGTTCTTATTTTCCTACAACATCTTTTTGCTTTATATTTGCTTTTTTCTGCTTTTCACAGCTTCCTGTATTTTTTCTTCCTTATTTTTTTACTATATTTTACACTATTTCTCCTACCTGTACCTATTTTTTACCAACGTTACATGATTATATCACTAATAAAATATATACTTATTTACTATCAGTGTGCATGTCTGCTTTTTTTATATATATATATATATATTTGTCTTTCCATATACAGGGAGTGCAGAATTATTAGGCAAGTTGTATTTTTGAGGATTAATTTTATTATTGAACAACAACCATGTTCTCAATGAACCCAAAAAACTCATTAATATCAAAGCTGAATATTTTTGGAAGTAGTTTTTAGTTTGTTTTTAGTTTTAGCTATTTTAGGGGGATATCTGTGTGTGCAGGTGACTATTACTGTGCATAATTATTAGGCAACTTAACAAAAAACAAATATATACCCATTTCAATTATTTATTTTTACCAGTGAAACCAATATAACATCTCAACATTCACAAATATACATTTCTGACATTCAAAAACAAAACAAAAACAAATCAGTGACCAATATAGCCACCTTTCTTTGCAAGGACACTCAAAAGCCTGCCATCCATGGATTCTGTCAGTGTTTTGATCTGTTCACCATCAACATTGCGTGCAGCAGCAACCACAGCCTCCCAGACACTGTTCAGAGAGGTGTACTGTTTTCCCTCCTTGTAAATCTCACATTTGATGATGGACCACAGGTTCTCAATGGGGTTCAGATCAGGTGAACAAGGAGGCCATGTCATTAGATTTTCTTCTTTTATACCCTTTCTTGCCAGCCACGCTGTGGAGTACTTGGACGCGTGTGATGGAGCATTGTCCTGCATGAAAATCATGTTTTTCTTGAAGGATGCAGACTTCTTCCTGTACCACTGCTTGAAGAAGGTGTCTTCCAGGAACTGGCAGTAGGACTGGGAGTTGAGCTTGACTCCATCCTCAACCCGAAAAGGCCCCACAAGCTCATCTTTGATGATACCAGCCCAAACCAGTACTCCACCTCCACCTTGCTGGCGTCTGAGTCGGACTCGAGCTCTCTGCCCTTTACCAATCCAGCCACGGGCCCATCCATTTGGCCCATCAAGACTCACTCTCATTTCATCAGTCCATAAAACCTTAGAAAAATCAGTCTTGAGATATTTCTTGGCCCAGTCTTGACGTTTCAGCTTGTGTGTCTTGTTCAGTGGTGGTCGTCTTTCAGCCTTTCTTACCTTGGCCATGTCTCTGAGTATTGCACACCTTGTGCTTTTGGGCACTCCAGTGATGTTGCAGCTCTGAAATATGGCCCAACTGGTAGCAAGTGGCATTGTGGCAGCTGCACGCTTGACTTTTCTCAGTTCATGGGCAGTTATTTTGCGCCTTGGTTTTTCCACACGCTTCTTGCGACCCTGTTGACTATTTTGAATGAAACGCTTGATTGTTCGATGATCACGCTTCAGAAGCTTTGCAATTTTAAGAGTGCTGCATCCCTCTGCAAGATATCTCACTATTTTTGACTTTTCTGAGCCTGTCAAGTCCTTCTTTTGACCCATTTTGCCAAAGGAAAGGAAGTTGCCTAATAATTATGCACACCTGATATAGGGTGTTGATGTCATTAGACCACACCCCTTCTCATTACAGATATAATATGCTTAATTGGTAGTAGGCTTTCGAGCCTATACAGCTTGGAGTAAGACAACATGCATAAAGAGGATGATGTGGTCAAAATACTCATTTGCCTAATAATTCTGCACTCCCTGTATATGCCCCCTAGGAGAGAGCGTATAAACAGTCCATTGGTTTTGCACCTGTTACTATTCCCGTAGTATACCCTTTGCCGGCAGTTCTCAAACCCCATTTTTGTCCTAAACATTATTGAGTGGGCTCCACCTAATCCATTAGGACTGGGGTTCTACTGGGGCTCCCCAAATGTGTCAAGATTTATATATATATAAAAAAAAAAGATATCGCTTTTATAAATTAGATCTCAGTGGTTGCACTTTTCTATTTTTTAGTTCTCAACACTTTGCACAGCAAGTAGTTTTATATATATCACCCTTGGTGTTGAAAAACACAGAACGTGCGCACAAGTAAAAATGCATCTTTCAACGAAGAATAAAGTGAAATACTTTAGGACAAAAACGTTACAATTGAAAAAGGACCAAAAAAGCAAGGTCTGCATGAGCATAAAGAGCAAAGAGAAAAATTTTCAAGACCAACGCATTTCTTCTCATGATCTATGGAAGCTACACAAGTAATCCGATAATAATACAAAACAGTAGCATCAAGGATGCACTGCGTAAAGAGAAAATGAGAACATAAAAGCCATACAAAACTCAGTAACAGATACATTTACCAAGCTGTGAAGGAAAAATATGATTATTTTACATTGGTAATGTAACCTGCTTGGCTGTTAGTACTTACAAGACAATGGTTTGGAAGCTAGTCATATTATATGTTATTGGCAGACAGTAGTGAATCTATTGGAGTAAAGTGCTATTTTTTTTGTTAGAAGCAAATTACACTTTCTAATAAATGCTTCATTGACTTTGTAGCTTGGCTTGTCACAAAGATGTCTAGTGTAGACTTGGTATTGATAGCATATATAACTGAAATGTCCTCATTATGAAATGGACAAAGGGAGGAAGTTGATCCTCTTGAGACAGAGGGAAGGATGGAATAATGGAAATTAGATGATCCTCTCGGGATTGAGGGAGGAAAGGGAATTATTGGGAAGTAAGTTATTTGATCCTCTGAAGAGGAAGGGAGGGAGGGAAGAAAGGAAGTTCGATGAACCTCTCAAAAGCGGGTAAATAGGGAGTAAAAGGAAGAATGCAGATGATCTTCTCAGGAGGGAGGAACTTGAATGCTGAATGATGTTTTTCGAGAACTCCGCCCTACCATCTTAAAAATGCTAAGGGAAACACATCTGTCAGTAAAGGCTCACCTGGCATATTAAGTCAAGATCCCCTCCTTGTTTCAAGTTAAAGCCTTTATGAAAGTCCACAGCATCTCAATGGTACTAATCAGAGGTCTACCATAGAAATGGGGATTCCCACTGACATATGCAAGACGATAGTGACATCACCAGTGACATCACACAACTGCCTTATTTCTCCAGTCACTTATCAAAATAAAAAAATAAAAAAACGGGAAGAGTGTTAGCAGTGAACAAGACCTGATCAGAGCAGGAAACTTTTGAATGACATTTCCAAAGATTCTCTGTATGTATATATATATGCAGAAAACTATACAGTGTAAAGTTTAAACAATATCAGACGCTTGAAAGTTAGTTTGATGACTACAGTGATCAGGGCCGGCCTTAAGTGTTCCGGCGCCCTGTGCGGGCTTCCCCCGTGATTCCCCCGTCTCTTTCACCCCCCTATGTATGTGTCTGCCTCCCTTCCCACGTTTGTCCCTTTCCTCTTCCTTGCCATGTCTCTCTCTCCTCTGTTCTGTCTCTCTCCCCCTATTGTCTCTCTCCCACCTCCACTGTTCTGTCTCTCCCCCCTCCCCTGTTCTGTCTCTCCCCCCTCCCCTGTTCTGTCTCTCCCCCCTCCCCTGTTCTGTCTCCCCCCTCCCCCTGTTCTGTCTCTCCTCCTCCCCCTGTTCTGTCTCTCCTCCTCCCCCTGTTCTGTCTTCCTTTGCCTGTAAATGTGGATCCAGGGAGGGGGCGGAGAGGTGTCGCACCACCCCCACCCTGTGAAGCAGAGCATCATCTGCTTCACGGGCAGCAAGAGAAAGTGCTGCTCTGCTCCCCAGGCTTAATGCAAGCATGGGGAGCGCAAGCAGCACTTTCTCTTGCTGCCCACGGCTTCCCGTGAAGCAGATGCTGCTCTGCTGGTGATGGGAGAACTTACTTACTTTTTTCCGATCGGGCGGGCGCCCCCTGGGGTGCACAGGTCGCACACCCCTATGGCTGGCCCTGACAGTGATAAGTGATTTTATATGCTAATGGATTCAGTTAGTGAAGTACTTAATTTGTCTGAAATGTAGAACAAATGACATCATTTTATGCATAGTTGAGTGAACAAAGTAACCTGGGAATGAAATTAAAAGCCAAACAATAAATGGTTTTGATGAATTACCATTAGAATCAGGCTGGCATATTTGATGAGCTCCAATAAAAGAAAATTATCATAGTATAAACAATGGACCCCATTCAATAATCTGAATTATCACTTATCAGGGGTTTTTAACACTGAGATATTTTCATTTAAATCATTAAATATAGCCCAATATGTGTTCTAGGTATATTTTACCCTTCTTATTTTACCACAATGGTAACTTTTTACTGCCCTAGAATTAATGGCCTTTGTTACTTAAAAAAAATGGAGAATTCCTGCTTCAATGCCGGTCGCTAACACCAATTATTATCGCGGCTGATAAACAAAAAATGCTATTGAAATTACTGCACAAACAGTGATTCAATGACAGGGGGTGAAAGTTCACGGGCAGAAAATTATACTTTTTTTGCACCTTAATGTACCTGCTCAAAAAACATGACTTAAATGTGCTTAACACAGCCGATATCTGCACACTTTAACCCTTTCACTACTATAGAGTTTTTGTTTTTAAATAAAACACTGGGGGAACCATGGGTACCAATTGGTCTGCTAGGGGCCCATGGCTCCATAGAAAAAAATTAAACAAATCATAGCCCTTCTGGGGTCAGGAGTCAGCCTAATGTCTTCAGCCTAAAATTAAATAAATGGCACCAAGGGGACTTGGACTGCCCACTTAAACATTTCTCTTTTGTTTAGAGTATTTTTTTTGTTGCCACATCTTATGGTGTTAGTAATTTTTTCTATACCCTGAAATAAAAAAATAGATTTATTGCCACCACTGTAAATTGGAAATGTCTGTTAATTGTAGATTTTTGGTCATTTATTGTAATGTTGCTGAGATGTTCTCTTATTCTCTCCTTCAGGGGTCTGATAGTACGCCCCACATATTGGAGTTTGCATTTTTGGCATGTAATCAGATAAATGACAAATGTTGTAATGCAATTGATTGTTTCATAACAAAAGTTTCACCTGTCACTGTGGATGTGTAGTTATTGGTTCGATGAACATATTTACAACTAAGGCACTTGCCCCCACATCCAAACATACCTGTACACTTAAGCCAATTTCCTTCTAATTTTTGTTTAGTTTTATCTTGAAAGTGGCTAGGTGATAGCCATGTTCTTAATAATTTTGCCCTATGAGCTAAAAATTGGACTCCTTGTTCTAAGATCTTATTGTAGTGTGGGTCCAATCTTAGCACTGAAAGATGTCTTTTAATGATGCCTGTTATTTGTTTAAATTGGCAACTGTATTTAGTGCGAAATGTGGGTCCCCCTCCACGGGTAGTGGATCTCTCCCCATCGGTTTCTGTGTATTTATTTTCATCTTTATCTCTCCTTTTCTTGGCGATTTGGTAGCCTCTCTCTATTACGCGGGTAGAATAATTTCTCTTTTTTAATCTATCCTTTAGGGCTAATGACTGACATTCAAAATTAAAATCTGTGGATCAATTTTTATGTAATCTGACAAATTCCCCTATGGGGATACCTTGGAAAGTATGGTCGGGGTGGCAGCTACCCGCAAAAAGTAAATTATTGCCTGCTGTGGGTTTTCTGTAGGAATCTGTCACAACAGTGTAACATCCAAGAAATCAACCCTACTTGGCTGATATTCAGCTGTAAGGTTGAGATCATTAAGATTGAGATATTCCTTGAAGGAGACAAATTGTTCAATTGTACCTGACCAAATAATGAGAAGATCATAGCTGTATCTTCCATACCATTGTATATACTCCCTGTATGGATTCCCATCTAAAAAGGTGGCTGTTACAGGATGTTTTGTATTTAAAATTTAGGGATTATTCTAGCCTTGGTGTAGAAATAATCTAAATTTTATTAAAGACAGGAGGCTTCGTATTTGCATAACCTTCTTTACTGATAAACCTCCAGCAGCAAAACAGTTAACAGTTATATGAAAAAATCAACCAATCAGGATGCAGTAAAATAGCATATAAGGCAGCAACAATCCTTCCCACTTCCTCTTTCTTTGATGTGCCGATCAGTGTAGCGAAATGTAAAAACTTGAACTAACGAAAAACCAGACCATACGAAACGAAGCAGCATGCAGACGGTGAAGAACGTTGAACCGGATCAGGCTAGGAGAAAAACGTCCTTCATAACAATATCATCATAATACACCATAATCTACAGATAGCAAAAAATAATCTCTAACACTGTACATCACCCATAACAAAACATACCACCCAGTTAACCCAAAAAAATATATATAAATATATATAGAAGTATGAGAGGAGATAGAACGTGTAGCAGTGAATCAAAGAGTATTCAGGGTGGGATAAAGTGAATGAACAGGGAGGGAAATACTCGCCTCCTGTCTTTAATAAAATTTAGATTATTTCTACACCAAGGCTAGAATAATCCCTAATTTTATGGCAAGACAGGAGGCTTCGTATTTGCTATTTTAACGCTGTGCTAATAATGATGAACCCGCATGGGCCCGAGGACTGAAATAAAAAGTGCGAAAAGTCGACTCCCTGGACCAATCTGCCGCCGCCAGGATCTCCGGTAATGATCCCCCCAGATCCATGGCCGTGGAGGCTGCTGCGCCCCGAACCGAGTGTGCGCCAAAATAACCTTCGATACCCACAAGGGAGTGTTGGAGTAGAGACAGCCTGGAAGTGGCGAACATAGAAAAGCAACAGTTGATCCCGGGGGAAAGAGCGGACTGTTGTAGTAGAAGAGAGGTAGCAGTGAACACAGCGAGCGACACATAGTTTTGGACGGTCCGGGAAATAAGGATAAAAAACGGAAGTCGAAGAGGACTTTGTTCGACCGGAAATGGCAACCAAAACTCCCTCCGGGGAAAAAGAGAAAGAATTAGCGTCGAAAGCCCTAACATCCGCAACTCTCCTGAATGATACTAGGCAAAGCAAAAGTGCCACTTTAGCAGACAGTTGATGGAGAGAGAGAGCGTCGTTATCCGGCCACCCTTCCAGAAAAAGTAGGACCCTGGAGACGTCCCAGAAGACCGAATACCTAGAAGACGGGGGTCTGGCCGCCCGAATACCACGTAGTAGACGACATAGCCTGCTATCAGTTTCAAACAATTTATGTGTAGTCCTCTTTCTTCCGGAGTCCAGAGGCAGTCTGTAGTAGCGGTCCCGCAGGTCGCGCCCCAACCAAGTAGGCTGGCATCCGATTCCAGAATTAAATCTGGGATGCAGCCAAAAATGGCACGGTCGTTCCACGCCGTCATATGGGTCAGCCACCATTGTAGTTCGAGGCAAACCTCGTCTCTGAGAGGGAAACAATGATCGTAAGACCATGTAGTGCGAAGATGTTGATCTATTAGTCGCTGCATTGCGAGATAGTGTAGGGGCCCCGGGAATATCGCCTGGATTGAAGAAGACAGGAGCCCGATGATGCGAGCGAGATCCCGAAGGGAAACTCGGGGAAGACGCAAGAAGCGACGAATGGCCTTTCTTATTGATAGCATCTTGGACTGTGGAAGTTTGAGGACCGCCTCAAAACCGTAAAACCCGAGAACTGATTCGGGTAAAGAGATTGAGTCGGGTAAAGTTCTGACTTGTCCTTGTTGATAACAAAACCGAGATCCTGGAAAAGTCGGACGGTGAGAGATGTGGCCTCGTATAGGGAAGATCTGTCTCAACCATAATGAGGATGTTGTCTAAATAGACGATGGATCGAATGCCGCGGGCGCTCAAGAACTCCATGACGGGTTTCAGCAGCTTCGTGAAGCACCACGGTGCTGAACTGAGGCCGAAAGGGAGACAAGTGAACTGCCATAGACTAACCTGCCACAGGAGTTGGAGATAACGTCTGTGATCCTGATGGACCGGCACCGTGAGATAAGCATCCTTTAGGTCCAAACGGGAGAACCAATCCCAGTCCCGCAGCAGATCGCGGAGAAGATGTATGGCCTCCATCTTGAAGTGCCTGTACACGACGTGTTGATTGAGGGATCGAAGATTGATTACCGGCCGAAATTCGCCCGATTTTTTGCGCACCAAGAACATGTTGCTGATGAAGCAAGGAGCTCCAACCACGCGTTCTATAGCCCCTTTGTCCCGTAGCGGCAATAGTTCTCTGAGTACTAAAGCGGTGTTGGCGTTGCCCAACAGACAAAGTGCCCTCTGGGCCCATTCACGAGTAAGCTGAGGATCCATGGGCGAGCCGTCTGTGAGCGCCTCGTCCGCCATAAGGAAAATCTGGGTCAGGGGTCCAGAAATGTCCAAAAGCTTATCTTGAGTGGAACGGAGTCCCTGCTCCAAGCCTTTGCGAGGATCTTTTCCATTTCTCATCATGAATGTGATGAATAAGGAGTCGAATTCTGGGGTTGAAGCAACCTTGTCAGGAAGGGTTGGGCGAGGACACTCAGCTCTTAACTTCTGGCGAACTTCTTTTTCGAGTGGGCGCCTGAGCCAATAGCGGAGGAAATCTGCGATGTGTTGCGGTGGTGACCACTCGGCTTAACTTGGGTGGCGTAGAGTGCGGGGGTCAAAGAGTGGGACACCAGAAGAGTCCAGAACCTCCACCGGAAGGTCTCGGTTGGTCTTTGGTTCCTTACGTAATTGTGTACACAGGTGGGTTGGTGATCGAGATCTTGAAGTGCCAGGCTTCGAATCCCCAGCGTAATATTCATCCAGGATCTGGAAGTTGTCCTGGGACGTGTTCAACGGGGTCACCGATGGCCATGGTATGCTGGCTAGGAAAGGTAGAGGTCCATCCCTGGACTTCTTCAGCGGGGTTTTACCCTTGTCGGTAGTAGGGACATCCGACCATGGTTTCTTCCGTGCAGGTTCCTCACCCGTAGGGTGCAGGGAATCATCTGAATCCGAAAGCGCCTCTCCAGCTTCTGAACGATGGGTGCAATGCTGCGAGTGCTGAAGGAAGGGAATCTGCCAAAGCCGTACGTAGCCATTCCTGGAAGCCGGCAGGCATTGTATTGGATTGTTGGTCACTCATGATTGTTGCTTTAGAGCTTGTAGGTTCTAGAGGAACATAAGTAAACAGGCCGTTGTGGTTTTATGTAGTTATGTAACGAGAAATAATAAAGTACATCTTTATATTGATGTAGGTAAGGATAATCGGCAGGGTTCACCCATTACTGCAGAAGGGGGTCACCCAACCTGCATTGGACCTAGGGTCAATATGACCTGTCCTTTTTTTTTGGGGGGGGGTGCTGGGTGGGGGGCACCCCCTTCTTACAACCAGAGAGGGGTTCCCTCTCAATTGCCAAATAGACTCTCAGAGCCCTTTGTTATTGGAGAAAATTGAAAACCAAATAACAGGGGGTCACCCCTAGACTACATTAATAAGCTGTAGTTTATTTTAACCTGTAAATATTAAAAATAAAAAAGGAAAAAAAGGAGACAGTATAGAACAGTCAGGACAGGCCTGGGTCTTTAACCAGCTGGATGTCACAGGCCTTAGGGAGAAATAGCATGGGAAAAACATGTGGTTTACACGATATACATAGAGGTAGAGGAGTTTGGGGACTAGAGAAGTTTGGGGACTAGATACCGCCAAAACAGACCATCCGTTGAGTGAACGGATAAAATTAGACCATGTGGGAGTGAGGGAAAAAAGACCTCAGGGGAAAGGTGCGGCCTAACACGCGAGCGCGGCCGCGTTACGATTCTGCCTGAAGCAATGTGCAACAGGCGGCAGAGGAGAACACACGATGGAAAAAGAGTCTTCACAATAGGTCCCCAAATGCTCGTGCAGCCGAAGGCAATGCGGGAAGCCACTAAAAACGGGAGGTAAGGGGAGCTTATAGCGACACGAGGTAAAAAGCAAGTACCTATAAAGTAAACTACAGACAATACGAATTCGTCACAAAGTTGAGCTGGAAAGATAAAGAACAGGCTAGATAGCGACAAAGGAGACTAAAATAAGGCTTAATGAATAAATGAAAGCAAAGGAGAAGGTAAAATAAATAAATAAAAAACTGAAACTTATAACAAGATTACAATTAACAAACCCAAGAGGTTAAAAAACAATTAGTGACAATAATAAACCAATATAAACTATAATGACAGTAAAATATCATATCTTGTAAGAACAAATATGGATTGAGCTCACCTGGAGGTTTAAGCAGCAAAGAAAGAGGAAATGGGAAGGATTGTTGCTGCCTTATATGCTATTTTACTGCATCCTGATTGGTTGATTTTTTCATATAACTGTTAACTGTTTTGCTGCTGGAGGTTTATCAGTAAAGAAGGTTATGCAAATACGAAGCCTCCTGTCTTGCCAGAAAATTAAAATTCTTGAGTATTAATGACCCCTAAGCTACTACCATAGTTTAGGAGATGGTTAAGTGAGTTCTGAAAAGTGGGGGTGGGGTTTCCCAAAAGTTTTACATAAGTATCCTGGTCTCCCAGCTGTCTGTAAGCTGCCTGCACATAAAAATCAGTATTCATAACAACTATCTTGCCACCTTTATCTGACTGGCGAATTATAATGTTGTCATCTTGGCTGAGATTTACTAAAGCCTGTTTTTCTCCTTTACTCAAATTATTGGTATGGTTGAATTTGTTTTTTTTAGCTATATTATTAAGTCTTTTTCAACTAGATCTTGGAAGGTTTCTCTACTTTACCTCTAGTCATAAGAGGATAAAAGAGGGAGGGTTTATGTCATTTTGTATATGTGACTCTACTTTTTTGTTCTACTAGGGGTCCTTGCTCCAAACAGGGCCGTCTTTAACGCGGGGCAAACGGGGCACCTGCCCTGGGCCCATTTACTCCTGGGGGGCCTCAAGGGAGCTGTCCCGTGGGCCCCCAGCCCCTGCTGCCGCGTTCACAGCGCATTGCGCTTGTGAACGCTTTTTTCCGGCAAGCCGCATCCGATGGATGCGACGGCCGGAAAAAAAAAAAAAAAAAACTGACGCCGGATGTGACGTTGCGTCACATCCGGTTTCTGTTTCCCTCCTCCGTGCAAGAGGGAAGACTGCACGGAGGAGACATCCGGCGGGGGACACGGAGCAGCTTCATGTAAGTACGGGGGGGGGGGGCTGGCTGGCACAATATTCCTGGTATCTGATTGGCACTATATTACTGGGTATCTGACTGGCACTATATTACTGGGCATCTGACTGGCACTATATTACTGGGTATCTGACTGGCACTATATTACTGGGTATCTGATTGGCACTATATTACTGGGTATCTGATTGGCACTATATTACTGGGCATCTGATTGGCACTATATTACTGGGCATCTGACTGGCACTATATGACTGGGTATCTGATTGGCACTATATTACTGGGTATCTGATTGGCACAATATTACTGTGCATCTGATTGGCACTATATTACTTGGCATCTGATTGGCACAATATTACTGGGCATCTGATTGGCACTATATTACTTGGCATCTGATTGGCACAATATTACTGGGCATCTGATTGGCACTATATTACTGGGCATCTGATTGGCACTATATTACTGGGTATCTGATTGGCACAATATTACTGGGTATCTGACTGGCACTATATTACTGGGCTCTGACTGGCACTATATTACTGGGTATCTGATTGGCACAATATTACTGGGTATCTGAATGGCACTATATTACTGGGCATCTGACTGGCACTATATTACTGGGTATCTGATTGGCACTATATTACTGGGTATCTGATTGGCACAATATTACTGGGTATCTGATTGGCACTATATTACTGGGTATCTGATTGGCACAATATTACTGGGTATCTGACTGGCACTATATTACTGGGCTCTGACTGGCACTATATTACTTGGCATCTGATTGGCACTATATTACTGGGAATCTGACTGGCACTATATTACTGGGCATCTGATTGGCACTATATTACTGGGTATCTGACTGGCACTATATTACTGGGCATCTGACTGGCACTATATTACTGGGCATCTGACTGGCACTATATTACTGGGTATCTGATTGGCACAATATTACTGTGTATCTGACTGGCACTATATTACTGGGTATCTGACTGGCACTATATTACTGGGCATCTGATTGGCACTATATTACTGGGTATCTGATTGGCACTATATTACTGGGTATCTGATTGGCACAATATTACTGGGTATCTGATTGGCACTATATTACTGGTTATCTGATTGGCACAATATTACTGGGTATCTGACTGGCACTATATTACTGGGCTCTGACTGGCACTATATTACTTGGCATCTGATTGGCACTATATTACTGGGTATCTGACTGGCACTATATTACTGGGTATCTGACTGGCACTATATTACTGGGCATCTGATTGGCACTATATTACTGGGTATCTGACTGGCACTATATTACTGGGCATCTGACTGGCACTATATTACTGGGTATCTGACTGGCACTATATTACTGGGCATCTGACTGGCACTATATTACTGGGCATCTGACTGGCACTATATTAATGGGTATCTGATTGGCACTATATTACTGGGCATCTGATTGGCACTATATTACTGGGTATCTGACTGGCACTATATTACTGGGTATCTGATTGGCACTATATTACTGGGTATCTGATTGGCACTATATTACTTGGCATCTGATTGGCACAATATTACTGGGCATCTGATTGGCACTATATTACTTGGCATCAGATTGGCACAATATTACTGGGCATCTGATTGGCACTATATTACTGGGCATCTGATTGGCACTATATTACTGGGTATCTGATTGGCACAATATTACTGGGTATCTGACTGGCACTATATTACTGGGTATCTGATTGGCACAATATTACTGGGTATCTGATTGGCACAATATTACTGGGTATCTGATTGGCACTATATTACTGGGCATCTGACTGGCACTATATTACTGGGTATCTGATTGGCACTATATTACTGGGTATCTGATTGGCACAATATTACTGGGTATCTGACTGGCACTATATTACTGGGCATCTGATTGGCACTATATTACTGGGTATCTGATTGGCACTATATTACTGGGTATCTGATTGGCACAATATTACTGGGTATCTGACTGGCACTATATTACTGGGCTCTGACTGGCACTATATTACTTGGCATCTGATTGGCACTATATTACTGGGTATCTGACTGGCACTATATTACTGGGTATCTGACTGGCACTATATTACTGGGCATCTGATTGGCACTATATTACTGGGTATCTGACTGGCACTATATTACTGGGTATCTGATTGGCACTATATTACTGGGCATCTGACTGGCACTATATTACTGGGTATCTGATTGGCACAATATTACTGGGTATCTGATTGGCACTATATTACTAGGCATCTGATTGGCACTATATTACTGGGTATCTGATTGGCACTATATTACTTGGCATCTGATTGGCACTATATTACTGGGTATCTGATTGGCACTATATTACTTGGCATCTGATTGGCACTATATTACTGGGTATCTGATTGGCACTATATTACTGGGCATCTGACTGGCACTATATTACTGGGCATCTGATTGGCACTATATTACTGGGTATCTGACTGGCACTATATTACTTGGCATCTTATTGGCACTATATTACTGGGTATCTGATTGGCACTATATTACTGGGTATCTGACTGGCACTATATTACTGGGCATCTGATTGGCACTATATTACTGGGTATCTGACTGGCACTATATTACTGGGCATCTGATTGGCACTATATTACTGGGTATCTGATTGGCACTATATTACTGGGCATCTGATTGGCACTATATTACTGGGTATCTGATTGGCACTATATTACTGTGTATATGATTGGCACTATATTACTGGGTATCTGACTGGCACTATATTACTTGGCATCTGATTGGCACAATATTACTGGGCATCTGATTGGCACTATATTACTGGGTATCTGACTGGCACAATAATACTGGGTATCTGATTGGCACTATATTACTGGGCATCTGATTGGCACAATATTACTGGGTATCTGATTGGCACTATATTACTGGGAATCTGATTGGCACTATATTACTGGGCATCTGATTGGCACAATATTACTGGGTATCTGATTGGCACTATATTACTGGGTATCTGATTGGCACTATATTACTGGGCATCTGATTGGCACAATATTACTGGGTATCTGATTGGCACTATATTACTTGGCATCTGATTGGCACTATATTACTTGGCATCTGATTGGCACTATATTACTGGGTATATGATTGGCACTATATTACTTGGCATCTGATTGGCACTATATTACTTGGCATCTGATTGGCACTATATTACTGGGCATCTGATTGGCACAATATTACTGGGCATCTGATTGGCACTATATTACTGGGCATCTGACTGGCACTATATTACTGGGCATCTGATTGGCACTATATTACTGGGCATCTGATTGGCACTATATTACTGGGTATCTGATTGGCACTATATTACTGGGTATCTGACTGGCACTATATTACTAGGCATCTGATTGGCACTATATTACTGGGCATCTGATTGGCACTATATTACTGGGTATCTGATTGGCACAATAATACTGGGCATCTGATTGGCACTATATTACTGGGTATCTGATTGACACTATATTACTGGGTATCTGATTGGCACAATATTACTGGGTATCTGACTGGCACTATATTACTGGGTATCTGATTGACACTATATTACTGGGTATCTGATTGGCACAATATTACTGGGCATCTGATTGGCACTATATTACTGGGTATCTGATTGACACTATATTACTGGGTATCTGATTGGCACAATAATACTGGGCATCTGATTGGCACTATATTACTGGGCATCTGATTGGCACTATATTACTGGGCTCTGGCTGGCACAATATTACTGGGCTCTGACTGGCACAATACTGGGCTCTGGCTGGCACAATATTACAGGCATCTGACTGGCATAATATTACAGGCATCTGACTGGCACAATATTACAGGCATCTGACTGGCACAATATTCCTGGCCTCTGACTGCACACTATTACAGGCATCTGACTGGCATAATATTACAGGCATCTGACTGGCATTATATTACAGGCATCTGGCTGGCACTATATTACTGGGCATCTGGCTGGCACAATATTACTGGGCTTCTGGCTGGTACAATATTACTGGGCATCTGGCTGGCACAATATTCTTGGCCTCTGACTGCACACTATTACAGGCATCTGACTGGCATAACATTACAGGCATCTGACAGGCACCATATTCCTGGGCTCTGGCTGGCACAATATTCTTGGCCTCTGACTGCACACTATTACAGGCATCTGACTGGCATAATATTACAGGCATCTGACAGGCACCATATTCCTGGGCTCTGACAGGCACAATATTCCTGGGCTCTGACTGGCACACTATTACAAGCATCTGACTGGCATAATATTACAGGCATCTGACTGGCATAATATTACAGGCATCTGACTGGCACAATATTACAGGCATCTGACTGGCACAATATTCCTGGCCTCTGACTGCACACTATTACAGGCATCTGACTGGCATAATATTACAGGCATCTGACAGGCACCATATTCCTGGGCTCTGACAGGCACAATATTCCTGGTATCTGACTGGCACAATATTATTGTTATCTGACTGGCACAATATTATTGGTATCTGACTGGCACAATATTACTGGTATCTGACTGGCACATTATTACTGGGCTCTGACTGGCACAATATTGCAGGCATCTGACTGGCACAATATTACTAGGCTCTGACTGGCACAATATTACTGGGCTCTGACTGGCACAATATTACTGGCATCCGAAAGTTACAATATTACTGGCATCTGAATGGCACAACAATTATGGCATATGTGTGTGTGTGTGTGGGGGGGGTAACATTGCGATGGATGGCCGGATTGCATGCAGGGGAGGGGGCAGGGTCAAGGGGGCCCAAGCAAATGCTTGCCCAGGGTCCAATCACTATTAAAGACGGCCCTGGCTCCAACTGAAGGTTCTCTAGATCGTGTATTGCACACTGATCTTTAAAAGAGAGGTTTTCAATTGGATTGTCATGGGAACCTCTATTAACCAAAGATGGTGCTGTATATTGGCTCTCTGTGGGAGGTTCTAAAGTTTGAGTAATTGGTTGATTATGCAGATTTTTTATGGAGAAATATTTTTTGACCGTAATATCCCTCATAAATTTATTGAGGTCTATTAAGGTCTCACAATGATTGAACATGTAAGTTGGAGAGAAAGAAAGTCCTTTGGACTTTGCATGGTGTGGTTAATTTACTTCTATGAGATCTCCACCCTGATTAATCAGTTGGATTGTGTCAGTGCATTTATCCATCCTACATACTGCCAGGCTGCACTTTGCATGGTCTTTCTGCAGCATGTGGAACAAATATGTTTCCCTGGAAACATGGCCGATGTTGGCAACTATGCAACCCTAATAACATCTCTGCTCCCCAGCCAGCTCTTTTGCCAGCATGTATTTCTTCTTTTTAAAGGGCTGGCAGGTAACAGGTGAGTGGGCATGTCTGGGGGTCACTGGTAAAATTTGGATGTACAATGAAGGTGATGGGGCATATCCTGGGGTGCATAACTTCATTAGCATGATATACAAAGATCTGGTTAACTCCTTGCCAACACAGAACGGGCTAGATCGATCCTGTGTGGCGAATCGTTAAAGACACAGGATGGACCTAGTCCATCCTGAGGCAAAAGTAGTACTAAAAGCATTGTGCAATAGTAAAAAAAAGCGCTGACATTATTTTGATAGCTCTGGAGAGTGATTTATATGCAGGGTTTAAAGACACAGTGCCTTTATAACTGTCGGTGGTTGAAAAGAGCATAGGAAGCGAATTTAAGCACTTTATATGGCTCTGCAAGTGTTGCTGACCTGCTTCGCAAGTCAAGGCAGTCAGCAAAACTAAAAAAAAAGCATGATCTTGGTCACCATGTGTCAAGATGGTTCTGCCCTTCTAAGGGCAAGAGCACAGAAACCAGGAAGTAGCTGCTTCCTCCGCTTCGGAGGTTATCACACAATTGCCTTATCAAAGAGGCAATCTGTGACTACCAGGCAGACTGTCAGGCAGTGGGGATGCTCAGATGAGGTGATTTTACACCCACTAGGGGTTAATTACACTGGCTAGGGAGTAAAAAGATTTTTTCGTTTTTTTTAAAGCTGTCTGAGCACATATATAGCTATCTGTAACAGCGAATTAGTGGCAAAGCTGGTTTTGTGATTGCTCAGATGAGAATCACCATTTGCCTGGTCAGATCAATATTTGTGAATTTTAATCTGACCAATTTGGATCTGGCTCCCTCTTCTCACTTACCTTTTTGTGAGGGAAAGAGACAGATCAGTATTAGTGTTAAAATACAACTTTATAAAATTGTGAGCTTTTATAAAAGCCATTCCCTGTGTATTAACCCCTTCCCTACCATTGATCACTGTATAAGCATGAATCTTGAACAGCAACACCTTTTTGCTGTCTACATTGTTTAGGGGTTAATTTCTTTGTACTGTAATGTATTACAGTACTACAAAGGCTCTTCTAAGAGCTATTAACCCCTTCTTTGCCACAGATCACTGCTTAGGCACTGATTCTGAGGCCGCTGACTCAGGGTCTGATTTTGACCCTGGTCAGCTTTCTGATACATTATCTAGTGATGGATCAATGGCTGCTGAGCCTTTGCCACAAGGAATTGTGGGTGTCTACTATATGTTTCGGTGGGGGTAAATAACTTTTGCCAGCTTCAAAGATAACCCAAATAGGACATGGGCGCAGTTTACTACATGTCAAAATTCCAAGTTGGAACACTGAGATGCGCAACTCATAATTGTTGCCTTTTACCCCCCAAACAACCCAACAAAACTATACATGGATTGTGTCTCTGTACACGGGAGATGTTGCTGGACAAATACTGGGGTTTTGTTTGGCAGTGACAAATACTAGAATCTGTGAATTCATGCCTGAAGTACAATGTATGTGGATGCAAAACTCAAAAAAAATTACTAACCAAAACTTGACAAAGGCGGTGGTAGAATTAGTACATGTAAAGTATTAAAATACCACCATTTTAAATACCTCAGGATATCTAGATTCCAAAAATATTTGGTTTGATGGGGTGAAATACATTGGCCGGCTTCAAAAATGTCCCAAATCTAACATGGGCGCAGGCTGACTACATGTCAAAATTCCAAGTTGTAAATGTGCACCTCCCAAATGTGGCCTTTTAACCCCAAACAACCCACCAAACCTAGGAGATTTTGCTGAACACATATTGAGGTGTTGTTTGACAGTGACACATAACAGGATCTGTGAATTCATGCCTGAAGTACAATGTATGTGAAAAAACCCCCAAAAATTACTACCCAAAAAATTGACATAGGGTGATGGTAGAATTAGTGCATGGAAAGTGTTAAAATACCACCATTTGAAATAGCCTAGGGTGTCTTGTTTTCCAAAATACATGGTTTTGTGGGGTAAAATACACTGGCTGGCTTCCAAAATCTCCCAAATGGGACATGGGCCCAGGTGGAGTCCATGTCAAAATTCCAAGTCTGAAATCCAAAATGTGCCCCTCCCAAATGTGGCCTTTTAGTCCCCAAATAACCTAACAAACCTATGCATTGGTGGTATCCCTGTACTAAGGAGATGTTGCTGAAGACATATTGGGGTCTTGTTTGTCAGTACCCCTTCATATTTTCAGGAAATGTTTACCTGAATTGCAATCTATGTGAAAAATCACCATTTTATTGCTGCAAAGTTTGGTAAAGGTTTGTAGTAAAATGGCTACATGAAAAGTCAAAATACCCCAAGTTAAATGCCCTAAAAAAAGGATTTTGAAATTGCATTGCACTACTTATAGTTCTTGCCCTGTAACTTGAATAAAAAAAGCACAAAAACATTAAACATGGGCTATTTCTGAACTCAGGACAAACATTAGAAACAACATAGTAGTGTTCATTGTTGTCTTTTGTAGATGAGTATAAGATTTTTCAAATAAAAGTCATACTTTTTTACATATTTCTTTTTTTATTTAAAATTATATGTTATTAACAAAATAATGGTATCAAAATAAATCCCTTCTTATGCCAATAAAAACAATGTATAGTTTGTGTGGGTACACTAAATGCGAAATAAATAAATTACCGTATTTGTTCGATTATAAGACGAGGTTTTTTTCAGAAAAAAAATTCTGAAAAATACCCCTCATCTTAAAATCGAGGTCGTCTTATAATCTGACCTCAAATTGAGGTCAGACTATAAGACTGGGATCCAGGTCCCCCGCAGTGCTGCAGGGGACCTGGATCACCCTCTCTAACAGCAGGGGATGTCTGCGCGATGAGCGCAGACTCCCCCAGCTGCCGCCCGGCAAGACCGCCGGGACTTCTATGATGAAGCCGGGTCGTGCTAGGCTGCAGCAGGGGAGGCTGCCCCACTAGCCAACAGGGAGAATCGGGCAGCCGGGGGATGTCTGCACGATACGTGCAGACATCCTCCATGCTGCCCGACACTTCTGTCTATTATGACGGACCAGCTGTCCGTCATAATAGACGAAACGTCGGGCAGCATGGAGGATGTCTGCACGTATCGTGCAGACATCCCCCGGCTGCCCCCACTAGCCACCAGGGACCAAGAAAAAGGTGAGGGAGAGGGGGGATTGGGGTAGAAAGACATGGGGGACGGGGACAGAGGGGGGGTAGAGAAACAAGGGGAGGGAGGGGGGAAGAGACAGAGACAAGGGGAGGGAGGGGGGAAGAGACAGAGACAAGGGGAGGGAGGGGGTTGGAAGAGACAGAGACAAGGGGTGGGAGGGGGTTGGAAGAGACAGAGACAAGGGGAGGGAGGGGGTTGGAAGAGACAGAGACAAGGGGAGGGAGGGGGTTTGAAGGGACAGAGACAAGGGGGGTGCAGAAACAGACAAGGGGAGCGAGGGGGAGACAAAGGGAGGGGGGAGAGAGAGACAACACTAAGGGGAGGAGAGAGAGAGAGAAAAATGGGGGCAAGGGAAAGAGAGAGGCAGCATTGGCACATAAAAAGAAATAAAAACAAGAAATACATTTTTTGATATCATCATTTTTTATTAAAAAAGCAATTTACATGTGAATATATACAAGTTGAACTTTTTTGCTATAGGGTAGTCTTATATTCAGGCTTTTAGATTTTTTCCTAATGGAATATCCAAAGTTTGGGGGGTCGTGTTATAATCAGGGTCGTCTTATAATCGAGCAAATACGGTATAGTAAAACACAAACACAGCAGAAATCTTAAAACAGCCCATGTCACCAAGCATAAGACAAGGCAAGATACACCACTGCTTGTAGTAAAAATAAAAATACCACTCATTCTTTGATTACAACTCCTTTACTTATGAGTTGTCACTTAGGAGAATATTTTTTTGTGTGAAGTTTTTATGGGAAAATGAATAACAAAACAACATATACTTTCAGTGGTATTTCCCAGTGGTAATTAAAAGGATTAAGGAAATAATAGACTTGGCAACAGTGCTCAATGCCAGTCAGCACATATGTATATATGGGCAGGGCCAATATAAAGAGCTCTCCGGTGACCTGTTCATTAACAGAAATGTACAAAGATCAAGAGGTCACCCACCTGAGACTAGAAGAGCAAATATTTCATAGACAGCAAAGGACGGGATTCTTTACGATGAGGACAATAAAGTTCGGGAACTCACTGCCAAGAGAGGTGGTGCTATCAACTACAATAGATGCATTTAAAAATGGTCTGGATGTTTTCTTTTAGAAAAGCAAAACATACAGGGCTATTAATAATAGAATAAGCATTAATAATAGAGCTTCTTGATCCAACTAGAAATCTGATTGCCATTTGATGGAGCAACAAGACTGCTGCAGAGATGAACAAGCGCTGAACATCCGAGAGAGGAATCGAAATCCCGGGTGAAGCCGGTTAGTAAAGCTAGCAATAAAGCTAACTTTATTGATATTTTTTCATTGGCAACATGAGGTTCATCAATAAGTGACATTTTAAGAGAATTAATTAGCTATTGTGGGCCTGAATATATACAGAAAAAGACAAGAAAATCTGCAACTAACTGTGGTGTCCCAATCAGACTTAGTCCACTCAATTCATCAGTACGGCATTGCTCCACCATAAGTAACGAGGTCTGAGCACTTGTTGGAGACTCCCTACTGCACTAATAAATACAAAACATATGCTGGCAAAAAAAACAGTGTGCCACTCGTCAGAATAATTTACTAAACAACATTTAATGGTGAAGCGAACAGCGAGCATCAAGCTGAACAGGCAACGCTTAATGCGTTTTGCACTAAATCTACTGCATATTTTGGATTTAATTGTGGACTTAAAAAAGTCCAATATTAAGAGTTGCTGTTGTCCTTTTTGGGTTTAAATATACATGCCTTTTCCCTTTTGTGCATACCATCCCCATTTCTAGAACTCAACTCTCAGAGAAGGAGAATTGAAATGCCCGAGACCCGGCTATCTTAGCCAAATTTGGTGTATGTTTGGGAGTGATAGGGGCATAGTGGGTAGCCGAAAAACCATGGTTTTCATGGAAAAATGGCCCTATCTGAACACCGTTGTTTTCTGAATGGCCCATAGTGCCGATTTGGACCCACACTGAAGAATACTGAATAGCCACATTTTGGCGATTCATGAATTTCCGCTGAAGTCCCCAATCTGAATCAAATTCAGGACTGATCATGTTATATTGAATAAACCTAAAGTGTATTTTAATTATTTCTGTTGCTGTAGCAACAGTCCTGCCTGTCCATCCATATTGGATACCACTGAATTAAAGGTCCTCATTATTTTACTTTTTCCAATGAAAAACGAAAAAAAATTATTTCACATATATTCACAACATAACTCTTCTACATTTTAGCTCAGAAATCTGGCTGAAATCACACATGCATTCACAGTACTTGAAGCAGCTGAGTTCAACAGAGAGAATCTTATTGCACAGATTAATGACAACACTTCTTAGAGGGAAGCATGGAAACTGCTGCCTCCTGCATACTCCCTCTCTGTGAAAACCTAGGTTATTAGGTTATGGATAGGGTTGCCACCTGGCCGGTAAAAAACTGGCATTAGGCCAATGTTAAGTCTATGGAGACAGTACCAAGGCCGGAAACATGGTTGATGATGATTATTACCCATCTATTATTCAGCTGCCGATTTGGTTAATTATGAGAGAGACAGCTAAAAAGTTATCATTATTTATTAGTTGTTATCACTGAATTTAGAGGTGGTTGTGAAATTATATTCAATGTAAAACTACAGGAGAACAAAATTTGTTTTAAAGTAAAAAATGGTTCATATTTAGTAATACCATGTACAGCATACATAAAATAGGCTGGAACCACCCCTTAAATTTCCTATTCCTCTGGGGCATTTACATCATGTCACTGACCTGATTAAGGGCAATAACTAAGTAATTGCTATTGTTTCATTGACATTGTCTGCTCCGACTATTCCTGTGCTCGAATATTTCTTTATAAAAACCGAAAGACTTACTTATCTAGGATGCGTTGTTGCAGAATTGTGGGGGGTGGGGAGATGTTGTGGGAGTTTGTCGGGAGCTTGTGCTGCATGTAAAATAAGTTAAATACTGACATTTTGCACTTTTTTTTAAAAAGATCACGTGCTCCTAGAGGCCAATGAGGCTAATAATTTAGAATTGTTTCCCTCGTTTGTTATTAAAGGAGATCTTAGCCTCAGACATTCACTAGTCACAATTAAGGTGCATCACATAATTTTGTGTATCTTGCAAGCTATAAATCAGCCATATCTTTTATTATATATATGTAATTTTATTTGGGTGGGTGGGACAATCACAGTAAAATATTATATTCAAGGTTCATTGCTTGGGAGTTTCACTTTAATAGCGATAACAAACGTCTTCTGCCTGGAAATATTGTACACTCCTACCCAACGAGAGCCACGTTTGGGTGAGTAAATGTATTTTTTCTCCTGTATAATTCAATTTTCATGTATTTTCATCTTATCTTTTCAGTAGATTTGTCGAAAAAAAAAGTTTTTTCATGCTAGCCAAATGTCTGATTGTCAGAGACAGATATTTTTTATATAAATATAGTTTTGTATATTTTATTTACAATTTGAATTATACCAGTTTATAAAGCTATGATTCTTAAGGATTCTGGTGCACAGAGCTTATCTTGTTGTGTCTAAGGAGTATTGGAATAACTCATTAACTCGTTACAAACGTCAGTAATTGGGGGCGATAACAGACATTTTGCAGCGGACTCCATTTTAATATCCTTGCATTATAAATAGCTTACTGTAACGCCTGTGATGTTTCAAAATGCTTCAAAACACATTCCATTTTGGAACTTCCTTTCCGACTGTCCTTTATTTAAAAAATGCAACATATTGTGCATATTCAGCAGTACATAAACACTGTTACAAATACATATCAACAAAACTGCCAAACATTAACAGCATACAGAAATAATAAAAAGGGCCCTGCCCAGAACATCTTGCTGATTTTATTCACAAGCTCATATAATTATACATATACACACACACACATGTAAAAAAAATATATATTTATATCCTATACATACGTATGTATGTATGCACAACTGAGTGCAAAAGACTGTGTGTATCATAGCTATATAGAACATAAACTATAATAATTTAAGTAAATGCCATATAAATTAATTATGATATATAAAAATCATTATATACATAGCCATTATATATTTATACATATACATCTGTTTAAATTCTATGTATATATGTTCATATTAAACTTATATAAATCTAGAGAGAAAGACAGATGTGTGTATATATATATATATATATATATATATATATATATATTGATATACACAATAATATATGGTTATAATATTATATTTACTTATGTATGGATCTATATATATATATATATATATATATATATATAAAAAAATAAAAATACATATATATATATATATATATATATATAAATATAAATACATACACAGGCAGGTTTATACATATATATGACTTTTTTATTTTATATATCATATACATCATATACATCATATACATATATTTATATACAATGTTTCAGTAATAAAATTGAAAGGTAAGAAATAATATCCAATTGTTATATTGTTATAACATTACTGAATAAAAGTAGATAACATTCTCAAAGGCTAAATGGAAAAAATATATTCCACATTGAAATATCTAATTTCTTCTTGAGATACAACCATAAGGCTTTTGGGAAATCGGTTGTCCGTTAACCCTAGTACCATCTTATAAGCTTTATTATATGACTTGATCCAAATCCACAATGGGATTCCTTGAGATAAATGAATGTGCTTGAGAAAAACATTTTTTTTAAATGTTTTGCCATCATTTTTACATTAAATAATTCACATATACGTTGACGCCTTTGGTCAATGTATTTGTGAAATATTTAACGTGTATTTAAAAGATAGAAAACCAATGGATGATTTATAAATAGAGCAATTTCTACAGGATGTCAAAGGGACGGGTGAAGGTCTCCCTTGGGATTTTCTCAGCATTAATATATATTTTTTTAAATCCCATTAATTTGTCAATTTCTAAATAATGTCTACTTAAAAATAAACTCTTTAACTTTCATTGTGAATCTTCACTGTGCTTTACAATTCTAAGAATCTTTTCATGAGATATGAGATTTACGTTATTGCTGAACATAACAACAATGCATTCATTTTTATATAAATACCTTAATTTTTTAAATGAACCCACTCCCCACTGCAAGAGAATGTGAAACAGAAAAACAGTATTGCACACGGATGTATACAAAGTCATTTTTGTTATTTATTTTCCTTTAAAAACACCGAATTTTTATTTTGATTCAACCTGGGTTTAGCACCTTTGCGCTTCTGTTCATTTTCAGATAATTATTTTTATCCCTGCCTTCATCTCTCCTATTATCATACAGGAATCTCAGTAATAGCTAGCCCTAACGTGTTCAGGTGACTGCTTCACACAGCAGGGTCATGGTCAATGAATATATACCGCTGGTTTTAGTTTGTCAATGCCCCTCGGAATCAGAAACACTTGCCCGCCTTTTACATCTACAAGAATATTTTTGAAATAGTCTTGAAAGTCAAGGATACATTTAATTGTTGCTGATTCAGTTCATCCCGGTTCCCTATAAGCTAAACATTTAGTTTTGTGTCAGTGGGTCAAACATGGTAAGCACCCATAAACCTTACTTACTATGTTGGCGTCCATAAATAAATCTTATTCATGCAAGAGAAAAGTACAGAAATGTTGTGTCCTTTACAACAAATCACCTTCTCTTCTACAGCCCTGAAAAACATTTTAAACACTGTCCATTTTACATTCATTGATATTTTGTTTTTGATTGTTTTTAGCTGTCTGTCTCAGTGCATCTATATACGATTTCTACAGTAAAACATATGGGGCAAGTGTTGAAGGATTTCGCTATAGCCCTCTGAATACTGCCGCCATGAATGCTCCTTTTCCAACTGATGTGCCCCACTCCTGTTAGCTCAAATGGAGTACTGTTTAATAGTGATTCTACTTACTCTGGAAGTCTTAGTCTAATGCTAATGAGCCAAACACACCTCCAGTGGGGGAGGAGGTCCCTAGCTACGGCTTTATACACTCCAACGATGGTGAGAGCTTGCCATTGGCTCGACTTGACCAGTGGGGAAGGATAGTCTTTGCCGGACACCGATTGTCAGGGTGTCCTCATTATTAGGTGTCCCCATTTTTAGGGTGAACAATCCTGAGAAGGGTCTAGGACACTTTCGCGTCGCATCTTCATCGCTGACAGTTCAGCGCGGCAGTTAGAACGCTGAACTGTCAGCAATGAAGAATAACGCGGCCGTTAAATCGCGGCTATGTAAGAGCTGACAGTTCAGAGCTGAACTGTCAGCTCTTACAAATGTACAAGTAAAAAGAAAATAACCCCCCCTAATAAATGATTCCCAAACCCCAATACTAACAGTAAACACTAAACCCCAATACTAACACTAAAATTAACCCCAATACAAAAATTAACCCCCTAAACCCTAATAATAACCCCCGACCCCTAATACTAACCCCGAGCCCTAATACTAAAATTAACCCCCTAAACCCTAATACTAACCCCCGAGCCCTAATACTAAAATTAACCCCTAAACCCTAATACTAACCTCGAGCCCTAATACTAAACTTAACCCCTAAACCCTAATACTAACCCTAATACTTACCCCCGAGCCCTAATACTAAAATTAACCCCCTAAACCCTAATACTAACCCTAATACTAACCCTAATACCAGTGGAGTCCCGAGGGGGGGGGGCGGGGGAGGCGGACCGCACCGGGTGACAACTCCAGCGGTGGTGTGCCTGACTGGTCCACTATTACTGGGCTCTGGCTGGCACTATATTACTGGGCATCTAGCTGTCACTATATTACTGGGCATCTGGCTGGCACTATATTACTGGGCTAAGGCTGTCACTATATTACTGGGCATCTGGCTGGCACTATATTACTGGGCATCTGGCTGGCACTATATTACTGGGCTCTGGCTGGCACTATATTACTGGGCATCTGGCTGCCACTATATTACTGGGCATCTGTCTGGCACTATATTACTGGGCTCTGGCTGGCACTATCTTACTGGGCATCTGGCTGGCACTATATTACTGGGCATCTGGCTGGTACTATATTACTGGTCTCTGGCTGGCACTATATTACTGGGCTCTGACTGGCATAATATTCCTGGGCTCTGAGTGGCACTATATTACTGGGAATCTGGCTGGCACTATATTACTGGGCTCTGACTGGCATAATATTCCTGGGCTATGACTGGCATACTATTCCTGGTATCTGACTGGCATAATATTCCTGGGCTCTGACTGGCATAATATTCCTAGGCTCTGACTGGCACACTATTACTGGGCTCTGACTGGCATACTATTACTGGGCTCTGATTGGCACACTATTACTGGGCTCTGACTGGCATAATATTACTGGGTTCTGACTGGCATAATATTACTGGGCTCTGACTGGCACTATATTACTGGTATCTGACTGGCACAATATTCCTGGGCTCTGACTGGCACAATATTCCTGGGTTCTGACTGGCACAATATTACTGGGCTCGACTGGCACAATATTCCTGGGCTCTGACTGGCACAATATTCCTGGGTTCTGACTGGCACAATATTACTGGGCTCGACTGGCACAATATTCCTGGGCTCTGGCTGGCACTATATTACTGGGCATCTAGCTGGCACTATATTACTGGGCATCTGGCTGGCACTATATTACTGGGCTCTGGCTGTCACTATATTACTGGGCATCTGGCTGGCACTACATTACTGGGCATCTGGCTGGCACTATATTACTGGTCTCTGGCTGGCACTATATTACTGGGCATCTGGCTGGCACTATATTACTGGGCTCTGGCTGGCACTATATTACTGGGCTCTGGCTGGCACTATCTTACTGGGCATCTGGCTGGCACTATATTACTGGGCATCTGGCTGGCACTATATTACTGGGCTCTAGCTGGCACTATATTACTGGACATCTGGCTGGCACTATATTACTGGGCTCTGGCTGGCACTATATTACTGGGCTCTGACTGGTATAATATTCCTGGGCTCTGAGTGGCACTATATTACTGGGCATCTTGCTGGCACTAAATTACTGGGCTCTGGCTGGCACTATATTCCTGGGCTCTGACTGGCATAATATTCCTGGGCTCTGACTGGCATAATATTCCTGGGCTCTGACTGGCACACTATTCCTGGTATCTGACTGGCATAATATTCCTGGGCTCTGACTGGCATAATATTCCTGGGCTCTGACTGGCACACTATTACTGGGCTCTGATTGACACACTATTACTGGGCTCTGACTGGCACTATATTACTGGTATCTGACTGGCATAATATTACTGGGCTCTGACTGGCATAATATTACTGGGCTCTGACTGGCACTATATTACTGGTATCTGACTGGCACAATATTCCTGGGCTCTGACTGGCACAATATTCCTGGTATCTGACTGGCACAATATTCCTGGGCTCTGACTGGCCCTATATTACTGGGCTCTGGCTGGCACTATATTACTGGGTTCTGGCTGGCACTATATTCCTGGGCTCTGACTGGCATAATATTCCTGGGCTCTGACTGGCATTATATTCCTGGGCTCTGACTGGCACACTATTCCTGGTATCTGACTGGCATAATATTCCTGGGCTCTGACTGGCATTATATTCCTGGGCTCTGACTGGCACACTATTCCTGGTATCTGACTGGCATAATATTCCTGGGCTCTGACTGGCATAATATTCCTGGGCTCTGACTGGCACACTATTACTGGGCTCTGACTGGCACTATATTCCTGGTATCTGACTGGCATAATATTCCTGGGCTCTGACTGGCACAATATTCCTGGGCTCTGACTGGCACAATATTCCTGGGCTCTGACTGGCACTATATTACTGGGCTCTGGCTGGCACTATATTACTGGGCTCTGGCTGGCACTATATTACTGGGCATCTGGCTGGCACTATATTACTGGGCTCTGACTGGCATAATATTCCTGGGCTCTGAGTGGCACTATATTACTGGGCATCTGGCTGGCACTATATTACTGGGCCCTGGCTGGCACTATATTCCTGGGCTCTGACTGGCATAATATTCCTGGGCTCTGACTGGCATTATATTCCTGGGCTCTGACTGGCACACTATTCCTGGTATCTGACTGGCATAATATTCCTGGGCTCTGACTGGCATAATATTCCTGGGCTCTGACTGGCACACTATTCCTGGTATCTGACTGGCATAATATTCCTGGGCTCTGACTGGCATAATATTCCTGGGCTCTGACTGGCACACTATTACTGGGCTCTGACTGGCATAATATTACTGGGCTCTGATTGGCACACTATTACTGGGCTCTGATTGGCACACTATTACTGGGCTCTGACTGGGACTATATTACTGGTATCTGGCTGGCATAATATTACTGGGCTCTGACTGGCATAATATTACTGGGCTCTAACTGGCACTATATGACTGGTATCTGACTGGCACAATATTCCTGGTATCTGACTGCACAATATTCCTGGGTCCTGACTGGCACAATATTACTGGGCTCTGACTGGCACAATATTCCTGTGTTCTGATTGGCACACTATTACTGGGCTCTGACTGGCACTATATTCCTGGTATCTGACTGGCATAATATTCCTGGGCTCTGACTGGCACAATATTCCTGGGCTCTGACTGGCACAATATTCCTGGGCTCTGACTGGCACAATATTCCTGGGCTCTGACTGGCACTATATTACTGGGCTCTGGCTGGCACTATATTACTGGGCATCTGGCTGGCACTATATTACTGGGCATCTGGCTGGCACTATATTACTGGGCTCTGACTGGCATAATATTCCTGGGCTCTGAGTGGCACTATATTACTGGGCATCTGGCTGGCACTATATTACTGGGCTCAGGCTGGCACTATATTCCTGGGCTCTGACTGGCATATTATTCCTGGGCTCTGACTGGCATTATATTCCTGGGCTCTGACTGGCACACTATTCCTGGTATCTGACTGACGTAATATTCCTGGGCTCTGACTGGCATAATATTCCTGGGCTCTGACTGGCACACTATTACTGGGCTCTGACTGGCATAATATTACTGGGCTCTGATTGGCACACTATTACTGGGCTCTGACTGGCACTATATTACTGGTATCTGATTGGCATAATATTACTGGGCTCTGACTGGCACTATATTACTGGTATCTGACTGGCACAATATTCCTGGGCTCTGACTGGCACAATATTCCTGGGTTCTGACTGGCACAATATTACTGGGCTCTGACTGGCACAATATTCCTGGGTTCTGACTGGCACACTATTACTGGGCTCTGACTGGCACTATATTCCTGGTATCTGACTGGCATAATATTCCTGGGCTCTGACTGGCACTTTATTACTGGGCTCTGACTGGCACTTTATTACTGGGCTCTGACTGGCACTATATTACTGGGCTCTGGCTGGCACTATATTACTGGGCATCTGGCTGGCACTATATTACTGGGCTCTGAGTGGCACTATATTACTGGGCATCTGGCTGGCACTATATTCCTGGTATCTGACTGGCATAATATTCCTGGGCTCTGACTGGCACAATATTCCTGGGCTCTGACTGGCACTATATTACTGGGCTCTGACTGGCACTATATTTGGTTCTAACCAAACTAAAATAGGTAAAATACTTAGCTTTAGCGATGAAATGCCCCGTGATGAAATCTCCAGCGACGATCTGTCTTGCTGTGTAGAGTCGGCGGTGAAGCTGCTGCGCGGAAGCAGCCGCGAGGAAGAGTCCCATCCCCCCTGAGAATGCCAGATTTAATACATTCAGGGTCCTGTCCCCTTTGTGGAGAAGCTCTGGTTTAAGCACTTCAGATCACCAGTATAAACACTGATTACCAGATATACTTACCTGGGTAAACATGGCCACAAATCCTCAGAATGTGTTCACACCAGTTTGCCCCCAAATGCTTTTGTCAGCAAACACAATGCCAAGTGTGCATTTGGTAGACTATGTCTTTTTAGAGGATGATGTCACACATAAGGGGCAAGCAGCTGCCATAGTTTCTAGGGTATGAAAAGAACATGGAAAGTGCAGCATAGCAGTATTTAACCAATTAATTAACCGGGGTGGAAATATCATAGGACCTACCATGATTAAATGCATCTGCATCATTCAAACGCCCCCCCACCCATCCCTCCTATCTCACTTTTCCTCTGCTCAAATGTTCAAAATAAGCAAGAGTGCATAATGGAAGATGATAATGTATGTGCGATGTGTTTGTATGCCCACATTTGTGTGTTTATGCCATCCATGGTCACGTCTCTCATTTGTATGGTCACTACTCTTATATGACCCTGCATCTCATTTGTGTCACCCCACGCCTGTTAAGCAGATAAAGTACTCTCAATATATACCGGAATGCCATGAAGAAGCATTACTGGAGACTGGTGTTTTAGGGTACCACTTCCTCATTCTGCTCCAATGAGACCAAAATGATATCAAAAATCCATCAGCACACAGCTTGTTAGTCTTCTGTGTCATTCTGGCAGTCTTCTCTAAAAATTGCACGATTTCTTGTAATTATGACTAAATTAATTACATTAAAGAGATTTTAAAGAGGCAGAGATCCAACTATGTGTTTGTATCAACAGATAATAGTTAACTTAAGGTCTTGCTGACTCTGTAGTCATTAAGGCTTATAGTCCCAATACATGATGGTGAATAAATTGGTGATGCAATCCGATGTTGGGGTTTTTAGGGGGTTTTTCTTTCTTTTTTTTTCTTAAAGACGTTATTCAATGGGAAACACATACTGAATTAGCAGAACCAATACACAGCTTCCTGTATCTCAGGTTGGCCAGAATATCTGTTTACGCCACTTGAGATAGTAATAATAGCAGGGATGAGCTTGCAGAGTAAATCACATTTCCTGCAAATGCAGTGCAGGAATGAAGGAGACTTTATTTTAGCCTGTCCTAATGTTTCTATTGCCTTAGGTCTGATTGCTGTACTATAATTTAGTCTACTGACTAAATAGTAAACTATGGGGAACTGACTGAGCAAGTTTATCAAACCAGGACAAAATAGCAGGGTATCACGCTATTAATGCCTAGGGTTGACACCTTTTCTTCCCACATTTTTTACCGGCCATGCTATTGTCTTCATAGACTTGACAGTGACCTCAAGCCAATGTTTTACCGGCCTGCTGGTATAATACTGGCTGGGTGGCACTTGCAACCCTTTTAATGTCTCATATGTCGGTGCACTACAACTTACTGTGTGCTAAATAGACCTAGGATTTTTCTTTTTTGGCTGCAGAGGTATTTTCGCAACCAGATATATACAGTGTGTGTTGTATCACATGCTTTAAAAATCTGTTCTTTTGATACCTGTGACCTAATCAGGAGTATTTACAGAAAGCTAAATAAATACTCAGAGGCACATGAATTTTACCGACTCTTTGTGGTTAACAGCGCTATATTTAGGGGTGACTAAAAACACTTGCCAGGGCCTTACTGAAAAAAATTCTGCCCCTCTCACCCCCCTACCCTCCCAAAATAATTTTATCCAAGTCTTTGTATATCTTGCCAATGATTTAAATACACATCAGAACATGCCCCATCCCTGTATTGCACATGCAGGATTTGCTGCTGCCCCCCAGGACATGCCCCATTACCTGCATTGTACATCCAAGACTTAATATGCTACAGCCAGGTACTAACCCTCAGTACTTACTCTCTTGTGCAAAAAACAGCAGCCTTCCATGCTGACTCTCTCGCGCTCCCCATGCACTGTTCATTTTTACCACAGGAGTCCTTCCCAGCCATCTAAGGAATAGTTGTGACCATGCATTCATGTCTTGTTTTGCTTTGTTCCATAATGAAGTCAGATTGCTTTTTATCATTTGTTCTGGGTTCTTGTGTAGATATACACCAAGGTATTGAATTGTATCTTTTCTCCATTTGAATGGGTAGGTTCATTGTAAAGTGGCAAGTGTACTGGATTAAATATAAAAGGTAGTGCCTGTGTTTTGGTAGTATTTACTTTCTGGTTGGAGACTTCGCTGAAGTTTTTCAGTAGGGTGTGAAGATGTGGAAGGTAGGGTGTGTTTTTCAGTAGGGTGTGAAGATGTTCAGCATCAGTTAACGTAATAATAATATCATCTGCAAAACAGACCTAGCTTAGTAAAGTTTTTTTTGAATAGGGGAAACCTTTGATTTTGGATTGTGATTGTATGGCTTGGTCTAACAGTTCCAGAGCGAGTACATATAAGATGGGTGATAGTGGGCAACCATTTCTGGAACCGTTGGTGGGCAAAGGCTTAGATAGAAATCCTGCATAAGAGACTTTGGCAGATGGGGAGGAATATAGCACCCTCCCTGCTGTAATATATTCTAGAGGGAAGTTAAATTTATTTTGGACTGCTTTTAAATAGGCCCAATGAAGGCGATCAAATGACTTTTCCGTGTCAATCACTACAATCAAGCTTGGTGTTTTATGCTTATGGGCAGCAGCAATGATATTAAAGAATTTTCCAGTATTATCAGACGCCTGGCATCCACTCACAAACCCAACTTGGTCATAATGCAACAGCTTAGGAAATAGGTGTTTGATGCTATTAGCTAAAATGTTTGCATATATTTTAACATCTAAATTTAATAATGAGATTGGAGGAAAATTAGGGCACACAGCTGGGGGCTTACCAGGTTTGGGTATTGTGGTGATGTGGGCTAAGAGCAAATAGTTAGGGAATTGGCCTTTTCCCATACATGAATTGTATAGTTTGGTGAGAATGTTAGTGAATTTCTTATAGTAGGTGTTGGAAAATCCATCTGGACCAGGAAAAATACCTTTTTAACCGAAGATCTAAGGTCAGGGTTAGCATTAGGGTAGTGTAAGGGTTAGTGCTAAGGTTAGGTTTAGGGTCAGATTTAGGGTTAGCGTTGGCGTTCACTGTAGGAGAAAATGGTTAGGAAAAAACAATACACTTCTTTCAATTATTTACCAATAAATTGCAAAAAACAACAGAAAATCATGTAAACAGGATATTTCTAAACTCAGGACAAATATAAGAATCTATTTAGCAGTTTTGTTTGTTAGTGTTTATAGATGTGTAAAAGATTTCTCATGTAATAGTTAGAAAAAGTTTTTCATATTTTATACATTTTTCTAGTAAATGATATGATATGATCAAAATATAGCCCTTCTTCTCCTAAAAAAAACAATATATAATTTGCGTTGGTACATTAGATAAGAAAGAGGAAAAACACAAACGCTGCTAACCACAAACACTGCAGAAGTGTTAAAACACTGGTCACTAATGGATTAAGCAAAGTAAAAAATGTGTGATAAGCACAAATAGTTATGTGCTAAACAAACAAAATGTAGCATCAGGAAGAATTTAGCTCCTGTGACGGTTGCTAACAGCTTAATTGAAGATTGTATCCATGAGAGGCGTAGCTTCGATCATCGAGGACATGTAATTGCCTATAAATAAGGTAATAATTGCCTACCAAAACCTTCTGGGGTAAAATGGGCACAGCCTAATCTTTATTGAAAAACCAATAGTCATTGCATATATTTCAAAACATTTTCCAGTACATTATTCACTTTATACAATGAAGAAACACAGAACCAGTTATAACTCGCTTAACAGAAAAAGCCCCCAAACTAAGCATGCACGGGTATCCAGATGGCTGCCACATAGCATTCCACATCCTGCGCATATCCATAAGGCCTCCATAAACCTGAGGTTCAAGGTACCACTCCCCTCCCCCCTCGAACCTCCCACCAGAGTCTTGTAATGACTCTCCTCCTTTAAATCTTTAACCCCTCCTGGATACCCGATGAGCTTTCACACAAGCCCATCACCCTGGATGGGCTCCCCACCCCCCATAGAGCCACGGCTGTTTCCAACCCCTCATGAATGGGTTAAAGAAATCCAACCCCAGCTACGATGGATGCACTCCATCCTTCAAAAATAAACCTGCAGTGTCCCTTTCCAAATTGGCATGTCTCAATATGCGTTGGTACAGTATATAAGAAAGAGGAAAAACACAAACGCTGCTAACCACAAACACTGCAGAAGTGTTAAAACACTGGTCACTAATGGATTAAGCAAAGTAAAAAATGTGTGATAAGCACAAATAGTTATGTGCTAAACAAACAAAATGTAGCATCAGGAAGAATTTAGCTCCTGTGACGGTTGCTAACAGCTTAATTGAAGATTGTATCCATGAGAGGCGTAGCTTCGATCATCGAGGACATGTAATTGCCTATAAATAAGGTAATAATTGCCTACCAAAACCTTCTGGGGTAAAATGGGCACAGCCTAATCTTTATTGAAAAACCAATAGTCATTGCATATATTTCAAAACATTTTCCAGTACATTATTCACTTTATACAATGAAGAAACACAGAACCAGTTATAACTCACTTAACAGAAAAAGCCCCCAAACTAAGCATGCACGGGTATCCAGATGGCTGCCACATAGCATTCCACATCCTGCGCATATCCATAAGGCCTCCATAAACCTGAGGTTCAAGGTACCACTCCCCTCCCCCCTCGAACCTCCCACCAGAGTCTTGTAATGACTCTCCTCCTTTAAATCTTTAACCCCTCCTGGATACCCGATGAGCTTTCACACAAGCCCATCACCCTGGATGGGCTCCCCACCCCCCATAGAGCCACGGCTGTTTCCAACCCCTCATGAATGGGTTAAAGAAATCCAACCCCAGCTACGATGGATGCACTCCATCCTTCGAAAATAAACCTGCAGTGTCCCTTTCCAAATTGGCATGTCTCAATATGCACCCCCCATGTTTCCTGATAAAACTCACCATCAATTTGTTGACTTTTCCCTGACTACGCTTGACAGCAGCCAGATCTCTAGCATACTACCAAACCATCTGGGGAACCATTTCGGACCAAAGGATCCGCAAATTTAGGATAAGCTGATGTAGGCAGAGCTTATTCTGCT
Source organism: Pelodytes ibericus (assembly GCA_036172795.1). Taxonomy (NCBI): domain Eukaryota; kingdom Metazoa; phylum Chordata; class Amphibia; order Anura; family Pelodytidae; genus Pelodytes; species Pelodytes ibericus. Next base: position 75,204,757 of record CM069864.1, on the reverse strand, counting down.
GCATGAGCCGTATCAATTCCTTCTGGACCTGCATCTCCATGTCGTTAACCCCCCACCCCCCCACACATGAATGATTCAAATGTCAGGGTTAGACCCTAAGATACTTAATAACTGTAACCAAAACCCCTTTCCACAACATACCCCGTACACAAAACCACTTCAGACGAGCCTGTTCCAGCGGAAAGCCCAGTTGCAGATCACTCGTTCTAACTGCAACTCTCCTCCTGGCCCAGTAAACGCAAGAATGCCTGATGATCTGTACTTCCAAACAACATAGAGAACAACACAAGTATGCGGCAATAGCAAAACCCACAGGAACTCAAACCGAGACAGCACTGTAGAATCCTCATGCACTAACAGGGACTGCGAACCTACTGCCCATACTTCCAAGAAATCCCTCGTATGCATTACAGGACAAGCATGCTCCCTGGGAACTGGGTGAAGATCTGTCAGCTTACCACCTGCCCTAACGTCGATCTTGGAGCAGCGCAAGCAAAGCTGGAGCTGTATCCTCAGACAACCCCTTATGTGTCTTATGGACCCCATTCCCTCTCATGTACCAGTCTGTTTCTAGTTTGTCTAACTTAGTATGTAGTTCCCTTCTATGCTCTGTCCCTAGTGTTACTTAGATTGTTGACGCCATATAAATAAATGGTAATGTAATGTAATGTAAACCAGAAAGGCTCCAAAGAAAGTCAGAGAGAAAGCTGGGCCAAACAATAACTCCTCATATCTACACAAAAAAATTCCCACGATGAAGAAAGAATCCCGTGTTCCTTCAGCTGGCAAATTAAAGTAAGAAGTCTTGTCTTACCACTGTGAACTTTTCAAAGGTAATCTAGCCAATAGTGTCAAAATTGCAGCTACATTAACAGGGTAATCCAAACGGAAGAAATGGCTGCCACTCCAGTTTGTGTGATAATTGAATGTGATTTACTCATGGGGAACAATGCAACAGAGAATGGACAGAAACACTTGACACGTTTCAAGTCTACTGACTCTTAATCATAAGTGCTTATTGCCAGGGTAATATACATCTAGTCAAATCTCATGCCCTGATTGGCTTCCAGGTGTTGGCGAAACTGTTCATTGTACTGCCACCAGGAAAGCCCTCTATATACGCGGTATGCCTTCCATATCCCATCAATGTAGCAGAATAGGGAAGAGTACCGCTCTGGATGTCTCTCACCCAGTACACTAGACTGGATTCAAAAGGCTCTTAGACAGTTGCTGAAAGTCATAGGAACTTTCCATATTTTTTTCTTTCTCACCTCCTCCTCTTTCTTTTTGTCTTCTGTTTTCTTATCCTCCTTGAAGACGAAGGACTCTTCCAAGGGGTGCAAGGAAAAGAGCTTGACAAACTCCCCCTTCCGTTTTTTTTCCTTAATTTTGGCTTTTAGGGGAACCCCGAGCGGCCCAGAGAAGGCCACGTAAGAGTATTTTCATGCCAATACTGGCACTCCACCAAGTAGCTCCTCCCTATCGGCTGCTGCATCAGACTTCAGGTCAGATACACCTGCAATTGCTGCCCCTGCAACAGTAGGAGGGATTGCGGGGGCCGCGGCCAGCGAGCTTATCTTGAAAGAAGCCACATCACCCGCCGATTGCGAAGGTGTCCCGCCCACTGGGGGAACCCAGGCGGCGGCTGGGCTTGGCAGCAACCCTTGCTACCCTGTCCAAGATCGTATATCAGATAACTCCTTATGGACATCTGTTTTATCCTAATGGGACATATCAAAATGAGGTTGGTTTACTGTATGAAAGGGATGATCATTTACCGTCCTCATGGATCACAACCCCCTGATTTGGCTCAACCGGGTTGCAGTCGATAACGGCCATCTACTGTGGTGGAGTTTAGCCATAGAACCCTACAACTTCATGGTACAATTCCGACCTGGGAATCAACAGCTATGCTGACGGGCTGTCTCAACAGACTTATTTAGGTAAGTAAAAACCCAATCGGGGTACCAAGGAGTCCGTCACAGATAGATGCTGACAGATAAAGTACAGATATTGATAGAAATACTAAACTATTGGACAAAACTTGCAACCCCAGCCCACTGAGTCAGGTTAGAGAGCAGCCCAGGGGTAATTGCCCCCCTGGCTATGCCTCCCCTGAACCAAGGTGAAACCCAGGGCCACCATCAGGGGGTGACGGGCGATACACATTTATTTATTTTTTAAATGGGGCATCTGCCCAGGGCCCACTAATTCCTGGGGGCCCATGGCAGCGGCCCCGTGGGCCCCTGCCAGGCCAGCCCTATAATGGGGCAGCTGATGGCACTTTGCTGCTCAGTGCAGCAGTTTTTTTCTTTTTTCTTTTTCTGCAGCTTGATAGAAAGAGGTCTTAGTGAGACCTCTCAACTCTCCTGATTGACTGAGAGTTTATAAGCCTCCCGTGATTGGCTGAGACCTCCTTCACACAAGGAGCTCAAAGCACAGAGAGGTAAGTTAAAACGACAGTGTGTGTGTGGATGTCAATGTAAGTGAGAGTGTGTGTATGTCAGTGTAAGTGAGAGTGTGTGTATGTCAGTGTGAGTGAGAGTGTGTGTATGTCAGTGTGAGTGAGAGTGTGTGTATCTCAGTGTGAGTGAGTGTGTATGTATGTCAGTGTGAGTGAGAGTGTGTGTATATGTGTGTGATGGAGTATGTGGATAAAGGGGTTAACTTCTGTGACACTGCCTACATCTGTCTAGCACACAAGGGGTTAACTCCTCTGACACTGCCTCTGTCTAACACCTCTGACACTGCCTAGATCTGTCTAGCCACCCAAGGGGATAACCCCTCTGATACCGTCTATATCTGTCCAGCTACCAAGGGGTAAACTCCTCTGACACTGCCTATATCTGTCTAGCCATTCAGGGGTTAACTCCTCTGACACTGGGGTTAACTCATCTGACACTGCCTATATATGTCAAGCAATCCAGGGTTAACTCATCTGACACTGACTATATCTGTCTGGAATTTGTTACAGGTAATTGAAAAAAAAATCTGCCCCCCCTTCCCAATAGTTTATCAATTAATATGTGACATCCAGCGGATGCGGACCCCAGGCTTTTAGTCACATATTAATTGATAAACTATTGGGGGGGGGGGCAGAATTTTTTTTCAGTAAGGGGCCCTGAAATTTCTGATGGCGGCCCTGGCGACACCCATGCATGTTTTTCTCCATTTCCAACTTTCTATACACAGCTAATGTCCCTTTTATACTGCAAATGAAATCCTATTACTAACATTGTCATTAATAGCATTTCCCACTCCTATTCACTAATAACATTTCTCCTATTTACCTTTTCCCTTTGCCATCCTACTTCCTTTAATGGGATTATTTATTCACTTATATTCCCCCCACACACATCAATAGCCTTATCTTGAAATAAACACTAATTTGCATACATGAATTTGTATAAGAAATGGAGATGGAAAAAAATATGTAACTACTAAATTAAATTAATAAGAGAAGACAAGGTTATAAATCATCTATTCATAGGAATTAATGGAACAATTAACCAATGACATATGATTTATACTGTTTGATTGTATGACAAACCATTTAAGTAATGCTGGGGTAAAGGTGATAGAAAAACCCTTCCACCTAAAATTCAGTGGGTAGCAGAGGCATTAGCAAATACAATTCTACATATACCAAACAAGCCAGAAGGCCTGCTTTTCCCACAGAAATCACACATTCACAGTGCTATCACCACTGCAAGGGATTCTGGGGATACATATGCAAAACCAGACAACAATGAACACCTTTTGCCTCTTAATCCATTGTAAAAATGGAACCCTAGGAGCAGAGGAGTTGATAGGTCTCCAAAAGATCTGGGGCTGGAGCTCGTGGCAGATTTGATAGAAGTGGAGTAAATAAGCATGCTTAGGCAGGGATACAGACGGATATATATGATGCTAATGAACAATAGGTATACATGGGTATATATCAGGGCTCATTGAATCCCAGGCAACAGGTCACCAGAAAATTATGTGGTGCATGGGTATTGTTGTCCCTGCATGGTGCCCTCGCTGCTGGGTTCATTTTTTGGGGGGTTTTATCTAGTGGAGCGAGAGGGAGCACAACACTATAGTGTCATAGCACCAGGTGTGCTCAGCAGGGCTAGAAACGAAGATGGTCTGTGCCTGTGTGAGACACACCCCACTGTCAGACACACATACCAAGCAGGCTGTCTCACACTGACACACATAACAAGCACGCTGTTTCACATAGACACACATATCAAGCATGCTGTCTCACACAGACCAAACACGCTGTCTCACACAGACACACACACAAAGCATGTTGTCTCTCACAGACACACACACCAAGCATGCTGTATCACACAAATAAGCACTCACCAGGGCAGGTTTTGCTGCAGGGGAAAAGAATCAAAATGCTGTCTCCTCTCCCCCATGCATGCACATACATAATCACACACACACAGTCATGTACGCACTAACATAAAACATAGTGTCAGATAATCACACACAGATACGGTCAAAGATACACAAGACAGCAGTGTTTTTAAGAATTTAATATTTAAGAAATACAGCACTATATAATAAGTGTTTAAATTAAAAAAACAATAATTTAAAATAAGTAAAATAATCTGTCTTTTCCTGTCCCCGTGTCCGTCTGTCTTTACACTCCCCCCATGTCCTTCTGTCTTTTCCTCTCCCCCATGTTCTTCTGTCTCTATCCTCTCCCTTCCCATATCCGCTGTCTCCCTCCTCTACCTTCCCTTGTCAGTCTGTCTCTATTCCTTCCGAAGTCTGTCTCTCTCCTCTTCCCACATCTGTCTCTCTCCTATCCCTTCCCATTTCTGTCTCTTTTCAATCCCATGTCTCCCTCTCCTTTCCCTGTCTGTCTCTTCTCCCTTCCCATGCATGTCTCTCTCCTCTACCCCCTTTGACTGTCTCTTTGTCCCTATACCCATTCATGCCTTTCCTCCCCCTATGTCTGTCTCTCTCCTCTTTGCCCATATAGGTCTCTCTTCCTCCTCTCTCACAGTGTGCCCCCCAACCTGTTTCACACAGACACACATAACAAGCACTCCCCCCCCCCCGTTGTCTCCTCTCCCCCCGTTGTATCTGATCTCCAACCACCCTGTTGTCTTTCCCTATCCCACTCTGTTGTCTCCTTTCTCTCCCCAACCTGTTGTCTTCTTTCCCCCCACCTTGTTGTATCCTCTCTTCACTACCCTGTTGTATAAGTTTGTCTGTAGCTTTTTAAGAGCCCACACCAGCACCAAACATTCTTTTTCTACAGCTGTGTACAGAGGCATAACTAGAAACCACCAGGCCCCGGTGCATAAATTGCCCTGGGGCCCCCCGTCCCCACCATGCAACTTCACCCCAGAAATGCCACTTACATGCCTCCCAACTGTTCCGCATTGTGCAGGACAGTACTGATCTTGGTAGGCTATCCCGCTGTCCTGCCAACCTGTATTAGTTGTTGTTAGAAATCAACATCGGTATTATGCGTAATTGATTTTAAAACAAAAAAACTTTGATTAGTCTCATATTAAAAAATCTAGTGAAAAACAAGATATAGTGTATAATATACATGTAAAAAAATCATGAGGTAACAAATAAAAACCAATGCTAGGTCAGCCTAGCTCAACCTGGTGCTAAACAGGCACAATAGTTATATGCTGTTATACACACCCCAGACATAGGTGATATTAGTATAACACAACAAGGGATTAATCAGTCTGGGGATCATTATAACCAAGACTCATAGTTGCCAACATATAAAAAAAAAAAATCCAGGGACACTTCGCAGCCCAGCTTCTATTTACTTACTTTAAAATTGACCACACCTACTGTCAAAAGCTCCGTAAAAAAAAAGCGCATAACCTTATTGTCACAGTGTAGATTATATCACCAAGTTCCCACCAACATTACCATGCATCCATGGTATACAACAGATACATTTGCAGCACAACATCTACATCTGGCAGGTGTATTTTATCACATTTATATGAAATATAGTAAGACCTTGTGCAGATGTGCTTCAGTCAGATAGCTGTATATACACCATAAAACATACATCCGTATGAATCTACCACTTCTGCTGGAAAGCTATTCCATCCATCCACTACCCTCTCAGTAAAGAAACACTTTATTTAGTCCCTGGCCTTATCTTATATCTAGGATAGCCTTATGCGTATCCCGTGCATACTTAAACTCATTAAATGTATTAACCTCTACCACTTCTGCTGGAAGCTATTCCATGCACCCACTACCCTCTCAGTAAAGTAATACTTCCGTTAGTGCCTGGTCTTATCTTATATTTAGGAATAGCTGTATGCCTTTCCCATGCATACTTAAACTCCTTAACTGTGTTTACCTTTACCACTTCTGTTTGAAGATTATTCCATGCATCCATTACCCTCTCAGTAAAATAATACTAAGTTTCTGACCTCCACTGTATTAACCTCTACCACTTCTGCTGAAAGGCTATCCCATGCATCCACTACCCTCTCAGTAAAGTAATATTTTCATTATTACCTGGCCTTATCTTATATCAAGGATAGTCTTATGCTTAGCCCATGCCTGCTTAAACTCCTTCATGCCTGCCAGAACATACCACAGGGTCACTTTGTCCAACTGAACTGCCCCTGCAGAACATGCCACAGTGTCACTTTCCCCAATAGTACATGTTTTTTTTTTAAAGGGGTCACAGGGGTCCCGACGGCACCCGAGCACCCTGGAGGGAATACGTACCCCACTTCTCCCGGTAGAAGCTTTCTACTGATGTAGGCGACGGAGTGATCACAGCCTTCGGGGCCCTCGTAGCTGAGCACAGCTGCCAGTCCGAACATTGAACGCATCTGTGTGAACACAGAAGTATTTAGAGGGGTCAGGGACTGTGAGGACAGGAGAAGAGATCAGAGCTTGTTTGAGGCTTTGGAAAGTGGATTCACACTCTGGAGATCATAAGACTTGTCGGGAAAGATTTTTCTTGTTCAGGTCAGTCCGAGGAGTTTTTGTCCGAAGAGGGGGTCAGTTTGTGACAGCCTCCGGGCGCTGTTGTCCACTACCTACACGGTGGCTGAGGTAGGAAACCTCAACCATGCCCACACTACACTTCTCAGGTTTGAGCATCAAGCCAGCTGCCTGTATGTGGTCGAGAACAGTCCCTAGGTGGAGGAGATGTTCATCTCAGGTCTCAAAATATATGGCTACATCATCCAAGTAGGCGCACGCATAGACTTACAATCCATCTAACAGTTGGTCTATCATCTGCTAGAAGGTACCTCGGGCTCTCTGGTCTAGCAGTTTGTCTACTCGGGGCCTGGGGTAAGCATTTGTTGTGGTCAGGTCATTAAGTCTGCGGTAGTATATGCAAAACTGCTTGGATCCGTCCTTCTTGGTAACCAATACTACCGGGAGGCCCAGGGGCTATGGGAATGTTCAATGACTCCTAGCTCTAGCATCTCCCTTAACTCCACTAACATCCCCTCTCGGACTGCCTTGGTGGCATGGCAGGCGGCTTGTCTAAGGGGTGACTGACCCAGGGTCTCAACCTGATGGACCACTATGTTAGTGTAGGGAGTAGAACATGTGTTGACGTTGCTGAAGGTTTTTTGGTGAATTTGAGCTGTCCCTAACAGGGGATCAATCTTTTGCAATTGCAATTGGTAACACTGATCCAAGAGCTGAGTGATCACCTCCTGGGGGGATTTGAACCATAGAGAGCCAGGCGCCGCTGGACCTCTTTCTGCACCTCCCACATATTGGTGGCCACCTAAGAAGAGTTGCTGATCAAGTTACCTTCCATTATTTCGGCAATCAGGACAGCCTTAGACTTGTAACTGGCAGAACATCCCCAAGCTTCAAGCAGATCCTTTAGGGTGTTGCACTTTAGTCCGAGGTACCACTGACCCATTTGTGGCTAGTCTTCTAGGTCCCGGTGTTGGTTTGGATGTCCCAGAGCCAAGGGTACTAACCCACCGCTGCCACCAAAAGGGATGGACTCCTTGGTACCCCGACTGGGTAGTGGGTACCTTCGTCAGTACTACAGAACCACGTCCTGGGAAACCCCACAATAAAATCCACGAATGTAGACCCCAAGTACCAGGCAAGACCAGTATAGAGGTTTTAAAACAGAAGAACAACTAAAGATCTAGATAACACTTTGATTAAAGAATAGAAACATAATTGGAGTAGGACCAGACACAGTTAATCCATTTAAACCATGGCACCACTGGACAGCTAACCAATCACACAGGGAAGGACAATTATACAGTACACACAACATGAACACAATATAAACAGTAGTTATATTCACAGGGGTTCCGTGACACTATCTTTGTCTATCTCTGATGATAACGAGTTGCAACATGGGCCACTAAATTTATTTCCCTGCCACAGGTTAAAAATTGCCAGCCCTCCCATGCCTTGGATTCTATGAAATCCTTGAGGAATGCTTGAAAGTTGGATCTATAGTTATAATAGGCAGGAAGAAGGCTAAGCCAAAACAGGCTGGGGAAAACAATTAAGCAGAAAAATAGGACAGGGAGAATAACTGAAGAACATAGGAGACATATAAAGACAAAGAGATATAAATAGAGCATATAGGTAATCCAAAAACATGCTTATATGTAGCTGGGGAAGCATACCCCAGGAAACACAGAGCAAAAGTGTGAAGCAGCTTAAATAGGCAAGGATGTCAATGAGACATGGAAAAAGACAACTTGTCCATGGCTAACCTGAGCTGAGGGCTGAAGCCTGACAAGTATTTAAAATACTAAAAGAATTTAGCAGCCAGAGCATGCGCTACATTTACTGGGGTAGAGTCAATGGCCCACATAAAAAAAAAAAGTGCTATGAGCGGGATATTACGGAACATTTTCAATTCAATACTCACCACTTACGAAGTTAACTAGTTCATTAAAGTCATAAAAATGAATTACCGCCCGCTAGCAATTACCGCATCCATTAATAAAAGCCCTATACCTACAATGGATATAACCGCAACCGTTAAGAATAGGATTAATTAAGCCTGAAACGTACTTCACCACATGGTCAGTGATTAAATGATATGAGGTAACAATTAACGAGTACATTAATGAGAAATCTAACCCTTTAAATTAATGCTATTTTAACCATGACTTAATTGATGACATAGTGTAATGAGATTTGACAGTAAATGCATTAATTAGAAAAGGAACAAGAAACATGCATTTACTGTCAATTCTCAATACACTGTATATAGATCATATGAACTAATTATTCATTCACACTACACTACATTCACAAGTATAGCATTGTTAATGTGCTATTGTCCTCTGCATTAATCTAACTGTAATGGCACTTCAACTCTGCTTAATCCTCTGCATGATAGGATTTGATGAGCAACAACAGTGGAATTAACACTACAAGTTAGATGCCCCCCCCCCCCCCCCCCCCCCAACGCTTCATGATTGTCTCCTTCGTATCAATGATGTTTGGCCAAATCCTTTGCCTCTTAGCTCCTTTTGAGTTTGCAGTGTGCCTGCCAAATAGGGCAGTGCTGTGCCTGACTATCCGTGTCACCAATTGCAAGTTCTACTCATAGGTAAACCTATGGGACAGCTGCCTCTCTCCTTGAGGCTGTCCTTCCTCCTATTCACTGCTGTTATTGACCTCCTCTTCTTCTGAATAGCCAATGGCTCTGGGTGGACCAGATCCCTGCGCTGGACTAGTGGTGGTGGATGGGCATCCTTGTCCCACCACCCCCTCTGCTAGAGGATCCTGCCTGCATCTTTCCCCCCTCAGCAGAGTGGCCTTGACTCCTTGGCTTCATCCCCTCTTTAGCCAACTCACCTCCTCTCTCCTGACTTCCAGCATTAATGTTTAGTGATCTCTAATTCGGCGGTCCCCATTGCCATTGAATTGTACACTATTCCAAAGTGAATAGCATTCACGGATACAGTAATAGTGGTGGCCTGTAAATCTACCCCATTTACGCATTCATTAAATATAAATTTGAAAAAGGATGTGCTAAGAGATATGAAAAATGAATATCGATTTGAATGAAAAGTCGACTATTCAGGCTTATTGATCTAAGCATGAGCTTGAACAAATACTATGTCCTCTAGATAGGAAGAATACATTATCTATTGTTTATTTTCATCTTTGACAAAGCCTTTAAAACAACGACAACTATCACAATTAAAGCCGTGTCCCTACAGATATAAAAGGAATGTGAAAACGTGAAGGATAAATCTCTCAGTGACCTAGCTATTCCATGGTGTTCCAAATAACAAATTAATTGACCAGGTCACATAACTGCCAATCTATCCACTACTAATGGTGGCTGGAAGAAATTCTTATTTAGAACCACTGGTTATTAGAAAAAGTTAGCAACAACAGAACCATTTGTACAAAACTAGAAAATGAAGCTGTAAAAAATAAAAAAAGACTTATATTACACAAAAACATATATCCATTTAAGATCAATGTTGATGGGTTCATACGAAATTCCTAATATTGTACATATACAGGCGTATCCAGTGATTATCAGTATTGGCAAGATTATGACTTTCTCAGGACAGGAAATCTGTTGAAGAATAGGAAAGTTACCACTTCCTTCCAGAAGTTTGGGGCCACTTCGAAATGTTCTTGTTTTTAAAAGAAAATTTTGTCCATTAAAATTACATTGATTGGATCAGAAACACAGTGTAGGCATTGTTAACCCCTTAACACACCTGGACATATCTATATGTCCTGCAAAGCATGGTCTTTGAGGATCATGAGGACGTATACATACGTCCTGAGTTTTAATGTAGCTTTGCGCTCCTTAGCACAACGCTACATGCGGCAGTTACTCTCAGAGGCTGCTTCGGATCTGCTTCACTCCCTATGCTTTAAAGGTGTTGCATGATGCCTCGGCATCATTGCAACACCCATTTTCTGCCCTCCAGGGCACTGTGATCACCCGGTGAACACAGGTGCCATATTAAAGAGGAGCTGGTCTGTTACCAGCAGAGAGCAATGGAAGTTATAAAAAAATCTCTTGTGTCGCTCTGAAATTGTTGCTTAACTGCCCATAGAGGGAAGGTGGGTTAGGGTTAGTACAAGGGTTAAGGGGTGGGGGTAGATGTAGTGTTAAATTTAGGGTTAGGGTTGGGGTCAGAAGGTCACTGTAGAGGAAAATGGTTAGGAAACAAAAAAACACTACTATAGGTTATTGCTCTATTACTTGAAATAAAACACAGAACAACATGGAAACATTGGTATTTCTAAACTCAGGACAAATATAAGAAACTGTATAGATGGGGTATTTTTTACCGTTTGTAAGTGTTTTTTTTTTTTTAAATCAGGTCAAAATTTAAAAAGTGTTTTTTGGGTCATATTTTTGTCATATTTTATATTTTTTAATAGTAAATTATATCATATGATAAAAATAATAGTATCAAAACAAAGTCCCATCTGTCCTAAAAAAAAGTATATACAATTTGCGTGGGTGTACTGAACATGAAGAAAGAAATCACAGTTAAGCAAATGTATGACAAAAATAATGGAATTCTGGTCTTCAAGGCACATCAATTGCAGCATCGAATTCTAAGGGGTCACTAAGGGGTTAATGTTTTAGATTAATTTTGTGGGTGGAAATGGCTTATTTTTAACCCCTTTGTGACGCTAGGACATATCAATAGATATGAGTGAATTTGTTATTTAAATAATAAAACATGTTTTTTTCATTTCTAAGGAATACTGTCAGGGCCTTTACTAGGTCCGGTAAGAGTTGCAGTGCAGGGATAGATGAGGAGTCTGGTTGCATATTGTTATTCATTGTGCAGGGTGAGAACAGATATAGAAACACAGAAATAAGGATTGGAATAAGGACTGAAGCAAAGATAAAAGGGGACTTTAGCAAGGGACTGCAGAATAGAATAAGTTTTTTAAAAGGAACTGAAGTATAAACAAAGAGCTTTAGCAGGGACTGTAGAAAAAGCAGAGGTAGTGGTAGAGAAAGTTAAACAAGGGGTGAGGCCTTAGGTAAGGGTGAGACCTGAGAAGGGGAACTTGGCACCCTAGAGAGGGTGACTAAAGCAGGAACACCCTAGAGGAGGTTACTAAAGCAGAAACACCCTAGAGAGGGTGTCTAAAGCAGGAACACCCTAGAAAGGGTGACTAAAGCAGGAACATCCTAGAGAAGGTGACTAAAGCAGGACCACTAGGTTACTAAAGAGGAGTGGGCCACTTAAGGGAACAGCTTAGCTGAAGTAATATTGCTGTAGCCAAATTGTCTCAGGAGATGTGAAATACATCCCTTGGCTGTTTGAGCCTTCCGGGTTCAGTTTCCCAGTTCCTGGACAGGGTAGAAATTCAAATGAACTTTAGCAGAGGATCATGAACAGAAGAAGTAGCTATGATAAGTCAACCCATATTATATGGGTGTGTTGCAAAGGTTAACAAGCCCACCTGACATCAACAGAGGGGAAGACATACAAGCAAACAAAGATAGGGTAACATCTAGAGGAGGAAGGAGATATATAAACACAAAAATTAGGACCTTTAAATGCATGAGTCGGGAGGTCAGTGTAAGAACCCTTACAAATACAGAAATGCCACAAGTAAAAAAGACACACATTTTGAAAAAGACGTAAACAAAAAGGTAACCATTACTAAAAGCTTCACAAACAAATTGGGCTGACACTATATTGAGTACAAATAAGATAACACCTTAATATTGACTCCAAATATTGGTAAATTTCACTACATTTTCTTCAATATGGCAAACAGTCTTTTTTATTGACCCAGTGATGTGCAGCCATACGTGACAAATATGTTGTCTTTAGATGTAATAGACATTCTGTCCAGTTATACATGTCAGTTTAGTTAGAATAATTTTATGCTTTGAGTGAAAATTTGGTCATGTGTACCAAATATATATAAATAATAGTAATTATTTGTAGTATTTTCCTTCTTAACGGCCTTTAGTGTACACCATTGAATCCATTGCTGCTGATACAGATGCTACTTCTACTCAATGTAATGATATTCATTCTATCACACTTGGAAGGATAAAGGGTTGAGCATGCTAGGGATTGAGCTTGCAACCAAGAGGCAGGGATGGTAGAAGTCTTCGTACAAGTACACCAATGTCTGTGCAAGGTCTGTGAAGGTCCATTGAACATCATTAAATTGTCCGTCACAAAGTTCAGTAAATCGTCCCCATGATCAATAGGGATGCCTACCATGGCTCAGAAGTTGGAATAGTTTCTACAGTCAGAGGATTTACGTAGTGAGCTATGTCACCAGTTTGAAAATTCTGACTCAGTAAACCCTCAAAACTAATTGTCCAGTCAAAAGGGATTTATTGTCTCTATTAATATAGGAACCAAAAAATATCTGATGTAACATTTCTGATGTTCAGTCTTGGAAGTCAACTTGTAATGACTCTTTCCTAACTGTGGTAGACAACATTTCATACTATTAGTTGGATTCGTCCATTGTCTTCTGATTTTTTTCTATATCTCTACATATGTGTGTATTTATTGAGATCGAGATAGACAGAGAGGAAGATAGTCCACTGCATTTGGTGAATTACGATATTATATAGAATTTCTCTGTTCTAAGTAATTCGTCTATTCGTTAATAAAGGTTAAAATAAATGGCTAACATTTGTGTGTGTTTTTATTTCTTTTTTTTGCACTAGATCATCATTCTAGATCCAGTGATTAAATGTCAATATTTCAGTTTATCTTCACAACTGAATGTATGTGAAATGTGTGTCTTTTTTGAATTATTGATAGAAATTTTGATAGTTTGTGTAAATATGTCAAAATGTCAAATATTATATATATACATATATATATATATACACATACGTTTTATATAAGATATTTCTGTACATTCAATGAATGGAGATATTATATACTTCTGTGATTTCTACCCATTAGTTGACAACAGTCACAGCAAGAGACCTAAATGTTTATTTTTTTTGCAATATACAATACAATTGTAATATTCTTATTCACACAGTTAGTTAGAATTAATTTGTATTTAGATAACATTTAGTAATTAATGAAAAAAAAAAGATCTATTAGTATGTTTTAACAACCTATTTTATTTGAGAAAAAATGAATACAGTATATATATATATATATATATATATATATATATATATATATATACACACACACACACACACACATTGATTAAATAAAAATATATTGTATATCAGTCCAAAAAATTAGTCCACTCACTTAATAATAATAATAATAATAATAATAATATATGAAATCTATAAAACTTTATTAATGGTTAAAACATAACATCAACAATTCCATCCACAGCATAGCCCTTTGTCATCTTGACAAAAGGCCACACTGTGGACTGAATCATTGATGTCATGTCTTAAGCCTTAATAAACTACACTCATTTTTAGGATTGAATAGATATCCAGTTGTCTGTGGAAGCACATTTGGAATTAATCATTGAGGCTTATTGCAGGACCTGTGTGTGTGTATATATATATATATATATATATATATACAAATATATATATACACACACACATGTGTGTGTGTATACATATATAGAAAATTTCATATATATATATATATATATATTACCAGTGTTTTTGTTTGTTGTGTATGAATACTTATATCACTAAACCTAACCTGAATTTCATATAATTTTAACAACAAGCTTTCAAGAGTAAAAACAAGTCAGATTTAAATGTATTGTACATACATTTGTATTGAAATTGACTTACATTTCTAAAGATATAATTATTATTAATAATTTACAATAAAAAAATATAATGCATTTCTATACATATTGTAAATGTTGCAAATTAATACAAATCCGCATTAAACACAATTTAATGTATAAATTATGATGCAAAATATTATGCATACACCTTCAGGACAGCTTAGCCATGGAGACAATTTTACAATGAAATAAATAATTTGAGTTCATCTAAGTAAACATTCAAGCTACACACCTGTCTTGGAATGTTACTATATCTCCACTCTTCTGTAGCTCTGCTCTATTCTAAATTAAAGTGCAATGAGCTGCTGCTACTAAGAAATGAATACATATACAATAGTCTGAAAAAAATGTTTGTGTTTTGTATAATATTTATTTATATGATTTAAATACCTCAAATGTAGCTATATATTTGAATTTATCATGCCTTTAGCTGCTCACATACTAAGGGGTTAACTATCCGCAGAGAATATTCCAAGAAACACTGATATATTTGTGGACTGTGCTGCACTTATTTTGTGGTTTTAAAACAGTGACAGTTTACTGCTATGACCAGGTTCAGTAAATATATCAAAACTCAATCTGAATTTCACATTTAATAACATTCATTGCATGCTGAATTAAATTGCTTATTATTAAAGCCAGACACAGTGCCAATGATATATAATGGTAAATGGAGTCAATGGATAGGTATTAAATTGAATTATGCATTCCCTTAGCCACACATGTGCAAATATCTGCATATTACACAAAAACCCTACAGTCCTACAAATGCAAAGTTAGAATTTTATTTTTATTTTTTAGACTTCTCTTTTGAGTACTATTGGTTGCTATCCATCTACAAATTACTATTTTATTCATGGTTGTCAAATAAATAAAAAAAAAGTTATAAAACAATTAATTACAAAAAAAAGAAAGTCCGGGAGAGAGGATAATAGGTCTCCCTGTGTTAGCGTTGCTGGATATGGATTGATTTAATATATATATTTACTTTTTTCTATAAATTGAGTTTTTTTGTGCATTGTATATACCAGAATAAATTGAACTGGCTCCTATCATTTCTTAGCAGAGAAAAATGCAAGTGTTAAAATACTATACATCTATATTTTGATGCATGCAAGTAGAGAGTAATAGGCACCAGTCATTTTGTTTCCTTCTCCCTGAAATTTACCAGCTGACTCCGGTATTCTATGTTTTTGCATATAGATATACATATGTTATCAAAGAATACAAATGTGGTATGCAGTGTAGTCCTCCAAAGTTTTACCAATGTGTTATTTTATTCATTTATTTATATAGTGGTTCAAAAGGAAGAATTGATTGAGATCAAGTTCAGAATTACAATTTAATACATTTCAATTGTCTATTTTTTTTTTTTAAAACATATTAAAAAAAAATACAAAATGACTGAAAAACGTCTAATAAACGTAAGAGAACCGAAATACGGATTTAATTTGAAATGGGCAGACAATTTGAACACCACATATTTTCTATCCAATTCCACAGGATTTTCACTATATTTGTTATTAATAAACTCATTTGAGAACTGAATTGGTATTTAAATTTAACAGACTCTTAAATATGGATGCATGCTTTGCTGTAGCGGTTGCATTTATGGACTCATTTTGGTTAGTGCACACCTAATAGACCAAATAAAGTATGTATTTGTTTGCCATTTCTAAATATGATAGCTAATTAAATTCACCCCTTATTAAAAGCACCTTATGTGTATACCCAGAAATATTTAATATTTATTTTTTTCATCTAGTCAGTGTTCTAGAAACTATCTTTCTATCTATCTACTATACTGTATATCACTGTCTATATGTAGATACATATTTACAATATGGCATCTTACAACCAGAGATCTTCCACAGAGATGCAATGGAAGTGTGTATACGCATGTGCACTGAATCATCAACGTGTACATGCACATTAGGATTTGCGAATTACATACTGCGCATCAATGCGTTCCACACATAATACCTAGTATTTGCCCAGTTTATTTTCAACAGAACTGCCTGTGCTCGATTCTGAGAGTACAGCATAAATGAACACAGAAAAATAACATGGTTAAACCAAACAAGGGGGGGGGGGGGGGGGGGGGAATAGCTAGACCTCTGATACTTAATATGATGTTATACAATAGTTCACCTAGGGTTTTATTCATGAAAGAGAGAATTACATGGAATTAAGAAGGAAATTAAACGGAATGAGAGAATGTTTCATTCTTGGCTACTTTGGCCTTAAGTTTAAAATTCACTGCAATTCTCTCTCCCCCCCCCCCCCCCCCCCCCCCCCATCAATGTGCTGCAAATACCCTTCCTATCTGTCTGTCTACCTACTCACATATCTATCTATCTATCTATCCATTTAGCAAACAGTTTTTTTAAAATGTATCCTTTCTCATTAATATTTTATATATGTTTATGGTGCCAAATTATTGTTAGGTATTATTTGACAAACAAATAAACAGAGGGTTGACATAATACCTAACATCTGTGTTTAATAGTGCATTGTGCATATTTTTGCATGTGCGTTTATGTGCATATTCAGCATTATGCTTAGCTGTGTGTATACATTTGTATACTTTTATGTATGCATATACATAATCTTATATATACTACCGTTCAAAGCTTTGGGGTCACTTAAGAATTTCTTTGTTTTCCATGAAAACATACATCAAATGAGCCTCGAATAGGAAATACAGTCAAGATGTTTTAAAATGATAAACTTGGATTTGGATGGACTTGCCACTGGAACACAGGAGTGATGCTTGATGATCATGGTCATCTGTACCCCTATGTAGATATTCCATTAAAATCACTAATTTCCAGTTACAATAGTCTTTTTCAACATTAACAAAGTCTATACTGTATTTTGGATACTGTTTGATTAAATGTTTATTTACAAAATTAGCTTTTCTTTCAAAAACAAGTGACTCCAAACTTTTGAACAGTAGTATATATATATATATATATATATATATATATATATATGTGTGTGTGTGTGTGTGTGCGAGTATAAAAGGAAAGTATACAAATGGTTATACATAAAGCTGAAAATATACACACACACACACAGATATATGCTTTTATACATAAAAGCAGGGCTCTCTGCCTCATGTAACAGTCTGCTCTGTACCTAGCACTATGTAGTAAATTGCTGGTGCAATATCAAGAAAAGTTAATGTAGTGTAATATATCCACTCACACACACACATATATATATATGTGTGTGTGTGTGTGTGTGTGTGCGAGTATAAAAGGAAAGTATACAAATGGCTATACATAAAGCTGAAAATACACACACACACACACACAGATATATGCTTTTATACATAAAAGCAGGGCTCTCTGCCTCATGTAACAGTCTGCTCTGTACCTAGCACTATGTAGTAAATTGCTGGTGCAATATCAAGAAAAGTTAATGTAGTGTAATATCTATAATTATATATATATATATAATTATAAGTATAGTAATATATATATGTGTGTGTGTGTGTGTGTGTGTGTGTGTGTGTGTGTGTGAATATATTACACTACATTAACTTTTCTTGATATTGCACCAGCAATTTACTACATATATATATAGTTTGTATTATTATATGTGTGTGTGTATGTAAATATATCCACTCACACACACATATATATATATATATATATATATTTTTTTTTTTTTTATTATTATATGTGTGTGTGTGTGTATGTAAATATTTGTAACCACTATTATAATATAAGGGTCATCTTAATAAAGAGAGAATTGCAGGGAATTAAGGCAGGAATTTCAAACTTAAAACCAAAGAAGCTGAGTTGGAAAAAATTCTCCCATTCAGCTGCGTTAGATAATTTTGTCCAACTTGGCTGCATTGGTCTAAATTCCCATCTCAAATCCCTGCAGTTATCTTGTTACAGAGTAGACCCTATAATCTTTTATATATGATAGATAGATGTTTATAAAACAGTGTTTTGTTTTTTAATGAAGTGATAGTTTCTGATACATCAGTATATTCTTCCTATTTAGGTTATTTTACATTGCTACCATTTGTAATATCTGTATGAACTCTAAGATATCAACACTATACTATAGAGTAATGTTTCTTACTCTACTATATAAGTGAGTGTGTGTGTCTTCTGATATGCAGAATATGTTTGTGAGTTATAAAATAAGATACATACCTGTTTATAGCTTTCACATTCTTATGTGTGTATATTATGTATTATTGGACTTGAACAAGTGAATTCTAATCTTAAAAGTGTAATAAATAGATCGCATAGTAATACATATAGAATTTCATTTTCACTCTTAATGTGGGCAGAGAACGAACTTTTTTTTAATGATCACAATCAGATATTAAAGATACGATGGTGGGCTTTTTTAATTGCTAAAAATTAAGCCTGCACATTGAGAAATAGTTAAAACATGAGAGATTATACTTAAAAAAAAAAAAAAAAATTGGTTGGGCACTGTGTCAGTTTTAACAGTCTTTCAAAGGAAAACTCCCCCATGTTTAATCTCATTTCACCCCTGCCAAATTCTGCACCTGTGTTTTGCAATTAAAAAAAAAAAATGCAGGACATTTCCACATCTGGGTTAACTGTTTTTAAAACAACTTGGGGTTCTAATTCGATTCTGATTAACCCTCCGAGGAATCTATAAATTCCAGTAAATCATTTCTGCTTCATCTAACACTTTTCAGGCTGTATTTAAAGAGCGTCAACCTATAATAATAATAATAATAATAATAGTAATAATAATAATAATAATAAATACTTTATACTAATAATGCATTGGCTGATTTGTTTTTTTTGAAAGGGCTGACCCCCTCCCCAATTTAAATAAAATGTAATAAGACCTAATTGCCATAACTAATGATAATATAGATAATAATAGTAATATTAATGATAATAATTATAAAATCTGTTGAACATAATGGACTTTAGTATATATATATTTTTTAATCGGAATCTGAATTAGTTTGTTAAATCGCTAGTAATATTAACGTTAATTTTGATAACGGTAGAAAAATTACTAATCGATAGACAGTGGGGGTTTCTTATAATTATTATTTAGTTTATTATTTTTTTTGTAAAGATTTTCATATTTTATATAAACAGAATATAACACAAGTAATTTATATATTTAGTGGTCATTCTTTGTGCTTATCAAACCGTTTAATGATAACCCAGGCATCCAAAACACCAATATAATAATACAATTGTACATTGAAACACTTTTTCTAATAAACTCGCTTACCTTTCTTGAGAATATAAAAAAAATAGTGTGTATCCAAATTCCTGTTGGCGAAATTCAACTTGTTTGGCCTGAGAAGTATATTTACTTTGAAACTAGTGTATCATAAATTTAGATACAGAAGTTTAAACAAATCCTTAGATTGTAGGTCTTGCTTGTAGCCGCTTACAGTGTGGGAGAGAATTTAATTCCCTGCTCTCCTATCCTTGGTAGAGCTGGCTGCGGATTGTGGAAAAGGAATATTTGTCCCGTTTTTATCTAGTTTTCACTCCTTTCACAATTTTTTATTCCTTTCTACATGGAACAGCTTGGAAATCTTAAGATTTCCCCCCCCCCCTCCCTCTATTCTCAAAGGGACACAGCTTTCTAAAAGCCCTGGCAATGCCAGTCGTCTCCTCACTCACTTTTTTTTTATCTTTAATTTCTAAGCTTTTGTTGTGTTATATTAAAATTCTTGAGAAATCCCAGAATGTTCTGTATTTTATACCGGTTTTTTTTTTCTGTACAGATTGCGTCTGAATAAAACTTTCCTACCCACATTGTATGAAGCCTCAAAGCCATAGAAACGAATAATAAAAGTAACAGAAGGCAAGATCGTTTTTAAATAAAAGATTTTTTTGGAAGGGGGGGGGGGGGGGGAATCATTTGCTCTCAATTAAATTTAAATGACTCTCCCAAGCCTCTTCTTCGAGGGACACATGAGACAAATTAATAGTTATTTAAGTGCTATACATTACATGTAATTATGTATATATGTATAAATAATTAACAACAACTCACATAGGTCTTATGCAATAGTGCAGTGTGAATAACCGCTTGTATATTGTCTCTGCCATGCAATTACTGGAATAAGTAAATGCGGGTGATTATTTTTGTTGATTCGCGTTTTATTTAATTTGACAAACGATAAGTTTAGGTATATTTTGTATAAGAGACTTGTTCAGTTTTGCAGTAAATTTTCGAAAGAATTTTTCTCATCTAATATTTATGTTCGAAAAAATACAAATTATATCAAATGTTTACATAATAAACAAATAAAACATGTTTTCATTCTATATTATCACAGCGACTATTACTTGTCGAACGATTCCACAAAATAGGTAGACACTCAGTTATATGCAAGATTGTATTTATGTATATATGCGTATATACCAAAAGATTATAGATTCAAGGACATTGGCACACTATAAATTAAATAATATAGTATTAATTAATAAGTAGACATTTCCATAGTAATCGAGCTCTGAAATTATGACAATACATGTGATTTATTGAAAAAAAACCCTGTAAATATCAGACTTTCTTTTTGTCTGTGTCTATCTGTTGTCTGATAACCTATCTCCCCTAAAAACGTCATACGAAATTGTGAATCCAATAGTCTGAATTTTATTTTCGTGAAAATATATCGATATATTTAGAACCATAAGAAATTACAAAGATTAAATCAAAAATGTTTATTGAATTCTCTCTTATAATCATGCAGAGTATCATAATAAAGTACAGATAATACATGCGCACTGACTATATCTATATATCACACTATATATATATATAGAGAGAGAGAGAGAGAGAGAGAGAGAGAGAGAGAGAGAGAGAGAGAGAGAGAGAGAGAGAGAGAGAGAGAAAGAGAGAGAGAGATAAAGACCTACATAAATAATATATATATTTACAAATATATAATATAGATGTTTGCATGTGTATACAACTATGTAGTTACTATGCACATTTTATTAATATAGTAAATTTGGGTGACAAAAAATAATAAAGTTTACAAAATGCTTTGAGAGTTAATTATAAGTTTTGCAGGAATGCCCGATAAGATAGCAGGTTCCAAATTAAAGATGCAGCATCGGATAGGAATCATTCATTCTGTTAATATCTTTATTGCTTGGAAGACACACTTACATGAGAACAAGCTGTACAGACTGGGAGGTTGAATGATCATCTAATGATTATATCCGATATGCATGAGTTTTAATAATATAATAATAGAGAATTTGCTTTAACCCAGATTATTTTTTCAATAAAAATCATATAGCATTATTGTTCACTCTTATTTCTCTTGCTCCTAATCATCATTAAAAACATCATTAATCTCCTTTCTTATTAGACTCGTTTTAAATTTAATAGTAGAGCTATAAAAGCAGTGATGTCTATCTAAACGTTCTGCAGCGGTCGTCGACTCCATTTCTCCTAAGGAACAGTAGTCCACAGCTGCTTAAGGACCAAAACTTACCCAATAGCAATCAATGATTTATAGGTTTGCAAATATTTCGTCTAGTACATAAAACTGTTGCTCAAAAATTCTTGTATGGCAAATTGGTTTAAAGCTTGTATAATTGAAGAAGTAAAATGATTTTTTTATTTAAAAAAAAAAACAAAAAAAAACTTTTGTTGTTTTTGGAAGTGAACAATGAACGATAGCCCTTACAAGAACTCACAGAACTATCTCTCAGATATATTTACACAACTTGATAAAAAGAGAGGATAGATCTAATTGATCATAGGATAGATATGTATATGTTCATTAATACTGAAAAAAATATAGAAACATTTTATTCTTCTTTACTATTTACCTTGCTGCAAAATGAATCATCATGATGGGGAAATAAAGTCATTTCTACAGCAATGAAGAACGGGATGAGTTAACAGTTGCATTAGGGTTATGCCTTATAATAAATCACTAGCTATACAGTCATATCAATGCTACATTCTAGTAACTAACATTCCTAGCCAATCATAAAACACATCGGAGCCCAGCCCTTTCCTTACCCCTTTTTCATAGGTGATCTTTGAAATGTACTGTTTCAATGCTCAGAACGGTGGGCGGGGCTAGTTATAGACTGGCTCCTGTCCTTATCCATTAAATCCCTGTCCTCCAATCTGGTGTGAGACAGGGAGTAAATAGGAAGCTTCATCCAGGTACACATGGTGCATCTAGTGTCCTTAGGGTGTGAGAGGAGCAGGCAGTTAGCTGGTGCCTCATCATTACATCCCTACCAGCTTCAACAGCCAGCACAGGAAAGAACCTGTGTCAGGGACCATTACATGCTTTCTAAAGTGGAATTGGACTGCAGTACTGGGCAGGATAACAAGCTGCAAACATATAGTGGTAAGAAAGAGATTTTTCCCCCCTGGGTTCTACATAGTGGATCGAGCGATCTGTCTGTATATATATATATATATATATATATATATATATATATATATGTGTTTGTGTGTGTGTATAATACAAAACAAATGTATGTGTGTATATCTAACTATATATGTGTGTGTATATATACAAAACTATGTATGTTTGTATGTGTCTGGTATAGGGTTTAGAGTATGACATGTACATGTGTATCTAAACATGCATTACCTTCTCTATCAATGTAGATTAGTACTGTTTTTTACATTTGGGCATAGCCTAGATTTATTCATTTTTACATGTATTGCAGTCCCTTGTGTTTTCAAGATCCCAAAGACCAATGACACATTATCTTATCTGTAATATATGATTATGTAGTAAATTAAACGCTTAGATTTGATTCATTAATTTGAGATCTAATGGAAAATAAAACTTTCCCATTCTCAGTTTTCTATAATTTTTAAAAAAATGTTATTAATTGCGATTCCAACGAATTAAAATGAAAACAGCATTGCCGAGTATAATTTCATGTTAGACATATTTTTCATAGGTAGATTACGGATCCGCTCATTTTAGTCGGTAGAATAGATTAGCTATGCAATCCATATTTTATTTACAAAAAAGAAAATACAGATTTCTGTTCTTTATTTTTTATTTACTCGATGATATAGGAACAATAATTATTTTATTTGTTTTTAATCAAATGTTACAAATCGGACACAGTCTTTCTGCATTCCCTAAATCTAGAAATAAAATAATACCGAACGCTATATATACTGATTATAATGTACAACTATATGGCCTGAGACAAATTACTCTAAAAAAATCGACAAAATAATAATTAATGATTTATAATTAACTATAAAAACAACATACAGATGCGTAATACAATATGTAGATAATATATGCATCTCTTTATCTTTCTATATATTTATGTGTGTGTAAATATATATATATGTGTATGTATTTATATATATGTATGTTTGTGTATGTATACATAGTTATATATAGTATATATATGTTTGTATACATATATCCATATAAATACATACATTTGAAGAAACAGACAGAAACATTTGATAAATTATGTTATATTCATGTAATTATATATATATATATATATATATATATATATATATATATATATATATATATATATATGTGTGTGTGTGTGTGTGTGCGTGTGTATATATGAGTAGAATTTTTCATTTGCTGAAACATTTTGAATATGTTAAGGTATCAGAGACGAATATATCCAGTATGCTCTGTACAATTGTATTTAATTTATTATTGAATATCATACATCATCTACATATTTTAAGCATTAAACACGTACTTATCATGCCATTTAAATATGCTTCTATATGAATACACCTAGCTGTTACTCGTATTGTGTATAACTGGTGTCATTTATTAGTAGATAAATATGCCCTTGAATGCAGTGGGTATTTCATGTCAGTATGTGATTAGTCTGTAATTGGAGAGCCATGCTACATTTCATCCACACAATCAATTATAACATTGTCTTAGGAAGCGAATAAACGGTTCTGTGCCGTCTAATGGCTGCCAATGCCTAACTCTCTTTCTATCACTCATAGGGAGTCACAGCCAGGTGATGGATTATAGTTATGATGAAGATCTGGACGAAATGTGTCCTGTGTGTGGAGACAAGGTGTCTGGGTATCATTACGGGCTTCTCACATGTGAGAGCTGTAAGGTAAGGTTCACCTAATGCTACTCTATGACAGTGATGGTTGACTTTTGTTACTAGCTGGTTTGAACTACACGTACCATGATACGTTTGGCTGGTTGAGAGTAGTGGGAAATGTAGTCCACATCAGCAGGAATACAATATGTTACTCCTAACTGATATATGCCTATAACTAAACACCTTTCTATTGATTAATGATAACAATGCACGAATATTCATGAGTGGCTGAGCATCATGGGAAATGGAATACACAATATGTTAGAACCCAGATGCTAAATGGTTAAGCCCGCCCCCCCCCCCCCCCCCAGCTGTTTAGTGTCTAATGACAATGCACAAAGGTGGCTGAGCATCATGGGAAAAGGAATCCACAATACCCGAATAAATATGGAATCCAAATACCTGTTAAATATTATATTATTATAGGGTTATTAAACAGATTTCGGATTACCTAATGAAGGGTCCTAAAAGTTCTGGTGGCTGCTAATAATGTATGAAAATGTTATGATTGACAAACAGATTTGCAGCACTCATTAAAGGGACCCTGTCACCTAAACCCTATTTACAGTTGGAATGTAGAGCATGCATAAAGTATACATTGTGTCAGCAGGATTAAAAGCAGCTACATAGAAGAAGAACAAAATAATGTGCTTTCACTTAATTTGTTGCATGTTATTTTATTTTATTAATACATTGTGCATCTGTATAAATAAATTATTTTCGATTGAGTGATATTTTTCATATGACCACACAAGATAAAAAAAAAAATGTTTAACACACACATTTTTTCTTTGAATCCATACATTTCAATGCAATTATAAAAATTAAATATTATACTTACCCACCAAAATCTATTTACAGCATCTAGCAGAGTTTTGATTCTCTTTTCTATGTGGTAAATACATTACCTTTGATTTTGTTCTATAGGTTAAAAAAAATGTAGATTTTAGTAAATGTCAGTGCTGAGGGACCTATGTTAAGATGATAATAACATTGACCCTAATATAATAATGTAATAAAATATATATGCGTAGATATGTTCAGAGATGCAGGTAGGTAGCTTAGCATCATGCACATGGAAACCACAACTCTTTCATATATAATAGAGGATTTTGAAGTTTATAACATAATATATATAATATATATATATATATATATATATATATATATATATATTTATATATATATATATATATATATATATATTTATATATATATATATATATATATATATATATATATATATATATATAGGCTCTGTGCAGGAATAGGCACACCAATCCTTATCTTTTACTTTTACTGGATGGACAATTTAATAATGTTCTTTGGACCTTCACGGACATTGCCACGGACAATGCCAAGGACACTGGTGTCTATCCCTGCATACACATAAGGTTAAAAGGCCTTTTCTTTCTAAGAGGTCATCTAATGTTAAGTGCTTGTAGTAATATTTGTAGGAGCGGTACCAACCTGTCTCCTGTTCTAAGGATAACAAAAACATGTAATGTATTTCTAAATTCCATTTTTTTAAAATATTTTTCTTTAAATCTAGGTTATAAGAATCAAACAATATTCATAGACAGATATGTGACATGTATGAAAGGTACTTGTGATACAGTGTAAAACCACTGTT
The DNA here is from genome assembly GCA_036172795.1 of Pelodytes ibericus. Taxonomy (NCBI): domain Eukaryota; kingdom Metazoa; phylum Chordata; class Amphibia; order Anura; family Pelodytidae; genus Pelodytes; species Pelodytes ibericus. Next base: position 75,178,327 of record CM069864.1, on the reverse strand, counting down.
ATATCAACATGCATATCACTTTCATTATAACTGTTTCTGCAGTCCAGTTTAGAAACCATAGGGTCTACTCAATAAAGAAAAAACTGTAGGGAACCAAGATAGGAATTTTAAATTGAAGGCCAAGGTAGCAGAGTTGGAAAAATTCTCCCATTCAGCTCCAATGGAGATTTTTTTCTAATTTTAGCTACTTCGGCCTAAAGGTTTTATATTCCCCTCTCAGTTTCCTGCAATTCTCTTTTTATTGAATAGACCCTCGTGAAAAGGGAATTGCAAGAAATCAGGCCATAAACTGAATTTTAGTAATGGTTAAGCTGGAACATTGTTCCAACTCAGCTATTCAGCTAGTTTATCCTGACTTTTACTCTCTTGTCAATCCACAATTGTTATTATTTTTAAATATCTAGTTTTAGGGACTTTCTTTTTTTAATCCGGAAGGCCCAATGATCATCTATGTTGCATGGAATGTTCCAGTCATTTATGCAACACAGTCAGTGATTGGTTATTTAAGAACCAACTACTAAAGAATAAAATGTTAAAGACCTTCAGAGCAGGAACTAGGGTTACAAGAATAAAGGACTCAAAATGAGGAGGGGAACAGATAGGTCTGTACTTCTTCGAGATAAGCACCATATAATGCAGGTGCACTGCACTACAGGGTGTCGAATAGAGCAAAGCAGCAGTTAATAGGTGACCTGTGCTATCAGACATTTCAATTTGCCAGATGGTGAATTTAACTGAAATTAAAAAAAAAATCTTAATGTGCAAAAATGTAAAAATGAATAAAGATTAATAAATATTTAAAAACAAAACAAAAAATAATATAATTTTTTTTAATACATTAATGTTACATATATTATAGTAATAAATATAATATGATAAACAACAATACAAATCAATTTTTCATTGGTATGGTAAATGGATTTAATATGCCATTAATAGCATGTTTATTGATAAAAAAAAATGATTGTAATTTAGTATTAAAATATGCTATTATAGCATACATGGTGCAATTACCAAGCCATTATATGCCATTACTCCCATTATATGCCTCCATTACCCCCATCACCCTGATTACATGCCCCATCACCCCCATTACATGCCCCGTCACTCACATTATATGCCTCCATTATATGCCCCCTCACCACAGGACTTGTGTCCTACCATGCTGCCTGTTCGGTAGTGTAGATAGTCACTTGACCTGGCGCGTGTCTGATGTCAGAGCGCCGGGTCACATGACCTGTCATCACTCCGCCCCCTGAGAAAAAAACACACGGCAAGCCCGATCACTACGTGCGTTTTTTCACTGCAGTGTTGAGGGCTCGTTGTTGTTGCCACCTAGGATGCCTCGCAGTAAATACTGCACTAACCATTTCATGTCCACAGTGTGGATGGACATTGCTTGACAATACACCCTTGTCCACTGTGGATATGAAAGGGTACTATTGCATATGTGAGTGTGCTAGGCAGTGGTGTGAATTGAAACCACTATGCAACAGTGGTCCCTTTCCATTTGGCACATGATACCACCATTGCAATACACTCCCATGTACTAGCTTTGCCCATACACCACTTGCAAGTACAATAGTTGCTGCGGTCACCTGGGCCACCTGGAGACCCCGGGTGACTCCTGCAACCATTGTACTTGCAAGTGGTGTGTGGACAAAGCTAGATGTTCGGCTGTCAAATTTTTCTATGAACGGCTAGAATTTAAGGGCCATTCAGATCACTGAAGTGATCCGATTGGGTCTGAAACTTGGACCTCTGATTTTTTTCATAACATATCAAATCTACCTGAGTAGACACTTTAGTGTATGCTGTTTATTTTCAATCATATTCTTTTCTCACTGATAAAATTACCTTGGCATGTGAACTACTGAATAAATTGTTTCCTAATAATGTTGAGCGTGAATTCTTCTAGCCAAAGTGATGTTAGTGATGACATATATTTTATGTAAATAGCAAAATAGAATGTGTGGTTTAATAATCGAATATCAATACACTTTGATCCCTTCTGATATAGCAGTTACGAGTTTGGTTAAAATATATAAGTGAAGTGCATTCTAATAGAGATCAGCATTCAAACCTCATGCGTTGCATAAAAACAACACTTTTTTCACTACACAAAGCTAATTTTGTAGAACACAACCTGTTATTTAGGGTCTAAAATTTACATTGTGGCAATCTGCCCCTTCACTCCATAAAAGACAAAATGTGGTTTATGTGTGTCTGTGGCGTCTCCTATTTACTGTATCCCCTTGTGGCTTGGTATGCAAATTAATTTAATTGGGAAATGTGTCATGTACATATGGCTTCACAAATGATGTCATAATTAGAAGACACCACAGCCATATTTTAAACACATTTTCTAAAAATGTTTGCATTCACTAGCGATTCTACTGACATATCACAACTCGCGCATGCATGGAACTCTATCAGAAAAACGTTTCTTAAACTCTTTTTTATTAGTATAATCGAGTTAGTATATGTTAATAACATAGGGGGCTATTCACTAAAAGGTAAGTTGTGATGATGTGTACATTTTATCTCACCAATTTGCTAAAAAATTATGCAGGCACAAATCTGGTGAGCTTGCCCCACTAAGCAAACTCACCATATTTGTCCATGCACAACATAAAGCTAAATTGGTGAGATGAAATGTTCATCTAACCTACAACTCACCTTTTAGTGAATAGCCCTCATAAGGTAGAGCAAATTTTGAATATTGAGTATCGAACTATAGATGTTGCATGTGACCTTTAACATACATTCCATGCTGCTGTGGAATGCTGTTGTGCTGCTGTGGAATTATCCAATGTATTTCAGAATTTTCCAATGTGTTACATGGGTATTAAAGGGTATAAACATTGTTTATACTGTGAATATAAAATCATCTACATTATAAAAGCAAAATATCAAGCAAATGAATAAATTAACAGAAAAATGTGTTTTAAATGTGTCTGTGGTGTCTCCAGTTATGAGATCATATTGTGGCTTGAAATGTTTTGTCAATGATTATGTGGGAGAGAAAAAAATCACTCGGAGAATCTGTGCTAATGTCTCAAATATACAGTTAAAAACTGTTAGTCGAATAGACCAATCAGTTTCCGCAAGGGTCTAGGACAGTTCATTGCTGCCATTTTACCACTGACAGTTCAGCGCAGCAGCTTGAGCGCCGAACTGTCAGCACTTACAAACACAATATTAACCCCTCTAATAAATTAACCCCCCTAAAACTAACCCCGACCGTAATACTAACCCCAAACACCAATACTAACCCCTATACTAAGCCCTAATACTAACCCCGAACCCTAATACCAACCCCTAATACTAACCCCAAACCCCAATGCTAACCCCTAATGCTAAGCCTTAATACTTACCCCGAATCCTAATACCAACCATACTAACCCCAAACCCCAATGCTAACCCCTAATGCTAAGCCTTAATACTAACCGCTAATACTAATCCAAACCCCAATACCAACCCCTAATACTAACCCCTAATACTAAGACCTAATAATAAGCCTGAGCCCTAATACTAATCCTTAGCCCTAGTGGTAACCCCTAATGATAAGCCCTAATACTAACACAGAACCCTAATACTAACCATTAATACTAACCCCAAACCCCGGTACTAAAACTTAATATTAAGCTGTGATAATAACCCGGAGCCCTAATACTAATCATAAGCCCTAATAGTAATGCCTAATAACCTGAACCCTAGTACTAAGCCCTCTAATAATAACCTTCTGCGCGATCCGCGATGACCTGTGACTTGATGAACTGTCCATTACACGAGAGGCTGTAATAGCTGAAATCCTTCCATAGACTTCTATGGGAGATTTTGAGGCTACCATTCCAATCGACCAAACTCCTCCGTTTTTTTCCACTACTGTATCAGTGATATATTCTGTTCAAAACCTGCTGGAAAAATAATTTAGAATGCAAGTTTTATAATTTTGGAATTACTTTGGAATTAGTTCTTTACTACCCACAATCTTGTGATATTGTTGCTCATGGTACATTTTAAAAATAATGGTGCCATTTTAAGAATTATTTTGCATACAGCAGACCTGAATATTTGTTTGTGGCAAATTCTGATTTTTTGAAGTTTACCTTCAGTTCTCTAAATAAATAATACAAGTTTCTGGCATCTAACGTCTTTTATTAATCACACGTCATTGGCATAAAGGTCAAATACCGGACGGCATCTTCCCTGTTTAGCAAAGCTACGCTCTAGTGTATTCATTGTACCTTCGCAGATACTACATAGGCAACTTATGGCCCATACTAATGGCTCCACAAGGGTAAGAGTGGAGAGTCTATCCATGGAAATGGAAAGTGGTGCAATGTTGTAAACAATTTAAAGCTGTCTCAAAACATATTTTACTAGCATAGTCCTGCTAAATAGGAAGGTGGCCAATGTAAAAGTCTTTTACAGTTTTAATTTATCTATATCTCTATATAAACATACAATAAATATATATATATATATATATATATATATGTATATATAGCTATATTTTCACACGTCACACATCATTTTTTTTATCAATAAATGCATAATATTAATAATTCATATACCATATATTAAGACCCTAGGGTGTTAATATGAATTGCAGGCCAATTTAGCCGAGTTGGAAAAAATCTGCAAAGTAGCTGAATGGGAACATTTTTCCAACTCATCTACTTTGGCCTTAAGTTTGAAATGCTTGTCTCTTGCAGTTCTCTCTTTACTGAGTAGACCCTCATATGTGTCCTTAATGCGTAGCAATAACTATGTCTAATATTTGTATGTAATGTATATGGGTGGGACAATTTAGTAAAACATAGATTAGATTTCAGAGATAGGATTGTGACATATTGGAAGGCATTTAAAAGGACTGTTTTGCCTAATCATTGTTTTTCTCTGCATGTAGAGATTAAAAAATAATTGACAATAATCAAAGTGTTTGCAAAACTGTGAGAAAATGCCTAAATTAGCACAAGAATGTGGTTTAAATGTGTCTGTGGAGTCTCCTGCTTATGACATCACACACCTGTGGCTTGATATGCAAATGAACTAGTTTTCAATGGGAAATATGTAATTTGCATATCAGGCCTCTGATGTCATAAACTGTAGACTCCACAGACATATTTAAAAAACATGATTTCTCATAATCTAGGAATCTGCTTTTTTTAAGGTTTTAGTTTATTGGAATTATACATTCTTGCATAGGTATTGAAGCAATTTACGGAATATATAAATAATGAACAAAGATGAATAAAATAAGGATGATTCAACTGAAAAACAATGGACATTATTACTTGCAATTCTGCTTACACAATGTATAGATCATTTTCAGTTATTTTTTATTCTCTATTATTATTATTATTAATATTATTATTCTCACAGCATAAGCCGTGTTCGGGTAATACAGTCCCTTTAATGACTTTAGTAATTAATCTAATTGAATACCACACATTACAATACAAATTGATGCAACAAATGCCACCAGTAAGTGATAAGTCAGATCATTGAATGGTCCCTATTGCATCTGGGCAAAATATTAAAATGTATATATAGAAGTGGTGGAGGTAAACACAGTCAAGGATTTTAAGCATGCGTGGGATAGACACAAGGCTATCCTTGCTATAAGACCGGGAACGGGGGACTAATAAAAGTACAAAAGAAAAATTGGGCAGACTAGATGGACTGAATGGTTCTTATCTGCCGACACATTCTACGTTTCTATGTTTCTATGTAATAAATGATGTGAGTAGATAGAAAAACAGTGAAACTACTCAGAAGCCCAGCTACATGTATTGTAAAATGGAGCAGCATGTATACATACAGGAATGGTAGTGCAAGGAATGAGATTATCCAGGATGATGAAAAGTCTCATTAATATTTAATGGACATTTAAAAGCAGGTAAATAAAGCATACAACTCTACAAAGTCCACAGTGTCCAGAAGGAGAACAGAGCACTTCTTAGCATGTATCCTCCTGTGGACGTCATGCAGTGTTCTGCTTTATTTAATTAAATCTGCCTTTATTCTGTCTGTCCATTAAACATTATTGAGAATTTCCATCAGCATGGATCGTTGCATTCCTTGCACTACCATTCCTGTATGTATACATGCTGCTTCATTTGATGATACATGTAGCTGGGCTTCTGAGTAGTTTCATTGTTTTCCATCTACTCACATCATTTATGACATGTTACTCTATGATTACACATTTTAATATTTTTCAGACTACATGTTTTATTGCTATTTTATGGAATGGTATGGAGTTGGATCCCTATGTGGTATTTTATTTATAGCATTTATGGAGTAAGTGCCACTTTTTATGTATAGCACTATTTAGGTGCCAATATGGTTTCTTGGGGTCATCTCATGCAGTGTTTATGCTGTCTTGTTTGTGTACTATTATTTTTAACTCATACTACACTGAATCCCCTTTTTCTTTGGCCACCCCTTACTCTCTATTTTTTCAGAGCTGACCAAAAAACGGCTAGTTTAGGCCAGATCTATCTTATACAGACCATGATAAATTTTAATTGATTTATAGCTAAAGCAAAGCCTTCCTAGCTCCAAGTTCTCCTTATTGCATGTCACTGAATTCAGTGGCCCCTGATAAATTATTTTCAATATAAAACTGTATGAGAACTATTAACTGTTTTAAAGTAAAAATAAATGCATTTCTATGTATATATATTTACAAATATACAGAGAGAAAGAGAGATGATTTTTTTAACCTCTCACATTTATTATACACAACTGTACATATATATATATACACACACACACATCAAATAGAAAAAAAAGAAACAACATAATATAATAAAAGTGCAACAAACAATTATCCCAAAAAATCTTAACATATTTTTTAAATTCTCCTCCATTTCCTGTTTTGCTGGTATAATAATGTGTCAGCTCTAGATTGTTTTAGATAACTATATAAAACCTGGAGGTCACTCATGTAAGGGATGCACTGTTGAAGTGTTCAATTTCCCCCATACAAATCTATAACCTTGTACGTTGTATTCAATCCAGATCACTTTTTTTTAATAGAATTTGAGACTTTTCTTATGTTAACTGTACTTTGCTTGTGATCTTCTGCACTGTTCTACATGATTGTTATTTAAAGAATAACGTTTCAGATATGCTCTTGAAGTAGCTCTGCCGTGTCACATCCAAGACAATAAATGCGATTGTTAAAACAGAACCATTTTTTTTAAGCGCTCTGACACACTGTTGCTGGATAGAAGCAACAGAGGAACCTTGCAATATTACATTCAGACGAGAGCTGGAGCAATGGGGGCAGGAGGGCAATTGCCGTTTAATCGCTCTCAATGGGCTGGGGCTGCACCAATTTTCAGTATTAGATGCCCCAGTCGTTAACACTTTAGATCTTTCTACTCAATTATCGTATCTGACTATCAATCTCTGTATGTAATTGGTCAGAAAATCTGTCTTTCATGTCTGTGTGTGTCTCTGTCTGATGATATCTGGTGGACTGACGAAGAAGCATGAAGGGCAACTAAATTATTTTTGCACCCGGGACAACAGTTACCAACCTTCCCCTGATTACAGAGGACTTTTCTAATGTAGCTAAGGTAAACAATCGTGCAAGTTTACAACAAAAAAATACAATACCTTCAAAAAAATAATAGTACAGGCGTAACAATATTATAAAACATAGAATAGACTGGAGATAAAGGATTGTGACGGATTGGTGGGTACTTAATGTCTTAAGTAATTTATCTCCTTTAATACCATAAACTGCAATACATTTTTTGAGAAAAATGCCATCAATAAATAAAATCACTGAATGGCCCCCATTGCATCTTAAAGAGACAGTTCCACCTACAGTGTCTGAAAAAATATTTTTAATATTGCATCCTGTAAGCTAAAGAAGAATAAAAAGATCAGGGTAATCTTTTTATTCAAGTCTTCCTATCATGTAGGAATTTTAAATGCTTTACACTAAAACACATTTTGAACCCTCTTTGCTTGTATAGTACTATTAGTGGCTGACATCTTGGTTCAGATGAAGGAAGATCTGACCCACCATTCTAAGCAACATGTCCACCCTAGCAGTGCTATTTAAGCAAAGAGATACTTTATTTCTATCCTTATTATTTAATTTTCTGTTGACTGTTGTCCTTTACTGTGATGGTACTGCAATCTGAAATATTTATTGCTGTTGCTATAGCAACAGTCCAGCCTACGGCACATGAAATTATCAATGTCAAAAATGCAAGAGAAATTTAAATTATTTCTAAGTAAAGATAAATAAATCCGTTGTAAACATTATTACCAGCACATGTGTATTATTATCAACTGACTCAAAAAGACAAAGACAAATACGTAAATATACTTTCCTATATGAAAAGTATTTATTCGATATCAACTGACTCAACTATAATAAATTTTACTTCAGTACATTCAATAACCATTGGAGTATATTTGAGTGCTGTTTAGTTTTGAAGTGGCCCCTTTGGAATTACCAGTAATCACAATTTTTACGCATTGACATTTATGCCCAAAAATGCCACAGCTTTAGTTTAATCGCCAGTGAGATAACTCAGTGGGCTAATGCATCAGCAGTAGCATCTGTTCAACCCTTGAGGGTCACAAGTTCAATTCTTGGCAGGGTTGACTCAGCCCTTCATCCTTGTGAGGCAGATAAAGGTGCTAGCTGGATACAACAATATATATTTTAATCTTATTTGAAAAAAGAAGCATTATTTGTATACATTAAAATCACTTATATACAGAATTTATCCATAGGTGTATTTTAATAAAAGAGGAGACTTGTTATAACAAGACCTGACGCATTTTGCCTGAAAGAGGCTTCTTCAGAGATCGTAAATGATAGTAGGTAGGTAGTCTCTAGATAGCTAAGTATACTATAGGATCTAAGATGAGAAGTTGACTAAATGGTGAAATGACATATAATAGACTATGAGTGTTCAAATTGGTAAAAATGTCCCAGATGTGTATGAATGGAAGAAAGTCTGTCAGGTACATAAATGGAAGAAAAAAAAAGTGGGGTACGTATCTCTGATGATAGAGTAAGTATGATAATATTTGAATAATCCAGATGGAATATAAGCACCAGCAATAATAGCGCTGATGTTTGGATGAAGCACATACAGCGCAGGATGGTATAGTAATAATACCCTTATTTGGTAGTTCTGAAAATAACTTTGTACCGATGATAATTCCGCTAATGTTTTTAGTTTGGGTACCATTAAATCGGGTAATAGTAACATCCCCTGTATGTACTTGGAAATCAGAGACTATCTGAATGTTCCTTTCCTGGTTAAACAATGTTGTTATTATACTTCTCATCATAACACCAGCTCTGACGCTGTAAATTACATCCTAAATTCCAGAATAGGTTTGTTTTCTAGCTCTCGGCAAAGCATCGCTGCAGTGCAGTTATCAGTCATGTGAACGTAACCTTTTGTATTTCTTGCCTTTCAAATACATGAGAGAAAACATAACATTATTTTCAATGCATATTTTTTAGTTATTTTACAGTTAAGCCCATTGAGCAGTATTATCTAAAGCATTTCACATTATTAGATTTATTGACATGTAAGTTAACATTCAAATAAAATAAAGTCAACATATGATTAATTGGATGTATTAAATAGCACTATAGGGATGTTGCATTCAACCACCCTTTTTATTATAGTTATCATTACAAAATGCTTATTCAGTTTTTTACTCTCTCTTTTGTTGCATTGTTATTATACATATTTTAGTTTTTATCGAGCACACACATCCAAAGTTTAGCCTAGCCTTCAATATCTTGTGGCCTTTGTGAGTTTTGCTTTCTTTTAGTTTTCAGATTGTTAGCATTTTGCTTGTGGCCTATTGAAATGTGCAAATTTACATAATTCTTTCTAGTGAGTGGTTATGTAGACAATGAAATCAGATTTTTTTTTTTTTTTTAAATCATTTGGAATACAATTGATATTCATCTGCTATGTGCTGGCTGTCATTTTTGGTCTATAAAATGCAAAACTGCAGATTTCAGTGCCATGATCACAGTAAAGGACAACAGTCAACAAAAATAAATAAATAAAAGGAGATACATAAGTATCTATTTGCTTATATAACACTATTATGGGCAGACATGTTTCTTAGAATGTTGGGTCAGATCTTCCTTCATCCACACCAGCATTGAGATTGTACTCACAGGACCTGTCCCAGCACCCACCCCTGAGCTTAGACTCGCTCACAAGACTCGCTCCAGAAGCGGGAATAAATCCAGCATTGAGATTGCACTCAGAGGGCTTGTCCCAGCACCTAGGACGTACCCTGGCAATGAGCCTACATTCCCAGGACTTGACCCTGCACCCAGGACTTACTCCAGCATTAAAAGATTGCCCTCACAGGACAAGACCCGCATCTACCCCAGCACTTGCACTAACTGGACGTATCGAAGAACAGAGATTGGACTCATAGGACTTAGCCCAGAACTGAGATTGCACCACCAGACTTGTGCCAGCACTGGCGCCAAGAAAATTCTGCTTTTCCAAGCCCATCTCCCCCACAGCGTTTCCACCTGCATGCAGAAAATACAGCCACCGGATATGACTTGCCATCATTTCCGGCAGCTGTGACAGAAAGCCAGGTCCGCATCCATTGGATGGGGACTGCTGGCTGCTGCATGATCGTGACTGTCTCCATGTGAATGGGCCCTGGGCAGCTGCCCTGTTTGCCCATGCTTTTTAAAAAAATTTTTTTTTTAAAGGGCTAGTGCCAGAGCCGCCCTCCTGGGCTGCCACAGTAGGCTAGTTCGCCCATGCTGGTGACTCTGTGTGTGTCATGTTCAACGGGTCTATGCAATTAAATGTGAACTAACTGCTAAAATTAGACAGTAAATTAGACACTAAAGGGATCTAAACATTGCTTATCCTGAGAATAAGAAATGATTGAAAATCATCTATACATGTTAGCAAAACTGCAAGCAATTACATTAATTAGGAGAAAATGTGTTTTGAATATTTCTGTGTAGTCTCCTGTTTATGACATCACCTGTGGCCTGAAATGCAAATTACACATTTCCTATTGAAAACCAGTTAATGTGCACATCAGGCCACAGTTGATGTCACAAGCAGGAGACTGGCATTTGCTTGCAGTTTTGCTAACACAATGTCAATGCCTAATTTAACTTTCAAGACCAAGTTGCGACTTGGTCTTGAAAGCTTGCAACCCAACTCTTAGTTAGCCAATAAATGGTATCATTTTAACCCTATTTGTTCCCTGTTTTTCCATGGCTAACACGGTATTATTTCTTTACCTAATTTAACCTTTTAATTGATGTAGGATTTATAGATGTTCATTTACTCACTTGTATTAAAGCAGAAACACAAACTGTGACATAAAATTAAAAAGGTACCTTTCACTGTTTGTTTTCTTTACTGCGTTATACAGCACTGTATATGATGGTGCTTAAAAAATATTAAAATTTAATATCCTATCCTATCGTGCTTCATTTAATTGATGAAACCTTTTACATTTTTTTAAAGTTATAGCAAATTGCCTTATTTTTGTTTGTTTTATGTGTCACTAGGGTTTTTTTAAAAGGACTGTCCAGAATAACAAGCGATACACCTGCACAGAAAACCAGAGCTGTAAAATAGACAAAACTCAAAGGAAAAGATGTCCATACTGCCGCTTCCAGAAGTGTCTGAATGTAGGGATGCGGCTGGAAGGTGAGAATACACTTGTGAATTTATATTTTCATCTGGATTAAATCTCAACATTTTAAAGTGTATTATTTTAACACTGATTTACAAATCCTCCACGACTGAATCCATCATTCAGTAAGGGCTTTATTCATGAAAAAAGGAATTACAGGGAATTAACAAGGGAATTGCAAAATGAAGTTCAAAATGGAAGAGTCTGAGGTATAGCTAAATGTGAGATTTTTTCCAGCTTGGAAAAATCAGGGCTTGACACCATAGTATCTAAAATTCCAACTATTGGTTCCTAAATTTGTTGTTGTCCCAACACTTAAAGGACAACTGTAGAAAAATAACGTTCTGTGTAATTGAAGCATTGCATCAAGTGTAGGCATTTTGTATAGAAATGCTTTAATGAAATAATACAAATAAAGTACATTATTGAGCTATCTTTACTCCAGATATCTCTACTAGGAGGCATATATTTTGTTTAGAATCTTTGGTCAGATGGGTCAGGCCTTTGCTCATCTGAACCAAGGTGAGAGAAGATCTGACCCAAGATTCTAAACAACATGTCTGCCCCCTGAGAGAACCATATGGAGTAAAGAAGGCTTAATTTGCATTATTTTATTAAAGAATTTATTTATAAATCCTCTACATTTGATACAATCTTTCAATTAAACACGTTATTTCAGTCACATTGGGCTCAGGGAACTTGGCCTTACTCAAAATGGGCTAAATGCTCCTGAAATGTCCCTGAGTTTGACTACATTAGCCGAAATCCGGGCATTTCATTTTGCCAACTACAGCTTGTGAAGTGAATGTAGTAGTCATGAAGAATAATATTTGTAAAAATATATATATTATTTGTAAAAAAAAAAAATATATACAATTATAATATATTAATAACATAGTCATTTAGGTTAAAAAAAGACACAAGTCCATCATGTTCAACCCTTCCACCCATCATTCCTGCTTTTGATCCAAAATAAGACAAAAACCCCTAAGGAAGCCATTTTGAATTTTGCCTCCTAGGGGGAAAAATTCCTTCTTGACTCCAATGGCAATCAGTTTTCTCCTTGGATATATTACTATATGCATTTTTAAAATGATTAATACATTTATTTTGGTGTTTATTCGAGAGTATTTCAGCTATTTTCACAATGACCGAAGTCCTCCCAGTGACTCCTACGTGATGACTTTGGCTGTTTCCGCTGAGTCCTCTTAAAACTGAACCAAGATCCTGCCCATAGCATACCTTTTTTAGTTGAACTTGCCTTTTAATTTATTTTGTACTAAAGGGTAAATTGGCTATTCAGGGGAGGGCTGGCAACTTTTGGCCAGGGGAAAAAGGACAAATATCAATTTAGCAGCCCACAGTGCAACTTCATCAACCCATCCATTATCAGAGCTAGTTACAATAAGGTACAGACAAGATAAGGCAAGACATATACAAGATTTATAGATAAGACAATTGTACGGAAAGTGCTGTGCACTGGGCCATTTAGAAGTGAAAACTGGTACAGTTCCAGCCCCTGGAGTCAAATTAGGATGTAGCCCACCTTGCTAGCCCTCCCCTGCTGCTATTTGAGCTCTGCCAGTAACTTTGACTGCCGGGAGATAAACATTACTTTGTTCCTATATAGGTAACTGAAGAGTGCACACAAAATGAAAGAGATGAGGCTGTATTCAAGAACGAGAGAATTGCAGGGAATTTAGAAGGGAAATTCAAACTTACGGCCAAAGTAGCTGAGTTGGAAAAATTCTCCCATTAAATTATATTGGATATATATATATTCTGACAATTTCCCTGGCTTAGGTATGCCCCCTCACTCAAAAGCATACACTCCTGATGAATATCAGTTGTTTGTACATCCATTGACTCTCTGACAGGGTGTAAGAGGTCTGCCACTGACCTCTAAGTGGAATAACTCTGCTGCTTTTGAATTCATTTGTGGTTCTGATAATGCATAATCCCCCATGGGACAGCCTTGTTTATAGTGGGGTTTACTAAACAGCAAAGGTAGTGAACTGACAATCAAACAGCAACAATAAAAAATAACAGCAACAATACAAAATGAATAGCTGGCCAGATAGCCAAACTTGTTATTTATTTCTAACTTTATTATTGCTTCAAGTTTTTATTTTGGTTCTAAGTTCAACAATGTTCACTGTGTAGTGAACAGATCTCATTCTATGTTCCTTAGATCTGTGATTGATTATTCATGGCTGACACCTTCACCCCAGTGACTACTCCCTGGTACTGTCACACATGAATAAATATAAACCCTTCAGAATGATCTATGAAAGGAGTGTGCAGGACATAAATACTTTCTGTGCAGCACACTTATGTTCATGTTAAAGGACCACTAAATGGAGAAAATGAACTACTGAACCCAAATTTCAGTGGCGTTTATTTACGAAAATCGTGAACTGCAAAAATTAGACATTAATAGTGGAGTTGTAAAAATTCAACAACTTGCCTATCTTTCATATGAACCAAATCTGTGAAGAATTACATGTATATAAGCAAAGCAAAAACATAGTTGGGACATCGATAGTATGTGGACTCTCTCCTTACACTGCAGGCGAATATAAAGACTGCTAAGCTCCAGTTTAACTCTGGGTAATCCAGCCCAATTGACAAGTTCCATCCCCAAACTCCTTTTTCTTCTCCTAAGATTTACATATAGCAGGTGTGGGGCAACAAAATGCTCTGTTAGCTAAGAGGAGTATGGGAGCTGTAGTCTTGCACTAGCTGGAAACCCACAGTTTGGCCACCCCTGGTATATAGAGATGTCACTGGAGATCAGCAGCATCTCTATACGCCAAAGGTTAAGCTTACAGAGCAGGGTTCTCTACCTCATGTACCAGTCTGTACTAGTTTGTCTAACTTAGTATGTAGTTCCTTTCTATGCTCTGTACCAAGCTCTACAAGAATTGGTGGCGCTGTACAAATAAATGTTAATGTAATGTAATGTTGTGAAATAGAGAATCTGATTAGAAGTGCTTCAATGAAACGTTATTATTCCGACATGGTCATTTTTTAAAACTTTATTCTTAGTTTTAGGATGAGAGTTTTGTTGTTGTTCAGGTAGATAATGTGCAATTTTATATTGTTGTATTTTCCAGCTGTTCGTGCTGACCGCATGAGAGGAGGACGCAACAAGTTTGGGCCCATGTACAAGCGAGATCGTGCCTTGAAGCAGCAGAAAAAAGCTCTCATCCGGGCCAACGGAATCAAACTGGAGACTGGCCCACAGATTGTGTCTCCAGCTCAGAATGAATACAACATCTCTAACAACATCCACACCATGCATCCAGCAACTAAGAACTTGCCTCCTAACCCTGTTCCTATGACACCTATTGAGTATGACCGAGGGCCATATGGACCTCCCTCCTTGGGAATGACTATGCCCAACCATGCGCAACTCTCTGGTTACCATTACTCTTCATTCCCAAGTCGTACAATCAAATCTGAATATCCAGACCACTACACAAATATGCATGACCCAGGCACAATGGGAGGTTATGTGTATCCTGAGGCATACACCAGCACGTCTCCACCAGACATCCCAGAAGTGATCCTTAAATTGCTGCAATTAGAGCCCGACGAGCTCCAAGTAAAGGCCAGGATAGTATCATGTCTTCAACAAGAACAGAACAAAAGCCGGCATGAGAAACTCAGTATGTTTGGCTTGATGTGTAAGATGGCTGACCAGACTCTCTTCTCCATTGTAGAGTGGGCACGGAGTTGCATTTACTTCAAAGAACTGGAGGTAATTTTTTAAAATATTTATACATATATTTGCTATTTATTAAATATTTTGTTTACAGTGTTGCATTTCTTACTGCATTGTGTGATATTGGTTCCAAATTGAAAATATTATTTTTTAAGTAGTATCCACAATAGTACATATTGGTACAGATTATGGGTACTGAGGATGATAATGAATTGTGACTCTTTTTTCACATAAACAGGTAGTGTATGATTTTATTACATTATTTTTTTAACCTATGCATTTGCTTGCAATTCTGCTTATACTATGTGTAATTCATTTCTTATTCTCTACATCACAAAAACTGTTACTTGAGTCCCTTGGTGGCGCATGGTGCCCCTTTTTGTTCCTGGCCTTTTGTTCAGGCACAGTGCAATTTAGTAAAATGTAGCTGGTGCTTTCTTTGCACAGCTTATCATGAGGAGCCACGATCTACGCCGTCCTGGAGTCTTTTGGGACCAAAAAAATAGCATTGGATAGAACGTCCTAGTGTCGCAAAGGGGTCCATGTAGTTAAATGTAGTAATGGTGGCTCTGTAGGAATTTGGGACAGAGGTAGAGCACAGAGGGACAGCATCACTTTGGGCCACAATTCTGCAGCAAAAATGGAATTCTTCGGGGTCTGTGATACTGGAGACTGGTTACTGCGCTTGCTCAGCCTTCTTCGTATGCGCAGTAGACTGACAGTTGGAGTGACAGTGGATGCATGGTAGAGCTGACACTCGACCGTCCATGTTCTGCCCCCTGGTGTCCTGATTTGCTGGGAACAAGAATTGGGAGGCATGTGTTAGCCATGTAAAAACAGAAAACAAATACGAGTCTACACAATAAAGAGAGAATCACAGGGAATTGTGACGGGAAATTTTGTTGGAGAAATTTTGAAAAAGAAGCCAGCTCTACTCACAGCCTTTGAAAATCTGGAGGGCAGGTGCTCCTAATCGTGAGTGAGGAAGAGATCAAATGGATACAAAAAAAAGGGGAAGTTCACTCCACTCTCCGGATTCAATGCAAAAAAAGGTGCTTTATTCAATATATATATATATAATATTCAAAAAATAAACTGGGGTAAGGGAGGATGACCTGACGCATTTCGCGTGTTACCACGCTTAGTCATGCAGCTGAATGGGAGAATTTTGCCAACTCAGCTACTTTGGCCCTAAATTCTGTCCCAATGCCCTGCAATTCTCTCTTTATTGAGTACACCCTTTAGTATTAAAATAATACCATTGCAGGTTGAGTATCCCTTATCCAAAGATCCAAAATCTGAAATGACCCAACATCCCAAATTTTTGGGGGTTATGGGTCAGTTCGGATAAGGGACATTCACCTTCCTGTTGCTCCCGGGCGTCGCACATTTGAAACCAGTGCTCATGAGAAATGTACTTTCCAGAGCACTGTGACGGGAGGGAGGGACTACCGCGCCGACGGATCATCTCATTAGCACTATAGAGCAGGTAGTTTAACCTGTGCCACTGCTATAAATGATCTACATTATCTAAATATAATGTGAGAAAGTTGCTCTCATTGCATTTAGGTAACGTAGAACATTTAAAGGGCTGCCGAAATGATCCATAAACCGAAAACATCCGTTATCCAAAATGCTGCTGGTCCTAAGCATTTCAGATAAGGGCAACTCAACCTGTATATGACGAGACTGTGAATGAACCCTTTTACCCACAGAAACGTTGTTAACAATTTGGCCAAGTGCTTATTATTATTAGAACAGCTTGCGACACAGCATTTAAGGTTGATGGCTGTACTCTGGTTTCCTTCATGGTCTTAAACAAAACACACAATTTCAATAGTTCTATTGATAGGAAGATAGAATAATGCAAAAGCAGAGATTCAACTAAGTATACAAAGCAAGAATTTCATTGAAAGAGGAATAATAGAAGTAGAGGTCATTCTTTAATGCTGAAGTCAACAGACCAAGAAAGAAATGCGAGGGAGTATTACCTTACAGAAAGGGCTGTAGATTCATAGTACAACCAGCAAGTAGATTTGGTACTTCATAATGCTTGGTATATACATCTTGTCCGTGAAACAAACAAATAAGGGTATAGGTTTAAAACAGGCATAAGGGTAAGGGTGAGTGCAACAATTTTTAAACATGGTGATACAACATTTTTTGTTAAAGAGAAACATACACATAAATATTAATCATATGAGCACTGAATAGTTACATGTATGTGGGGTATGGTTGACAGGTTTATTTTGGTCTGCAAAATGAAATCTATTTTCTTGACTGAATTAGCCCTATCCATTACAGCATTTATATTTAGTACTATTTGTTTGACAACAGCCACTGCATATTTTTGTTTAAAAGTATTATTTTGCCTTTGCTAATTATTTTATATCAAACTTGTTTTATGATTAGCATAATTATTTTAGATTTAGATTAGATTAAGCGCTTCTCATGGACGTCCACAGCAATTTTTGCAGCAGGGGCAAAATTTTAAATCCATCCACATTCAGCCCTTTTGAAATAGAAACATAGAAACATAGAATGTGTCGGCAGATAAGAACCATTCGGTCCATCTAGTCTGCCCAATTTTTTTGGAGTACTTTTATTAGTCCCCCGTTCCCGGTCTTATAGCTAGGATAGCCTTGTGTCTATCCCACGCATGCTTAAAATCCTTGACTGTGTTTACCTCTACCACTTCTGCTGGAAGGCTATTCCATACATCCACTACCCTCTCAGTAAAGTAATACTTCCTGATATTACTTTTAAATCGTTGCCCCTCTAATTTAAGACTATGTCCTCTAGTTGTGGTAGTTTTTCTTCTTTTAAATATACTCTCTTCCTTTACTGTGTTGATTCCCTTTATGTATTTAAATGTTTCTATCATATCCCCCCTGTTACGTCTTTCCTCCAAGCTATACATGTTAAGAAGCTTTAACCTTTCCTGGTAAGTTTTATCCTTCAACCCATGAACCAGTTTAGTAGCCCTTCTCTGAACTCTCTCCAAAGTATCAATATCCTTCTGGAGATACGGTCGCCACAAAGCCATTAAGACCCTTTCCCCAGTGCCCCTAAACTTGTAAAGGGCACTCTTTTCCAGAATCACAAGACCATTGCACATACTTCTCCACCAAGTTGTTACCCAGCTATACACAGAAAAAAAGTCTGTACAACCTACACCTTTCTCTGTCCCTTTTCACCCCTGCGTCCTCCTTATCCAACAATGAATATTCCTCCTCTAATGCTAAAGCCAGCCATGATCCTCAACAGTTGGAGTGTTATGGAACCACAGAGGTCTATTCACTAAGATTTGAAAACAGCGCAAGGTGGTCAAATTGGGAGGCTGAATATAACTTTAAAACTTGACCTCCCAATTTGACCTTCTAAAGTCCGTCTTGTTCTCCCACCTTGAACTTCCTTCAGTGAAAAAGCAATACAAATAGCCATTCACTAAGAGACACAGGGAGTTCAATTTGGGAGGCAAGCTGGACTCCAACCCCCTCACGCAACCCTCGCCTTCTTTAAAATATGTTTTGAGAAATGCAAAAATGTAAAAAAAATTCCCCTGCTCCTGTCTGTGCTCTTGGGCTCCCAAAAAATGCCCCCCTGGAATCACTAACACGTATCAGGTGTCCCACCATAATGAAAACAGTGCTGGGAGCTGCCGATGCTCCAGGCATCACACTATTAATATGGGGGCCAGGGTAATTGGCCTGCTCACCCTACTAATTAAAGGACTGAAAGCCTGCCAAATGATTCCCAGTCCCCTTAAAAGTATGGACCAGGATCTTGCCCAGGGTCTCTGATCTGTTTTTAAACACGTCCGCACGGCGATGGGTAGTTATAATTAACCCCCCATCCACTGTATTGTAATATTCTGGGGGCTTGCCCAAGGTAGTAAATTTGTATAGTAAGTTTATATAGTATTTATTATGGGTGCAGGGAGAATCGACATGTAGCCCTGGCTTCCCCCTTTAAGAAGAACTCTGGCCATTTTGGGAGCCCCCTGAACCTGTTTATACAGATGGAGATATTTTTTTATTTTTTAATATTTTCTCATGGTGGAAATATTTTTCAGGCTAATTCCAACTTACACAAAGAGGGCAGGAGGAGCACACAGAATGAAAATTAATAAGATAAATCATACAGTGCCATAAGTATGCAAAGAATTTATTAGAGAAAAGCTATATAAAAATATAATCCAGGTAATAAATTACATCATTAGTACAAAAACACAACAGTAAATACTCACATATACAAATAGCACCAGCAAAAAAAACGTTCTAGATACAAAAGTAAAGAAAAAGAGGGTGGTCCCCCCAAAAAATCGTTCTAGATACAAAAGTAAAGAAAAAGAGGGACAGGGGGCACACACTATGCACAAAAAAACGGAGGTCACCCAACGTTTCGGCTATAGAGCCTTTTTCAAGGGGACCACCCTCTTTTTCTTTACTTTATGTTTGTACTTATCTGAAGATAAACCAGTCTTCCCCTCTGTGGATCACAGTTCACTTTAAAAGCTCACAGAAAAATCAAAAAGGGATCTCATTACTATATAAAAATATGTTGGGAAACAAAGAGGGAGAAAAAAGTAAATATATGGAGAAATGGGAACAAGAACTTGGAAAAGCAATACCTCTGGATTCATGGATGAAATCCTTTAGGCAGCTAAACTCATATTCACACTGTACAAATTATTTAGAATTGCAAAAAAAGATTATATACAGATGGCACTTGGTTCCAACAAAACTACATAAAATGTATAAAAACTCGTCTCCCCAGTGTTGGAGAAGATGCGGAGCAATGGGATCTGTTATACATATCTGGTGGGAGTGCCCAATAGTAACTGATTATTGGAATAAAATATTCGAAATTGTAGAGCAAGAACTAAAGATAAGAATAGAGAGAAAGCCAGAAATAGTTTTATTAAATATCTTCCCAGAACAAATACCAGAAAATACAAGAAAATTATTAGGGCACATCTACCTTATAGCAAAACAAGCAATAGCAAGAAATTGGAAAAAACAAAGTTTGCCAGAGAAGGAGGAAATAATATCTAAAATAACGATGAATAAGTACTATGAGCAAATGCACTATTCAATATCAAATACAATGAAAAAACACAGTCAGATATGGAGCAAGTGGACCAGAGAATAGGGAGGGGAGGATGAGGAGACGGGGGGAGAGAGAACTATACTTGTTTTTTTTTTTTTTTCTTTGTTTTATATAAGTTGCCTTTTGTCCTTTGTATACGTGAACTTAATTGATAAAAATAATAAAAGAATTGTTGATAAAAAAAAAAGCTCACATTCTGCATCTCATAAATGGTGTTTGCAATGGTGTACATAGCACAGTGCGATCTCTCCTAATTATTGTATGATATGGAACAATGCAGGTTTATTTTGAGTACAATACAAAGTACATGACACTCTGTTCCCAGAAGATGCCTCTAAATCACGCTTAACTCTGCTGAGCTATTGAATGAGACCTTAGCGTCACTTGAAATCATCAGCACTGACAGTACAAAAACATTACGACTGTAGACATTTAAATCAATGGTTGTGCATGGCTAAAGATATATAAAGGTTAGGTTTTAGCACATAATATAGATAATTAATCTGTTCATACAAGTTATTTGCTTGGAATCAAAGTAACTGCACCAAAAAACATTAATTATTAATAATGTTAAAATGGTATGTTAATGACATAGTCAACTGTGATTTTTTTAGAAAACATATATTGTTTGAATACACATATGAATCAAAATAAGATTTTAAATAATGGACATTCATGCCAGGGCACTTTCTAGGATTTCTGAGAAACATGTTAGAAAGTAAGTGGCATCATTTTTAATAATTCCCTCTCAGTCTGTCAAACAGGCTTGCATGCTATTGAGATGCTTCCATCCTGTTGGATACCGACAAAGATGGAGAGTTCACTAGGAGTGTGTTCATGCATTCGTCTCACTCTTTACCTCCCACTGGTGACGTGGGTTTCCCGGTGGAATGGCTTGAGAGGATGAGTGTCAGCACTACCACACATGCGAGGTAGCACAGTATCTTTGCATGCCAGAATTCATTCTCATCATCTGATGTGCTGGAGAACAGGCATACTGGAAGATGAAGTAGGGATTGAATCAGGAGGACCCACACAAAGCAGGACATCATCCTCTGAGCTATAGTGAAAAAGGAAGAAGTAAGGAAGTAAGATAACTTGGCATCTCTTCTGTGTGAAATGCTGCACTGAAAGTACATTCAGATGTGACTAGCAGTATATCTTTAAGGCTAATTGTCCCTTTAAGGGCTTTTTGCGATTGGCATAAAACAGAAATTAAGGTTGTCATTAAGAAGTTTAAATACATTTTGTGGATTGTAAAATCGTACGTTGTGTTGAGATGTAATCACTATAGGCAGAGACAGATAGGACTGCATGGAACAAGTGAGCAGACAAAACAATTCTGTTTTTTTTTTTTTTCAGACAATGACTTAGGATTTATTATCACTAGCAGGGCCAGGTGTCAAAGCAATAACTAGTCATCTGAGCTCTGATATCACCCAGAAGCTATAATTGAAAGAAGGAACATTGAGAAATTGTGGATGAAACTGTTCTATCCACACACACAATACAATCGATAGTGGTCATGTACAGACACATTAAGCAAGGGCAACAGGAAACTGGATTATTTTGGCAAAATGATCATTAAAGGGCCACTGTAACTTTTGTATTCATACTTATGGTGGAAGTGGAACCAGTTGCATTAAGTAAGTTTCGTGCATGCTTAACATATGATTAGTTTAGATGCAAGACAAGACCTTTTTTCCTACATGTAACTCTGATGCATCTCAGAATGCCCCATCATTGTGTCAAGACCCAAACACAACATGTCTGCAGAGCTTCTGAGAAATTTGTCCCTGAAACCCTGGTCCTGAATAGGCCTGACTACTACTACTATTTGACATCACTACTGGCAGAAGAAGTAACGTTTGAGAGACATGGAGTGAAGAAGAAGGGGAGGAGCCAATATATAACCCTCCATTTTCAAATTGGTGGTAAGGTGATAAACGTTCTGTTATATGGAGTCTGTGAATTTAGACATAGTGGTGCTCAACAGTCTTAAAGAAGACTTAGCAGTCTTAGCAGGATTGGAATTTGGGGAGACACAGCCCAGTGAAGAACTGGATAATTGTTTTCCAAGTTCCAGATACCAAGATGAAATCTTATATGTGTCTGCATTAGATGAGAAATGTTGGTTTGAGCATGATTGTCTTTGTTTTACTTCAAAAGAAGAAAGGTGCCAGATATATAGGCCTTAAGAATGCTGCAGCTTACCAGCTGGGGTAGTCTCCAAGACACAATTCTTCCTGCCTAAACACCAGTCTGAAGCAACCACCCTTGGAGCTGCCTACAAAGCTCCATCAGTATGTTAACTTGATTGGTGAACTGAATAAATATGCCACAAAAGACTAACCATACCAACAAGTTCTGCTGTCTATTGCTATCTGGTCAGGCCACCTGGCCACCATAAGGTTTCATTTATTTATTTACTTCAGGCTGGAGTGGTTCTTTATTTTTTCTGTTCCTTATCATGACGAAGCTGTGTCTCCATTATAAACATTCTAAAATGTAGCTTTCCCCTTGAATGCAGTGTATATAATATAATTTTGCGGCTTGCATATTTTTTCAGTTATGTGACCGAGATCATGGGCATCCTAAGGGGACGGGCAAGTTGAGACATTTGTTCCTCCTTTTGCACAAATTCAAACTGGTACACTGGAGCAGCAGCAAGGGAGAGAGAAGCAGTAGACTGGTTTGGGTAGGTTAACCAGACAGAGAGCAGATAAAACGCATGGCAGGCAGGGGAGTGCAACAAAAAAGCTCTTATCTAATTCTATACCCCTTGCTGTCTGAGTGGTTTGGTCTGCTCTCTTCCTGTTTCTCTAGCTGGTCTCCTACTCATTCACTCTGGCGGATGCTACTTCTCATGCATAGAGACACCCATGGGCAGAGACACAGCCTGCATGTTGCAAACGCAAGATAGTTTATTTCAAACTTACAGTATTTTGCAGTTAGTTAATTCTCCAATTGTTGAGATAAGGTTTTCTATAACTCTCAGCAAGTCTGGTATGTTAAGCATCATGGGAAAGTGAGTACTTAACAACTGGAGTGCCTAATGTTAGCTATTATATAATTAGGGATTGGTACTTCAGCTGCTTTGGAATGCACATTTCATGATTCTCAGCCATCGACTTGTTTTGCTGAACATCATGAGAAAAAGGGCAAAAGTTAGCCATCAATGCTGGATAACTGCCAAGTGTCCCATTTTTGATCCCCTTTTTTATGTCCCTTTTTACTACCATCTTTTTTGTGATCACTCAGAATGATTGCTGTGCATCAGATAGCTACAACACACAACATTAACTTTTGATGACTACAACCGCCATGATGCTGAGCATACAGCATTGCTAGATGATAATTATGGAAATAATAGCTAACTTTTGATGTGGATGTGAGTGGGAGGGGAGGAAAGGTGCATTAAGTCTACAAACACTAAGTTTTGTTGACTGCATCTACAGTAATATTCAGCCAGTCATATTGATAGCTGAACGTGATGTGACTTACCCAATAATGTTTGTGTTGTTGACTGCAGCTCCCATTATTTACAGTCATTCATTGCTGGCTGAACATAATAGGAATGGTAAACTGTGGCTGTTGGGCTAATATGTACCATTGTTGCTATTATAACCAAATGCCATTTTGTGCAGGTCCATGCTGTTCTGTTAGCTACTAACACCACAGTCATATACGTTTTTCCATTAATGCATACCTCCCAACTCTTGCTCCCCAGTAAATTCGGACGCTGGAGGACAGAGCTTGGGAGAACGCATATCAGTGTTTCCACACATGTGTGGTAGGCGCATGCACAGTAACCTGTCTTCAGTGTTACAGACACCAGATAATTCAATTTATACTACAGGATTGCAGTCTTAAGTCCCGATGAGCTCTACTTCTGTCCCAAAAAGAGGGAAGGAGGAAGAGTTCGGCAGACACTGGGATTGCCTCCCAAAATCTAGACTGTCCCGTGCAAAACTGGACAGTGGGTAGGCATGTTACTGGACATTTGCCTCCCACCAGGAAACCCCTCTCCAGAGGCAACAGGTAGGCAATGGGGAGGCTTTAAAGATGTATTGGGATGGCAGGGGGGATGGGTGGGGGATGATATTTTGCCTCCCCTGGAAAAAATCCTTCAGACATTTATGACCAAGATATTAACTCTTAGTGATACTGTAGTGTCATGTGAATCGTGGTAGATGTCAAATCATCTCTACAAACACGCTTTATTTTTTCTTTAAATGTATTCCTTTTAGGATTTGTGCCATTTTTTGTGCTTCAAGATCATGTATTATCAGCTTTGGATTCACTTATCTGCAACCTGTGATGTGATGGCAAGGGAAAACAATTGTTGCATAAATAAATAAAATAGCTTCATACACCAATATGCTTTTATAAATTAGCAAGTATTCTAATGTACCTGTTGAAAAAAAAAAAAACGAACCTAAGGTTTTTACAAATAATATATTATTCTGTTCCGCAAGGAACGTTATTAATAAAATAATGCAGGATGATGTTTGCTTTCATACATTTAAAAAGCACGAGTGGCATTATGCTTAAATAAAGACCTACACTCTATATGGTGATTTACAAACAATGAAATCGAAAACCATGCTAAAAGGCCTCATTTATACTTGTAGAAAACATACACAGATTAGGAAAATTATTGTTTGAATCATTGTCTAATAAAATAGTGACATGTTTGTTTCACCCATGTGAAAGTAGCATATGGCTGCTTTGAGCATCACCCAAGATGGCTTCCTCCCTCACACCACACTTGAAGGAATCCTCAGTAAAAGATTCATTATTATAGAAAAGATAATTGCCTTTTTGAGATAAAGGGTCCTCCAGTCTCTGGTCATGACAAAAACATCATGTCATGTAGATACTCTCTAGTTTTAGTTGATAAATATGTTTTCATATCTTTAGCAAACACATATACAATTTGTTCACTATTGTAAATAATGATAAATAGTGATATAGTTGTAATAAACATGGTTGGAAAGGAAATAACTAATCATGGCTACAATCTCTGAGAAGACTGAAATGTTGTATACAATAATAAATTATTTAGAAAGCATTTTACTGGGAAGAAACATTTGACATTTTGCTAATTTTCAAGTATATTCTGGGTACCAGTAAGATTTTAAACCCATTTCAATATTTAAAACCTAAAGATATATATTTATTCAAGGAAAATACTGGGAGTTCATACAGGGACACTGTCATACTATTCACATACATTTTGGCTTTAAATCCTAGAATTAGTCCATATTATAAGGTGCATAGGCTGCATATGTATTTATACGTTCCAGTTTTCCTTTTTAACTATTTGTAATACTTATCTTAAAAAGTAACTTTTGCAGGCTATCTCCTGCAGATTGGATATCCCACCATGAAATTTGAAGCTGTATGTACTGGGATGTCCTGTCCCTCCAATCACTGATGGATAAAAACAGTCAGTTTGCCAGATATTGATGGAAGCTGTTATTTCACATGCTCAGTGCAAAAGAGTTGATGTGCAGCAATCTTTTTGTGATATTTATATTTGATCTTGGTAAAACAAAAACAAAAAGGGGTGGGGGGCTAGAGCAGAAATCTTTCAAAGACACATTCAAAAATTCCCTTCATACATTTGAATGTAAAAAAAAAAACCCTGTACTTTGTACAGATTAAACACTACCAGGTGTGTCAAACTGAATTTGAGACCTGGAGTGCCCCTTTAATGAGCTGATGAAAAAATATCATTATGTTTGCTAGCTAAAAACACCCCTCAGTAAATTCATAGTGTCTAGTATGCTGCTGGTCTCTAGCTATTAGAAGGTTCAACTTTAATCTGAAATGTTATGACATTTCTCTGTTGGTTTGGTTGGATTTACGGTTGAGTAATACATAAACCTTTTAGTTAATCAGAGGTTACAGCTCACACAGCACCTTGAAAGTGAAGGAATTACGGCATGGATGTACATCCTACAAAAATATTAGCAAGGTCTTCCATAAGGTGGACTTCAGACACTTATTTGTTATTACGCCTTATAGCGATTTACAAACAAGCTATCTTGTCCAGCCCAGTAAACACAGAAAATGTATTTAACAATGGGGAAATAACAGTCATATGAAGATATTTGTGTGACATTGTTTTAAGGCATGGATTTGTTCGAATTTATATAATCAGATTTATAGTTTATAAAAACAAGGACAAACCATGGCAGCGATCTTGGTGTGAAATTCAGCCATTTTTCTGAAACAAAGAAGTAAAATAAAATACTAGTGTCCTAAACAAAACCCTGCAAACAGATGTGTTCAATAATTATGAATCCTTTAGTGCTTTTAGTTAATTTTCTCAAAATACAAAAGCCATTGTTTTATGTTAAAGGAAATGTGAATGGCTTCTGTATCATGCTCCTGTGCAGCACCATTTAGAAGAGATTCAAATTTGATTTGGGCTTCCAAGCTGCCATGTTGTGGAATGGTTTCTCTGGAACCTGGCAGCACTGATTGGTCTGCAGTGGAGCGGTAAACACCTCCAGCAGGGATAGGCTACAAGATTGGTGCACACCCACACTTGGTCAGTGGACCGCCTCTCTCTGCTGCCACAGGGCGAAGTGGTCTGATTTGTGCAAATCCCTTGTGAATTCTCCAGAATTGACCTTTTAGTGACTAAAGGACAAAAGAATTTCAAATTTGAGGCTACAGTTGGAAAACCCCTCGATTTAGATGCATTGGAGAATTTTTCCAACTTCTCTACATTGGCCTAAAGTTTGAAATTCCCATCTCGAATTTCCTGAAATTCTCCCTTTATTGAGTAGACCCTTAAATCTCAAAGTTCACAGTCAGAAAGTAAATTCTGTAGCAATCAGTGATCATGTGAATAAAAAGTATGGTTTTGAAGGCCAGCTATGACCTATATTACACAGTAGATCGTTTTGGAAGAAAAACATCAAATATGATCAGGTTGGTTAAAAAAATGGCTGTGGAGCACAGTTTTGGACAGAACTGTTTTTCTAATATCGGAACACTCTGTATGTGCAGAATAATTTCCCGTATGATAATATCATAAAACTGAAATTCCTTCAGTTTTGCAAGTGTAGTATAACAATGACATTTCACACTTCAAAGCCAGTTTTTTATTATACTGATTTTGTCACTTTCATACATTTCTCGAGTGTAGATTTTAATGGAAAAATGTGAGCTTTGCTATTGGACCAGATTGTTCATGGATTAGCACGATGCAGCAGCATACAAAGAAGAGATTTTTCTTAATAAAAAATAAAAAAAATCTACACATCTGCTAGTCTAATGTATAGAACTTATGTTTATTCCATTTAAAGAGATACAATGTCATTTTATTAAATGAAGAATTGTATGAGTGAACATAGTTTTACTAACAAAACATTCTAAAAAAACAAAACATTTCAATTATTAATGTATACACAGTGAGAAAAATCACGGAGACCGCAGACATGATATAAGCTATAAATGTAAATAAAGTTGGCTATTATTATTAAAACAATGGAAACAAGTAGAGTTATAATGGGCACCATGTCAAAATTGACCGCAAAGCAGTGTCAGGAACCGATAAAAAAAAAAAAAATAGAAGAAAAGTGGAACTGAAGCCTAATTTATAAAAGCAATTGCATTTTTTGATAAATCCAGACAAAAATACATTTTCAAACACATTTCTGCTTTTATTTTATATTATGGCTGTGCTGGCAAAACCCATAAATGCTATCTCTAGTTGGGATTTAGTGTTACAAATTAGAGCAAGTGGTGGTACTGCCACTATTCGGCGCTATTAGCAGGTGCACCAGGTATATCCAGTACATAACCCCTCACTAAGTCTGGTCACATCAGATAACTGCAGCTTTGATCTTTTTTTTCCCAGCCCTGTAGGACTTCTACATCTTCTCCTGTTTCTGTAAGCTAGAAAAGGAACAGTCGGAACTGTCAGATTTTATAATGAGAGAGTATAACATAGAGCACCTTAGATCTGGGAGACCGTATATACTGGTTCTATGATGAGCCACACAGATATTATGAATGCAACGTATTATCATCTTATCGGACATATAGTGACAGGTGTTTAT
Organism: Pelodytes ibericus; assembly: GCA_036172795.1. NCBI lineage: Eukaryota > Metazoa > Chordata > Amphibia > Anura > Pelodytidae > Pelodytes > Pelodytes ibericus. The sequence goes on along the minus strand of CM069864.1, from coordinate 75,149,704 downwards.
TCTGGGGGGTTTTCACACACTTCAAGAGCTCCTGTTGGTTTATAGATGTGATGAAAGACATCACCTAGAACAAACACTCCACAAACAAGAGCACATCCTGGGGCAAGGCAAAAAGCAAGCTACTGGATTCATTGCTAGCCATGCGGAGCAAATATTGTGTACTATTCTGTCAACACCACTGACAGCAACAATTTAACAGCTGTAAGCTCGATCATTGACATGAAGTACACACATACATAACTAATATCTATCTATGCTTAACGAGAAAGAATGAGAAATAACAATACTTTTAGAACACAGAGCATATTATAATGGGATTGTTCATAAAAAGATCCTTAACAATACATAATAACAATGAAGAAATTGACAATGCCTATACAAAAAGATAAAGTGTTTATATTGGGTCCATGTACTAAACTGTGAACTGTGGTGAATTGCCAACCAAGTTGCAAACATAGGCCAAACTAGAGTTTTAAAAATTCTCCAATTCTACTATTTTAACAGTTTAGTTCACCAACTTGGTTGTCCATTCACCACCGTTGACAAACTAATTACACATCATATATACCTACAACTCATATTCTGGTTGACCTGAACCTATTATAACAATGATACAAAGGACAATATAGCCAATTCTTAGGCTACTGCCAAGTGGCACGAAACGCGTAAGGCAGTTTTCCTGCTTCCCCATTACCGATGCCACTATATTCATCCTGTTTGTCACATTGGAATTTATCTACATGAATTTTTTTTCATCAATAAATCGACTTATTTTACCTCATTCGGTACTGGTGAGTGCCTATGTCTATTTGCTTGCTTCACTTCTATTATTTTGCTGCTATCACAGCACGGACGGAGCACCACACAGCCTGAGGTATTATTGGAGAACTTTCCTAATATATCTTCAGGTGGAGCCGGCAACTCCCTAACGGGAACCCTTTTCTTCTACTGCCAAGTGATCATAGGCCATATGTGGCCTTCAGTCCTTCTGTGAGCTGGCACTTGCTATTGTTATTGTTACCCTAGTTTATTCTCATGTGGTGCTACTGTTTTCATTAGCATCACTGGAGGGCTCAGGAAATGATGGTACGAATCTATAAACAAACAACAATACTGTGAGCATTGAAATAGGCGATCTGGTACAACATTGTTCATGGACAGAAGGGCAAGTGCATTATGTAATTACTTCATTCTTCCATTCACGGTGTGCCTACAGAAACCTTCGTTCCACTTGACACCTTCCTCTTTCTGTTTGTGTTCACTCTGTAGGAAGCAGATGGCAAACACTTATTCTCAGGTGACCATATGGTTAAAGTATGGGAACAGAATGAGCCTGCTCTATTTGACAGGCCCTGCTGGTAGATGCAGGGGTTAAAGCAGAGACTTGACCACAAGTGCTATTCATTAGTGTTGGGGTATTCAGAGAGTTACCACTTAATGTGGCTAAATGGTACCAACACACAGAGAAACGAGAGATTGTGACATAGTTGCAGTTAAGGGACAGAAACACCATGTTGAACTCAGCAAATGTTAGAAGCCTTCTATAGCCATCATTATTGTATAAAGCAGAAATAAAAGGTGGGACATAGTATTCATAGAATACTGGAGTGCAAAATTACAAAACATCATTTCAAGTTGCATATTTTTAGTAGGCCTTAGCTAATGTTGGTTGGGTGCTTGTGGCATAGTGCCCAGACACAAGATAACTAATTCTAGTAACATTTAAATTGCACGGATGAGGACACAAATCAAAGGGATAAATCCAGGAATGATTAACACTGCAAACAATTTACATTGCACACCATAGGTTTAAGCACTTATGTGCCCCATCATTTCCTTCAGACCATGAAGCAGAACAGAAGCATTAACTGAGAAAATGGAGAGATTCACAGTAGCCCCCTTTTGGGCTACTCTATACACACTCATGGAATAGAGAAGAAAAAGGTAACTATTATATATATATTTATATATATATATATATATATATATATACACATTTTTAGGGATACAGCTCTCCACATAAACCTTATTTAAACACATCTTTAGGAAAGGAATTCGTACCTCTCTATCCATGAAGACCATATCTTCTTAAATATATAAGCAAAAAAACAAGAATACATAACTAAGCAGTTGATAAAATGACCAATTATTTTATACAACATGCAAAAAAATTAGCGCACACTCAATAAACAGGTTACAAATTTACCTGACTGTCAGATCCAGATAAAAGATCAATTGTGTTCTTTTATCAAACAGTTATACCAGAAACATTTCAATCCATTGTTGTTCCAATAATGTAATTGTAACACCCATAAGTGTAGTGAATATTGTTGAGAATACAGAATTTTACTGGTCTTCTTGTATTTCAGAAAGTAGGAGATAATAAATGTACTGGTCTTGTAAGGATAAAATTATTGTGTGCAAGAATCCAACATCAATAAATCATTTAATAATAATAGACCAGGCAGACACTCTGTGGTTCAGGATCACTTGCTACTGCATTACATTCAAAGAAGTAAAACCCAGATACTTTATTATAAACATAGGAAAGTATCCTTTATCCTAGAGTTTAATAGCACTTATGATACTGTCTTCTGGATGGCTGACCTTTTTACAGGTGTCTGCATTTTAAGCAAGAGAGCAGAATAGATTGAACTAGCCAGATATATTGTTTCATTTAAGCTGTTGCTGTCATTCAGCTTTTGACAAACAAGCACCAAACTGTACCAGGGACCCAACATGGCTCCTGAGCTTGTATCATCTAATGGGGGATGGCAGACCTTGCTGCCAAGAATAATAGCAAGCTCCAACAAAGAGGGACTGGCTTGCTGATAAGGCCACTGGAGGGTGACACTTGATAGAAGAGGTCAAAGCTACGACTCATAAATATCACGTCTAATTGAAGCCAGATGTAAAATCTTATTTATATGGCGCCAACAGTGTACCCTGAGTTTTAGAAGATTGGAATTCAGGAAATATATATCTATATATATATATATATATTATATATCTATATCTATATATATATATATATATATATATATATATATATATATATATATATATATCTATATCTATATATATATATATATATATATATATATATATATATATATATATGTATATATATAAAATACATGACCCGAGAAGTGAATAAAACAAACAAACAAAAACAATGTAAAATTATAGAAGGCTACACCATAATCCTACAAATAGGTAAGATAAAATACATTTATTGTTTGGGATTTTTTCTTACTTTTTTTCTAAATGCAATATAAAATGTTTTAACTAAAGGCGGCATATTCCAGTCATTCTCGAGTGCCCCATTCTGTAGGCTTTATTAAATCGCTGTGCGTAAAACTATTAACACTCTCCACTTCCACTGAATCATCTGTCTGTGTCTTCCTGGCAGCCAAACTTGCCCCTCTATCTAACAAGCAACACCCGACTCCATCACCCAATAATTGCTCAGTAATTCAGCAGTTTCTAAAAGTGGGATTTCACCAAGTCATTTTCTATAAAATGATGTCTTTAATGGGTTTAACCCTTATCATAACTGATGAGTAGAATGCTGCAGTATAATCCTATTAAATAGCAACACACTTAGAAAATGAATCAGTATATACAATTTATTTTATTTAAAGGGACTATATCACCAAAACATTGCTTATAGTGTGGATGTAGAGAATAAAAAAATGTGTTTTAAATGTGTATGTGTAGTCTCCTGTATATGACATCACCTGTGGCTTGATATAAAAATTAACTGCTGTTCAGTGGAAAAAGTGTAATTTGCATATTAAACCACAGCTGATGTCACAAACAGGAGACTCCACAGACACATTTTTGGCCTAATTTAGGCATTTGCTTGCAATTTTGCACAACGTATTTTGTAAATTCAGTCAATTTTTATTCTCTGCATGTGCAGTAAAAACAATGTTTAGGTGATAAAGTCCCTTTAAAGGAACAATCAACCATTTTTTTAAAACCAGATGGAACAATAAATTGTGAATTGATTTGGTGTCCATTTTCCTGGGTAGTTAATAGCATTTATGATGAAAACCACTATATAGTTACTTGCTCCACCGCTAATCCTAGCAATGTCTTTACTGCTGACTTTTTAGTTATTTTTAGAAGCCAGGAAAATGGTATTTCCATAACGGTCAATGTAAAATGATGATATGAGTTAGGCACCATCAGTAGTGGTTTTAGAAGCTCTGGCTCTTGAGATCCAGGGATGGCTGGCAACTTTTGGCCTAAGGGGCAAAAACTATTTAATGGCCCATTTTGCAATTTCATCAGCCCACCCTTTTTCAGAGATTGATAGGCAGACAGACCACAGACAGGTAAAAAGGCAGGACAGATATACTAACATAAATGGTACGGAGATTGATAGACAACAAGACAATTAGATAGATTGACAAAAAGTGCTACACATTGGGGCCTAGGTGTCTATCTTTGGCCCTGCAGCTGTTCCTGTGCTACAACTACCATAATTCCCTGCCATGGTAGAAAACTGGTGGGGAATTATGGGGTTTGCAGTTCTGCAGCTGGAGGGCTGCACTAGGATATTTAGAAGTAAAAAGTGATGCAGCCTATTGAGCTAGGCCAATCTGCAACCCTTGCCATTCCTCCCCTGCCTGGAATGACAAGCCCCATGTTACTTATTCTCATCATTCATAAATCTATAAAAAGATCATGTGACAGAAATTGTCTTACTAAGAATATCACCCTGTAATGATTATAATGACCTTTCTGGTGCCTGTAGATTTCTTCTTTCCAAGTTGGTGTCACCATTATGCATGGTAATAGATCAACAACTATTTATTGGAGAATAGGACAGGCTGCTCTTTGATTTTTCTAAAACAAAGCTCAGGTGTCTTGCTAATTAGTCCCCATTTACCAAAAAAAATGGATGGTGGAGAAACCCATATTGAGTATATGCACCTCAGTCAGAACCATAGTACATAGTATGGGAAAGTACCAGAACCTTTATTTCCCCTAGCATAGCAAGTGCCAGAATAAATCAATCAATCAAAATGAAATTCTCATTCAAGATTAGCTCCAAGGTTGATTTGAATTTCAGAGGGCCTAAAATCTAGCATAGGTAATGGATTTGTTATCTAGAAAAGAAAACATACATTATATTTACATGTTTTCTTGTTTGTGCACGTGTGGTTCTCCTAATATCTTTAAGACACGAATTTGCCTGTTTATGCCAAAGCAAGTTGCTGTTCTAAGTTCTAAAATAATAAGGCAGGGCCAAATATGTATAGAGTAGAATTGCTTCCTGGGAAGTATATGTCTGTTAAGATCATTTTAAATCCCCTTTGCATTGCATGAACAACTTAAGGAATGAAGTCGTAAATTTCAGCATATCTGCATTTGCTAGGTGACCCTATCTAAGTAAGCGTTTTACCCTTTTAAGACAAACTTTGTGTAAACTGTATGGAATGTATACCTACAGCTGTCCATGGTACTGAATTTTTTAAGATTTGGTTTATGTCTAGAAATTTTACATTTCTGAATGATTTATAGCCCCATAGGAACTTTTGTGATGCAAAAGGGGATAGGGGGGGGGGGGGGGGGGGGCTTATTGAAATATATTAAACAACCATAGATATATTCCTTTTAATTTAAATTCCGTTTAATATAATTATGCAGTTTTTTTACATGCAATTTCTGTATTCTGATTATCAGAAAATTAAGACTTTTCGGGAATTTTCACACAATATTACCCAAGCCAAGAGGCTTTTTATGTCAATTCAAATAAAAAATAATAATATATATTTTGTTGTTTAATCATGTGAAGTCATCTAAGGCTTACCTTTACAAACACTGCCACCATGAAATGATATATGTTATAACAGAAAATAATCAGTGCTAGCATTTGTAACAACAATGTTTTCTTTCTTTTAATTTGTATTTTGCAACAGAAATGAACATGTTTCACTTGCCATAAATTAGCTGTTAATACAGATGGATGTTTTTTTTCCTGGCTCTTCAAATCAGACTCCTTTTGTTTATTAAAAAACTCCTTTTTTATCCTCACTATAAATGTCGAAGTCAGCTGTAGAAATTTAACCCATCGATCACTTTACTGCTCTCTACATTGCTGTCTTAGCTGGTTTTTCAAGGGCTGGATTTCCATATGATATCTTATCACTGTGTTGATCAGAAGGGAAATTAATCAGCCTGAAAGTTTCCCCTGAAGTCTGAATGAATTGTGTGTCACTCTACCAAACTCTTCTGATACAAAATGTTTTTCATGAGCCATTAATCTGCACGGCTGCCTAGACCTCTACCCAACCTGTGTCTCTTCTAGTTGACAGGGTACCCTGCAATTTATTGTTTTGTGCACACTGGGGAAGCGAGGGCCCCTCTGTCTTGTGTCTTGGAACATCCATCACAAGAACAAGGAATTTATGTGGTGTTTGTGTCAATGGAAATACGATACCTTGTTTAATCATGAAGGCCTCTCATACTTACAAATTTTTTGCACAAATCAGATTCCCAGTGTATCTAGTAATAGACGTCGATGTATTTTGTAATATCTTTCATTGTGTTATAGTATGTATAGTTGAAATCTGGATTTACATAACATGAGAATTTATTTTAATCCATTTTCTCGCTGTCACTAGAATGGGCGTCTACAGGATTTTTCCAGGGGAAAGAGAGCAAAAGAATCCTTCCCACCTTTCCTCTATCCCATTCTAATACCTCTTTACCTTTGCCCCATTGCCTACATTTGTTGGCTCAGCAGAAGGCTTTCCTGGTGGGAGGCAAATGTTAGTTACCCCTTAATAGGAAAAATTATATAAATTCACTACAATAAAGGAGAAGAGTATATTTAAAAGAAGAAGAAAAACTACCACGACAACTGGACATAGTCCTAAATTAGAGGAGCAAAGGTTTAAAAGTAATGTACATTACTGAGCGGGTAAAGGATACAGGGTATAGCCTCCAAGCGTAAGTGGTAGAGGTTAACACAGTGAAGGAGTTTAAGCATGCATGGGATAGGCAGAAGACTATCCTAGATAAAAGATAACGCCAGGGACTAATGAAAGTATTACATTACTGAGAGGGTAGTGGATGCATGGAATAGTCTTCCAGTGAAAGTGGTAGAGGTTAATACAGTGAAGGAGTTTAAGCATGCGTGGGATAGGTATAAGGCTATCCTAGATATAAGATAAGGGCAGGGACTAATGAAAGTATTACTTTACTGAGAGGGTAGTGGATGCATGGAATAGTCTTCCAGTAGAAGTGGTAGAGGTTAATACAGTGAAGGAGTTTAAGCATGCGTGGGATAGGTATAAGGCTATCCTAGATATAAGATAACGCCAGTGACTAATGAAAGTATTACTTTACTGAGAGGGTAGTGGATGCATGGAATAGTCTTCCAGTAGAAGTGGTAGAGGTTAATTCAGTGAAGGAGTTTAAGCATGCGTGGGATAGTTATAAGGCTATCCTAGATATAACATAAGGCCAGGGACTTATAAAAGTATTACTTTACTGAGAGGGTAGTGGATACATGGAATAGTCTTCCATTAGAAGTGGTAGAGGTTAACACAGTGAAGAAGTTTAAGCATGCGTGGGATAGGTATAAGGCTATCCTAGATATAAGATAAGGCCAGTGACTAATGAAACAGGAACAATAGGAGGACAACCAAACAAGGTGATCGAGGAGAAGACAAATGGTGTAAACAGCCACTGGTTTGTGAAGTTAGGTTCCAAATGTGGGCACTACACTCCCACGCAATGCGCAGTCGGACAAACTGCTCAGGATAAATGGGTTGTCGGAAGAAATAAAACCTTTTATTAAAAAATAAATAAAGCTCACAATTAATAATGCTAAGGCACAACACCTAACAAGTTTCGTTCAGAGTATGAACTTAGTCGTTGACCGGAACTAAATGCGTTAGGTGTTGTGCCTGAGCGTTATTATCCTGAACACGGACTACAGAAAGTAATGGGAAGTTTAATTTACAACAGCTGGGCTGGTAAAGATTAGCTACAACTACCCCGGTCTACAATTCCTATTGTGTTCAGCCAGTACTGGCTGCAGGGAGCTGCAGTCAATAACAACAAAGTTAGTGTGTAGTGTAGGCCACCATAACCACAATCTCTAACTACAATCCCATGAACTTCATCTAAAAATGTGGCTGCTGAATAATATTGTAGATGCAGTCAACAAAAGTTAGGGCTTTATTCATAAAATAGAGAATTACAGAGAATTCAGCTGAATTTTTTTTTGAAAAAAGCTACTTTGGCAAGTTTGAAATTCCATCTTCCATTCTCTCTTTCATGAATAATGCCCTTAGTGTTTGTACTGTATCACCTCTCCCTTCAGTTGTTGATGACTCGCTTTCCAGACTGGCTGAGAGTCAGAAATGTAGTCTCAACAGCAGGAATATTAACCGGCCACATATAACTTTTGCATGCTGCCTTGCTGTATGCAGAAGTCATATGTGACTAGAAGGAAATCAATGACCTAATCAAGTAGTGGATCCCACCGGACCACGTTGATTAGTAAATTGATTTTCTTCTGGTCACAAATGTTATATATATATAGCCGGGGTGGCAAACCTAGTTTCTGTTCAGGTAGGTACTCATGCATGCCAAGTAGCTACAGTTAGACTGCATGGGGAAGAGGCTAGCTACAGGTAGAGGATGAGGAAGAGAGCAGACCAAACCACTCTGACAGCAAGGGGGTGTATAGAATTAAATAAAATATTTTTTTGTTTGCTACACTCCCCTGCCTGTCACAATTTGTTTGCCCTCTATGTCTAGTTAAACTACTCTAAACAGCCTCACTTGCTGCTGGGGGTGGGTGGGGAGGTGGAAGGCCATGCCTACCCCCTTGCCCCCCTTCCAGACGCCCATGATCAATAGTATACTACAGTTGCATGCACAATGTTTCCTTTTAAAAATATGGAAAAAAACCCTTATAATTCTTCATCCACCTTTATCCATGTGCACCTTTATATTTATAATTCATTTTCTGTAACTGATGGAAAAAAATTCAAACCATGTTTTTTTTTCTTTTTTTTATTGCATAGAGATAATGCAGGTACAGCTTGCTATTCAAGAAAGTGCAATGGGTGAGAATATTTTACTGTTAAGCAAAAAAGCAAACACATGATAAAAAAGGAGAGAGAAAAAAGAGGTCTAGAGTTCTGTAAAGTTTTGGCATTTTTTTCCACTTATGTTTTGGATATGAATCTCTGCTACATCTCAAGCAGAAATTAAATATATTTAACATATGGTAATATAATTATAACCGGTTTATAATCAGAAAATCCTTGAAAATCCTTCAGAAGCATCCATTTTACTCCTCTCAACAGGAGAAGGGTGAAGCATGGGGCAAAATGTAATAACACAATTACGTCATTAGACAAGTTGCCTTTTTTATACATTTATGTTTTTTTGATCATAAGTTGCAAGGGCAGCCTGGAAAAGGTTTATTCTTATTCTACCTCTTACACTTGCAGTACCACATTTGGGCACTATCTAAGACAGTGACAGCGTTTTAATGGGAAGGCTGCATACTACTAGAAAGCATTGGGTATGGTATTCCAGTGCGGAAGGGAACACGGTTTTGTGTCACAGAGGGTGGGCAGTGGAACAGATCCTCTGTTTTGGGATAAATGGGTGAGTAAACTGAAAAGCGGAGCCTTAGATACGAGCTGAGACCTGTGACTGAGGCCTGCTAAGGGAAGAGAGTGTTCTGGGGGCCTCCATCTTTTAGTGACCCTTCGTCCAGTGGGAGAGCAACGTTGTTGTCTATACTGTGTATATGTATGTCTATTTATATGTGGGTAATAGTACCCGCACAGCACGTTACAAGTTTATATTATTACGTTTATGGAGAAAAGGGAAGAAATAAGAAGAAGGGACATGGTAAATTAATATTTTGTTTTCTTTCAGGTGGTCAACGTTATTTTACACTTAGTTTTATTACTGCCTTAGGAATAATAATAATGGTAAATATAGAGGAAATTAGGTATTTATTTAGTTATTTTTTGGTAGAAAACGGATACATTTAATGCAGGATGATATCATGGGAACAGCTTGTTTAACTTCCTCGACAGTGTACTGATAACGTGTTTGTGGTTGTGTTGTGTCGACATGTATCTGTAATTTTGATATTTTCATAAGAAAAAAAAGAAAGCATTGGGTAAGGGAGAGAGACTTACAACATACTAAATAATTTACTTTTGTTTGAACATTAAACAGAGTTAAGAACATTTATTTTTTATTTGGCGGTGGGTAGTAGGGTACTGTGCATTTTTGGTCAGATGATGAAAGATCTGACCAAATAATCTGAAGAACGTGTCTATACCGAGCAACAACAAAACAGATCTAGGAGATGTAAAAAGATACATTGTTTATATTCATTCATTAAGGAATTTCAATGTACTTTAAAAATACATCTTAAATCTGTAAAATCTTGAAAAATAATTTTGACTATAGTCATGCAAGTACCACCATTCTTCTTTCACTCATCTCAGCACCATCACCCCACCTTTCCGTTCAGCACCTCCTCTTATTATTTCTTCACACCTTATATTTGTCTAGCCATCAAACCACCAGCCCTCACATCAGCACCACCTTCACCTCAAGATATTATTCTTCTCACAAGTCCTTTTTAACAACATCACGCCCTCGTTGGAGCACCTCCTCTTTAGCACAGCATCTTCTCATCTTAACATCCCCACGTCAGTGCTCCCCCAGATACCATCTAAGACTCCCTTTATCATCTCAGATGCCTCAGTTACTAAGCTCCTAATTTTAGCAACTGCCTCACCTCAGCCTTCCAATGCAAGTCTATGGTCATAATTCAGATTTATAGACTGCATTCTGTGTACCCAGCCCCAAATTGAGAAACTAGTTCTGTAAAGTATCTGGGTGTGGCACCCAGAAACACTAAATTTCACATGGCGGCGCACAGTCACACTTGTTTTGTAATATTTCAAAAATAAAATCACATAACAAAAACAAAAGACATATCTGAAATCAACAATCCCTTTAAAGGATCTGCTGCTAACCTCTTGGTGCCAGATACCACAGCACACCTTCAGAGGTCTAGTGGAGTCCATGCCATGAATGGTTAGGGCTATTTTGCAGTCAGAAGAGGACCACCATAATATTGGGCAGGTGGTCATAATGTTATGGCGGATCCGTGTATATCTGTTTAGCAGTAACTGGAGTTGAAAATGACATACATCTATTGAAGCTAACTTAAAAAGTCTTAAAACTCAAAGGGTCTACTCAATAAACAGAGAATTACAGGGATTTGAGATACAAATTTCCAAATTCTCCAACAGTCGAATGGGAACATTTTTACAACTTGGTCTTAAGTATAAAATTCCTATCTCAATTCCCTGCAATTCTCTCTTTATTGAGTAGACCCTCAAGTGAATATGGCTTTTGACCGTGTTTACCGCATATAAGAAAAGATAAACATTATGTACTGAACCACAGACAAAAAAATATCTGAAATGATAGATACTGACACCTTAAACCGATGTGATTCTGCTAATGTGATTTCTTACAAAAGATGTCTACATCTTTTGAGGATAAACAAGAAAAACACTGATAATAATGTTCACTCTAATCGTCAAAGCACAAGAAGAATATAATGTATGAAGCAACCCAAGAGCTGAAGAGGTTTATGTCAACAATTACTGTGCCTGAGATGGTACAGCCACAGATTTACTGACATTGGTACAAACTGTTTTATGTACAAAAAGAGATGCACAAAACTTATTCCAGCATCATTATTCCTACCACACACACATGAATAAGAAAGGGAATCATATTAGATGAGACACTTTTAATGATAAATTCTCCCTGATTTCCACATTCAAGTGGATTGTATTGTATAACGTTGAATAGACTATTGTTCAATTGAATGGAAACATAGTGGTGCTATTATCAGTATTATTCAGAAATCAGCATCTGAGCAGCCATATTCCTGGGAGTCATTTTATAAAGCATGTCAGCTGAACTGTCAGAAAACCCTCCCTTGCAGCAACAAAATAGTGCAAAAGTCCGAGCTTTGTTATTGGGAAATAGTTGTATGTGGGTGCTGATGAAGCAGAGGTTAAGAATTTTCTAATCACAGTTTCTTTGGTGAAGTTGGAAGTTAATCTCCAGATAAACCAGTAGCATAGAACTTAATTTATGTGGCTATCACACAATATACACCCTTTACTACCCTCTCCCACCTATTCTTAACACAGGGTTTGGACAAATGTAATTTGATTCGAGGAGCCAGCAATTTTTTTAGGAGCCAGACAATCACGCAAACATCCACGCAATTCATAAACACATACACACACACCAACCCACTTCACATAAACACACCTCCCACTTCACATATACACCACCCCCATTTCACATTTACAACCCCTCTCCCCACTTCCCATTCACTTCTATACCTCACATATACACCTCACACATACACATATACACCTACACATACAGTTTTCCCCCCCTTTCTTAACTTGTGTGAATGCTGGGTGTCATCACTTGACAACCCAGTACTCGGCCGAAAGAGCAATGAAGATCGGCTGCAGCACGAATGTTTCGTGCCAGTGCTAAAATTGTTGGTGGTACATCCACCGTCACTCCTTTGCACTGCAGACACAGATGGCATGTCAAAGTCAGTGGAGTCTATTCACTAAAGGAGATCCCAAATCCACAGAAAGCATTACAAATTGGTATTCACTAAAAATCTCAAGAGATCGAATTGGGAGGCCGAGTTTGACCTAGAAAAATCACTTCTCTCACCTCGCCTACTTTAATGCTAGCAAATCCAATCCTGCAGAATTTTCTTTCTTTTTCTTCTTTTTATCACATAAATCTTTCCTTTGTACAAAATTTCCTATTTCATTTATAGAAAACATATAAAAAGAAACAGACCATTTCCGGATCTATCCATCTCCTTGCTAATTTCAGGTTGTTCCAGTTAAATGAGGGGTGTACAGACTACAGACAATAACATAACATATAATATTGTATTATCCTGTTTTTTTTTTTTTACCTACAGTCGCTTCAAATGTGCTTTTTTCCCCCGTTCATCTTTATCTTTCTTTTTTACTTATATACGTCCTAACGGGATTGTGAGATATGTTCTGCAGAATTCGACTTACCTTATTTGCTCTAATGTATGACGACCCTGATTATAAGAAGACCCCTCAAACTTTGGATTCTATTTTAGGAAAAAAAATAAAAAGCCTTAATATAAAACTGCGCCATAGGGAAAAAAAATTGTACTTGTAAATAGTAATTCACATGTAAACTATATTTAATATTTTTTTTTTTTATGAAAATTTTTATTTTGACAAGTTTAAGTAAACATCTCAAAAGTCATATAATATCATAAATATATCACAATGCAACATAAACAATTGCGGGATTAATACTTATCAAGTTATAGAGAGTTATAGAGAGTTATATCATAAATTCCGATAAAGACATACAAAATAAAACATACACAATATTATTAAGGTCGCGGCAAGGCCATTAAATAGAGCTAGACAAGGGGGCACTAAATCCTTATATAACTATTTTAATCAGGATGACACCCATGGCTATAAACATCTTCCATTACGATTGTGAATATGCTAAATATGTCCAAAATAAAAAAAAACTGAAGAAAGGATCTCAGCAAGCTTCCATAAGGTGTAACTTCACCTATAGAGGTATGCATCATAAGGAAAATAAAAAAATAACAAACAGAAGTAAATAAAAATTAATAAAAAATAAATAAAAAAAACTCTGCTTCTCTAGTTTGTATGATATACAATTATGCATGACGTGATCCCCTTGTCGATAACTTTTTTCTTTAAAGAAAGGGAATTTGGAATAATAGCGCCAATAGATAGGTAAAGAAAAGGGTGGATATAAGAGGAAAGGTTAAGATGGAAAAAAAAAATAGGGGGAAAAGAGTACCTCGAAGATAGGAGGTACTAACAGCACAAGAGAGTGCTGTCCAAAAGTGGGCCAAAAATCCACATATAGTGGTTACCAGAGCCCGAGACCAACTAAACGGTCCGACGTGGTGCCTCTGGGGAGGGGGAAGGACCCGTAACCCGTACCGGGCATGCACTGGCGAGATCAATACAATTAAACTCTTACAAAATAGTAAAAAAACATACGCTTTCACTGCAGGCAGGTAAAGTTAAAACATGTCATAAGTCCAGCATTGGAACAAAAAAGAAAAGTACATATATACGCTTTCACTGCAGGCAAATAAAGTTGAATCATGTTATTAGTCCAGCATTAGAACAAAAAAGATTAATTCTTGTGGAATTTCCGATGTCGCCTCTGCATCCGTAGGGTTACTCAGTGGTGGCAAACGCAAAGTCTCTAAAAATGAAGCTGCCTCTTCAATTCAGTCGATGGACAAAGTCTTATCACTGGTAGTCACCGTTAAGGTTTGGGGCAGACCCCATCGGTATCAGATACTATGATTGCGTAAATGGCCTGTAAATGGGGACATAGATCTTCTCCAGAATAGCACAGCCGGAGTGATATCATCGAAAATTTGAAGAGCGTTATTTTCATAAACAAACTTTCCAAGTTTACGACCTTGGTTCAGAATTAAAATCTTCTCCTCAACTGTTGCCAACTTAATTAACATGTCCCTTGAGGCTTCTGAGGGTTTTCTTTGAGGTTTGTGAATTCGTGCTATGTCAACCAGCATGGGTTGTAGTTCAGCATGACCAAACAACAGCGAAGTTAAAATTTTCAGGGAATAAGACCGGAGTTCGGTGGGCCCTACCGACTCCGGTATTCCCTGTATCCGAAGACTGAGACGTTGCTGTTTCGCATCTAACAACGATACCTGTCTGTTCAGGTTGTCGACCTGCTGAATCAAGGTCTCAACTTGCATAGTCATCGTTGATTGCGTTTCTTGGAGCTCGATTGAGGTGGCATCCAGCCCGGCCACTTTGGTTTGCAAAGAGGTAAGCCCGGAGTTGCCATGGCCACTTTAAGAATTTTCCCATAGCGGCATGCAAGCTCTGACCCCCGAGAATCACTATTGGAGTGTCAGATGTTAGGTGACATCCGGTGCTCAGAAGAATGTCCGTGTTCTGCATCTACAGACACGATCTGTACTGTCCTCCTCCATCCTCACCAAATAAAGAAAAAGGAACAGGGAGGGGGCAAATTTTATAACTTTTTTTTGTTAAAAAAAGAATATCTGTGTGTGTATCTGCATGTGTGACAGTGTGGCCATATGCAAGTGTGACAGTGTGCCTGTGTTACTGTGTGTAAGTGTGTCTGTAAGTGTAACTGTATCTGTAAGTGTAAGTGTGTCAGTGTGACTGTGTAAGTGTGACTGTGTGTCTGCAAGTGTAATTGGGTGTAAGTGTGTCTGTAAGAGTGACTGTAAGTGTGACTGTGTGTAAGTGTGTCTGTAAGAGTGACTGTGTGTAAGTGTGTCTATAAGTGTGACTGTGTGCTTGTGTTACTGTGTGTAAGTGTGTCTGTAAGTGTAAATGTGTCTGTCTGTAGGTGTGTCAGTGTGAGTGCATGTAACTGTGTCTGCAAGTGTAACTGCGTGTAAGTGTGTCTGTAAGTGTGACCTGTTTGTGTGTAAGGGTATCTAAGAGTGCATGTTAGTGTGTGTGACTGTGTATTTATGTGTAACTTTGTGTGTGTGTGTGTAAGGGTTTCTGTGTGTGTATCAAACAGAATATTTGGCTGCGGTGAGATGCAGTTGAAGCCATGAGAGTGTGCGATGTTGCCGCCTTTTCCCTCCTGTTGGGGCAAGTCCTGCAAGTGCAATCTAAGAGCTGGGGTGAGTCATGTGATTGCAATCTGCATGCTAGTATAAGTCCTGGGTGCTGGGGCAAGTTCTGTGAGTGCAATCTGGGTCCTGGGATAAATGCTGAGGCAAGTCCTGTGAGTGCAATCTGGGTGCTGAGGTTAATGCTGGGGCAAGTACTGTGAGTGCAATCTGGGTGATAGGGTAAATGCTGGGGCAAGTCCTGTGAGTGCAATTCTGATGTAAATCAGAGTATCCACTTAGTATGTTTGCAAGGTTATATCTCACACACTGCCCTGATATATATATATATATATATATATATATATATATATATATATATATATATATACCTCTACACAGGGTAATATATGCCCCTAGTATGTACACAAGGTAATGTCTCACACACTGCCCTGATATATACCCCATGCACAAGACATTTCATATAACTTTGTGCACACACTGGACCCTATGTATTGCTCTGTGCATGGGGTAAATATCAGGGCAGTGTGTGTGACATTACCTTGTGTACATACTGGGGGCATATATTGCACTTGTAGGGGTATATATAAATCAGGGCAGTGTGTGAAATATAACCTTGTTAATACTTGGGGTATATATCGTCATTTTGTCCTGTGCCGGGGTATATATCAATCTTATCTATTAATAATACACTCTTCAAATGTTCTTTAAAATTCATAATTTTCTCTTTTTTATGAACAAGAAAATATTGTTATGCTATGAGGCTGGTATACAATTATTTCGAGGGCTGTTTTTTTCCCCCCAGTATGGCACTGCCTGGCGGAAATGCCAGGCTGCGTGCAGCGCACAGACATCCATGGTATGCATGCAAGGAGGATCCAGGTCCCCTGCAGCTCTTTTGCGGCACTTGGAGCCTAGTCTTATACTCAGACCTCCATATGAGGTCTGATTATAAGATGACCTCAAAGATAAGATGAGGGGATTTTTTCAGAGCATTTGCGCTGAAAAAAACTTGTCTTATATTCAAGCAACTATGGTAGTCTCAAAAATAGCTTTGATCAATTTCCCTCCCATTATAGCCTTTAGGAGGCAAAATGAAACAATCAACCTCCAAACTCAGGTGCCGCACTGAAGTCTCACAGTGAAGTCAATCTCCTCAGCATACCTTATCTTGACAATACTTGACACATCTCAATCAAGCAAAAATGAGGGCGATATTAGGCATTCGAGAGAGGGGTGAATCTGTTTGAGATTGGATGTCGAGATTAGTACTGATCTTGATCACCAATCTAGATTTTTAGGCGACTAGACCCCAGTGTTGTATTTCTACCTTGGTCAACTAGGTCCAGGCCTAGTGCAGCTGACTGGAGGCGGGCTACAGCAGACTGAAAAGGTGACATCATAGCCAGTTTTGCCATTGTTGGTAGTACATCCTACATCACTGCCTTGCTCTCCCTGCACAGAATAGATCGCCAGGGACCAACAGTGGAAAGGGAAATGGGGGCAAATGATGCAGTAGAGAGGTATGTAGGGGCAATCTGGTGTAGTGAAAAGCTTATGTGTGGAGGGGTATAACCAAGACAGGAAAGGGTGCAATACATTAAGGTTGGAAGGTACACAAATTTAGTCAAACCAAGCGCAGCACAAAACCTAAATTCACCAGTGAGTATTTTGCTGGATATACAATTTTCCACTTCAAGATTTGTGCAAGAAATCCATTGTGTACAAAGTTATAAAAGAGAGTTCTTTGTTCTAGAGGATTTTTATCGTATGCCTAGTTTGGTTTACACCACAATCCCAAACAGCATTCAGATGGATGGCATTTAATTATCATCTCTGAAAGAAATGCCCTTGTTTAGCAATGGGGATTTGGGGCAAGTAGTTTACAACAAACAGTGAGTAATAGGATAATTATATAACATCCAGCATAAAAGGTGAGTGTAGAGGCTACAAAATGATAGGTTATAGCTGGTACACTTGCTGTATGTTTATTGTTTAGTTATAAGAATATATTTAAAAATCTTTAACTCGTTCATGGATTGCAGGATAAAACTTAGCAGGAAAGGTTACATGATCTTAACATGTATAGCTTGAAGGAAAGAGGGGATATGATAGAAACATTTAAATACATTAAGGGAATCAACACAGTAAGGGAGGAGAGTATATTTAAAGGAAGAAAAACTACCACAACTAGGCCGGTAAAATATTGGCATCAGGCCAATGTTAAGTCTATCGAGACAGTACCTTGGCCGGTATTTTTTGGAAGAAAAGGTGGCAACCCTAACCACAACTAGAGGAAATAGTCTAAAATTAGAGGGGCAAAGGTTTAAAAGTAATATCAGGAAGTATTACTTTACAGAAAGTAGTATTGCTTTATAGGTAGTGGATGCAGGGAAAAAGCCTTCCAGCAGATGTGCTAACCACAAGGTAATCCTAGATAAGAGATATGGACAGGAACTAATGAAAGTATGAAAATTGGCCAGTCTAGATGGGTCTGAAACGGTTCTTATCTACCGACATATTATATGCTTCTATTTCTTTGCGGTCCATAAAATAAACATTTGGGCATATCACTCATGCTATTTAAATTGGATGCAGTACAACATTATACTTCTTGAGGCCTTTTAAAAAATGTTTTTTTAAATTTGTACCTAACCTAAGAAAAAATAAATATTGGGGACCATATTTTGAAACTGACAATCAGTATTGTTGTTTTTGAGTTCTGTAATGTTTATATCTTCATTATATTATTTTTTCCAATATCTGCTTGAAAATGGACAGCATGAAGGACCAGGCTTTGCTCAGGCACCCAAGGCAGTCACCTGTAAAAGTATAATAGGGGAATTAGACTTATTTCTGTCTTACTAACCACTTAAAGGACAACTGTTAGAATAAAATGAAGTTATCTTTAAAAAAAAGATTGCATCACATGTAGGCCTGTTAAATAAAAATGCTTTAATGAAATAACAGTTCTGTAAAGTGATTTCTGCTAATGTGTGTTGGTGCGTTTATCATCTAGGACATGCTGAACATACCTTCTAGATGAAAGGAGATGCATAGCAATATACTTGGGATAAATATCCTTTGAACTGTGCAGCTAGGAGGAACCATTAAAGAATTATTTTAAAGAGACCGAAGTGGCCTTTTGTGTTATTAAAAACTTTTTCTGTAGATTTACTTCCACTTTAAGAAGTGCACCAAGTTTCTTTAACAGATAAAGAGATATGGATCTCATTAGTAGGTATGATTAAGTCATACTCTTAGGACGAAACGCGTCGGGTGCATGCGAACACCCTGAAGTACGTATCTGTATCCTGTTACTTTTATACTACTATTAAAAGTTATAATTTAGTAAGGCGGCTGTCACCTTGTATCCTGATTAAGGTGAAGTGCCTATACCGAGCACTATTAAAAATAATTTTTATTTGGTTTATGTTGTAATTTGCTTGCGCAGTCAAAGAATTTTGCAGGTGCTCTGCACAAGGAAATAACACGCTTAATTGTGGAATTTTAAGTACGTATAATGAAACAAGGATTGTGGCTTATTCATGCTTTTTGTTAGTATGCAAATACAGTATGATGTGCTGTTATTTTACATGTGGAATGTACAGTTGCAACAGATGAGAGAAATAGGTGATCAATCTTTCCTCGCAAGCCCATCATGGAGAAGCAGTTAGTGCAGTCTGTTCTGAAACTAGAATATTGATGAAACTGGCAGTAGCAATGAATATTACAGATACCATGGAGACAAATGACAAATTGTTATATATACATTACATTTTTAGTAACATGGTAAACACACTGGGGGTTATGTATAAAAAATCCTTCACTGCAAAGTGAAAGTTTGTTATGGATAACGCTTCTCACCGCCTGATTTTTTTTATACATAGGCTGTGCTGACACAACCTAAATCTACGCATTCAGCGTATATATAGAGCAGAGACCCAAAATTTGTTAGGAATCTGTTTAATACATTGACGCACATGCCATGTGCGCCAGCATTTGGTGCAATTTGCGTGTGCGCCATGTTTTTACATGCCCCCCATTGTGCTTCATGCTATTTGGGTACATTACCATGAAGAAATGCTTCCCTCTTTAACTTAAAGCGCAGCTTAAATTAGTTTGATATAATATGTAGTTCTCTTTACCCTTTCCATGTGAAGAAACAAAAAACAAAACAAAAAAACAAGAAGGGATCCCAAAAACCACCACTCAGTCTAGCGAGTTGATGCACAATTGATTCCCTTTTGCCCCAAACCCATGCACAGGTGTTTGATGAGGCTTGACCTAGAACCCTCTTTCAACCCGGGTAGGGTAGCATATTCCTTCTCCTCTTCAACAAATTCATGTTAAATGATTATCTACAATAGTTTGAAAGGCTTTTTTTTAAAAACACAATTAAACTTGAATGTCATTTTTCTTTATAACTTCATGACATCTATTCTGCATTACAAACTAATGCTTAGATTTAAATGGACTCCATCAACTGTAAATTGTTCATACTTTGAATTTAGAGAATAAAAAATATCTATACAAATTGCATGTAAAGGCATACATTAAGAAATAAAAGTTTACATTTCTCTGTTTGGTGTCTCCTGTTTATAATATCACCTGTGGCTGGAAGCGAATAAACTATTTTCAGTGTTTTATTTGCACATCAAGCAACCAGGTGATGTCCCAAGCGGAAGACACCACAAATAAAAAACAAATTTATTTTTATTTATGTGCTTTTAATTCCGCCAATACAATGTATAGATCAACAAAAAAAGAAAACAAAGGGTATAGATGCGCTATAGATAAAATTAGATGGACATATTATACCATGTGGTAAAATGTGATAATATGTGCACAAAAAAGTGATTGGTACCTTACAACCTTTGTAAATATATGTATACGATATTTCTTCAAAGGAATGTATCTGACGGTATCTGTCTGGCTATTTGGGTAAACAAGTAACACAACACAAATAGTGCAGTATGTACAAGTATGTAAAAATATGTATAAGAAAGTAATATGAAAATATTTATAGATGTAAACCCTCCCATAAAATTCTGATATCCAACCTACTCTACGAATGATACAAAATAAAATAGATAGGTTTGAGCAGTTATAATTGTGCAACTATTGCTGTTTAACAAAATAAACAATTGGAGTCATGTTCTTAAATTAGATGCGTGTTCGAAACCTTGTGGCAAAGGACAAATGCCTATTCACTCAGAGAATAGATTTATTATTCTCCACACATATAGACAAACTATCATATTGTTGAATCTTCCCATTCTTACACGACAAGGTTATCAGTTCAGGATTTTGTTGGCGAATACAGTTAGAAAAAAACCTTATTGTAACACACAGCAATAATATCATGGAAGGGATATAAAGCAGAAAGTGCCTTATTACCATGATTACATACCTTGTGTAGAGATCTGAGAAAGTACAGTGGCTATTACCAAAGCTATTTAAATTACATGAACTGACTTGACTCTCAAGGCTATTTATCTCAGAGTTTGTTTATAAAACTAGATATAGAGATATACCATGATAATGACCTAAGAATGCGGGCTACCAATGATCTTAGAAATTAGGCTACTAAATCATTGAATTTTAAATGCTGGGATCATTAAGACAGATCATGATCCATCACTGATCTGATGGTTTTGCTACTTTCAGAATAAAGGTACCTTGCATCACAATCTGTTTAACCCCCCTGGGCATCCAAAAAAGGGTTGCCATCTTTTTCTTCAAAAAAATACCGGCCATACGTTGGTCCCCATAAACTTAACATTCGCCACAAGCCAAATTTTTACCGGCCTGCCCGTAAAATATCAGCCGAGTGGACAACCCTATCTAGAAAATCAATGATCAGTCGGTACAGTTTGGTTTTGTACAGCTTAAATTTGGAAGTCTGCTATAACATTGGAAAAGGAAATAGATGTATACTTTAAAGAATTAGCAGAGACTTAGGACACATAGATGCATCTGCATTGTCTGCAATAGTGTGATTAAAATAAGAAGTAAAGAGTCATTAACCCCTAAAAATGTGCCAAATAGAAGGGTTACCCTAATGGTGATGTCATGAACTGGAGACTCCACAGAAACATTTGAAACACATTTGTCTTCTGATTTACATTTACAGTAAAAACAATGTTTAGGTGATGCAGTCCCTTAAATTATCTAGGACATGCCAAACACACCTTGTAGGTGAAAGGAGACGCATAGCAATATATTTGGGATTAATCGTAAATATTATTTGAACTGTGCAGCTAGGAGGACCCATTAAGGAAGTATTTCAAACTTTAAAAAGTCCCTCAAAACTCATCTCTTTAGAGAGGCCTACTACCCAACCTAGCTGGAACACACACTCCCTCTTTGACCTATCCCACCTAATGCCTCCCATCCACTCTACTGTTTCTACAACTTCAATCCCTCTGACCTCTTCAATCCCTTAATTGTGTCATTGACCCCATTCCCTCTAGATTGTAAGCTTACGAGCAGGGTTCTCTACCTCATGTACCAGTCTGTACTAGTTTGTCTAAATTAGTATGTAGTTCCTTTCTTTGCTCTGTACCAAGCGCTTCGAGAATTGGTGGCACTGTACAAATAAATGTTAATGTAATGTAATGTAATGTAATATTTCAAAAAGACAGCAGTGGAAGTTTGTGTGATTAGAAACTTTTTTGTAGATTTACTCCCACTTTCAAAGTGCAGCAAGTTTCTCTAAATGATGTTGGTGTTGGATCTGATTAGCTGTCTACCATTCATAATAACCACTGTGCAAATAGCAGAGCATTGCTTCTGCATGCATCAGAAATGTATAAAAACAATCCATAAATAAACTGGTAAAAGCAATAGGATTAGCTGCCTCTCAGTCTCAATAAGCATTTCTTGAGCCAGTACATCTGCTTTTTGATGATAACCTTTCTATAAATTAGACAGCTTTATATGAGATTGCCTTCAACAAGCATTAATTTCAAAAGATTGACTAACACATAGAAAACAACATTCTAATGGTTTCCCTAGTGATTACTCCATTGTTAAACCGTTATCCCAGAATTGTCTACAAATCATACAAAACTGTAATGAGAAATGTAGATTGTGGCAAAATCTTCTAATAAGCGGTACAGCATCTAGTAAAATACGATTGCATTTTCTCTAACATATATATTTTCTCCTTCAGGTCAGCGATCAGATGATCTTGCTACAGAATTGCTGGAGTGAACTCTTAGTGTTTGACCATATCTACAGACAAATGCAACACAGCAAGGAGAACAGCATTTTACTGGTTACTGGCCAAGAGGTACATTATGATTATACACTAATATACTGTCCAGCACGCTGGCTTTCAGAGCCAGTGGTTAATTTGAATGTATATTTGCTAAGTCTTCCAACACTAAAGAATAATGACTTACCGTATTTATCGGCGTATAACACGCGCCGGTGTATAACAAGCACCTCATTTTAAGAAGGAAATTTCAGGAAAAAAAACTTACATTTCAAATAAAGAACTTTGAAGCCCAATATGCCATTTAATATGCCAGGATATTGCCCCCAATATGCCATTTTAATATGCCAGGATATTGCCCCCAATATGCCATTTTAATATGCCAGGATATTGCCCCCAATATGCCATTTAATATTCCATGATATTGCCCCCAATATGCCAGGATATTGCCCCCAATATGCCATTTTAATATGCCAGGATATTGCCCCCAATATGCCATTTTAATATGCCAGGATATTGCCCCCAATATGCCATTTTAATATGCCAGGATATTGCCCCCAATATGCCATTTAATATGCCATGATATTGCCCCCAATATGCCAGGATATTGCCCCCAAAACGACGCAAGCACCAAAACGTCACAAATTGTTCCTGGCCACCGATCACAAGGTGATCGGTAGCCAGGAACACTCTGGCAGAGACCCTGTGGGTCCCTGCCAAAAGATCGCGAGACCACGTGTGACGTCACGGAGGCGTGCCCGAACCCGGATTTAGAGAAATGTAGCCGGTGCTCGCTTTGAGCACCGGCTACATTTTCCCTGTCGGACTGAGGCCACTCAAAGTGGCCTCAGATGACAGGTGGGATCCCGCTGCAAGTGCCTGCAGCAGGATCCGAAAACAGCTCATCGCGGGGAGCCGCAATGAGCTGTTTAACAAAGGACGTTCTATGCCGTCCTAACGACTTTAAGGCACTTAAAGTCAGGACGGCATAGAACGTCCTAACGTCACGAAGGGGTTAAAGATACAATATACGTTCAACAATTGGCTAACAGTTGGAGGGGTCTTCTTTAAGCCCACCCTACAGAATGTGATGTCATCTTTAATAGAGTTCTCCCACCCACATTCCAGCTCCATCTTGGTTACACGATGGGAGGGGGGAGTGAGTAGTTACTGAACAAAGAGCTCCACGGGGAACAGTTACTGTTACTTTAACAGTGATTCTCCATTTTGTTGCACGTGGCATGCAATAACTGTTAATTTGTACAAGAGAAAAGGGGGAGGAGTTAGTACCGGAAGCTGGTCTTTATAAGTATGTGTTACATGAGACTTGGTCCTTAGCGGGGGGAAGGGGTAGCTTGGATGGTAGGAGTTTCCAAAGGAAGCAGTTATTTTAGCACATGTGTAAGAGATTAAACAGACAAAAGAATGCAATGCTTATACGCAAGCATCTGTAAGAAATTATGACCTTTAGGGAAGTGTGCCAAATAAGACATAAACACAAATATATAATAGTAAAAGAGACATTTTGTTCATAACACTGCCATGTAAGCAAATTAAGTGGCTGATTAGGATTGACTTCCTCAGTGTGGGCCCAGGTATGGGGATGGGGAAAATGTGATTACATACACAGTTAAACAAAAACATACAAATAAAGAAAACATAACAAGAAAATACTAATAATAAAAAAAATTGTAATGAATGCAAGATATGTTATTAGCAAGGGCTCAGAATTGGAAAACTTCTGTCCCAAAGCAATTGGAGATAGGTGACAATGAATGAGTGAACGAGGGCAACAAATCCAAGGCAAGGTACAAAAGGGCAAGGCAAAAACATAGTCAAAGCTGGAAGCAGAGGTCAGGACTAGCAGAAAAAGGTTCAGGAGTGAGGAATCAGGCAAAATGTCAGAACACAAGGAACTGCAGCAGCACTGGTCACACTGAGGTAGTTTAATAAATAAACAAGGACTGAAAGGAGGTGTGGCTATTTATAGAGGCAGGAAAGTAACCCATCTCTCCCAGAGAGGGTTATGTTGGGGATTGCTGTTGTTTTGTGGCTATGAAGATGCCACAGCAACATTATGCAGCTCCCTGTTTAATGGTTAAGGCAGGACACACCACCTCCATGGCTGGAGGTAAGCTTCCAAGGATTGGATATGTGACAGAGTGTTATTATGAGTGTGTATGTGACTGTAAGTGTGTATGTGTGACTGTGAATGTATGACTGGATGTGTACTACTATTCTCATAATCTGGAGACAGCAGTGAGAGTTCCAGAGTTGCCAAATTCACCTAATATTCAACCTGTCCTCACAATAACGACCACCAATAAAAGATGGACCAAAGTGAGGGGTTGAAAAGAACCATTATTAAGTCATAAAGAATCATCATATTAAGACTTTTTAGAATGGACCCTTTGGAAAATGTATAGTCCATTAATGCATTAGGAATGTATTTACGTTCCTTACCAAAAAGACAATATGTTTTTGATGGCCACAGCTTATGAACTAATTTGTTGAGTGGCGAATGTTTGGTTCAGAGGCAGGAATGATGGGATATGTTTAAAGCAAGGAAGTTTCTTCCTACATTTATTAAAATTGTGCACCCAATGCATCAGTTACACAGCCATACCACACAGACGAATCCAGTGAAGGCTGAAACCTACGTCTGTGGTTACTGTATTCCTTGTGCAGAGGAGACCTGCCAGGCAATTTGGATCTGAGCTGCCCTTATGGGTGGGACCAGTCTGATGTGCTAATGGAGAGGTGTCAGGGCCTTTACCAGGTCAGGTAGGAGTTTCAGTGCAGAGATAGTGGAGGTGTCTAGTTGCATGTTATTTATTGTGCAGGTTGAGAACAGATAAAGAAACAAAGAGATAGGGATTGGAATCAGGGGCGTCACTAGGGTTGGTGTCACCCCCCTGGATTTCCTCCAATACAATGCCTTAGTAATGCCAGTTAGATGGCCTATTAACTATGCCACACACAGGAGCCCCATAACTATGCCACACATAGGAGCCCCATAAATGATGACACACTAGAGCCCCATAAATTGTGCCACACCAGAGCCCCAGAGGATTCCTCTATAGTGGTGCAAGTGAGCAAGAAACGGTGATTCCCCTCCCAAGTAGTTTACATCCTATAGGGCTGGATTTTTGAGCTTTTGCCTGTACTCGCTGAGAGGGATCCCACATCTCTCTTTTTTTGTCTCCGTAAGTATTATTAAATATAAATATTAACCAAATATTATTTTGCTGAGTTAGATACAAACAGCACTATTTTAATTACTATAGTAATTTGACTTTAGAGAAAGAAAACATGTATTATATTTAGCCAGATTTAAAAGGGAAACACTTTTACCAATTGGTCAAGTTATTATCTATTATTATTACATAAATACTATTTTATATATATATATATATATATATATATATATATATATATATATATAGTTTCTAGCTACCTGTCTAAGCTTTGGCACGCTTGGGTAATTTTGTGACCATAATATCATATTTACATGATAATTGAGTAGTGGTGAATCCCCTTGTACATGGGCATCATGGCAAGCTGGTAAGATAAATTGCCTGAATAACCTATGTAATGCACATCCTCTCTACATGTAGAAATACACCAGTCATATTACAACTGTAAATGATACCTTTGTTTGATTTTACAGTTCCCAATACTACTTTCAGACTCATCACATCCTGATGCTCCCTACATTAATTGACATATTGGTACCAACGTATCACCAAACAGCAATAACATGCCTACCTGCATATCTCCTCCAGCTGATGTTCTACAACTCCAGTAACCTTCAGCCGTGCTATGTCTCATTATGTCTGAATGAGAATCATAATAGTTGAAGAACCACTAGCGTGTTAACAGTTAGACACATTGCACTACATGGTGCCACTGTACACAAAAAATGCATCTTATCAGCACATACTGAATATTAATCAATAATCACTTTCATGTGCAGTAATATATATTCTCTATATATTTTCCAATCTCTGATCAGTGCTTTGCAGGATTAACCTCACCACAGTATCCTAGATTGAAATGCCCCAGCACAGCACCTTTGCATTTTTATCTACTACCTCTGCGTGCTTAAACTACAGCAGCAATACTCTAGCACTAGATGGTTGATAGATGACATCACTCTGAGTTCTCAAGACAGGCTGTGGTGCATGTTGGGTACACACAAACAGGGCCAAAGCAGATGCCTCTTGTTTAGTTTGCTTTTTCACTGGGTCCCAGAATTGTTTTTGCACAAAAGGCATAAACAATGATCTCGCAGAGAGATACAAAGTGTCTACAAACACAGGCAGGGAAGGTTTTGTCAAGTCTTTCACCAGCCCTCAATAGGGGGATAGTGTGGTGAGGAGCAATGTGTTTCTCAGGAGAAGAGATACATCCCCCGTCTGTATTTACAGAAAGAGCTGTGAGAACAGGATGATGAAAAAAATACTAAACCTAGCGGGTAACTAACGGCCACTTCAATAAAAAAAAAGACATTTTATAGGGTGACAAGTGAAGTATGAAAAATTATCACTTCTTAAATAAGCATTATAATATATTTGTAAATACATATATATATCATGCAATACATATTCATACACACATATTTGTGTATATATATATATGTGTGTGTGTGTAGACATATACTTAATACAAACACACATAATTACATATCTTGCCTGTTATTCTTATTTTATTCCCTACATCAGCTAACCCATCTAGCCAGCAATCTACTCCTTGCTTGACTGTTTGCCCTCTCTGTCAAATGATGACCCCTCTTGCTCCTTTAAGATTGTACAATTATATATATATATATATATAGAGGAAAAAAATAATCATATCATAGTGTACTAAAACAAATGTGGTTACATTTTTAAAAACTGAGTCTCCAATCTGTTGTAGGGTTGTAGAATGCCCCCTATATTCTCCTTGTGTACTTTCTTAAGAGGCCTGTATTGTAGTAGAAGGCTTGGTCTGAGAAGATACCATACTGTACACTAAATAATACAAATTGTATTTTTATTGTTCACCAGGGAATGTATTACAGAAACATACACTCAAAATGA
Source organism: Pelodytes ibericus (assembly GCA_036172795.1). NCBI lineage: Eukaryota > Metazoa > Chordata > Amphibia > Anura > Pelodytidae > Pelodytes > Pelodytes ibericus. The sequence continues at coordinate 75,121,641 of CM069864.1, read as the reverse complement.
ACATAAATCTAAGGCAATATAATTTATGTCTAAAAGAATATGTATTGCATTACCTATTTAGCTTGTAAAATTAAATCTATCAATTAGAGTAGAAAACCATTATATTGAATGCTGGTGCTTATATTAATAAACAAATAACAATACCGTATTTGCTTGAACATAAGGGCGACCCTGATACTATAAGGCAACCACCCAAACTTTGGATCTTAATGAATAAAAAAAAGTAAAGGGCTAAATAGGAGAACTGATTTTTTGTACATATTGCATTACATGACAGCTTTTTCTCATATTAAATAAAAGTGTTCTACTTTATTGTTTTAATTTACATCATATACCACACAAAACGGACCACTGCACCCTCACAACTTGCCACAGCACCACACTGATTTCACCAGCAGAACTTACCACAGCAACCACCCTGCACCAACAGAACTTACCACTGCACCCATGTAGCACCAATAGAACTTGCTGTTGCACCCACAGGACTTGCCACTGCATTCAAATTTCACCCGTAGGACTTGTCACTGCACCCATATAGCACCCACAGCACTTGCCACTGAGCCCAGTAATGCTCCTACATGACTTGCCTTACACCCATAATGCATCCACAGGACTTGCCACTGCACCAACTGCATTTGCCATAAATCATAATGCATTCACATAACTTGTCATTGCACAAATATTGTACCCTACTCAACTTGCCATGCATCCATATTGTATCCAAAGGATTTGTCACTACACCCATAAGACTTGCCATGCACCCAAAATGCACACACATGACATGTCACTTCAGCCATATTATATCACAAGACTTGCCATTGCACCCATATTGCCCCCCACAGAACATGACATTGCACCCGACATGACTTGCCATTACACACATAAAAACATTCATTTTTTATTTTCTTTAGGAATTAAACTCATCTGGCAATGATGAAATGTCATCTATTAAGGGGTGGAGCTAAGTTCTACATAGGTTTACTTCTAGAACCCATCTCTAGAACCCTGAAACAAATAAAAAAATAGCAAGATTACTTCAAGTGTGTGATTTATCGTAACCTTTAAAGAATCACACTTAGTAATGACTGGGGATGAGGGTTGCCACCCAGGTGGTATTTTACCAGCAGGGCAGTGAAAAATTGGCTTGATGACAATGTTAAGTCTATGGAGGCAGTAGCATGGCCAGTATTTTTGGAAGAAAAGGTAGCAACCCTACTGTGGATAAATGCTGGAACATGAGGAAACTACAGACTGGCTTACTCAAAACTAATACAATTTAATAAAAATAGTGAGGTTTTAACATACTAATATTGCCATAAAGGAACAGAATTAATTTTTTTTAGAATGGAAAAATAGATCAAATGTTGATCTTGACATCAGTCAACTTTATATACAATATTCTTCATACATGACAGCCTCATTTTCCATTAACATAAGTATGAAAAAGGACATTAGGCTATTGTTATATTACATTCTGTTTTTTAAATAGTTTATATAGTGCTTTTGCTGTATCATTACCTCATTTTTCAGTCCATTATAGCATGCATTATCAACCATTCTTGCTATGATATCATCAGGGTTGGACTGGGAATAAAAATCAGCCCTGAAATAAAAAGACCAACACGGCATTGATACAGCTGGAGCACGTATATAAGGAAAGGATCAAAAACGATACTATAAACCAATAAAGGGAACACTCAGTGTTACCACGTAACTGAGCCATTGTCACCAGGAAATGCTAGGACAACTTTAAAAGAATCTAGTTAATAAAACATACACAAAAAATGTAACCCATCTATTTGACTTGACAGGGAAAGCAAGTGAGTTGTTGAAATGTTTTTAATTTTGACACCTTACAAATATATTATATATCCAGTACACTAGGCCTTTTCAAACTAAACAATACATTGCTGAATTTGAGTTTAATGGGTCTATTCACTAAAATTCTTTCATTTTCAAATTTGACCTCAAAACTCGACCTCCTCAAACTATTCACTAGCATCCGAGTTCACACCCTCTCGCCACGACTCGTCAAAGTCGACTTCCCATCTTGCCATCGAGATCCATAGAAAGCATTAAAAAATGGTATTCACTCGCTTGTATGCTGATGACATTCTTATTTCATTATATGACCCGGAACACTCATTGCCTAATGTACTGAGAGAAATTGATACATTTGGAGGGAATTCCAATTACAAATTGAACATAACCAAGACACAAGCTATGTGAATTGCTCTAAAGGATTTAACACAGGAGACTCTAGAGGCCGGTTATGATTTTAAATGGGAGACGGCATGGATAAACTATTTGGGCACAAATATACCTAAAGACAATAGCAGAGGTGAACTACTCTATTCTTATGAGGAAACTTTTGATCTTATTTGATGAGTGGAAGGGACTTCCTAAATCCTGGTTAGGATGCATGAATAATGTCAGATCATATATACTACCCAAGGGGCTATATATGCTTCGTATGGTGCCGGTACAACTTCCACGGATATAGGCTGGGCTGTTCCAGAAGACAATCGATAAATTTATATGGGCAGGGAAGAAAGCCAGGATTTCCAGGAAGTTGCTGTCTACTAATACACAGGAGGAGGATATCACCTTATCCCTGTGCAAGTCAATAGTAAGACCTCACCTTGAATATGCAGTACAATTCTGGGCACCAGTCCTTAAAAAGGACATTATGGAACTAGAAAATTAATAATTAATTTGGAGGAACTTAGTTACAAAGACAGACTAAAATACTTGCATTTATGTACGCTAGAGAATGGGGTGTTAGAGGGGATATGATAACATTATATAGATATGTGTAGGGCCAAAATAAAGAACTGTTTAGTGACCTGTTCATTAACAGAAATGTACAAAGAACAAGAGGTCACCCCCCTGAAACTGGAAGAGCAAAGATTTCATAGACAGCAAAGGAAGGGATTATTTACAGTAAGGACAATAAAGTTATGGAACTCACTGCCAAGAGAGGTGGTGTTATACATCAGATTTTTTTTAAAAGGGGTCTTTTTCGAAAAGTAGGGTTTACAGGCAATACATGATAGAATAAACATTTATATTTTAGAGCTTATTGATCCAAGGGGAAATCTGATTGCCTTTTTTTTTTTTTACTCCTGAGCTGCAAATTTGAAATAGTTTGCTTGGGGTTTTATTTTGCCTAACAAAATTAATACGTGACAATACCATTTTAGTACATATTTCTGTTTTAAGTTTTAATAATATTGTTACTATCATTCTTTTTATTATACATTATTAAATGTATTGTAACATTTATTTACTGTTCGAACTAATAGCATAACCATCTTCTTGTTTTGTGTTTGTACTTCTGGTGTTGAGGGCCCCCACTATTGGTGTACAGTGCAGCCTTCGGTGTTGATCTAACTTGTCACATTAGTGCCCCACTAACCGCCTTTCTGTGCCATCTCAGCCGACTGAAATTGAAATTAATGGGAGCAAGTTTCATCTCGCTCCCATCAACTCGGCAGGCTTCACCTCATCTTTGCAAAACAGTTCATTTTGCAAGGTCGAGATGAGGCATCCAAGAGTGGAAGGGAGGGAGTGTGTTTGAAGTTAAATGTCAAGATTAGTGCTAATATTGACCACCAATCTCGATTTTGTAGTGAATAGACCCCCACATTTAAGCTCCCTTAAATGGAATACATTGCAGCATAACATTATTTATACTGTAATTTTCAAGAATAAATGATTAACAAAAATGGTTTATATATCATGTTAGCAGAATTGCAAGAAAATGCACAAATGAAGAAAAAGGCTTTTTTTAAGTGTGCCTTTTGTGTCTCCTGTTTATGATGTCATCTGTGACTTGATTTGCAAATGAAAATACTGGCATACTGAGTGGCAAAATACTGACATATTGAGTAGCAAAATACTGACTTATTGAATGGCTAAATACTGGCATATTGAGTGGCTAAACACTGGCATATTGAGTGGCAAAATACTGGTATATTTAATGGCAAAATGCTGGCTTACTGAGTGGCGAAATACTGGCATTTTTAATGGCTAAATACTCACATGTTGAGTGGCAAAATACTGACTTATTGAATGGCTAAATACTGGCATATTGAGCTGCAAAATACTGGCATATTTAATGGATAAATACTGGCATATTGAGTGGCTAAATACTGACTTACGGAATGGCTAAATACTGGAATAGTGAGTGGCAAAATACTGGCTTATTGAGTGGCAAAATACTGGCATACTGAGTGGCTAAATACTGGCATGTTGAGTGGCAAATTACTGGCATTCTGAATGACTAAATACTGGCATATTGAGTGGATAAATACTGGCATATTGAGTGGCAAAATACTGGCATATTTAATGGCTAAATACTGGCATATTGAGTGGCAAAATACTGACTTATTGAATGGCTAAATACTGGCATATTGAGCGGCAAAATACTGGCATATTTAATGGCTAAATACAGTACTGGCATATTGAGTGGCTAAATACTGACTTACTGAATGGCTAAATACTGGAATAGTGAGTGGCAAAATACTGGCTTATTGAGTGGCAAAATACTGGCATACTGAGTGGCTAAATACTGGCATATTGAGTGTCAAAATACTGGCATATTGCGTGGCTAAATACTGGCTTATTGAGTGTCAAAATGCTGACTTATTGAGTGTCAAAATACTGGCATACTGAGTGGCTAAATACTGGCATATTGAGTGGCTTAATACTGGCATACTGAGTGGCTAAATACTGGCATATTCAATGGCTAAATACTGGCATATTGAGTGGCAAAATACTGGAATATTGACCAACAGCTCCCAAACCCATACCCCTCCCCCTCGGGCCATGATTTTTTTTTCAAAAAGGTTTGGGACCACTGGTATAAACAATGTTTAAGTGACATTGACCCTTTCATTTGAAGGCTCAGATTTTACTGCCCCCTCCATGTGTACAGCAGCAGACCCTTTAGAAGAGATAAAATATGAAATATATACACACAATCCACATATAATAAAACAGTACTGATGTATCTGATAACTGAATTATCATCTTATAGAATCATTCATACAATAATATTAATACAGATTTTTTTTTTTTTAAAATGCACCTTCTAGCGTACTTAGACACATTTAAATGCATGGAACTCAATTGTTTGTTGACAATTTCAGAAGAATTCTAATTTAGAATTTGAAAGTGGGAGACAGGCTAAAACTTTTTTAAATACATCTAATCATGTCTAATCGCTTTTTTTAGTGTTACTTAAGTGAATTTTTTTTTTTTTTCAGATTGAAATGTCTGCCATTGCTGCTCAGGCTGGATCTACTCTAAATAACCTGGTTTTAAGAGCCCAAGAACTTGTTCTAGTTCTACACTCCCTACAGGTGGACAGACAGGAGTTTGTGTGTCTCAAATTCCTAATACTCTTCAGTCTTGGTAAGTACAAGACAAGGTGATAAAATAGCTATATTCATGATTTCAGGTGTAATAACGTGTAAGTACGCTAAACAACTAACATCAGCACACCTGGAAGCTATCCTGATTTAATATTGATTGGATGCTGGGCAAGCATTTGCTTGGGCCCCCTGGACTCTGTAAGTACACACACAATTGGACTTTTATTGCAGTGAGGTTTTTTTTATTGCACTGTATAAAATGTGTATATTAAGTGTATAGTTGCAGTGTATAAACTATATATAGATCAAAATGTGTATATAAGCATACCTTCTTACAATGCAACACTGCAATACAACTCAGCGGATGCGGTTTGCCGGGGGAAAAAAAAAAGTTCAGCAGCGCAATGCGCTGTGAAGAGGGCAAGCAAGGCCTGGGGGCCCATGGGGCACCTGCCTTGGGGCCCCCAGGAATAACTGGTCCCAGGGCAGCTGCCCCATTTTCCCCACGTTAAAGACGCCCCTGCCTGATTCTCCCCATAGGTAGATGCTACATTGCCAAGCTTCTAGGACAGGTTTGATCAGGATGGGGTGACAACGGTGTAATTGTGGCATGGAGGATTAAGGGGCTAGTAGGCCCCTTGGATACTGTGGTCTCAAGAATTTGGACCATTTTGTCTTTACTTATAATGATGTGTCTTAACCTTATTTACTGTAATCTGATGCTTTTTTTGGGGGCATTTTGGCAATCCAAGTAGGGCCAGCCTTATGTGTCCAGGCGCCCTATGTGGGCCACCCCTGTAGCATCCCCCCCTCATCATGCCCGGCTCTCTACTCTACCATCCCTGTCTCTTTACTCTCCCTTGTCTGTCTCTTTCCTCTCCATTGCAGTCTCTTTCGTGTCCCTTTCATTGTCTGTCTCTTTTCTCTCTCTTCCCTTGTCTGTCTCTCTCTTCTCCCCACCTCCCATTTTTAATTGGGCAGACTAGATGGACCGAATGGTTCTTATCTGCCGACACATTCTATGTTTCTATGTCTGTCTCTCCTCCTCTCCCCATATCTGTTATCTTGCTCTCCCCCATATCTTTTCTCTCTCCCCATATCTATAATCTCTCTCTCACCCCTGATAGTTATTCTTTCTCTCTTGCCCCCGATATCTATTCTCTCTCTCGCCCCGATATCTATTCTCTCTCTCCCCCCATATCTCTTCTCTCTCCTGCACATATCTGTTCTCTCTCCCGCACATATCTGTTCTATCTCCCCCGACACATATTTGTTCTCTTTTTATCGGTCACCATTCATATCTGTTCTCTCTCCCCCATAAATGTTCTGTCTCTCTCCCCCATATCTGTTCTCTCTTTTCCTCCCCCCCAATCTGTTCTCCCCCCATTTGTTCTCTCTCCCCCATCTGTTCTCGTTCCACCCATATCTGTTCTCTCACCCATATCTGTTCTCTCTCTATCACCAAACTGTTCTCTCTTCACCCCAATCTGTTCTCTCTCCTCCATATATGTTGTCTCTCCCCTATCTGTTCTTTCTCTTCCTCCCCCATATTTGTTCTCTCTCTTTCTCCTCACCTTGCACCTGGTGAGGTCCACCCCCTCCCTGTATCTTCCAGTGCAGCCTTGCAAAGGGCTGGTGAGGGGAGATCTTCTGATCTCCCCAGCTAGTTCCTCTACCAGCAATTTTTTTTCATTTTGATTTTATTGGCGCCCCCTGGCTTGTTGAGCCCTGTGCGTTTGCACAGGTCTCACACCCCAAAGGCCGGCCCTGAATGTAAGATAATAAACATTCCCCTTCCTCATAAATAGGGAAGACAGCGCTCAATTACAAAAACAGATGAATTCATAATAATATTAAAATATATTCAGTGATATACATAATTCATTGAAAAATTACAAATATTCCCCAAAACAGAAAAAAAGAAAACATTAAATATATACAAAATGAATGATCAAATGTACTATATAATTAATATAAAATAAATTAACTGCAGATCAGGCCATATAATAAATTCATAAAAAAATGATTGTAGCAATAAAATACATAGGCAGCACCAGCAATATATCTCTGTAAAGTTAATAGACATGAAATAAATAGTTCCATAGGAAACCCATCCTATAAATATGAAGGGGACTATGACGCCTATATTGTGACAATGTTGTGTAGCTCAAAATTTGGCTTCCGATATGACCCCGATGTACGCCAAATCTTTCTAAACTTTGGGCCAATTAGTTTAGAAATCTTTCAAGTGCTGTGAAGTTGATGTTTCATTGTTCTACATTACCATTGATGTCATAATCTCATTTTGTCCATCCCTAATGTCCATACTGTCAACATCCACGTCAGTCATGTCGATAGCTGTAAAAATTATTTCTGAAATTAACATATTTCTACCAATGCACAACAGCAAATGAGATTTATATCCTAAAGACCTTATGTTATCGGTTTCAAATGTTCCAAGGGTGGCATGGGCAAAAGGAGATTATGACATCATTGGTGATGTAGAACAATGGCCCATCAACATCTCAGTTTATGTGGTGTCTAATCATTTTTAATTAAAAAAAAATAAGAATAGGAATTGTTATTATTCCAGTACTAATGAACTACTACTCAGTAAGCCCAGCAGTGACTAGGTAAACCAGGAGCTGAAGAGCATGCAGTTATCATTGTGTTTAAGTAGGGATTTTAACTGTAACACGATAATACGAAAATTGCCAATTTGTAGACACAATTATGAACCAATCAGCACAGAATAAGAAGGAATAATATGTGGGACCTTGAGAATTTGACCTTAATATTGCATTAAAATCCACGGTCAAAGCCGGAAGATTCCCAGTTGGACATAAATTTGTATATTTTCAATTTTACAAATGAAACACATCTTTCTACTATACATACTGAGTTTTTAATAATAACACACACGTGTGGTTTCTAATATAATTTATCATCAAATGGTTATATTATTACTGGTAATTACTTTTGTCATTGGTACCAACCTAAATATTATTATTAATTGTTATTACCAATGCTTGAGGTAACATACCAGTTTGGTAGGAATCCTCATTATTCATCTAACTGTATAGTGTGTTCATCTACCTCTGTTTTCAAACATATAACTCAAGTCTAGTGAGAAAGTTGATGGAAAAAAAAAAAATCTACCCTGGATTTATCTCCATAATTCTGTGGGAGGACAAAAAAACTGATTAAATGATGGAGTCTAAACTTAGTCTGCAGACAGTGGGTGATAGCTCACTCACTAAATGTTAATTAACATGAAGAAAGTCTTGGAGCATTAGCTTGTAATTTTATCAAGAACATGAAAACAACAAAAAAAAATAGAGAGAGATAGGGAGGCAGAAGCAGATGAGGAAAGTAAATTATATTGTCTTTTAGTAAAAATGATTGGTTTAACTATTTACTTACCAATTTAAAGATAAATCAGTGTGCATACATCCCTAAAACTCTCAGCATAGTAATTATCTGAACGATATAGCAAGTAACACCACTGCTGTGTTATAAGCATAAACATTCTATTTGTTTCCATAGTAACTGTTTTGAATGTAGCACTTTGGCTTCGAATTATTTAAGTTTTGCTCCTATAAAGAAAGCACAATGGGTTTATGTCAAAAAGTTTAACACTCTACTACAGAATTATTATGAATAATCTTACAAACTCTTTGAGGCTATTTCTGTAAAATAATAAAAAAAATGTTGAAAAGTGGATTTCAAACAAATTTGGCTTGAAAGTTTTACAATGTCAGAAGTTGAAACGATCAACCCCCACACAATGGAAAAACAACAACCAGGAAACAAAATAAATACATCAACTTGTAAGTGTATTAAGAAAGCATTAAAGGACAAATAATTAAGGTCTATTTCATTGAAATATCGTATTAAGTGTAGACTTTTTAGACACAAATGCATGTAAGAAAATAAATAAAGCACCTTATTGGCTCTGCTTTGCTTTGAATAGCTTTTTCAGGGTGCTGACATCTCAGGTGGGTAACAAGCAAAATACTGGCATATTGAGTTAAAAAAAATACAGGCATACTGAGTGACAAAATACTGGCATACTGAGTTGCAAAATACTGGCATATTTACTGGCAAAATACTGCCATATTGAATGGCATTTTGAGTGGCAAAATACTGGCATATTGAGTGGAAAAATACTGGCATATTGAGTGACAAAATACTGGCAAACTGAGTGACAAAATACTAGCATCTGGCATTGAATGCCAAAAGAATGGCAACATACTGGCAAAAGAATGGCATATTGAGTGGCAAAATAATACTGGAATATATTAAATGGCAAAATACTGGCATATATTAAATGGCAAAATAACACTGGCATTTATTGGGCAAATTGGCTGTGGCTTATTAATGACAAAATAATACTGGCATATCATTGGGCAAATTGGCTGTGACATATTAATGCCAAAATAATACTGGCATACTGAATGGCAAAATAACACTGGAATATATTAAATGGCAAAATACTGGAATATGTTAAATGGCAAAATACTGGCACATTAAATGGCAAAATACTAGCATATATTAAATGGTTTCTTTCCAATGATTCTCCTGATGATATACACGCATCCAAACAGAATCCCCTGTCTAGTAACAATGGCCTGTTTTTCCAACTTGCATCTTTGATTGTTGCTGGATGACCCTTTTTTGAATCTCTGGTTTTAGCAGATCCAACTTTGTCCTGAGTTCGCGGCCTAACATAAGGCATGCTGGAGGTTGTCCAGTGGTTGGATGAGGTGTATTTTTATACGGTAGAAGGAACTCAGACAAATGATGTTCAGGTCTCTTCCCTTCTGCTTTCAGACTTCTCAGAAAACCTTTTAACATTTGAACAAAACGTTCTGCATGACCATTAGTAGCAGGATAATACAGGGCTGTACGATGATGCCGAATACCGTTTTCCTTGAGAAAAGTCTGAAATTGTCCAGAAATAAACTGCGGTCCTTTATCTGAAACAAGTACTCTGGGGAAGCCAAATGTTGCAAATAGTTTCTGTAATGCTTTAACAGTAGCTTCTGCAGTGGTCTGCGACATGAAAAGAACTTCTGGCCATTTAGAATGTGCATCTACCACAATCAGATACATTTTATTTTCCACTGGTCCAGCAAAGTCTATGTGAATTCTCTGCCATGGTGATAGAGGCCAGGTCCAAGGTTGTATGGCACAATGTGGCAAGTCACGCTGTGTTTGTGCACAACCAGTGCAACCTGAAACATAACGGGCAATATCCTCATCAATGGTTGTCCACCATACATGACCTCTTGCCTTCGGCTTCATGCAGACTATGCCAGGATGACCTGCATGTAAAATTTCAAGAATCTGTTGTTGTAACACAAAAGGAATAACCACCCTTTCTTCCCAGATTAAGCAGCCATCTCGAATTGATAACTCCTGAGCCTTTGTTAGTAATGACTTGAGATGTATTTGAGTCTTTAGTGGCCAACCCTTGCGTACAAAAATAAGTATTTCCCTCAGCAAAGAGTCCTTGGCTGTCTCTAGTGCAATTGCTCTGGCTTTTATCACCTCACTAAAATATATTGTAGATCTTTCTGTGGTAGTTAATTGTGAATCCATTTTCCATCCATGGAAGTCCATGGAAGTCTTGAGAATATATCTGCATTAGAATGCAGAGAATTTGCACGATATTGTATCTGATACTGATAAGCCCCCAGAGTAAAGGCATACCTCTGAAGTCTTGCTGCTGTCGTAATTGAAATACCTTTCTGTGGGTTAAAAATTGTAAATAAAGGTTTATGGTCCGTAAGTAGTGTGAAGGGTCGATATATAAAGATAAAAATTAATAAAATATATAAAGATGAAATTTCTTTACTGCCCATACTATTGCCAGAGCCTCTTTATCTATGTGAGAATAGTTTTTTTCTGCAGCCGTGAGTGATCTAGAAGCAAAAGCCACTGGCTTGTCTGTCCCATCAGTCATGGAATGAGACAGAACTGCTCCCAGTCCGTAAGGTGATGCATCACAAGCAATGGAAACCAGCATTTCCAAGTCGTAGTGTACTAAAAGACATGAACTACGAACTAGTTCTTTTGACTTATGGAAAGCTGAAGCACATTCTACTGTCCAGCGCCATTGTCGTTTACTCTCTAGAAGATGATGTAAAGGGTACAAGACATGAGCTAAATTTGGCAAAAAACGGTTGTAATAATTTAACAGACCAAGATAGGACCTTAGTTGTGGCACATTTTGTGGAGTTGGAGTATCCTGTAATGCCTTGACCTTCTCATCTGTTGTATGTAGCCCATGTTTGTCAATTACATGAGCACAAAATTCAAGACAATCCTGCATGAATTGGCATTTATCCAAATTCACCTTCAATCCATATTCCATAAGTCTTTGCAAAACTGCCTCTACATTCTGTTTATGTTCCTCCTCTGATTTACCCGTCACCAGCATGTCATCTAACAGGCACTGTGTCCCAGGAATTCCAGCTAACAGCTTGTCCATTGTTCGCTGCCAGACAGCTGGTGCAGGTGAAATGCCAAAAACCATACGGTTATACCTGAAAAGCCCCCGATGGGTATTAATCGTAAGTAGTGGTCGAGAATCTGGATGTACAGATTACTGTAGGTATGCATTTTTCAAGTCAATTTTTGTGAATTGCTGACCAACGGCCTATGATGCAAAAAGATCATCTACCCTAGGAAGGGGATACTTATCTATTTTAAGCTGTGCGTTAAGAGCCATGCGGAAATCCCCACAAATCCGTATCTCCCCATTTCGTTTTCTCACAGGAACAATGGGTGAACCCCACTCACTCTTGTGAACCTGGGAGATGATATTCAGCTCCTCTAATCTCCTCAATTCTGCCTCCACTCCAGCTCTTAGAGCAAAAGGCACACTTCTTGCTTTAAAAAATTTCGGTGTTGCTCCTTCCTTTAATTCTAAGGAAACTTGTTGTCCCTTTACAGTCCCCAATTGGCCCTCAAACACTGGTGCATACTTTTCCTGTAATTCCCTAACCCAGTCAAGTCTGGTCTGATTTTCATTCAACACATTACATGGATACTTATGCACTTGAGGCATCCCGAGAGCCTTTATCCACTCCCTATCAAAAAGTGGAGGTCCTCCTTTCTCTAAGATATGGAGAGGTAGTTTCTTCTTACACTTGTTCAATGTAACTGTTACTGTCCCACAACCCACTGGAATTAACATTTCTTTAGAATATGTTTGCAGTCTCGCTGTTGTCTGAATCATTGGACTATATATTTTTAGGCGTTTCCAGTCTGTCAAAGAAATCACTGATACAGCTGCACCTGTGTCCAAATCCATCGTCAGTTCCTTTCCATTTACAACAACCTGAACTGTGAATGCTGCGAGATTAGAACCTATTTTATATCTTTTTAAATTTTGTACCGGAAATTGTTCATCCGAATCCTCAGAAGACTCCTGCATTTGTACTCTATAGGCTTTCTTTGCTCTGTCTCTGAAGTGATTACTGCCTCTATCTGCTGTGGATTTACACACTCTTTGTAGGTGGCCCATTTTACCACAAGCATGACACTTGGCATCCTTGAATCTGCATGCAGTTGCAACATGTGTAGCAGCTTCGCAGCGATAACAATTGTACTGTGAATGTTCCTGTTTTGAATGTCTCTTTCCCTGTGGCACACTTGGTGCTCCAGCATCTAATTTTAAAACGTCAACCTCTGCCTCCTGTGTTTTGTCCAGTCTGCTGTGTAATAGATTAGCATCCTTAGAGGCTTGTTCTACAATGCTTGCCATGTTCAGTGCTTTTTTAAATGTTAAATCTTCTTCTGTAAGCAGTCTCCTTAGCACTGTATCACTTGCAATGCCCATTACATAACTGGTCTCGCAGAGCAGTGGGCAGGTAGTCTCCAAAACAGCAAGTGCTGGTGATTTTCCGTAACGCAATGGCATATGATGAAACTGATTCACCAGGCTCTTGTCTTCTTTTATAGAATTTAAATCTCTCTGCTATCTCTAGTGGTTTTGGTTGGAAATGGCCACTTAACAGAGTAATCCGGCTTGCCAATGGCTTGCATGCAGCTTTCTCTGGGTGTAAGAGGCTCCCTAGCGTATCATACGTTCTGGCTCCTATAACTGTTAGGAAAACAGCGACCTGTCTATTGTCAGGAATATCATTAGCTGTGAAATATTGTTCAAGCCTTTCAACCCAAGAGGCCCATAAATCCGAGTCAGGATCAAAGTCCTTTATAGTGCCAATGGCTGCCATGCCAGTTTGGGTTCTACAGCCTCGTCGCCACTGTGATGTTTTGTACAAATCAGTCAATAATTCCTGTATAACGAAGTACTCACTTTATTAATACATATATAACAGGATCTTCATATTGCTGCTTTGTTACACAGGTTTTGTGCAGCTCCATTTACAAATCCCTCGAACATTCATCCCCCCCAACTGCCAACAGAAACAGGAAGTAAAAGCCAAAAGAAAGGAAGTGCATCATTCACAGCCAACAACAGCCCAACTGCCCATACATCACAGGTCGGCCCTCACGCATGTTCACTTCATCAAATCTGGCCCTCTTTGAACAAGGTTTGGACACCCCTGCCTTAAAGCAATTATAGGTAAAATGCCTACACTTGTTGTATTCTTTCAATTAAACAGAATTTAATTTTTTTGCTGACAGTTTTACTTTAAACCCTTTGGGATTTGGTGTTCCTGGACCCGATCACAGAGTGATCAGGAGCCAGAGACGCAGTGGCAGACACCTGATCAGATACCCTGTGGGTCCCTGCCAAAAGCATGTATACCTTATGACGTCAGTTTGGAAACTGGACATTTAAGCACTGCACTCAGTGGAGAATTTTGGTTTTATGCTGCCCTAAGCAGACATTTGATGCCCCCCACCACCCATATTGCAGGATCGGGACATACCCCAGCACCCAAGGATTTGCCCCATCACCCACGTTGCACTCCTAGTACATGCTCCATCACCAACATTGCACAATCATGGCATGCCCCATCGCCCGTGATGCACACCCAGGGCATGCCCCATCATTTGCATTTCACGCCCATTACATAACCCATCACTCCAGGACATGCCCTATCACCCATATTGCATATCCATTACATACTGCTTCACCCTAGGACATGCCCTTTACCCACATTGCACACCCATTACATGACTCATCTCGCACATTGCACACCCATTATATGCCTCATTACCCCAGGACATGCCCCAGCACTCACATTGCACATCCACTGCATGCCCCATTTAACCAGGACATGCCCCATCTCCCATGTACCACAACCAGGCCATGTCCCATCTCCCACACTGCAGACCCAGGACATGCCCCACCACCGACACTGCAGACTCACAGCATGCCCCATCACCCACATTGCACACCCATTACATGGCCCATAACCAACATTGCACATGCATTACATGTCCCATCTTCCCAGGACATGTGGCATCATCCACATTGCATCTTCTGATCCCCCCAGCCAGCGTCTCTTCCACACAAGCTTTTTTTTTTACATATTTTTTTAAAGAGGAGGCATTTTTAGCCACTCCCAAGTCATCCTTGCGCCAAAAGCGGGGGCTATTCACTAAAATGTTAGATTGGAGGTTGAGATTGGTACTAATATTGACCTCCAACCTAACTCATCTCTTTCCCTCTCCAGATGCCCTTTTCTGGACCTTGCAAAATAGTAATCACTAACCATTTTGCAAAGATTTTTTTTTATGTAAGTAGCCCTGACTATAAAAAGAATGGTACCAGGAGTTGCCTATGCTCCTGGCACCGATTATAAATATGGAGCCCTGGTCCCCGCTGCTATTTTTTTCCCCCCTGGGAGCCTGCCAATTGACATCTTCTGGCCAATGGAAAGGGGCCATCGATAAAAATAATAATAATAATCCTCCTATAATAATCTCTAATAAATCCACAACGGCACCCATCTTTTTTGTGTCTGCTTTCATGGAGAGCTCAAAATGAAATACCAGCCAATCAGACTCCTCCCTGTCCCTGTCCTACTATGGGTTGGATTTTAAATCAGCCTAAATTGGCTGGTCTGCAAATCCCGCTGGTCATGAACAGGGAGGCTTCTGATTAGTTGACCGAGTCAGCCAATCAACCGTCTCCCACTCTCTTTTTAAATACCAGCCCTCCATAAGTACCTCCTATAAGATATAGGAGCATGCATTTTTTTTTTTGACAGCAAGGATAATTTTTTTTCAAAATTTGGGCCAGAAAATAGAGTCCAGGGCATTGTGGATCTCTGCTGGGACCTGAATACAGGTCTATTTTTCACTACAGTGCACCCTTTGTGTGCCAGGGAGTGGGCATTGTTTTTCACTGCCCACCCTCATGTTTTTTTTTATTTACAGATTAAGGGCAGTTTTAAATCATAAGGGGGGTAGGAAGAGTTCATTTCATTTATTTATTTATGTTATCCTCGGGGGGCTTTAATCTTATTTTTTATTATTTATGCCCTCAAGGGGGGGGGGGTGCTATTTATTTCTATTCTGGGGGTCTTAGGCAAGCCCCATTTATTTTAAGTGGGCTGGGAGATCCCTGCCCCAATAATAAAACCCCATATGGGTTACGGGTCCCGGGAGCCATTTGGGTAACCCCCGTTACCTGGTTTTGAAAGGGGGGGGGGGGTTATTATTATTTTCTTTTACTCTTAGAAAGGATCCTAGTTGTGGAAGGGGGTTGGACTGCAAAAGTCCCACTCAGCCCCCAATTTGAACTCCCTTTGGATTTTAGTGAAATCCCTTGTCACATTTTAGTGATCCCACAGGAAAAAAGACAAGCAAACAAAAAAAAGACTAGTTTCTAACTAGTAACACACTAAAAAACTCAAAAAAATACTAGCACTTTTCACCTTTTCCACAGGAAAATAGCTGTTAAGTCTGCCAAAGTATAGATCACTTTCTTTAGGCAAGCTACTCCTTTAAACTAAGTAGGTATACATATTTGTGTATTTGTAGTCTTTTATTTATCCAAGACACAGAAACAGAAGTTGAACTTTTGTTCCAAAATAGACAATGTTTGCAGTACCCCATCCAAATCCGATACCAAAAGGGATGCACAGATATTGTGCCGGCATAACACAACTGTTGACACTGAGTTTGGCATCAGACATAGCGATAATTTGAAGAATGTACGTCATAGGGGTTGAATTAAGGCTGTCACTCCACGGGAACAAGAGATTTCTCATCGCCACAGAGTCTCTGGCCAGTCCTACTTTGACTATTTCCACGCATTTGTTTGTTGCTTAGACAAAATAGTGGAAAGGGATCTGGATAAGAGGTGAAAGGGGCAGAGCAGAGCTAAGCTTTTAACAGCTCTCTGGGAAGGAACGTTTTAGGTCATGCAACATGTTCATTATGCAGAACAGGATAATAATAATAGCAATCTGTGCCATTGTTGCGAAATGATGTGAATAGTCATTCTTTGCAAGGCAGCAAGAGGGAGACATGTATCCCCGACTGCTCTCTGTGTTGTCACACATATACAGGCTAGCTGGCATTTAGTCATTTTTTAATATAGATATTACATGTTTAACTCATACAGATGCTGGTTGACATTAAACAGATATTGATGTCAATGTCTATCCTAGAGAGTTGCAGTGCTGGCAGAGTTCTGGGATTTCTGTATTTAACGTGAAATAGGCAAGCATGATAGGCAAGAGGAATATGTATCATTATTTGTCGATTATAAGACCTTCAGTGGTATATACAGTGGGATTTTTATGACTTGGAAATAGTTTCCTATAGTCTATGATTTTTATGGTCAACATTTTATATAATGATGCATTATGGGAAAATAAGCCTAGCAGAAATAAGTATCATATACATATTATTAACTCATTGAACTGCAAAGTACTAATTTATAATAAGGGAACTGAGAAGGAATTTAATACTAAACCTCCATGCAATTTACAATCTTCTTAAAAGCCTTAAACTCTGGAAACTCCCATAATATAACATCTACTGCTATTTCAACCTGAATTTTTAACAACACAACATCTATGTCCCCAAATTAAGCAAAAATAATGTAGCTGTCCTTGGTGACACTTCATCAGTCCACCTGCTATCATCAGAGATAGACACACATATCATCTAAGAGTAAGCTCTACCTGTGAGCACAACATGCATAAGGTGTATCACCAAAGGGTGCTTTCTGTTATTTATTTTAATCTATTGCCAAGAAGGAAATAAAATATTATTGGACTATATTCCTGCTATTATTGCTAAACGTGGAGTTTGGCTGAGTTTGAGAAATCTATTGTTCATGTTGTTGTCTCCAGTATACAGTTGCCAAGCTGCTGAGGATTATCAATCATATGCAATGGTTAACCACGACTTTTATTATAGACATAACTTGAACATGGCGATTTGATAACATATAAGATACAAGTGTCTACTCAATAAAGAGAGACTTGCAGGGAATTAAGATGGGAATTTCAAACTTTAAGCCAATGTAGATGCAAAATTTCTCCAATGCTAATTAAGAGAATTTTTCCAACTCTACTTTGGCCTTAAGTTTATAATTTCTGCTTCAATTCCTTGCAATTCTATCTTTATTGAGTAGGCTCTACAGAGATTAACATAGAAATATAGAATGTGTAGGCAGATAAGAACATTTCGGTCCATCTAGTCTCCCCAAATAGGCAGACAAGACAAATGGATAGAAAGATAAAAAGTGTTACCAACTGGGCAATTTAAAAGTGAAACGTGGTGCAGTCTATTGAGAGAGAATAGAGAACAGCCCGGGGGGCAATTGTCTTCCTGCCCCCCTTGTCAGCTCTCCCCTGCCTTGAAGAAAAGTAACAGTCCTGGCAAGTCATGACTTCAAACAAGTGGCACAAATAATTGTAATACTTTTTTGCAACAAAGTACCAAATGAAAGCCTTCTGTTACTTATATATGAATTCATGTTTAATGTACAATGCATGAGGAATTGAGATAGATGGTATTTTCTCAATTTGTATTTATCCTTAATGTCTGTACAATTTTCTACTTCAATAATAACAATAAAGAACAACAAAAAAATAACACCCAAAAACAAATGAAAGCCCTATTTTTCACAGAACAAAAAATGCCAAAGGAGGTTTGTGTTTCTAAAGATTGGCATGATGTAGCCCAGGAACAAGGCACAGAAAGCATAATTCTTGTAGCCCAAAGGCCCAGAAACCTCCTGCAGTATGTTACAGTGCAAGCTGCACAAAAGACTTATGATGATACACTGGAAGCTGCAAGAAGGCTCAGAACATTTTCTGTGAAATTATAATGAAAGCCACACTAATATCAGAGCTTATCAGCAGCCAAACACAGTTTAACACATACACTTTCCCTTTCAGCCCAGTGCCGGTCACAGATCTATGTTTTCATACTGGTTATCGCAGTTAGCTGATTTCCGATAACACGGTCGTCAGGAAAATCTGAACAATTTTGTGGTGACTCTGTCTAAAGATTACTATTAATTAGATTAAAGGAGCAGGCTGAATACTTTGTCTCATTATTTTCAGGGAATTACATTTTTACACTTATATCTCTCTGCACTGGCAGCTGTATTAATACGGAGTAAGTCCTTAGCGAACTTAGTAATTCTCTTTAAAGTATTGTTTGGTATATAGGGGCGTCCATGTTTTTCCTGTTGGGCCACATCCATTTTTCTTATTTACAGTAATGGTGAAAAATATCTAGTTAGCCATGGAAAAATGTTTGCTTATTTATCAGTAATACAAAAGCAATTCAAAACAAGTTTAAATTAACTTTATTCAAACAAAAGTATACATTTATAGGGATAATGAGAATACGGGCAGTTAAGTCAATTTGTCCACACATTGCTATCACAGCCACACGTTGGATGCCCCTGTTTTAGTATCCCAATGAATCCCATGAATCCTTTACTCTGCTTGTTTCCAGAAGTAATACCATTTTAGTAGCAGGTGCAAGCACAGCATCACAGCGACCTTGAGTATATAAATACATTTCCTAGAATTTTGTAGAATTACAATTAGTTAATGTGTGATGTAGGAGAGGGATATACTGAGTAGGCCCTAGCAATGTTTTATTGAAAACTGAATTTTAGATTGCCAATTAGGATTGTCTAATCTATAACCCGGTGTGTTGAATTTTATTCAACTATAAGTTTGGAAAATGAGGTTCAGGATAGGCAAATGTAAAGCTATGCAACATACCCTTTAAATGGCATCTCCCTAGGAAAGAAATAGGAATGAGAAGGATTTATATTAAATTATATATAAAATTATGGACAACAGATTTGGCAACAGTGACCAATGCCAGTCAACAACTGCAAGGGACAATATGATATTGGCATGTATAAAATGGGGTAGTGATTCAGGGGAGGAATATATCATCTTGCTTAAAAAAAAAAAGGCCATTATGGAACTAGAAAACGTGCAAAGGAGGGTTACAAAATAAATAAGTGAATTGGAGGATCTTGGTTATGAAGGGAGACTAAAAAAGTTGCATTCATATATATGCTAGTAAAATGGCATCTTAGAAAAGATATTATAACATTATATAAATATGTGCAGGGCCAAAATAAAGAGAAGTTTGGTGACCTGTTCATAAATGTCCAAACAACAAAAAAACTGGAAAAGCAAAGATTTCATAGACAACAGTGGAAGGGATTATTTATGGTAAGGTCAATAAAGATATGGAACTCACTGCCAAGAGAGGTGGTGTTATCAAATACAATAAATAACTTCAAAAAGGGGTCTGGATATATATATATATATATATATATATATATATATATATATATTTTTTTTTTTTTTTTTTACAAAAGCAGTACATACAGGGCTATCAATAATAGAATGAACATTAATATGTTAGAGCTTCTTGATCCAAGGAGAAATCTGATTACCTTTTGGATTTCAAGATATATAAAATAGCCTTAAGTTCGCAAATTCCCTTGCGATATATTCCCTGCATATGTTGAAATCCTAGTCTCTGCAGATCGCACTATGCTCAGCTATATGGGCACTCTCTAACCTGAATAATTGGGCTGGGACTGCACCGATTTTCACTCCTAAATTCCCCAGTGTACTTTATACCAAATTTTCCTGTCCACCTATCAATCTCTGCACTTTATCTGTCAGTATATCTGTCTTGCATGTGTCTCAGTGTCCTGTCTGTCTGTCTCTGAGTCTGTCATTCTCTGTACCTTATCTCTTGGTATATATGCCTTGCCCTTTTATGTGTCTATCTCTGTGTGCTCTCAGTCAGTGTATCTCTCTTGCCTGTTCATCTGTGTCTATCTCTAAAGATAACCAGTGGGCTGGTAAAATTGCACCATGGGAAACTAAACAGTTTTTCCCTCCCGTGCCAGAAGTCACCAATCCTCCCCTGTTACCAATAGTTCTTGGTATAGCTACAGACAGTGTATCATTATCTTTTACAATACAGGTGTGTCAAATGGTTTAAACTGGTGTATGGGAAAAACATAAAATAAGAAAGAGATTAAACTTCATGTAAAGAACAATTATGTTAAATGTTCTTAAATTGCTGCTGGTACAGTTCAATGCGTTCCACAGCAAATGCTCCACTTTAAACAATGCATTGGATACTCTTTCAACATAGGCCTAATTGTCTCTATTTGTTATATCTCGTATATCAAAATAAACATGCAGATATAGACTGCAAACATCATCATTACAACTATACCCATGACAAATAACACATTGTCCACATTATATCAGTGTGGACTGCATTAAGAACACTCTTCCAGTTGGAAGACTTAAATCAAATGATTAGTTTATGAGTGAATAATGAATCAAATATCATAAGTGTGAGTTCCCCGCTGGTTTGCCAATCAGTTGTATATATATATATATATATATATAGTATTTTAAGGTGGCTATATGTTTGAAACTGTGTCTCCATGGAGTACTATTGTATTGTGGATTGGATGGAAGACTGTTATGTTTAGACATATGTTTAGACTTATGTTTAGAAGACATTATGTTTAGTGTTAAGTGGTTTCCTATGTATATTTATTATGTCTTTTTAATGTATGTGCTGATTATGGTTTTTTTTTTTTTTTTTTTAAAGAACACCGTGTAGTAAACCACTTAAGATCTATTTCAAGATTACTAGATCATGAAAGGATCAATTAGTCAGAACTTTTTGTGATGCAATGAAGAAAATGACTGCCTATACAGTGCAATATGTGTGTTGGTGGTACTGCCACAACCTTTAAGAGTTTGTTTATTAAATTCCTGATTCATATCAAAAGAGGAAAATGTCATTAGGTTAATGAACTGTGCAGCAGCCATGTATGAAAATACCATATATATAGAGCAGCACCGATTTCTTAAGTAGACAAATTATATTTAAAATATTGTGGCCACAATTAAATTACTGTAAAGATGTCATAGGTAAATAGGTAATCTAATGGCATATTAGTAATTCTCTTTAAAGTATTGTTTGGTATATAGGGGCGTCCATGTTTTTCCTGTTGGGCCACATCCATTTTTCTTATTTACAGTAATGGTGAAAAATATCTAGTTAGCCATGGAAAAATGTTTGCTTATTTATCAGTAATACAAAAGCAATTCAAAACAAGTTTAAATTAACTTTATTCAAACAAAAGTATACATTTATAGGGATAATGAGAATACGGGCAGTTAAGTCAATTTGTCCACACATTGCTGTCACAGCCGCACGTTGGATGCCCCTGTTTTAGTATCCCAACGAATCCCATAAATCCCAACTTTTTATTGTCCTGGCCAGACGTACAGACATGCAACAGTAGTCTTCTCAGTAGTCCTGCATCAACTGTGGCTTTGGTGTTGATGGGGATGCTTCTAAAGCTAGTTCTCAGTACTCAAAATCATGTAAGATTTGTAAAACCTTCAGTAGCCAAGAAGCTGATTACTGCTGGCTACTATGTTTTTGGAATGTTTTATACTGAACTCTAAGGTTTTATATATATGTAGAACTTGCACCTTAAGCTGTTGGGGGGAAACATTATAGGGGACAAGTATAAAAACTCCAGCATTGAAAAGTTTTGGGAGTTTTATAAAAAATCGTAATCGCCGTTTGGTATGTATAACGGTGATTGCACTTATTTAAAACTCCCGACACTTTACAGTGTGAGAAAGGAACCATTAGCGAACTGTTTGGCAGAGGTTCCCCAACACAAAGCAGGCGCTGATTTCAGCACCCGATTTTTTTATACATAGGCTGTGCTGACACAACGAGCACAGACATAACCTAAATCTAAGCATTTGGCTACATAACACAGACTCCTGTGAGTCTGCTTTCTATACTGGTTCACATGCCGATCGCGCCAGTATTTGGTGCAATCTATATGTGCGCCGTGTTCATACATGCACCCCTACATTTTTTTAATCCTGACTCAAATGTGCGGGAAGCATATAGAAGGGCAAGCGATCGACAGCAAAATTGGGAGCTGTTGATTGTTTAGATGGGAGGCAGGTTAATTGAGGTTTAACTATGCATTAAACAATCACACAGCAGTAGTGGTGGGACATCAAGCAGCTATAAATAAATAAAACTTCTTAACTTGTCCAATTAAGTTCCAGCAGTTGTGAGGTTCTCTGCGACGCTAGGCATTCAAGCCCACAAATCAATGCCTCCATAGGGCATAGCCATATTGACGGAGCATGCTGCACGTCCATTGTCGCAAAGTGGTTAAAGTGGAAATAGACTGCTGCCAAGCAGGGGTGTTGCTAGGTCTCCAAAAGATCCGGGGCTGGAGTCCATGACAGATTTGATAGAAGTGGAGTAAATAAGCTCACATGCTTAGGCAGCATACAGACTGATATATTTGGTGCTAATGAACAATAGGTATATATGGTTATATATCAGGGGTCAACAAATCCTGGGCACCTGGAAATTATACCTGGCGCCTGGTTATTGTTGTCCCTGCATGGTGCCCTTGCCGCTGGGATCATTTTGTTTATTTATTCATCAGAGCGTGAGGGAGCCGTGTGTGCACTGGCTGCACAGTCCTCCTGCTCCATCCCCACATGCACCGCACTATAGTGTGCGAGCACTGAGTGTGCTCAGCGGGTCTAGAAACAACAGCAGGGCACAGACCAGGCTAGAATGAGGTATAGCAGCCAGGAGGGGGACATATTGATAGATGCACTTTTTATATCGTAAACAACAACAAAATTGCTGACTTGTGTGTAAGTGTATGTGACTGTGTGTGTGTGTGTATATATGATTGACTGCATGTGTGACTGACTGCGTGTTTATGTGACTGACTGTGTGTGTGTGACTGACTGTATGTCTGCCTGTGACCCTCTGTATGAGTGTGTGACTGACTGCATGTCTGACTGTGACCGATATGTGTGTATCTGTCTGTGACTGATTGTATGTGTGTACCTGTATGGGACTGATTGTATGTGTGTGTCTGTATGTGACTGACTGTATGTGTGTGTCTGTATGTGACTGACTGTATGTGTGTGTCTATCTGTTACTGACTACATGTGTGTGTGTCTGTCTGTCTGTGACTGACTGTGTGTGTGACTGACTATATGTCTGCCTGTGACCGACTGTATGTGTGTGCCTGTCACCAACTGTATGTGTGTGCCTCTCTGTATGTGTGTGTCTGTCTGTGACTACCTCCACAGCAATAAAACTCACAGTAATGTGCAGCGTGAGTGTATCACAGTCTCAACAGCAATAAAACTCACAGTAATGTGCAGTGTGTGAGTGTATCACACACTCATGCTGCACATTACTGAACCACAATGCACAATAAGACTCACAGCACAAAAAAACAAATAAATACACAGCCTCAAATACACACACATACAGCCACATATACACACACATTCACACAAACATACACACACCCTTACACACAGACACACAATCCAACATACACACACACACACTTGTATGTGAGCAAATTCCCATGATTTCAAAATAACTGAGCATACAAAATGTTGTGTACGTTGCATATACCATTTACCAGAATTTGAGAAAAAAGTTGAAAACAGTCTCATAATATGTCATAATATAGGGGATATCACACACACACAGACACCCACCCTTACACCCCCACATAGACAACCTTACACTCACACACTCTCTTACACACACACACACACACACACACACACACACACACACACACACACACACACACACACATCCAGACAACCTTACACACAGACACCCTTATACACACAGATGGCCTTTCCCACACAGATATTCTGCCACTCAGACACGTGTGTAAACCTGCAACTCTCACACGCACATCATAAATATTTATTTATTTTTTAATAAATTTAATAAAAAGGGGTAAAAAACATGGGGAGAATAGGCTGAGGTATGAAGGTATGCTCCTTCTACCAACCTCATAAAAGAGAGAAGTGCAGAGAATTGAGATGGGAATTCAACTGAATGGGAGAATTTTTCCAACTCTGCTCCTTTAGCCTTAATTTTGAAATTCCCATCTCACTTCCTTGTGCTTCTAACTTTCATGAGTAAAGCCCATAATATAATGAGCATCACATTCATTCATGATTTAATACTATAACGAGGTACATGGGATGTTTAATGCCATGTGTATGGACTTTTATTGCCATGAATATAAAGACTATATATAAAGATGAATCACTGTTATTCATATTACATGTGATAATCAAGTGTGAAAATAAAAATAAAATGAGATGATAACATTGTTTCACACATGATTATCACATTCAATATGAATAATAGTAATTAATCACATTTTCTCCTAGTAATCTCACTGGGATTCACACTCACACTCTGCCACTCATAACGCTGCTCACACTTATACTTTCAAACACTCTGCCACTCACACACATACACACGCACACTCATAACTCTGCCACTCATGCTTACACTCACACACACACTCATAACTCTGCTGCTCACACTTATACTCTCACACACTCTCCCACTCACACACGCACACTCATAACTCTGACACTCACGCTTACACTCACTCACACATGCTTACACTCTTCCAAACACTCACACTCTGCCTCACACACACTTTACCACTCACATTCTGCCACTCACACTCGGACACTTACACACACTTACAGTCTGCCACTCACACACATACACACTCATAACTCTGCCACTCATGCTTACACTCACTCACACACACTTACGCTCTTCCAAACACTCACACACAAACTTACACTTACTTAGACGCTGCCACTCACACCCACTTATACTTTTCCACTCACATACATACACATGCACACTCATAACTTTGCCACTCACACCCACTTACACTCTGCCACTCACACCCACTGACACGCTGCCACTCACATACATACACATGCACATTCATAACTCTGCCACTCACATACATACACATGCACACTCATAACTCTGCCACTCACACCCACTTACACTCTGCCACTCACATACATACACATTCATAACTCTAACACTCACACTCTGCCACTCACATACACACTCACACTCTGCCACTTACATTCTGCCACTCACACACATACACACTCATAACTCTGCCACTCACGATTACACTCACACACACTTACGCTCTTCAAAACACTCACTCACAAACTTACACTTACTTAGACGCTGCCACTCACACGCACTTATACTCTTCCACTCACATACATACACATGCACACTCATAACTTTGCCACTCACACCCACTTACACTCTGCCACTCACACCCACTGACACGCTGCCACTCACATACATACACATGCACATTCATAACTCTGCCACTCACATACATACACATGAACACTCATAACTCTGCCACTCACACCCACTTACACTCTGCCACTCACATACATACACATTCATAACTCTGCCACTCACATACATACACATGCACACTCATAACTCATGCCACTCTCACTTACTCAAAACTTTAGGGGCGGAGTTAAGTGCAAGGGGTGGAGCTGAGTGTGAGGGGGCGGAGTCTGGTGTTCAGCACCCAGAGTGCAGCATGTAGGGGGCGGAGCTGAGCGCGCGGGGGGGGGGCGTGGTTAGACTCTCCATTTGGGGCTATGGAGGGGAGATCCGGGGCTTCAGCCCCAGTAGCCCCCCCCCCCCCCCCAGCGACGCCACTGCTGTCAAGTAAGAGAGGAATAACTAACCTCAAAGCACACAGAAAATATAAATAATCAGGCATGACCTTGGATTTAAAACCTGTTATAATATTGCTGAATAACCTCCAGACAGTTGTTGTTTTGTATATACCCTTTGCCTATATATATTTATATATATATATATATATATATATATATATATATATATATATATAATATATATAAATATATAGAGAATTATATATATAGGAACATATTTAAATGTACATAAATACTGTACACAATATATATTTATACCTAAATATAAATGCACCCAAGCTCGAAAGTTGTTGAAAGAAAAGCAAATTTTGTCCATTGAAATAACATCGAATGGATCCAGTGTAGACATGGTTGTAAAGTTGTAAATGACTATTTTAGGTGAAAACGTCTGATTTTTAATGAAATATCTACAAAAGCGTATAGTGGCTCATTATCAGCAACCCTTGTGTTCCAATGGCACAATTTTATTTAATCCAAGTTTATAATTTTAAAAGTAAAAATTTTGACTGTATTTCCTATTCATTTTGCCACTCATTTGATATATGTATATTTAGAAAGCAAGGAAATGCCTAAAGGACTCTAAACCTTTGAATGATCCTATATTTCTTACACGTATACGGCATATGTATGAAACAAAGAACATGTGTGTCTAGCACCGTATGCTGCTAATGTTGATGATCCAGTTCTTAAGAGCAGTTCTGTCTCTCTCCTCTGCACATTAATCGGAGGATGTAGGCTCAGCTGTATACAGCTGGATTTTTATCTCACGTTCATGTCACAATTGCTTTGATTGAGAGAATTTTCACATTTCCCACACAATCAAACTAGAAGCATTGACTAGAGAAGCTCCCATTTGTGCTGCTATATTTCTCCCCTGAGCAGGTAAAGTGTTTTAATTAATATTAGAGCTTCTCAAAACAGCAATATTTATGAAGATAGCTCAGGTAAGCATCCATTCTGCAGAAGGACTTAATAGAGCCTTAATGGGTTGACCTGTCATTCGATTTCATGTCTTTCATTCACCGCGCAACCGCTGCAGAAGAGGGGGAAAGGGCTTTTATAAGCCAGCACATTCCCTTAACCATTTCCAAGTTATCAACAGCTTCTCCTAAACAAAAGCAGTTCTGAATGAGAAGAACACTTGAGGGCATAGAAATAATCTGAGGCACGTCTGTACGTGTGATGGGTTCCTTTGTAACACGACCAACTGCTTTGCTGCCTCAATATGAAATGAGTCAATGTTATTTAGCCAACATTCTATGTGGCGTGACAGAATGAAAAGATTATTCAGATATTCAATTAAATGTTGAATAGGGCCTTTCGGAAAATCAGGTGAGTTAGACAACGACTGCCGATGAGGCCCTGAGTATTATTTTGACATTCATCAATGCAACGTCTTTATTGTTTATTATGAAATAACCTCAGAAAGATGAAGATGTTTGGCTTTTATTCATCAAAAGGCTGAAATGTAACAGGAAAAAAAGAAAAGAAATATATGTGAGGGCCGAGGGACTTTGATACGTTTCAGTCTTAGATTTCCTGTGTCAAATACAAAATAATATATATAATACATTTTTAGAATGTACGTATCATAAATCTAGATTTTAACTCATTTATTTCAGCTATTTTGTCTTTTATTATAAAACTGTAAGCAGCTTATTCTCAGATTCCCTGCGTTAAGTACTATATAATGATATTGCAAATACAATAAATATTAGCTCATTCAATACATTTCTGACTGTAAAATTCCATTATTTGCCATTTAAGGAGCACTACGTTCAACTGATTTGACATTTAGAGCAACACATTAGGAAATTTGTGGTTTTAAATATTTTTCTTATCTGATGCACCAGCCCTATACAAATCACAGAGAGAGTTCCTTGTGTTCTGAAAATATAGTTTCTTTTTTATAAATTAAAAAAAGATCAGTCTGCTTTCAAAAATGTCTTCTGCATTTCAAAGACGATTAATTACACAGTTTTTTCAGCAATTCAGATTATATTCAATTTGTCTCTTTTGTTTCAATGTTTGGCTTGTTCGGCTGCCTTGACTCTGTGTATTGTGTGTATCCAGATCTGTTTGTCTTAGCGACAATCCTTGTGTGGGCTTTCTATTCTCATTAGGTTACAACTGCTCAGTACATGCATTCTACAACGTATTGCCTGCAAAAAATAAATATATAGCACATTTTCTAATATTATGTTTGTTGTTTAAAGTGCACTTGTTATGTAAAACAGGTTGGGGTATCTACACCAGGGGAGTCCAATGTGCGGCCCTTGGGCAACAAATGATAGCAAGGTGTGGCCCACTTGGCTTAACTATCCATGATCTCATTAGCCCTATAGATGTAAAGTTTTGTTTGAATAAAGTTGATTTAAGCTGATTTTGTATTACTGTTAAATAACTAAACCTCCCTCTATGGCTTTTCTTCACCATTACTATAAATATAGTGCATTTCTTGGTTGCTGGTCGACTTCACAAAAAAACTTGGATAATGCTGATCTATACTTTTCTGATAGCCAAACTGCTATATCAATATTTTCATTTTTTTTATATTGTCAGTACCATGTTGCCGGCGTAGACTTGTACATATAACAAAGAGACTTGAAGTGGAGAATCATAGGATCAATCACAAATGTTCCACCATGTTTAGCAAAGTGTTGATTTTTAGTCATGAGGACAAGACTCTTTACACTTTACATTACCGATTGGCATAACCTTTCACTGGAAATTGTGGTTAATATGGATCTGTTTTATTTCCAATCTGAGTCTGTCTCAAGAACGCAAGAATGGAATGGCTCAAGCATGGACTTCAGCCATTCTGCCCAGGGATATTCATCTTAAGCTTGCATCTTGGTTTATATAATTTAGTGACCCAAACCACTTTAGACTCGGGCAAGGGCAAATGTCATACCGTGTGATTAAAGGGAACATTTATAAGAATAGTAATACTCTTATTTGTGAGGCTTATATGGTTAAACCAAGAGGGGGTGGGGTGGATGAAGCATTTATGGGCCATATTTATGCTTGGATTAAAGTCTTATCCAACTAAACAGATTGATTTGTATGATTTGTAACTACCTTACAATATTTTCTTGTGAAATCTTTTTCTTATCTTATGTATATTATCTTATGGCAATGCAACTCTAGTTCAAGTTAGACTTCGGTACATAATTAGTGGTGAACAGACTCCCTGGGTCTTTGAATGCACACCAAAGTAGAATATGGGTGGAGTAGGGTAGTGAATCAATGTACAACTCCTTTCCGCTCACTTTAAAATAGCACTGCTCTGTATATCTCAAACCCAGAGCACTTGGCGTAAGAGTGGATGGCTCCCGTACATGACTAACATCTGGGTTTTGTGTTAGGTGTACAACAAAATTCTCCAACAAAATCCACCCTGGCTATAGTTTGTTGACTCTCTACATGAAGTCTTGGCTGCTGTGTGTTGCTACCAAAACAAAATTGCAATCTTAATTCCACCAAGGAGAATACAAAAGAAAAGAAAATCTAGCAGCTCACAATCCATACTTTTTTGTTATAGTACTTAGTAGCGGAGTATAGAAAGGATAGGACAAACATGGGTCTAAAGGTGATGAGTTCCCCCCACTAACCAAACTCACCGGGACAATCCGGATGAAATTAAATGTTCATCTCACCTCATCTCACCATTTAGTGCAACAATATCACTCCAGATGTCATGGAATATTTTGATGGTAAAAGTCATAAAATACAGCGATTTAACCCCTTCTCGACAATGGACGTGTCAGGCACGTCGTGCGGTGAATCAAGTGGTTTTCACAATCAACGATCACGAAAACCGCTTTAACGGTGCTGGTCTATTGCCTCCATCAAGGCAATAGCCAGCAACAAAATGTATTTTCTGGGGCACCCACGATCGTCCCACGTAACGATCGTGGGAGCCATATTGACAGAGCAGCAAAGTAATATCTCTGCACACTTGGCAAGTTTTGTACAATTAGGAGGTAAAAGTAATACGGCTGAGAGATGTGATAGCATATGGTATGGTTCTGTATGATGCATAAGTGATTTTATGTTTCTCATTTGACCAACAGATGAAAAGTTTTTGGAAAACCATAACCTGGCAAAGAGCGCTCAAGAGAAAATCAACACAGCCCTTCTTGAATACACAATGTGCCACTACCCTCACTGTACAGACAAGTATCGTATGCTCCTGCTAAGGCTAGCTGAAATTCGATCCATCAGCATGCAAGCCGAGGAGTACCTCTACCACAAGCACCTTAGTGGGGAAGTTCCCTGCAACAACTTATTAATTGAAATGCTCCATGCCAAGCGAGCTTAAATGACCTCAGTGAGAAGTGACTCTGTATGATACCCTTCAAGAGATTATCCAATGATTGCAATGGCAATGGAGACTTTGTAAAAAGAGCAACTTTTATCAATGCTACCTATCCAGAAACAAAAAGAATTTCGTTGGTGATGTATTTAACCTATAGTATTGGAAAGTTTCAGATTTATTTTAATATAACTGTGGCTCTTTACTGAGTGTTATTATATATGTAATGACATTTTAATATGATTACCAGTTTTGCTTGTGTTTGTTTAATGACAATCTTAATGCTTCATAGATTTCAGTATGGGAATTCAAATAAAAAACAAAAAAAACAACAACAACAAAAAACCCAACCGACAAAGCCTTAGAGGTTTGGTTGAAGCTCACAAGGAGGACATTATTTAACCACCTGGCAATCAAATGGGGAAATGCTGCCTACAAAATAGATTTATACCCTATGGATGAAGTTCTAAATAAAACCAGAGATGCTTTGCTGAAATTTTTCTTTGGATTCCAGGCTACCAACTAAGATATACTGATCAGCTCAGCATATCTGTCTAACAGCATGTTCTAATAAATACACAATATTGACATTTTATTTGGCTTAGTCAAATCCTTGTGTACCGGATTCCACCTGACATGGATGACAAGTATTTGAGAAGTTAAATCATGATAAAAATAGGTCTATACAACATATTTTACGTTTACAAAACAAATATGGAGCTTGTACAGGAAAATATTACAGTTGCTGTAAGACATTTTTACATACTGTTGAACATTACATAAATTAATCTCTTCAATGATCAATCCATGTAATCCACTGGTCAGATCCCCGGGAACTACCTGGTTTTGGCCTGAAGAATCCTGGTTTTGTTAGATACTTGCTGGGTCTCTGAGTCAGACACTTTTACTCCGAGCGGTGATGTTCAACCAACAATGATATTTTTCACTCAACTCTGTCCATTTTTCAAAGCCTCTTCCAGCTATTACTACCTATGTACCATGGTACACAAATCCCACTGGCAACATGGAACATCCTGCTTGTGTAGCAAGAGCAGATTTGGAGAGCTCCAATGACTCTGAATGGGATGATAGCGCCATATTGTAATAGAGTTTTTAGAACTAAATATAGATAGCATAGCCCACCTGTGTAACACTATCTCTCTCCCCTCATGCAAGTTTTGAATTGAATTAATACATAGCAACTTACAATATGTGGATATGTTTGAAAATTGCCAGTTAATGTATAATTTAACTAAAACACATGATTTTTAACTTAACAAACCAAGCACTGGGGCCAAATGCCTGCAACATATGCAGATGTTTTTGGAAAACATGGTCTAAAGCAACCAAAAGAGAGCCAATGGTACTTCAGATTGCACTAAAATATCAAACTATATACAACTCCTAAATCAGAGTTAATAATTATGTTCCTGATATGACCATTGATGTAAATGTTTAGATATATTAAGTATAGTAAAGTCTGTATTCTTTTGCCGATTCAGTTGTTCAGAATTGTGCATACCAAATCAACTTATCCAGTGGATCTCAAACAAGTAGTCTAGAATGTTCACAGGGTTGGCGTTTAAAGATGCCCATGATTTATGGAGTGCTAGAGGTTTTGTAGGCTGCCTGATGACTGATAAAACCAATACTTCCCAATGTTAGCATTTTTAACATGTCTGATTCAGTAACAGTGAAAGGCGGTCAGTTGACTAGGTGAATACATATGAACGGCAAGAGTCAGTCTCTAATAGTTTTATTTTCGAAACAATTTAGAATGTTTCTAGTTCATTTGCTGTTCACTTTTGAAGAATTGTTGAAGATCAATCCCACATTTCCCAGTGTGATTTAAAAAAACCTTTGTCAAAATACATTGGCCAGTTTTTTTTTATTGATGAACGCATGGAGTTGGTTATCAGTCAAGTACTCATTTGTCAAAAGCAGTGAAAAGCTGAGGTTTGATTGCTACTCTCCTTTGCATATTACTGAAGTTTATGTATATGTCATCAACCTTTTTTTTTTTTTTACAGCACTTGGTACAGAATTAAAAAGGGGTGTAGCAAACTCAAATATATGAACCAAAACAAACTGGTAGAAATATAAAGGTGATGGGGGAGGGGTGCAGAATGTGTAAAATAGAAGAGAGCATTATCTCAGCTACTGTGACCTAAGATGCTCATCCCCATAATAAAATATTTTTAGCAAAATTATGCTTTGTGGGTGGTGCTATGTTGAAAAGTGTGCAGAGCTTTTTGGAATATAGGTACAAATGCCATGAGTTTATAAGAAAGAATACATTCTACCAAACAACTAGCACTAGCTTTTGTGGAGCCCCTAAAAATGGGGTGATTGGTCTTCTTTATAGGTCATCCAGCTATGTTCTTACACAAGATCAATATTAAATGTATAATATTGCTAAATTGGTCTAGTTGTCATTAAATAAAAGCAAACATAATAAAATATGCTTAGGATGGCACAGCTGGTTAGGCTGCCATCACAATTAAACCAGAATTATAGGGGGTTAGGTATAAAAACTCCCACAGTGCAAAATGTCAGGAGTGGTATAAAAAGGTGTCCTCGCTGGGGGGAGGGGCCCTTAGAAACTTGGCTCCATAGTGGCCCTTATTGCGCACAATACACTTTAAGGGTTTGGCATGGGTGCACGTTTTGAACTTCAAAAAATAAAGGTGCACTCTCTGTTATGTATAATGCCGATTGTGTCTTTTTTATAACTCTTGACACTTTGCAGTGCGGCTAATTTTTTGATACATTGGCAATGAGCGCCGGCACAACCCAGAATTAAGTTTCTGAAGGAGGCAGCAAAGACTCCCAAATTGTGCCAGGAGTCTTCTTTAGTCATTGGTGAACATGCCAATAGCGCCACTATATTGGTGTGCGTGCGCCATGTTTATACATAACCCACAATGTATTATAATTATTTCTAGGTAATCTACTAATATCACTAAATTTAATATTTTCCCTGACATTTTAATCCTCAGCAAAAAGCAACAAGTGGTGTGTATTGTGTACTGAAATCAGATAAACAGTATTTATATCATGTTTAACATACTATATTGGCTTAGTTAAATAATGGGCAAAACTTACAAAGCTTTAACATCTACAATCAGAACCTAACCAGAGAAAGCAATCTATTTGAGTGAATAGTATACATTGTTTCCAGTTCAACCTTGTTGCCTAGTGACCTCCACCCATTGACTTTTCCTGGCCCATATGATCTGCTAAATTTATATTTTCATAATAGAAAGCAACCATTATTGTTAACAACTCTGTCATGCTTTCATTTTACTGAGGCATATAGGAATCTCGGCTTTGTAGATGGCAACTTGCCAGAACAAAAGTAGGAAATTACCTTTACTGGGTTCAAATTACCTTTATTGACAATCTGGGAATTTCAGTGCAAGCTTTAAACATCAGTTATGACCCTTCTTTGGACATGTGTTAGAGGCTAAACAAACTATCTAAACAGTACAAGTACACGTAGGGAATATTTCCCTACTAGTAAGTTGGTAATTAAGTTACTATAATAATAATACAAAAAATTGACATACATACTATACCTAAAATATGTAAGATACATTTTCCTCTTGGCCTGAATAGAGTGTCTAGTAAATAAAAATTACAAACATCAAATTAAAAAAAGAATACATAAAAGAATATATAATTCAAATAATGAGCAAACTTATTCAGGGATCCACAGAGAAACTGCACATGGGGATAGAGTTTGCTTTCCTCATGTGCAACTATATATAACATGGAACCATGACAAATGTGCACTCTGTGTGTCGGGATTTATTAGTAAGGCACAACTGTCATTATACATAAATGGTTATTGTTCTTTTTTGTTTTTGTACTTCCCAAGACTATTGTGTGTTGGAACTGTACACCTGAATCCCATATCCACTTATAATTCTACAAAAGCAGAATTATGTCTTTAAATGATTTTCAGAGGAAAAGTGTGAAAGTAATTTTAATGTGGGCTCAGTTAAGAATTGGGCAGCCACCCTTTTTTGGTCTAGCATATTTTCCCCATCCTTGCCATTAATACGGGCACAGAATTCATTGTAAATTAACAATACTTTAGTGACTTTATAGCTAAGTTCCATTCAGTTGAACGTTTTTGATCAGCATTGCAGTCTTGGTTAAACGGGCCATAATAGAGAGAAATCAACCAGATGAATTGCAACAGAAACATTAACAGTATCTTCATTACTTCAAACCAATTGTGAGCCCACATCAAGCCCTTCACTATTTCCTTGACCTAACTGTGTTTATAAAAGCGTATGCCCACAATGGAACACATAGTACTTAGCATACTTTCTTGCATGAAAGAGTGTGTCAACACTCTAACCTTTGCTATATTTACTGTCATCAAAATCATTTTTGCCAGTCAAAAAGTAAGGCAATTGTAGAGCCACAAAAATCATTCACCTTTTATTGAGCCCACACTAAAACACAGTCCTTAATGTCATTTTCAACTAATCAAAGTGTTTGCTTATAATTGTCATAGTTGCTGAGCTTTATTTTATATTTCACACAAATAAATATCTTTGTGCATTCCCACATTTATACTAAATTTAAAAAAAAAAATTGCAGTACTCTCCTCAAACTGGTTATACACTGCGTCTAATATGTTGCCAGACCCTTATTTTCGAGAATTGCATACGCCGCCTTGCTTCTTGTCAGATAAACATGGTATGCCACAATTACCGAATCCAATTTTGGTGAGGTTCTGTGTATTAGACTGCTATATGTAACGTGATGTGGCCTACCCAGATTTAATCATTAGACAAATTCCAACAGTTCCAAAAAGAAACACAAGACAACAAAAGAGCTCACTCAAGTGAAGGTCACATTTAAGATACCTCTCAGTGAAGGGGACGCTGTCACCTCAACACATATATCTATGAATGTAGAATATAAAAAAATAGCATATATGATCTACACGTTATGTTCTAATCACCTGTGGCTTGCTATCCTTTTCAACTGGAAATTTGTAATTTGCATATCAAAGCACAGGTGATGTCATAAACCGACGACACCACAGACACATTTCAAACATATCTTACTCTTAATTTATGCATTCCGATTACGCCATAAACAGATCGTTTTTTATATTATTTTATTCCCGACATTCAACGTTTTAACAATGTTCATGTAACGGAGTACTTTTAAAGTGTTTGTACATTGGTTTATTGGGTGTTTGCAACTTGCTTATTACATACATTACATTATAGATTTGATTGTTCGCTATGGATTTCAATACATTAGCTACATGTCATGAGACAAGATGAGATTTACTTGCCTTACAAAAAGAATTTAAAGCTACGCACACACTAGAATCTCTGGTATTGTATTATCAGCTGTTAGTATGTATGAAAGATGGCTCCACCAAACAGCTATACCAGTGTGTTTTGTGCGTCATATCTCGTTTTTGCTTTGCGTAACATCAAGCTATGGTCATTGGTCTTGCATCATCATAATCATCATAACCCAATATATGGTGCTATAGGATTTCAGACAACACAGATGCCATACTGCTTCTTTGGGATATACTGGTAATAGAATGTCATAGCGTTATGGACAAGATCATTGGTTGACTCAAAGCTTGTCAAGCATTTCCTTTAATGTAATGTCTTCTATGTTTGTATTATAAAATTGTTTAAATATCTTATCTGTTTTCAAAGTCCTTCTCTACCTTTAGCCCCTCTGCCATCAAATTGGCCTCATCTTTGTTAAGCTTTGTTTATTCTCCTCTGCTGAGTTCCTCTGTATCAGAAGTCTCTGACAGTATGCAGTGAAGTGACAATTGATTCCCCCCCTCCCCTGTTTTGCTAAATTGTAATGGTGGGTTTGTCTAACTGGGTGAAATGTTGAAAAAAATGAAAAGCTATATTCACACTGACAATAAAAAGTAAAAAAAAACAAAAAACATTATATTTTTGATTTCATTTCTCCTTGACACCATGGTATTAATAAGGAACCACACATTTTAATTAGATGACCTAAAAAAAACTGTTTTCAAATTGTTGATCAATTTTTCATTTTTTTATTCAAAGGTTAAAGATTTTCAAAACAGGTGATAAAAGTGACAAATGATAATAAACAAGTATCATTAATAGTCAATGATTAATAAGTAGTGTATGAGAAACATTTAAAAAAAAGAAACACAATGTATTTATTTTAAGAACACATGAAAGGAACTGTATCACCTACACATTGTTTTTGTTTTCACTGTGAATGTACATTATAGAAAATGATTGAAAATGATCTACACATTGTGTTAGCAAAACTGCAAGAAAATGCCTAGATTAGGAGAAAAATGTATTTTAAATGTGTCTGTGGATTCTCCTGGTTATATACTTGACTTGATAAACAAATTACACATTTCCCATTGAAAACCAGTCCTTTTGCCACAGGGGATGTCATGAATAGCAGATTCCACATACAAAAATGAAGCAGAAGGAAATAGTGCAGATACAGTCCAAAAGAAGACATAATCCAAAAGGAGAAGAGCGGGAAATTGGAAAATAAGTGGATTAGGGGGTGAGAGGAGAAAAGCACCAAGGGACGGAGGGATGGAGGATGATCTCAGAATGGGTAGAAAGCATTCACAAGGATCTTGTCTGAATATAAATGAATTAAAATGTTAATATCTGTATTCAAAATATTTTTAATTTACTCACAAATATCAGGTTTGTTGCTTTGAACTGATCCACTCAATATGCATCTGGATGGACCCTGGTAACCAGTCAAAGTGTCTCCAAAAAAACAACAATTAAAATGTTCTGCATGATAAGCACACACATGCATTAAACGGGATCCTGTACAGAACATTCATCTGCACATTTTTGCAACAGGCAACAAGCCAGGTTTGCCAGATCAGCCAACTTTTTTTTTGTAAGACACATACCTTTTACATGCTCCTCTGCAGTATGTGTCCAGGGGAAAACATTCTGATGGGCAGAATGTAAAAGTTATACATGTCCAGTAAAAATAATGGCTGATCTGGCCTTTTATGGAAGTTAGTATTTTTGAAGTGGAGATAGGGAAGAAAATGGTAGCAATTCAGATAAGTAGTGTAGTGGGCTTAACCCTATATTGGCCACAAATATATATGTACGTACTTGTTATATAAAGAGAGGGCTATCTGAATCAGGTGCTCAAGTACACCATAAACCTCTGTCCTCTCCATTGTCAGGGTTATTTGTGAAAACAAAGAATACCCCATACAATAGTAATAGTGCAGACGGTAGTGCTGAATGCAATCTCAGAGAGTGCCACTTGTGGCAGATTCACCATCACTGGTATAGAGAATGTTGACATATATTTCCCAAACATTGATGGCTTAGAAATTTGGTACAAGAGTGCGCCAGGAGGGCAAAAGAAAGAAACAAAGTAGATTAAAAAAAAATAGAGATAAGAAGCCACTGCCAACTCTAATGGGCAGTTCCCTAGGAGGAAAAGTAATCCATGAAATTATAGATTAAGATAAGTGCTAAAAATGGACCGATGGCATGAGATAGTATATGTTTGTTATAAATGATAAAATGTAATTGTTGTTTAACAATATAATAAAAACACATATTACATAAGAACAATCAACCAAAATCTTATACACCAAGTCGACAATATAGCAGCAATTCACGTGATGTATATTTATAACATACACATGTTATAAAGAAATCAATTAATTAATTGCCATCTATAATTTCAAACAATGATGGCTGTCAGCTTAGTATTTCATGTGTCTCCATTCACCGCCATTATTTTCATGATACTGAAAATTTGCTAGAAGCACTGATAATTAGAGATTAATATTTAAAAATGAACACAAGTTCAAGATAGTGATACAAAGAGCTGACTTGTTGCCTAGTCACTCATAGCCATGGCTATATTGTATATATGACAAAGTGCTCATGTTCATTTTTATTTGTTTAAACGATTATTAATGTGCCGTCTATCACTGGCTTATGACTTAGTTTATTGGGGACAAGATATACACCTCACCTGAGACCTTTGCTCGATAAAGCCAAAGAATATTACATTTTTCTCATAGTCATAAAATATTTGCCATTGAATAATATGATATTATACGTTATTATTGTCATGTCATGCTTCATTACTGTCATCTGTTCTGTATTGACGATTACCAGCTTTATAAAATAAAAACTTTAATTAAAAAAAAATGAACACAAGTGGGTTTTCAAAACAAAATGCTGAATCAATCATAGAGTAAGACAGAAGAGATGCTGATTGTCGTGTGCTACTAGGTATAAGCCGGTATTCCACAGACATGGCAGATTTGGAAAATGAGATAAATCGGACTAGACTTAGATTATCCAGAGATCTCAACATACTTGACCTCGGTTGTGTGTAGACAGGGCCGGTGCAAGGATTTTTGCCGCCCTAGGCAAAATAAAAATTGTGCTCCTTTAACACCAGTACTGCACAGTGTCTTTTCTCTGCAGCGACAGGCTATAGACACCAGTACCACTACATTAAACTGTAGTGGTTCTGGGACTAAAGTGTCCTTTAAATGTGAGGTAAATTTGTTTCCAATGTAGTATTAATAACTAAACAACTAAATAATAAACATATTGAATTGTCTACTTACCACCAGGACATTAAGATGATCTGGTCTCTGGCTGCAGTCTGGCTCTTGGTCTGGCTCTGGGGACTGGAGACAAACACCAATGAATTTTGCCCCCCAATATGCCTGGACTTAGCCTCTCAATGTGCCATGATTATGCCCCTCAATATGCCAGGATTTTCCCCCACAATATGCCAGGATTATGCCCCTCAATATCCCAGGATTATGTCCCTCAATATCCCAGGATTATGCCACTCAATATCCCAGGATTATGTCCCTCAATATGCCAGGATTATGCCCCTCAATATGCCAGGATTATGCCCCACAATATGCCAGGATTATGCCCTTCAATATCCCAGGATTATGCCTCTCAATATCCCAGGATTATGCCCCTCAATATGCCAGGATTATGCCCACCCAATATGGCCGGATTTTCCCCCACAATATACCAGCCAGGACTTAGCCACCCAATATGCAAGGATTTTCTCCCACAATATGCCAGCCAGGACTTAGCCACCCAATATGGCCGGATTTTCCCCCACAATATGCCAGCCAGGACTTAGCCACCCAATATGCCAGGATTTTCCCCCACAGTATGCCAGGATCCTCCCCCCCTTCCCCCTTACTTACCTCCTTGCTGCTGCTCTCCCGATGCTCTCATCTGCCCGTCTGTGGCTGTGAGGGAAGCGTTGTGTGCTCCCCTCCAGCCAATGCGCATTCAATAAAGTTTGTTTAAACTTTTTTTTTAAACAAACTTTATTGAATGCGCATTGGCTGGAGGGGAGCGCACAAAGCTTCCCTCACAGCCACGGACCTCCACCGGAGACAGAGCAGCAGCGACGAGGTAAGTAAGGGGGAGGATTTTTTTTTTTGACACAGGGTTCCGGCGCCCCCAGCTAAGATGCGCACTAGGCAGCTGCCTAAGTCGCCTTACTGGTGGCGCCGGCCCTGTGTGTAGAAAAAATGATTTCAAATTTCTTGGAGTTTGGCAAAGCTACGAATGCTCACAGGACTTGAACAGGTAGGGACTAAAAGGAATATGCCAGGATTATGCCCCACAATATGCCAGGATTATGCCTCTCAATATGCCAGGATTATGCCCCTCAATATCCCAGGATTATGTCCCTCAATATCCCAGGATTATGCCTCTCAATATGCCAGGATTATGCCCCACAATATGCCAGGATTATGCCGCTCAATATGCCAGGATTATGCCCCACAATATGCCAGGATTATGCCTCTCAATATGCCAGGATTATGCCCCTCAATATCCCAGGATTATGCCCCTCAATATCCCAGGATTATGCCCCTCAATATCCCAGGATTTTCCCCAACAATATGCCAGGATTTAGCCACGCAATATGCCAGGATTTTCCCCCACAATATGCCAGGATTTTCCCCCACAATATGCCAGGATTTTCCCCCACAATATGCCAGCCAGGATTTAGCCACCCAATATGGCCGGATTTTCCCCCACAATATACCAGCCAGGACTTAGCCACCCAATATGCAAGGATTTTCTCCCACAATATGCCAGCCAGGACTTAGCCACCCAATATGCCAGGAATTTCCCCAACAATATGCCAGCCAGGACTTAGCCACCCAATATGGCCGGATTTTCCCCCACAATATGCCAGCCAGGACTTAGCCACCCAATATGCCAGGATTTTCCCCCACAGTATGCCAGGATCCTCCCCCCCCTTCCCCCTTACTTACCTCCTTGCTGCTGCTCTCCCGATGCTCTCATCTGCCCGTCTGTGGCTGTGAGGGAAGAAGCGTTGTGCGCTCCCCTCCAGCCAATGCGCATTCAATAAAGTTTGTTTAAACTTTTTTTTAAACAAACTTTATTGAATGCGCATTGGCTGGAGGGGAGCGCACAAAGCTTCCCTCACAGCCACGGACCTCCACCGGAGACAGAGCAGCAGCGACGAGGTAAGTAAGGGGGAGGATTTTTTTTTTTGACACAGGGTTCCGGCGCCCCCAGCTAAGATGCGCACTAGGCAGCTGCCTAAGTCGCCTTACTGGTGGCGCCGGCCCTGTGTGAAAAAATGATTTCAAATTTCTTGGAGTTTGGCAAAGCTACGAATGCTCACAGGACTTGAACAGGTAGGGACTAAAAGGAAGCCAGTGCATATACTTGACAAGAAATGTAGAAACATAGAAGGCCATCTAGCTTTCACATATTTCTAAAGGCTGCAAAATCCTCATACCTTATTTGACTCAAAATGGTCTAAAAGAAGAAAAAATACCACAACTAGAGGACATAGTCTTAAATAAGAGGGGCAACGATTTAAAAGTAATATCAGGAAGTATTACTTTACTGAGAGGGTAGTGGATGTATGGAATAGCCTTCCAGCAGAAGTGGTAGAGGTAAACACAGTCAAGGATTTTAAGCATGCGTGGGATAGACACAAGGCTATCCTAGCTATAAGACCGGGAACGGGGGACTAATAAAAGTACTCAAAAAAAATTGGGCAGACTAGATGGTCCTAATGGTTCTTATCTGCCAACACATTCTATGTTTCTATGTCTACTCAATAAGGAGAGAATTGCAGGGAATTGAGACAAGAATATCAAACTTTTGCAACAATTGTATAAACATAAAATAATTGAGAAGTTTTGGTTATATGAATTGTGCCCATATATGGAGGCTCTGCCCACACACAAGCTCCACCTTCCCAATAAATGCTTCTATTTAACCACCTTTTTTAACTTGAATTCTACCATGCTGAAAAGGTGGATAAACAGAACCATATTTAAAAAAATACAGCATGGTATTAAACTTTATTAAAACCTGCCCCATCACCCATATTGCATACTTAGGACATGCCCTGGCACCACAGGACATGCCCTGGCACCACAGGACATGCCCCATCACCCATATTGTTCACCGAGGACATGCACCATCACCCACCATTGCAGACCCAGAACTTGTCCCAACATCCCAGGACATGACCCATCATGCACACCCAGGACTTGTTCGGGCACCTAAGCACATGCTCCATCACCCACACTGCACACCCATGCACATGGCGAGTGAGCTTAATTTTTCCTGTGGCCAAATTTTTCCTTTTACCAAATAACTCACAATTATATTATGTTAATACAATTATTGCCAGCTTTATTAGGGTGAGAAGCCGAGCCAGTTTTTTTCCGTATACACTGTATTTGCATGCTGGCTCACACCTGTGTGGTAGTCTTCATTTTACAAATGTAAATTATATGAGCCTGTGACTAGCTTCGCGCACCGACTTTATTCTTTATCCCCTCTTTGCAGCATGTAGAACTATTATGTGACAAGAAGGAAATCAATTAACTAATCAAGTTAATTGAATGTAGTTCATAGCAGCCAACACACATCATTACATCATTTTGCCCACTCCATTGCAAAGCATCAGCTCCACTAGCACCAGTGACATTATTATTATTATTATTATTATTATTATTATACATAGATATTTCTTTTGTACCCTCCACTGGTTAATGCCTAAATTCACACTACCTAGACACATCAAATCTCCTAGCTAGCATTAACCCTAAACTAACAAAAAAGTGCATTTCGGATCTGGACTGCCCTTATGGGCAGGATTAGTCTTATATGCTAATTGAGTGGTTTCTCTGTAATGGTGTAAGCAAGCAAAAAAAATGGTGATGCCCTCCCAAGTAGGTACCATCCTATAGGACAGGCTATTGCTGTCCATTCTTGGTGAGTATGTGCTCCCACCCCCCTTTTTGTCACAAGGTGTAAAGTATAATGATTACTGCCTTAATGAAAAAGGATATTTTTTCATTAAATAAATATGTTTTGGGAATGGAATATTCATTCATTATTATTAGTCTTGACCTGCTCCACAATTGGGGGCTATTCACTAAAAGGTTAGTTTCAGGTCAGTTGGGATGAACATTTCATCTCACCAGTTTAGCTATACGTTGTACAGGGACAAACCTGGTGAGTTTCCCCCGCTGAACTCATCAGGTTTATCCCTGCACAATGTATAGCTAAACTGATGAGATGGAATGTTCATCTCAACTTACCTCAACTCACCTCACCTCTTCTCACCTTATAATGAATAGTCCCCACTGGCCTCGACTGCTAAATGCATGTGACTACAGTCAGTAGTGATCACATACATGGAATAGGAATAATTTGCTGTTTCTGGGGTTGGCTTGGCATTGAGTACTGTGCTAGTGGGCCAATGTTAACTCTAACTATGGAGGCAAGAGCATGGCCAGTATTGTTCTGAAGGAAAAGTGGCAACCCTAAGTTGCGAAATATCTTCAGGTCAGCAAGTAGTTAACTAGGGAGTGCTTTGATTTTTATTTTGCAACTCATCTGGATAACCTCTCTTTTTTATACCTACAGTAAGGTTGCAGTCAAAATTAAGCTTTCTTTCACCAATTTAATTTACCAGTCTTCCTAACTTTAACAGACACTTTGTCGGACTGGTTGTACCTCTAGGTTTATCTACTATAAGGAAAGGGATATTACTAGTAAAATGTAAAGGCTGGCTGCCAATTTGCAAAGTAAGGGAAAGCGTTAATTCAACAGCAGAAGCGGGAAAGGCGCAATTGTGAATC
The DNA here is from genome assembly GCA_036172795.1 of Pelodytes ibericus. NCBI lineage: Eukaryota > Metazoa > Chordata > Amphibia > Anura > Pelodytidae > Pelodytes > Pelodytes ibericus. The sequence continues at coordinate 75,077,655 of CM069864.1, read as the reverse complement.
TCTTTTGATGATTTCAATCGTTCATTGTTTCTCATTCATGAGTGTCATAAATCCAGCTGAATCTTTTCCTCCTTGTACAATGACTCTTTACAGAATTGCGATTCCTGTCAAGGTCTTAATCAGTCTCCAATTTTTATTTACTTCTAAGTTTTCTGTAATTTCAGTAGACAGCAATGGGAAAAAAGCTTTTTCAGGCCCATGTAAAAGATATGGTACTTGACAGATACATCCCCTCCTCCATTCCCTGTTCCCAATCATCTCCATTTGTTGTGTAAAATAGAATATCTATTTTTGGAATGGAACCCATACATTAACTAGCTGGACCATCCTTTATCGTTAATCAGGTGCCTGTGACTAGGATGACAAACATGTTTAGATGATAAAGAATTCTATTAGTAGTCAAAGCCCCGCCAAGGCTCTTAATGAATGTATGATATGTTGAACAATATAATCATCAAGTAAGCTTACAAGTGAAGTAAAATCACTGTTACTCTTCTACCTTCATAGAGTGTTCCATATATATATTTGCACCCTTGAGTTGTGGGTTATATGACTGTGCTAGAACTGCTTGTGAATGAAAGCCTTGTAAACCAGTGGTAGTTTCCATATTACTTATTCTGGTCACTTCCAGAGATGCAGGACAATGCAGGAAGATCAAAAGAACACCTTACCAGATATTAGTGATTTTAAAAGGAATATTGTTATACCAAGATGATGGTCTATATTTCAGACAGACAGCAGAGGATGTAAAACTGTAGGTCATGGAGATTCAGTGGTTGTTTTTCTATGTATACAGCAGGTTACTGCAGTGATCTGAAGGTTCCATGTGTATCTCGAAAAAAACCTGGTGTTTCTACTGGGCTGTACTCAGTGGTGTATCTTGATTTTGTGCTGCCCTAGGCAGACAAAATCCGGGCACCCCCCTACCCAAGCTGCACACCCACGTTACACACCTAAGACATGCCCCATCATTCAGACTCACATCAAGCTCATACTCCCATCACACACACACTCCCATCACACTCAGTCACACACTCCTACTCCCATCACACACACTCTGACTCCCATCACACTCAGCCACACACACTGTCTCCCATCACACACACTCTGACTCCCATCTCCCATCACACTCAGTCACACACTCTGACTCCGATCACACTCAGTCACACACACTGTCTCCCATCACACACACTCTGACTCCCATCACACTCAGTCACACACACTGTCTCCCATCACACACACACTCTGACTCCCATCTCCCATCACACTCACATCAAGCTCATACTCCCATCACACACACTCCCATCACACTCAGTCACACACTCCTACTCCCATCACACACACTCTGACTCCCATCACACTCAGTCACACACACTGTCTCCCATCACACACACTCTGACTCCCATCTCCCATCACACTCAGTCACACACTCTGACTCCGATCACACTCAGTCACACACACTGTCTCCCATCACACACACTCTGACTCCCATCACACTCAGTCACACACACTGTCTCCCATCACACACACACTCTGACTCCCATCTCCCATCACACTCAGTCACACACTCTGACTCCCATCACACTCAGTCACACACACTGTCTCCCATCACACACACTCTGACTCCCATCACACTCAGTCACACACACTGTCTCCCATCACACACACTCTGACTCCCAACACACTCAGTCACACACACTGTCTCCCATCACACACACTCTGACTCCCAACACACTCAGTCACACACACTGTCTCCCATCACACACACTCTGACTCCCATCACACTCAGTCACACACACTGTCTCCCATCACACACACTCTGACTCCCATCACACTCAGTCACACACACTGTCTCCCATCACACACACTCTGACTCCCAACACACTCAGTCACACACACTGTCTCCCATCACACACACTCTGACTCCCATCACACTCAGTCACACACACTGTCTCCCATCACACACACTCTGACTCCCAACACACTCAGTCACACACACTGTCTCCCATCACACACACTCTGACTCCCATCACACTTAGTCACACACACTGTCTCCCATCACACACACTCTGACTCCCATGACACTCAGTCACACACACTGTCTCCCATCACACACACTCTGACTCCCATCACACACAGTGTCTCCCATCACACACACTCTGACTCCCATCACACACAGTCACACACACACACACACACACACATCCCATCAGCACTTACCTTTCCCTGGCAGGCAGGCAGCATGGTCCCTCCATGCTGCCTGTTCGGCTTCCCGGCGATTGTGCCGACAGGTCACGTGACCGGGCGCGCGTATGACGTCAGCGCGCCCGTCACGTGACTGTCGGCACTTCCGTGTCGGCACACTGCACGGGGAGCCGAACAGGCAGCACAGAGGTTTCTCTGTGCTGCCTGTTCGGCTCCCTGTGCAGCCTGGCAGGCAGAGCGATGGTGAGGGGGGATCTTCCGATCCCCTCTCACCTCTGTCTCTGCCTGCCAGCGCGGTCTTTTTTTTTTTTTAAAGGGCCGCGTTTTTTTTTGTTTTTTTTTATTTTTTATTTATTTTTTCTTCAGTGCTGGGGGGCGCCCCCTAAAATTTGCCGCCCTAGGCATCCGCCTAGGATGCCTCGCGGTAAATACAGCACTGGCTGTACTTGTGTATTGAGTGTAGGAGTCTTCCACTGGCTAGATCATCACCACAGGTCACATTACTCAAGACATGCCAAATATGTATCAAGTTTAGGAATCCATTAGACCGTGAGGAGCCTGCAAAGTTATTTTCAAATGGTACATCCATAAAATTCCAAGTAAAACAATCAGAATGGATAGAAACCAGGAATAAGTACTTTAGGAACCATCGTGCTCAGGCTCCTGGGACTGGTCAAGCATTGTGATTATTAAATACACTCCTTGAATGATAAGAACACAAATGTAGTTTAATATAGCAAATGTTATAATTAAATTTAGGGGTCAATGACAGTCATAAACCTTTGATATTGGGAAAGTGAGCAGTGGTTGGGACCACAGACTCACTTTGCCAATGTACAGAATTACTCTACTATTTGGTAGAATAGCAGACAAAGAAAGGTCATTCTTTCAATCGCAGGTTTGAATCGCAATCACTCAAACCAATGATCACTGTTCAAAACTAAAATCGATTAAACGGCGCGCACTCTCCCTCTTCTACACTATCAATGCCGGGAGGCCAGAGAAAGGTGCAAAATCCCACTGGTTCTCCAATAAAATCCTACTTACCCACTTAGCTGTTGACACAGTAGCTAGTATTGGGAAGGAGGGTCACTAATCTTTCACCAAAATCTTTTTACCTTGTTATGTTTCTTCTACCCAAAGCATACCATACCTTTCAACCATACTTTTTGAATTGCTATTGTTTTCTTACTATTAACCTGAATTAACCTTAACTCTACACTACTGTCTGTATCTGAAGGATTCCAATCATATAGCATATACACCTTTTACATTTTACCCTACAGGACATACACCATATGGACAAAAGTATTGGGACACACAACTTAATTACTGAAGTCAGGTGTTTCAATCAGACCCATTGCCACAGGTACAGAATCAAACACTTGTGGAAAAAATGGGTCATTCCGATGGCACTGTGATAAGATACCTTTGCAAAAAGTGGGTAGGTCTGGCGAATGCCAGTAGAATATTAGCTGCCTGACTGCATTGTGCCAACATTAAAGTTTGGTGGAGGAGGCATAATGGTATTGGGCTGATTTTCAAAATTTGGGCTGGGACCCTTACTTACAGTGAGGGAGAATCTTTTTTTTATTGTTTAATATTTTTTTCACAGCTTATAAAAATATTTCAGTGCAGATGTTTCTAAAAACATTACTAATATAGTCTACACAATTAATATCATGAAATCAATTAACAATTCAAGACATATATAAGAATAATTCAAGCCATCTTATCCAAAGAAATACCAACAACAAAATAAACATGCTGTGCTTTACTCCATTTTTCCATCTCTTCCTCCTTGCTATTTTAAAACATAAAAATACATAAAATACAATGAAACAGAATAGAAATACAAATTTATGAGAACATCACTCATCCTACACACCAATCACACAAGTCCCGGGCGGGTATGGAGCGGAGGGTTTGGGGCCCGGAGCTGATCCTACTCATGTCTGTCGTAAGATTTCCAAGGAGCCCAAATCTCTTGGTATTTCTTAAATTGACCCATGATACAGAAAAACCCAGCCTTCAAGTCTTGATGCATAACCTCTATCCATTGCAGGGACCCTTTTTTTCCAGTTTCTGGCGAAACATATTTTCACTGCTGTGATTACATGAACAGTGAGACTCTTCTGGGTCTCATTCCCAGGTATCTGAATATTAAAAAGAAATGTTTCTGGTTTTACATTAAGGTGGAACCTAATAAATTATTCAGTAAGTTTTGAAGGTCCAAAACTGTAGGTTTCAAATCCCATTTGAAACCTATGTGGACCAGCGTTCCTCTATCTCTGTCCCACCTACATGATGACGACAATTCAGGGTTGATCTTGTACAGTCTGGCTGGGACCATATACCATCTCATTTTGATTTTATGTTGTAGTTCTACTCATGGCCGTCTTTAATATTGATTGGACCCTGGGCAAGCATTTGCTTGGGCCCCCTGGACTCTGTCCCCCTCCCTTGCATGCAGTCACGCCCTCCATTGCAATGTTACTGCCCCCACACACACACGCAAAAAAATCACAAAAATAAGCACACACACAATATGACTTTTATTGCAGTGAGTATTTTTATTGCATTGTATAAAATGTGTACAGGTGATACTCGAAAAATTAGAATATCGTGCAAAAGTTCATTAATTTCAGTAATGCAACATAAAAGGGGAAACTAATATATGAGACAGACGCATTACATGCAAAGCAAGATAGTTCAAGCCGTGATTTGTCATAAGTGCGATGATTATGGCTTACAGCTCATGAAAACCCCAAATCCCCAATCTCAGTAAATTAGAATATTACATGCAATCAATAAAACAAGGAGTGTACATAGAACAATATCGGACCTCTTAAAAGTATAAGCATGCATATGGACTCAGTACTTGGTTTGGGCCCCTTTTGCAGCAATTACTGCCTCAATGCGGCGTGGCATGGAAGCTATTAGCCTGTGGCACTGCTGCGGTGTTATGGAAGACCAGGATGCTTCAATAGCAGCCATCAGCTCTTCTGCATTGTTCGGTCTCATGTCTCTCATCTTTCTCTTGGCAATGCCCCATAGATTCTCTATGTGTTTCAGGTCAGGTGAATTTGTTGGCCAATCAAGCACAGTAATCCCACGGTCATTGAATCAGGCTTTAGTGCTTTTGGCAGTATGGGCAGGTGCCAAGTCCTGCTGGAAAATTAACTCAGCATTCCCATAAAGTTTGTCTGCGGAAGGAAGCATCCAAAAGTCTCCTGGTAGACGGAAGTACGAAGGAAGTGCTCCAAAGTCTCCTGGTAGACGGCTGTGTTGACCCTGGACTTAAGGAAGCACAGCGGACCAACACCAACAGATGACATGGCTCCTCAAATCAACACAGACTGTGGAAACTTCACACTGGACTTCAAGCATCTTTCAGTGTGTCCCTCTCCATTCTTCCTCCAGACTTTCCCACTGTGGGAACATCCAACTTCCTTCGCAATTACCTTTTGAGGCTTTCCCTCCTTATGGAGGGTGTCAATTATGGTTTTCTGCACAACTGTCAGGTAAGCAGTCTTCCCCATGATTGTGATTCCTACTGAAACAGACTGAGAGACCATTTAAAGGCTCAGAACCTAGAGTTGAGCGGACACCTGGATGTTCGGGAAAAAATGTCCCGGTCCATGCTAGAACTTGACCCCGAACCCGAACCCCATTGAAGTCAATGGGGACACAAACCTTTGGCCACTAAAATGCCTCTAAAAATGTCCTGGAAAGGGCTAGAGGGCTGCAAAATGAAGTAAAATGTGGGTAAGAGTAGGACAAGTGCCCTGCAAGCACATGTGGATAGGGAAATAACTTAAAATAACATAAAATACATACAAATTACAAAAACAGCTGAGCCATAAAATAGCACTAGATGGAATCTTTGATTTTAGCTTTGGAAGAACATAAATCTAAATCTAAAGCATGGCTGCCAGGAGGATCGACAAGATTTACCCATTTGAGAGAGGGTTGGAGTGCAGGTTATTCTCTTTCAGTTTATACTAAAGAGTTTATACCAAAAGGTTGAGGAGGCGGAGTAGGTGGAAGGGGCGCTGGAGGAGGAGGAGGTAGCCAACACTGTTTTTTTTTTTTTACAAAACAAAAAAATATAGACTACTGCGCCTATATGTGAAAGAGTATGCAACACTTAGGCACCGCTAATGGTGCAGGAGGAATGCAGCCTCCATTAGGATTTTGCACTCACAGACTTATTATGTAAGAGATGCGCATCAGGGAAATATCCAAGTGTGCGTCATCTCCTCTCGAGATCCCAGCTCTGCAGTCTTCGGCTTTACTTTCAGATCATGGTCAAACTGAAGGTGTTGCAGATAAACCGAACGTCGGCATAACAGTTTTCGTTTTAACTTACTTGTTATAGTTAAACCAAATTTCGGCTTCAGGAGTCTTCGTCTTTGCTTTCGCATCATGATGAAACCGAAGGTGTTGCAGATAAACCGATGTCTGCTTAATCGTCTTCGTCTTGCATTACACATTCCAGTTAAATTGAATTTCGGCTTAAAGAGTCTTCGTCTTTACTTTCATCATGGGTTTGAAGCAGTTTACCCGAAAATATATTAGTTAAGCCGAATATAAGGGAAAGAACACAAAAAAACCAAGTGTTTTATCCCAAACACATAAAAAATTACATTAACAGTCAAATAAATGGAAAGTGCTTGTAAAATACATATGATCTTAAATTTTAATACAAAAATAGATATATAAAAAAAGGTTTATTTTATAAAACATTTAAAAAATATATAAAATTGAAAAATATATTCTAGAAATTGCACAACCCATTCAGTTAACTGTTATACAAGGTAAAACTTTTTACATAAAATATTTTTACATAAAATTGTAAAGGTCAAAATCGGCATTTAATCCTTGAGGTTTCAACGTATCTAGATTAAAAACCCATTTCATTTCCTTTTGACCTATATTCTTAATGTTGTCACCTCCTCGCCAATGTTTACTGACTTTTTCTATGGCACAGACTTTTAAACCTTTGGGGTTTTTTTGATGACAATCTAAAAAATGTTTAGAAAGGCTGTGAGTTAGCAGGCCATTTTTATATTTCTTACATGTTCTTCGCTTCGTTTTTTTAGTTGTCTAGTTGTTCTACCTACATATTGTAGTCCACATGGGCATTCTAAGAGATAGACAACATTGGTAGTGGAACATGTAATAAAGTGATTTATTTGATATTTTTGGCCATTCTTAAAGGAGCAAAAATCTACAATAGGATATTTTTGTAGAGTAGTGGATCTGCATTCAATACAATTTAGGCAGCCATAGAAACCTGGCTTAGGGGTCATAAAGTGACTAGGTGCTTTAGTTTCTAATTGTATCTCCTTAGTATAATTAGAAGTCAATTTTTGTTTAAAATTTGGTGCTCCTCTAAAGACAATTGAGGGTATCTCAGGTATGATATCTTTCAACATATCGTCTTTATAAAGGATTTTCCAATGTTTTTTAATGATTTTTTTTTTAATGTTTTTAGATTTATTGCTGTAATTAAAAATCATAGGTAGTTTATTTTGAAATTTTTCTAATGTATCTTTTTGTTTATAAGTCAGGAGTTGGTCTCTATCTATCTCTGCTACCTCTTTGATGGTTTGATCTATATTGGTGTCATTGTATCCTTTCTCTATAAACTTTTCCCGTAAGATTTTGGTTTGTTCCTAGTATTCTTTTAAGTCAGTACAATTCCTTCTTATTCTTGTGCATTGGCCTTTAGGAATTCCTTTTAACCAAGGTGGATAGTGGCAACTTGACTTTTCTATATAGTTGTTGGCAACTTTTTTAAAATGATTTTTTGTTTTTATTTGTCCATTTTCAACATATATTTCTAAATCTAGAAAAGTGATTCGCTCTTTGCTGTATGTGGTATTGAGAGTGATATTGTTGACATTATTATTCATATGTTTTAAAAACAAATTTAAATCTTCCTCACCTCCCTTCCATATAAAAATAAGATCGTCAATGTATCGATAATATTGAACCAGGTTCGCTTGCCAGCCATGCCCCCCCCAGACATATTTGTTCTCCCACTGAGACATGAAGAGGTTGGCATAGCTGGGAGCGAACCTGGTATATATATACTATATTATTCCACAGTATATGTAAAGCGCACTTTTTGTTCTTTTGTTATCTATATATTAGTTTCCCCTTTTACATTGCATTACTGAAATAAATGAACTTTTGCACGATATTCTAATTTTTCAAGTATCACCTGTAGATTAAGTGTATAATTGCAGTGTTTAAACTGTATATATGGATCAAAATGTGTATATTTGTATACCTTCTTACTATACAACACTGCAATACAACTACTCATTACCTAAATTACAAAAATATACACGGATATTACATAGCACTTACATATGTTCGTATATATTTATAAATATCTATACACATCTCACTCTGTCTCACTAGTTGCATTTATACTTATATGAACTTCTTAATATTATATTCAACTATTTTCATATGTAATAAAAATGTTATTGAAGAGTTGCATTTCTTGTTTTTATTCCCTTTTTCTGCACCCACATTGTACCTAAAGGTGATGTCACATCCGCTGTCAATGTTGGTTTTTTTTCCGGCCGCCGCATCCAGCAGCGCAATGCACTGTGAAGAGGGCAAGCGAAGGTTGGGGGCCCATGGGGCAGCTGCCTTGAGTCCCCCAGGAGAACTCGGCCCAGGGCAGCTGCCCTGTTTGCACCGCGTTAAGGATGGCCCTGATTCTACTAGATTTATACTGTAAATATTTTTGTTTGTCAGTTTTATTGTCTCTGTCCATTCCTCATAAGAGAGGGAGATCCCAAGGTCCTGCTCCCATCTATTCCAAGGGATCGCCATTCCACAAGGGAATAGACTGGACAAAAATTGGGATACAATCGATGTGACTTTCTTTCTGAGATGATTTGAAAGTAAGTCCCCCCTCCTGTGTTATCCTTCTGGAGAGAAAATGTTTCATTCTCAGGTCATTAAAATTTTTCCTAGGGGGTAGGTTCCAACCAGATTGTAATGTGTCAAAAGGAAGCAATACTCCCTGTGGTGCTATATCTACTAGGTTACTAATGTTATTTAATTTCGAGATTGTTAAATTAATATTCGCAATATCAAATTCCCAGATATCTATTGGAGTATCTAGGAAAATTTGATTTTGGTCTCCAAAATTATGATAGAAGATCAGCCATCTGGCCCAGGGGCTTTCCCTCTCTTAAGGGATCTAATATTGTCCCTGATCTCCTTTATCGTGATAGGATGGTTACGAGTGTACAATTGCTCTTGTAATATTTTTGGAAGTTTTCGTTCTCTCAAGAAAGCCTAAATCTCTGAAGAGGAATATTTTGTTTCATCTACGTTATACAGGGCGCTATAGTAGTCTTTAAATGCTTTACTTATCTGTATGGGGGATAACAGAGTTTTGCCTTTAACCACTATTTTTTTTATTATTTCCCTACTTTGTTTGTTTTTAAGCTTGTTGGTCAGGAGTTTGCCTGTGCACCATAGTACCATTTTTGTTTCAGAAGCAAGATAGGTTTGTTGTTTTTTTGTGCAGTCTTTCTTTTATTAATTCTCTAAGTTTTCTAATTTGGACTAGAGAGGAGGAGTCCTAGGTCTCTTTATGGTATCTCTCGAGTTTGGCTAATTTAATATATAATTTGTTTATAGGGTCTCCTCTTCTTCTTGTTTGCAATGCTCCAATTTTAATTAGCACCCTTCGTGTGAAGCATTTTAGAACACACCACAAGGTCGTGTCAGACACCTCCTTCCAGGAAGAAAGATTTCTATTTGTGAAGATACATATTTGACGTTTTCCTTTAATCTCAATAAACCCTCATTAAGTCGCCATTTGTCTTTTATTTTGTAATCTGGGTTATTCTTAATTGTTAAAAAGATTGGGGCCTGACCAAGATATTGATTCTATCCTAGTTTGCCAGATTGAGTCCAGTAATACGATCTGGTCAGGAAATAGTATATCCTGGTGTATGTTTGATGTACTTGTGAAAAAAAAGAATAGTCATGCTCACCTGGATGGTTGACTCTCCAGCAGTCAAAAATCTGTTTTTTGTTTAGAAACCCTTGAAGTGGTAGATAAATGACATTCCCCACACTCTTTGGTGTAAACTCTGTTTCTGTCCAGTTTTTTTTTTTAATCTATTATACAGTTGGAGTCGCCTGCAATTAATAAGTAGCCAGAAGAGAGTTCATCAGTCCTGGACATAAGTTTCTCAAGAAATTTTTGAGGGGTCTGGTTAGGAGCTTATGTCATTTAATTTATCTATCAGAATCACGTACCTCCCATTTTTATCTGTCTCATGAAAAACCTGCTCAAATTTAATTGAGTTAGATACTACTATTGCCCCTCCCCTTTTTTCCCCTTGCATATTTTCCTGACATACTAAGGGATATTTTACGAATCTCCAGGGCCTATCCATTGAATCAATCCAGTGGGTCTCTTGAAGGAAACCAATGTCTATTTGGTTTTCTTTCAACATACTGTACAAACAGCCTCTTGCTATTGATTGATACTATATTAATAGACATTCAGCTCTCAGGTTGTTACAAACCATTCCCTCTGCCTCATCGCCCCCCGGGACACACCACATCACAACATACATACTAACACTTATTCCTCCGACCCAACAGGTCCTTAGGGTGGAGTAAGAAACCCTCCAAAGGCATGAAGACTCTAACATTATAGTACAGATCTCATGGCTGTTCCTGCCGCCACCGCAGGAGTATGTAGCCCAGCCAGAGAGGTTATGATGAAGCCCCTTTGTTCGTAGAAAGCTTATTTTCCTTTTTTTCCCATCTTCTCTTCCTTTACTACTCTTTCCTTTCCACTTCCACTTTCCTCTCTTTTTTTTCTTTTTCCCTTCCCCTTTTCCATTTTCCCCCTTCTTTTCCCTCCCCTTCCCTTACCGAGGGAAATAGCTTTAATCCCAAAAGTATAATCAAACATTACTCTAAGAGCATACCAGGAACAGGAGGCTCAGAACCACCGAGATGGAAATAAAGTAGATAACATTTAAAAATATTCAAGACAAATATCTTGGTTAATTATTATTTAAATGTATATATCTTCGCTCCCCCTCTTTTCTTCTTTTGTGGGAATGTGTTGGCATCTGTGAGTCACCTGCTACCGCTGCCCCACATTCAACTTCAATTAACTATGCAGGACCTTAATCAGGAAACATAAAATATCAAACATATTAATCCTATTAGCATTCAGTGTTAATGTCTAAACAAAGAAGGAAAAGAACAGAACATGAAATATCCCTTAGACCAGTGTTTCCCAACCCAGTCCTCAAGGCACACCTACCAGTCCAGGATTTAGGGATTACCTGGGTGTGTCTAAGGTGTTTTTACAAAGAAGAAAAAAAACACCTTAGACACAACTGGGTAATCCCTAATTCCTGGACTGGTAGGTGTGCCTTGAGGACTGGGTTGGGAAACACTGCCTTAGACCAATTCCTTAGACCTCAAACCCTTCCACTCTTCATTTCTGTTCATCGTGAAACATATACTATCAGACAATGTATCTCATCATGCTAACTTTAAATGATAAGCAGAAAAAACCTTCTTTACTTATTTTGAGGGAGGGGATGACGCAATTGCCATCTCTTATTCCCTTTTCTTTTCCCTTTTTCCCTCCTTTCCCCTACCTTCCATCTTTGTGTAAATGTGATATTCATATATGTGGTTATATACTACAGGTTTTAGTAATCTTTCTATGTGGCAATTTTGTGTGAGGTTCATTTTCAAAAAATTACCTTTTCTTGGTAATTAACAGTTTATTTAATAACTGAGTTATTTATTTATTTATTTTTTAGATATTTGCTTTTCTTTGTTATATACTTAGTGACTTATATAGATAGTGAATATCTTCGAGATGTCAGTACATCATCCACTCTCTCTGCAACAGCCCAATCAGTTAGTCTTTCTGAGGTACCTCTTTATACAGTTTCACTTTTTCTTATTTCTTATTTTCAACCCCCAAGTTACGTGTTTACCCTCCCAATTGGGAACCAATTTACTGCACAAATGCATACTCAGGTAACCCTGCACATGTGTACCTATGTACCTGCATACAAAAAGTTATTTTAACAGTCCTAAGTAGCTATTGTTTGACAGAAATCATTAAGACAGATCCCAAAGTTTAAGCTTCTCTTTTAACTCAGCGGGCTCCTTGATGAAGTATGACACCTCTTTGTATCTGACCACCAAAGCTGTGGGGAAAGTCCATTTTTATCTTATATCTTTGGAGTATTTGAGTTTGCTCCAAACAGGCTTTCCTTGCTAGTCGAGTTGCTATTGATACATCAAGAAAAAGTTTGTTGTTCTTATATTCTTCTTCTTCCGTAGTTTCCCCACTTGATCCTTGTATGATCGGATCCTTAAGATAGAAATGGGTGAACCGCACAGTAACATCTCTGGGTAGAGAGGGGTCTATTACCTTTAATTTGATTATTCTGTGGAACTTCCTCAAGGGTTGATTCCCCAAGTCTTTGGGGCCAATGTATAATGCAAAGAAATGTTCGAGGAAATCCTTTAGCTTGTTGGATTGCTTCTGGGATCCCTCGGACACGGATATTTTCCCGTCTTGTTCTGTCTTTCATATCTGCAATTTTGCTCTCAAGATTCTATATTTGTACTTCCATTCTTGTGTTGGCATCACAGAGGTTTTTGTTGTCCTCTTGTATTAAAATCAGACAACAGGTCTGTTGATTCAGTTTGTCTGAGATGGATGCTATTTCCAATCTCAGTTCTCCTGTATTGCATTCAATGTCCTTTTTTAGTTTTCCATATAGATCTTCTAACATTGTGGACAGAACATTTTGGCTTATGAATTGCAGAGCAGCGTCCAGCTTGGGAAAATCATCTTCAGACAAGATTGAAAATTGTGTTGCCCCCTGTGTACCTAGTCCTGAGGCGTCAGTAGATTTTCTCTGCTTTCCTTGTGCATTATCATGGGCTTTTGGGGAATAGTAATTGCTAATTTGTCGGTTGCTGTCTTTTTCTACCATTATAGATTTTTCTTTTTCAGGGTTTTTATCCTTGTCATGTTTGGGACCCATCTTTGTGGGTAAACAGGTATATACTATTACTTAGGATAGGCCTCACGTCTTGATAAATATAAGAAAACAGGCCAGAGAGGTTTAGAGAGACAAAAAAAAAAAAACACATTCAAATGGATATAGCAACAATGAAAAGATTTTTCTTCCCATTATGCATTCCGTTTTCAAGTTTTTTGTGGTTCTACTTGTGACCTTTGTAATATACTAGTTACGGACCCCCAGACCCTAAAGACTGTAATGGCTTGTGAGACTAAAAGGTCCCTCCTCAGCCAGATTGGAGCCAGACACCTATAAGGTACTTCCTGCTTAACAGACAGTCAGGTTAATACCTTATTACTCACGGCCCTTAGAATAAGGTAGGTCGTCAGGCAGCTCCTTTTGATGCTCTTGTCAGATAATCAGCGTTTTAGGTTAGAGGAAAGAGAAAGGTGCTGGGCTCTGTCCATTGGCAGGGTCCCTTCCCCCTATCTCCTCTGGCCAGCCTGATTTAGTCTGTATGTGCCAACAAAAGGTCAGTTTTGACTGCAAGATCAAAGCAGGATCACAGCTTCCCTGGTCATCGGGCACTTACCTCTCCTGGCTGGGCTGCCTTGGCGGTCCAGAACGTGCATCACATGCGTCACATGATCCTCCCCCAGTGAGGGAGAATCTTAATGCTTCAGCATACCAAGACATTTCAGACATTTCTATGCTTACAACATTGTGGGAACAGATTGGGGAAGACCCTTTTGTATTCCAGTATGACTGTGCCCCGGTGCACAAACCAAGGTCCATATAGACATGACTGGATGAGTTCGGTGTAGAAGAACATGACTGGCCTGCACATATCCCAGACCACAATCCCATCGAACACTTTTGGGATAAACTGGTACAGAAATTGCAGGTGTGACCTTTTTGTCCAACATCAGTGCCTGACCTCACAAATGCTCAACTGGATGAATGGACAAAAAAATGCCACAAAAACACTCCTTAATCATGTGGAAAGCCTTCCCAGAAGAGTGAAAGCTGTTACAGCTGCAAATTGGGGACCAGCTACATATATATGTTTATGTATTTAGAATGGGATGTCATAACAGTCCCTATTGTTCCAATGGTCAGGTTTCCCAATACTTTAGTCCATATAGTATATATAGTTCATATGTGTTCAGAGGGACATCAATTAATCAAGGTAACTTGTATGATATTTAATTTTCCGCACATCGCTTCCTGATCTTGTTCTTACAAATCCGGATGGATCAGGTCCGGAATAACCATACTGAGCCTATATGTTAAGATCTTAGAAAAGCTCTTCATCTCTAGGTGTATGAGCGAGATCGGGCAATAATTGCTTATGAAGTGGGGATCCTTCTCTGGCTTCGGGATGGGGGAAATAGTAGCCCCTAACAAATTCAAAGAGATTATTTTGGATCTTCTGATCTCAGAAAAGAACTTACTCAACATGGGAGTTATGATAGGTTCCAGAAGTTTATAAAACTGAACGGTATATCCATCGGGTCCTGGAGCCTTCACATTTCTTATATTTTTTACTGTTAGTGAGATCGGCTCTATGCTTATAGGTTGGTTTAGATCAGTCATGTCCAAAGTCCGGCCCGCGGGCCAGTTGCGGCCCGTCCTTTACTTCCATACGGCCCCAGAGACACGGCTGATCAATGTCTCTTTTTTTTTCTAAGTCCAATTCTCGCAAGACGCGAGATTTCGGCCGTTTCGCGGGCTTTTCTCTGCAGGGAGGAGGTGTCCGTCCAGGGACACGGAGCAGCAGCTACCAGGTAAGTGATGGGGAGGAGGGTGGTTCCTGGGCATCTGAGAGGCATAATATTACTGGGCATCTGAGAGGCATAATATTACTGGGCATCTGAGAGACATAATATTACTGGGCATCTGAGAGGCATAATATTACTGGGCATCTGAGAGGCATAATATTACTGGGCATCTGAGAGGCATAATATTACTGGGCATCTGAGAGACATAATATTACTGGGCATCTGAGAGGCATAATATTACTGGGCATCTGAGAGACATAATATTACTGGGCATCTGAGAGACATAATATTACTGGGCATCTGAGAGGCATAATATTACTGGGCATCTGACTGGCATAATATTACTGGGCATCTGAGAGGCATAATATTACTGGGCATCTGAGAGGCATAATATTACTGGGCATCTGAGAGACATAATATTACTGGGCATCTGAGAGGCATAATATTACTGGGCATCTGACTGGCATAATATTACTGGGCATCTGAGAGGCATAATATTACTGGGCATCTGAGAGGCATAATATTACTGGGCATCTGACTGGCATAATATTACTGGGCATCTGAGAGGCATAATATTACTGGGCATCTGACTGGCATAATATTACTGGGCATCTGAGAGGCATAATATTACTGGGCATCTGAGAGGCATAATATTACTGGGCATCTGAGAGGCATAATATTACTGGGCATCTGAGAGGCATAATATTCCTGGGCTCTGACTTTCATAATATTCCTGGGCATCTGACTGGCACACTATTCCTGGGCATCTGACTGGCATAATATTACTGGGCTCTGACTGGCATAATGTTCCTGGGCATCTGACTGGCATAATATTCCTGGGAATCTGACTGGCATAATATTACTGGGCTCTGACTGGCATAATATTACTGGGCTCCGAGTGGCATAATATTCCTGGGAATCTGACTGGCATAATATTCCTGGGCATCTGACTGTCATAATATTCCTGGGCATCTGACTGGCATAATATTACTGGGCTCTGACTGGCATAATATTACTGGGCTCCGAGTGGCATAATATTCCTGGGAATCTGACTGGCATAATATTACAGGGCATCTGACTGGCATAATATTCCTGGGCATCTGAATGGCATAATATTCCTGGGCATCTGAATGGCATAATATTCCTGGGCATCTGACTGGCATAATATTCCTGGGCATCTGACTGGCATAATATTCCTGGGCATCTGAATGGCATAATATTCCTGGGAATCTGACTGGCATAATATTACTGGGCTCTGAATGGCATAATATTCCTGGGCATCTGAAAGGCATAATATTCCTGGGCATCTGAATGGCACAATATTACTGGGCTCTGAATGGCATAATATTACTGGGCATCTGAATGGAATAATATTACTGGGCATCTGACTGGCATAATATTCCTGGGCTTCTGAATGGCATAATTGTCCCTCCATGCTGCCTGTTCGGCTTCCCGGCGATTGTGCCGACAGGTCACGTGAACGGGCGCGCGTATGACGTATATTTCAGCATCCTGTGTTGTTTTTTTTTCATCTGGCCTTCAGATATGAAAGGCAGAGTGATTTTACTACTGTTTAGAATTGTCATTCAAATCGTTTGCAATAAAGTTTGCATAAAATAGTTCATTTGTACTTAATTTTAACTGTCAGGCAAAATGGTCGGCCCTCACGCATGTTCACTTCATCAAGTCTGGCCCTCTTTGAAAAAAGTTTGGACACCACTGGTTTAGATGGTCCAGTTTTAAAGGATCTAGTCTCGGGAGGTTCAACTTAAAAAGAAAGGATTCTATATCTGAGGGAGAAGTTTTAGTTCTCTCAATATTATATAAAGAAGAATAGTATTGGGCAAAGGCTTTACTTATTTGAGAAGGGGACAAACATACTTTCTCTCCTACTATAATTTTCTTTATGGTTTTTTTTTGTTTGTTCTGATTTTAGTCTGCTAGAGAGAGGCTTGCCCACTTTATTGTTACTATTATACCAATGTTGTTTTAGTGAAGTGGACATAAGCTTAACTCTTTCCTCAAGTTTCAGTTTTATCAGGGACTGGATTACGAGAATTTTGTCAAGGCTGGATCTGGACTATTTTAATTTTGTGCTCTTAATTGTGCTAACTGGATGTACAGGTCGGACAGAGCTACCCCTCTGTCTTTTGCACTTGAAGGCAGACCACACAGTCTCTGAGCTGACCTCCCAATTGTCATTGATGCTAACATATTCTCTAGCGTGGGCAAATAGAGATTCTTTAATAATATCGGAGGAGAGGCAAGATTTGTCAAGTCTCCATTGATGGTTGTATTTATATTCGAGATTGTTTGTTATGAGAATCTTGACTGGAGCATGGTGGGACCATGTAATTGCTCCAATACTTTCAAATTTATCAAGATTTATCAGATCTGTAAAAAAGTAGTCTATTCTGGAGTAACTCCCATGAATCTTGGAGAAATATGTAAAGCCCCTCTCCATAGGAAGATGATCTCCATATGCCAAATAGATTGTTTTCAGAGATAAGAGCTTGTAGCTGTTTACATCTGTTTTTATATAGATTAAAACTTTTTGAGGATATTTTCCCACTTCTATTTAGTTTCTCATCTAGCATGGTGTTTAAATCTCTTCCAATTATTAACACTCCCTTCTTAAGTTGGCTTATCCTTTTAAATATTCTTTTAAAAAAGGTCTGTGAGTATTCGTTAAGAGCATATATATTGGCTAGTGAATATGTTATATAATTTAATTTACATATGATCAAAAAAAATCTTCCAAGTCTATCGATTTCAACTAGTATTGGTTCCTATTTGATTTTTGCTGAGCAAATAACCTCCACCCCTCTCGCTTTCTTGTCTGTCAGATCTGAACAAGAGATCACTGGGTATTTTGAAAATTTAAGGGACATAGACATCTAATGCCCCCCCGCTCTTTGTCACCCTCCAAGGACCCAGCAGGGAAATCCCAAGTCATCTCTCAGTGAGCTCCACATCAACAAACAGACATATACATAGACAATTTTGTCCAGAAAACTTCACATGCCATTTATAGAAATTCCTATTAATGGCTATCCTGAAATATTGCAGTGCCATACAGTTGCTGGTGGCTCAAAACAGGGATAATGTAACTTTCTATTATTATTGACTTAATCCCTAAGTGTAGCAAGGGATTCTTTCCTATTTAAACTTTAATATCCATCCAAGGGTTAGTATTATTTTCATAGAAGTTTAGACTAATACGTATTGAAGGGCAGGAATAGAGTGTGGGGCTGTTTACTAAGGCTCATAGGTAAGAAGCGTCTCTAGTATATATGGTGTTTATATAGTGTTCAAATAGTGATATTTATATTGTAACATATTCCCCTTTCTATTTATTTATGTGTAGCCTTGCGTATAATTCAAGTGTATTTATTATATTACATTATTATGTTACATTATAAAGATAAAGTACTCTGTGTATATAAAGCTCCATCAGTTGCGCAGTAAACTTCTAGTGATTAATCTGTGTTCCGTATGACTCTTTTCCCCTTTACTAGAGATCGAGTCTGTTTGTGAACATGTGATATAAACAATTTTGTTCTCAAAGTGAAATCAATGCAATAATAATCAGGTATATTTTGGGGTATATATAAATAGCAAATTAAGGGACATAGAGTTCAGATAATGTATATCTAATCTATAGTATTCATAACTTTGTGAAATAGAATTATAGGAGTTTCCTTCCCATATTAATCTATGCCCTCCCTACCTCCATGAACCGATAATTAAATACCCCTTGTGACTTAAACATTGTCATTTTAAGTTGCTTACATAACAGTGTTGAAAAACATTTAAATAGTTCTTAGTGGTGATTAAAGTTTTGTATATACTAGATATCTGGTAAATATTTCTTCTCATTTGTTCAATTTTACCAAGTTATTAATTTTAAGTTTAACTTCTCTTTTTACTAACCTACAATATTAAATTTTGCATCATAGTATTATAATTAAAGTATTAACTATAATCTGGACAAATTGCAGAGTCATCAGTAGCTATTAAAGGATTTTGTCCACAAATTATGTACCTTCAACCTTAGGAGTGATATCGAAGGAGAATAGTAGTTTGGATTTTGTCTATAGCTTAATTTAGGATCTCCACTTCTTTCAGTCTGGGAAGATCGTTCATGGTAATTGTCTTCCCAATATGAAAGATCAGCAGTTTTGTAGGGAATCCCCATCTATAGGGGATGTTTTTTCAGCTATGTTGTTGGGTGATCCCTCTAAAATGGTTCCTATTTGTCCTAGAAACTAGGGACAAGTCTGGAAACACCAAGATTCCCTTCCATTTTTCATCGTTGGAATCGAGATTTAATCTCATTTGTTTCAACAGAGATTCTTTCACAGAACAATTTAAGAATCTAACTATCTAACATCTCTTGGTGATGACGCTTCCATACCCTGTGTTCTATAAATCCTATGAAACCTTTCAAATGGAGAATTATTTCAAGTTTTAGGATCTAGATATTGGGACATGAATTCTATCAAATATTCCTCCATAGTTTCTTGAGTAATTGTTTCAGGTATTCCCTTAAGTCATAGTTTGTTCCAGTGTGATCTATCCTGCAAATTGGTAAATGTATTGCTAATTTCGTTTACTTGGGTTTTTAAAATCTCATTGTGTGCTTGAAGCAAGGAAACCTCCTCTTGTATCTTTTCTAACGCTTTACTTTGATCCAACACTTTTGTGCTCAAAGTCCAAATTTCCCTGATTAATTCTGATATATTCTGTTAAAAGTCTCCTTTTATTTTTTCATAAAGGTGATCCATCAATTTGGTCATTGTATAGTTTGTAACCCCCTCCATTAAGGTACTATCTATTCCTTCTATGGGCGTTCTTGACGGAGAACTCTCTAGAGAAGAGGGTGTTATGGATCTCCTTTGAATTTACAGTTTTCCTAAGTCTAACTTTGGTGAGTAATAGGCATTTAACGATTTATTTTCATCTGGTTTGTCTACCTGGTGATTTTTCTTGGGGGGCATTTTCTAAGGAGACCAATGCAAATTGATGGAAGGACTAATAGAAATATACTATTCCGTATTACACCTTTTAATTTGAGTATATCCAGGATCACTCCTAGATATTTCGAAGGGGTGAGGAAAACCAGAAAAAAACAGTAGTCTATATTCCAATCTACCTATTAATCAGTAGAGTCGGGTTCCTCTTTAAGATTAAGATTACGGCATATGTACAAAGGCATAAGGAAAGAGGTCTTATCTTTCTCAGAAGAGCTTTCTAATTTGATTAAAACTGCCACAAGATTCGGAAATAGCTTTAACAAACAATTTCCCCTTATAAAGAGTGTTCAGTATTATAGTAGATTTTAACCATTTAAGGAGCAGATCGAGCAAATTTCTTAAACAGTTGGAATGTAAACAGTATGTCAAAATTCCCAATTTGTCCTCCTCTTTGTTGTACAATCAGATTTTTCTTTAACAGTAAGCTTACAACATATGTACAAGGGCATGGGGAAAAGAAAGCCCTTATCTCCCTGGGGATGATATTTGGTTCAATTCCGGCTATTCCAAAACTCGAGGAGGAGCATAGGCAATTTAAGGCGGTGAAACACGTCTTCTTTTATTAAAGATTAAGTACATTAATTGTTTTTAACCACAAAAGAAATTGATCAAACTAATTACCGGACCAGTTAAGTTGTAACAGTGTGTCCACACTCCCAATCAATCCTCCTCTGTATCTAACTACTTATATCTTCTAGTTAAACCCCTTGGACTTTCTTCCCTTATTTACTCCTCTCGCATTCCTATACAAGGATATATCATATAGTTTCATCCGATCGTAACAAATAAATCAGGTTTAGAGAGATATTGTATTTTCCCTTTGGGCCTCTGGATCTGAGACAGTGAACCTGTTATAGTTAGGATCCAAGATTTGGATTTGGTTGATGTTAATGCAATATAGTAAAGATTTGCCTCTTTTGTAGGATAGGAAAAATGGCAAGGAGTTTGTCCGGGATAAGCAGATTTATCAGAAGTTCGTATATTTTATGATTTCCCCTCATGCGAGTCAGAGGTAATCAATGAAGCAGTACAAAGTTTGTGTAGAATACCGAACCTCTTGGGTAGTTTTCCCTTTAGATTTTCTGTAATAAGTGCGGTGTTATCTTTGCAATATGGCGGATCATAAAGAAAACGGTTTACAGAAGAGTTTAGAGGCAGCTCTAAATCTGTAAGTCAAACATGTCTAAGTGTCTTAAATGCTTTAAAGCCCCATAAGGACAAATAATAATTTATTGCTTGCGTGTGGTCTCCGTTGTAGATTGTACTGAGTAGACCATCTGGTACACAAGCATTGTTTTCTATTCGCAGGTGGTGTGGTCGATTCTCCTATCGAGTGGACAGTACACAGGAGGTGGATATGTCGCAGGGCTCTAATTGAATTCCTCTGCCTTCTCGTTCAGGATGTTCAGGTTGGAAGTATTCCTCTGCAGATCGATGCAGCTCTGTCCATCCAGAGTATCTTGCTTTTTAGCCAATATTCACCAATTCCTTGCTACTTAGCCAGGTTGATCCCCTGTGTAGCCACACCTGCAACATGCCCGACTTGTGTCCAACATCATCATGGCCTGTTCTGCCAACACATTCTATGTTTCTATGTTTTACTAAATAAATATTTTGTGCTTCTGTAATGCTCTAGTCTTTTACCGTGGTAGACGGAGTTCTTTGCAGGAGACACATATAAATACCCAGTCCACTCACTGGAGATGGAAACAATGAGTGGGTGGGTAGGTGGGTGGGTGAGTGAGTGCAACAAAGTCTGAGGGTGAGCTACAGAAGGACGAAGCAGGATTTGTGGACAGGACGTAGCAGAGGTTGGGGCTGGCAGAAAGCATGCAAAGTCAGGGTAGCGCAGAAGGTCAGCACAAGCGGCACAGAGTCATAGTCGGTATCCAAGCAGAGAGGTCAGGGTTGGTAGCACCGAATCGAAATCCAAGTAGGGGTCAAAAGGCAGGTTCAGAAAAACAGTAGACAGGTTACAGCAGCAAGGCAGACTAGACAACTGACAGCTTAAAAAATCAGGAAGTACTGGCTGTCAGGAGAAGAGGGTTTACATAGGGTAACCAATTACTCTTTAATTAGGGGAAGGGTCTCCAACAGGTTGCTTGGATGTTGCTATGGCATTAGATATATTTTTTTGACACTCAGCATGACTATGATGTCATATCATTGGGTTGTTCTGACTCTTTATTGGAACATCATTGTGTCTGGTTTTTTGTTTTACATGTTACGTTGCGTGTTTCTTTTAATAAATGTTACCAGTAACCTCTATGTAGTGCCCCAAATTGATTTTATTAAGTGTTAGAGTTGAAATTTATATATTCCTGTCAGCCAGGGTTGCCCTAATGTCTTTCTATCAAACCTGTCACTCCCCCCCCCCCCCCACTTTCCACCTCCCCCTCCCTTCCCCTCCCCCACCCTTCCCAAACCCATACTTTATTATATAAAAGGAATACCAAACATCTATTAGTAGGTGTCTTTGTGGTATTTAATGAACAAACAAATACATACATGGACTCTGCTTCATATGGCATTAGATTACTTTACTTCCATGTGGTCACACCCTGTGGGCGGTCATGCACCACTTGTGACAGAGAGGAAGAGTCCAGATTAGATGGAGGGTTGGTTTTGCTTATGGGTGCATTCCCCAGGATGCAGGGATGTGTTATAGGCATGTATACTCCTTCAGTAGCTGGAGAACAGGTTGCATCCACCATCTTGGTGGAGGCCGGCGTTGATGGGAATCATGCCCACCACCCTGGTAGTGGCACATGGTGCACCTGCATTTTGGATGTCATGAAATGGGGATTAACACAATGTTTGCAGCCAGAGGGATACAAGAGATGAAAGCTTGCCACAGTTGCACACTTTTCCCACGGTGCTTGCCAGGAATGATAGGTAGAAGGGTTGAACTTGATGGACTTAAGTCTTTTTTTTAATTATAATTTTTATTGCATCATAAATAAATCGTACACAACAAATATAGAATACTTATTACTCCAACATAATGATTTAAAATAGAGTTGTGTACAATACCAATAGTGCAAATATTTTCATTTTTGAAATCTTATGAAATCGAACTAATAACACAGGGCAGATGTCATCCTAAAAAAAAGAATGGTACATTTGAACCTAACATCTGAGGTGAGGTGGATGCCTGACTGACCTGAGATAAACTGTCGCTAAATAAAGGAAAATTTACGTTCTTAGACATAAACATAGAAATTACTATCAGAGAGAGGTTAGAATTGACAATAATCCTATCTTAGAACAAATAATGATAAAAGTTAACATCCTGGAAACCTGACTAGATGTGCCAAACTAACAAACGTACTCTTAGGTAATAGAAACACAATGAACGTGTACTGATCGTAGTGTTATCTAGACATGTGCAAAACTAAAAATTTCGTTTCGTTTTCGTTCATTCGGACGAAAATTATATTTATTTCGTCTAAAACGAATTTCGTTCATAACTACATTCGTTTCGGACGAAATTCGTTTAACATTTTCGTTTCGTTACATTCGTTTCGTTTTAACTACTCCCCATTAATACGAATAGGTCAATTGACCTATTCGTATGAATGGGGACTCTAGTTCGGTTTATACAAAGCCAATAGCATTACTCCATAAGCAGAAAGTCTATAAACCGAAGATACATGTAATGCTATTGCTGACTGTTCTATAAGCCGAAAGTCTATAAACCGAACGACCGTCGGTTTATAGACTTTCGACATATAGAATAGCAATAGGATTACATGTATTCCATAAGCCGACAGCCTATAAACCGAACTTCGGTTTATAGACTTTCGGCATTTGTATTGTAATGATGAATCGTAGTACTACTATTGGCTTTCACTACACGGAGACAGAGTCTCCATTCATAAATTTATGAATGGAGACTCTGTCTCCGTGTAGTGAAAGCCAATAGTACTACAATTACATGCATTCTAAATGACGAAAGTCTATAAACCGAACGTTGTTCGGTTTATAGATTTTCGGTTTATGTTTAAGTCAAACTCAATTCATTTATTACTAATAAATGAATTGAGTTTGACTTAAACATAAACCGAAAATCTATAAACCGAACAACGTTCGGTTTATAGACTTTCGTCATTTAGAATGCATGTAATTATTACTAATAAATGAATTGAGTTTGACTTAAACATAAACCGAAAATCTATAAACCGAACAACGTTCGGTTTATAGACTTTCGTCATTTAGAATGAGAAATTCTTATGAATGGGGACTCGACTCTAGTTCGGTTTATAGAAAGCCAATAGTATTCTATAAGCCGAAAGTCTTTAAAACGAACGACGTTCGGTTTATAGAATACATGCAATGCTATTGCTGTTCTATAAGCCGAAAGTCTATAGACTTTCGGCTTATAGAACAGCAATAGCATTACATGTATTCTATAAACCGAACGTCGTTCGTTTTAAAGACTTTCGGCTTATAGAATACATGCAATGCTATTGGCTTTCTATAAACCGAAAGAGTCCCCATTCATACGAATAGGTCAATTGACCTATTCGTATGAATGGGAACTCAATTTCGGTTTATAGAAAGCCAATAGCATTACATGCATTCCATAAACCGAAAGTCATTCATGTCGGTTTATGGAATGTACATTTGTACAATGCTATTGGTATTGTATAAACCGACTCTATTTCGGTTTAGAATGCCAATAGCACGAATGGACGAATGGACGAATGAACGAATGATTTTCGTTTATTAACCATTCGTTCATTCGGATTTTGTTAGTTAATATTTTCGTTATTCGTTTTTCGGACGAATGGACGAAAATGCTATTTTCGTCCGAAAATGCATTCGTCCGAAAACGAATGCACATGTCTAGTGTTATCAGTAGTAACAGAGTAGACATATAACACCCTTTTCACTAGAATAATCAGTGTCAGGCTTGGACAACAAACAAATAATTCCCAAGGAACATGGATAATAATAAAAAGAGAGAAAAGGGGAAAAAAAAGATATAGGGGAAAAGAGGATGATGGAAAAATTAAGCAGGGAGAGGGGATCCCGAGAGGGGGATGCCGGCAGTTTCAAGATGGGGCTGCACAAAAGGGGTGGCTGAATTAACTAGCAAATATACAGTAGGATCAAGTGAGTTAAAACCTAGACAAAAATCATGTTATCCACCGAAAAACCCTGCAGGACCGAAAAACGTGAGTACCAGTACTCTGGCAAGTCAATCTTTACTTCAGCAAATGGGAATGGCACAGTTCAGGGTATATAGAAGTCCGAACTCAAATAGGAGGTTCGAGACCCTCTGATATGGCAGCAGTGTCCAGAGATTAGGCAGGCTTGAGTGGAGATACCCAACTTCTTCCTGGCATTGGGGCTCTCTCTTCCGGGCA
The DNA here is from genome assembly GCA_036172795.1 of Pelodytes ibericus. NCBI lineage: Eukaryota > Metazoa > Chordata > Amphibia > Anura > Pelodytidae > Pelodytes > Pelodytes ibericus. The sequence goes on along the minus strand of CM069864.1, from coordinate 75,052,195 downwards.
GTCAAATGTAAGGCTTTTCTCTACACGGATAAAGATTGCGCTGTACCCCAGCGATACTTCACATCTAGGTCTCGAAGATGGCGTGTAAGTGGTGTCATGCTTCTCCTCCAGAGTAACATGTCTGGGGAGAGATCCTCAAAGATTTTTAGTATGTCCTTACCATGTTGGAGCGGGATATTAGCTCTGGATGCCTGTAATAATTCTGTTTTGTCCATGGAGCAGTGATCATGATGTCTCTCGGCGCGTCATGCGAAGCCCTCTGGGCTTTGCGGAGTCAAAACTAATCCGTCGTCAAGTAGGCCCTGAGTGCAGCGGGACCTACCGCCTCAGGTATGCCCCTGATACGGAGATTGCAAAGTCGCTGTCTGGCATCCAAAGTTGCTGTTAAGGCTTGAAGGTGGCAGAATTGTCGAGCCATAATACCTGTTTGGAGCTTTAAGTCAGCCTGTATCTGATTATATTCTGAATATGTTGTTTAAATGGTGTCCACTTTGCCCAGCAGAGTAGTGACTTCACCTTTTACTGCAGCCACCTCCACGAGGATTGCATCCCGCATTTCACGCATCAGGTATTGAATGTCCCTTTTTTTGGCTAAGGTTGAGTCAGAAGCGTGAGTTGTATTTAAAAGTAAGGGAGTTCCAGGATCTGTTTCAAAATCTTTTCCGAAGAGTCGTCTGAAGTAAGAATTGGCCTTGTCAGTAATCTAGTCCGAGGCTTCACGGGCCTAGTAAGAAGGACTTCTATATCGGGTCCTTTACCTTTTGGTTGATTCTTTCCTTTTTTATGTTTTTGTCCCATTTTCTCTACAGACTCGGAATTAAAAAATGTAGGTGTTTTAGCTGCAGTGGCCATAAGAAAAGCCAGTTTGGGCCAGAGTGTGAGGAGAGATAAGAAAGTGCGACCACTCGCATGGCTGTCAGGCTCCGCCCCCGGACTTAAGTATTTTTTCAACAGTGTCACTTTGCTCCATAGACCATATCACTTTTCCCAAGAGAACATGGTTCAGTAGCTTGCCCCTTAAGACATGCCACAGTTAGTTTGCCCATTAAAACATGCCTTGGTCAGTTGCCCATTAAAATATGCTACAGCCAGTTTGCCTACTAAAACATGCCACAGCCCTTCTGAACCTTACAATATGCCACAGCCATATTGATATTAATCACTTGTAGTGAAAATCAAGAAAAAAATAATAATACAAAAAAGTAACAATCATGTACAATTAATACACAATGTGTAAAATAAGAAGAGAACATAAAACCAGATATGAGCATAACATGGATGGTAAAAGGACCTGACATGTTTTTCCCCTTACGACTTCATCAGAGGTCAATGAGCAGCAACAACATTGATATACAGCTACAGATACAGAGAGAACGCAAAAGCAGTAAAATTAAACTAATAAACAAGATATAGTGTAAATAAGAAAATAAGATTGTTACCAGTTTACAAACTAATTGATTAATATTATGGTTTTGTTATTATTAACCATAAAATTCTCTTCAAGGCATTAGCAGTATTTAATTTAGTAGCTAGATCCTCATTTATCTAGTGCCTCCTTGTGGTACCTTAAAAACTAAATAACAATTTCTTCTGTCATTTTTCATTTTGATTCAGTGCAACTGGTTGCCTTCCAGAGACGTTAGTGTACAGCACTTTTACAGAAAGCAAGAAGTGCACTAAAAATGCCTGCTATTCTTTTTAATAGATATACAAACAAAATATGTTTATTTTAATTATCCTTTTGAAAACTAAACAAGAGATCTCATCCTGCATTTTAGTGGCAGGGGCTGTAAAAACTGGCTTGAGTACAATCTTAAAGGGACTTTGTCACCTAAACATAGTTTATACTGTTAATGTAAAGAATAAAACAATTACTGAAAATGATCTATACATTATGTTTTCAAAATTGCAAGCAAATGGCTAAATTAGGAGAAAAATTTGTTTTAAATGTGTCTGCCGAGTCTCTTGTTTATGACATCTTGTTTATGACATTATGACTTCAGTGGCAATTAATGAGCAAATTATCAGTGGCTATTAATGAGATGGTCTCTGCGTACCTTCTCAACAATGCACTCCGCTCCTGCGATACTACACTACTGATGTAACCCTTTCCCCCCACTCTGCCGCCCAACTTGGACATGGCAGTACTTTTTTTGGACACAAGATGCGGCCTCCTCTCCTTTACTTACTCTTTCTCTTACTTACTGATATTACTAATATTGATTTATTCTCTTTCAGTATATATTTGTGCCTTAATCCTCTCTCCCATACTCTTTCATTTGAACAGTTCACTTTAAGTATCGGACTCTGCACTATTCGTTTGCTCTGTCTTCCTTACTATTATGTTAAGTGTCATGACAGCGAGCATAATTAGGTTGACCGAATAACGTAGATTCTAATCATAGAAGACGCATTTACAAAAGGTTAACTGCATACAATTTCTCAGTGGCAAACCCATATTTGTAGATTCTTTTTCTTTAGTGGATTTGATTTACACAACCCCAGGTCTTTTTTTATTTTATCCAATACATGGCGATGCAGGTCAGTGGAAATGTAGAAAAAGTCCATTCTTACTCTCCCTTTAGAAAGTTTATGTTTAACCAACAATAGACACTGCAACCATTCCTTAACTTCGTTTTCTATATTTGAGTTATGGGGTTTGGACTAGACATGTGCAAAACTAAAATTTTCGTTTCGTTTTCGTTTTAAATGTTATTTATTTAGTCTAAAACGAATTTCGTTCGGTTTATAGACTTTCGGTTTATAGAATAGCATAGAATTACATGTATTCTATAAACCGAAAGTCTATAAACCGAACTACCTTCGGTTTATAGACTTTCGGCTTATAGAATACATGTAATACTATTGGCTTTCTATAAACCGAACGAGAGCCCCATTCATGAGAAATTCTTATGAATGGGGACCCCATTTATAAGAATTTCTTATGTGATGGGGCTAAATTAATTAAGGGGGTTGGATAATGGATTAATTAAAGAATTAAAGGGGAGGGAGGTTGAATTAAAGGGTTAAAACGTGTATTTATTATGTAATACTTGTGACTACATTTCCTATCATGCTCTGCCAGCCAAAAGCTACCGTAGCAGAATAGGAAATTTAGTCTATAGTAGGAAGCACCGATTTTTGCTATCCTTGCTATCCTGCGGCTGCATGGATCAAATATCCAGCTGCTGCGGGCCCCTATCTACTGCTGGGGGCCAATGCAAAGCACTGGCCCCACTAGCAGTCTTTTTTTTTTAAATAAAATATCCCTAGAGGACCACAGACAGACATAACATGTCATTGGTCCACTACGGAATAACTTCTTATTTTTATACAATTTATTATTATTAGTTTTAATTTTTTTATTTATTTCATTTTTTATTTTTTTACATTTTTTTTATTTTTATTTAACTCTAACCTTAACCCTTTGGTTAGGGTTAGTACAAACCCTAATTCTAACTCTAGGTTTAGGGTTTTGATTAACTCTAACCCTAACCCAAGAGTTAGGATTAGCACAATAGTGAAAAAAAAATTAAAAAAAAAAAAAAGTTTTTTTTTTAATTAAAAAAATCCTTTGGGGGGGCTGGTTGTTACTGGGGGGGACCAGGGGGAGACTTCACACACTATATTTAGTCTCTCTCTGCCCCACGATCACCGTGGAGCAGGGAGAGACTATAGCTGTCAAAGCAGGCACCTGCTTTGACAGCTATTAACATCCGGGCGCTGTGATTAGCTGTCGGAGGTTTTTTTTAATTAAGGGGGTGTGCAGGGGTTTTTATGTGTAGGGAGTGTATGAAATGTATGTGATCAGTGTGCAGGGTTTTTATATGAAGGGCGAAGGGCAGGGGTTTTCTAGAAGGGGCGAGACAAGGGGCTTAGTAGAAAGGGGCAGGGCAGGAGTTTTCTAGAAGTTTCTCACCAGCCCCTTTCTACAAAAGCACTGGTCTTCCCCCTTCTACAAAACTGGTGCATTTATTCAAAACCTCTGCCCTGGCCCCCTTCTACAAAACCTCTGCCCTAGCCGCTACATCTTTTGAACCCAAATACTTTTCCTATGCTGTTTCTCTTCCTAGAAATGTGTTTAACGCCTTAAAGGATCAGCTCAATGAAGAGGTCTGGGTGCCAGGTCCCTCTAGTTTTAAACCTGCAGCTGAAAACATAGCAGTTTCAGAGATGTTTCACTGAGGGTTAATCCAGCCTCTAGTGGCTGTCTCACTGACAGCCGCTAGAGGCGCTTTCGCGATTCTCACTGAAAACTCACTGTGAGAAGACGCTGGACGTCCATAGGAAAGCATTGAGTAATGCTTTCCTAAGGGCAGTTTGAATGCGCACACGGCTCTGGCCGCGCGTGCGCATTCAGATCTGACGTCGGCAGGGGGAGCAGAGGTCACCAGCGCCGAGGGAGCCCGATGCTGGAGAAAGGTAAGTTGCTGAATGGGTTTAAAGGGGTTAAAACCCCTTCAGCCACTTACCTTAATCCAGTGCCGGGCTCCCTCGGCGCTGGTGACCTCTCCTCCCGAGCCGAATGCACATGCGCTGCAAGAGCCGCACGCGCATTCAAACAGTCTATAGGAAAGCATTTCTCAATGCTTTCCTATGGACATTCTGCAAGCTGGATGTGATTTTTGCATCTGGAGGGTTAAAATCTGGGGGACCTTGCACTCAGACCACTTCATTGAGCTGAAGTGGTCTGGGTGACTATAGTGTCCCTTTAAATACCCTTGGTTGTCTACTTTTACAAATGGTATGCCAAGATGGGAAATATCAGACAGATATCGCACTAGCGAACCCTAGAGCCAAAATAAATTTAGGATTTTTCTGCAGAAAACACCAATATGAAGCGAAATCAACCAAGCGGGTCTCAGCAACGAAAAATTAAGAAGGCAAGAGAAAAGTCAGCTGAGGCGATGTCTGGATCAATTTTAAAATATGTTGCACCTTCAACATCTACCGCAATAGGAGAAAGTGCTGAAGACGTTCAGTCTGTTGAATCCAGAGGTGAAATGCCTGAAGTATCTTCTCAAGAAGCTTCATATGTGAAAGCGCAAGAATTGGAGAAGATCATTTTATCTTCAAGCGGTGAAAGTGATGTAGATGAAGGAGATGCCAGCAGAAGCCTGCATCAGGAAGACTCTGATGATGAAGAAGAAGAGGAGACTGTTCAACTGTCAGTTTATTCTGAAGTTGCTGCTTGGCCAGTTCCAGTTCCAGATGTTTTAAGAGTGGACCTTATTAAGAGGGGAAGTGAACCTTTCCAAAATAGAGATGGGCCATTCAGTCCTGTTGAAAGGCAAGGAGAGAAATAAAAAGGGAAGAGTAGACAGCTGACCACTGAATGGTTCTATAAGGCTCTGCCTAATGGCGAAAAAATTCTTAGAACGTGGATGGTGTACTCTCCATCAAAACAAAGTTTGTTTTGTTTTTGCTGCAGACTTTTTGCTGTTGATGACGAAGTAACAGGGGCATCCAGTTTTGTTACTGGGTTTCATTTGTGGTGGAAGCTGAACCCAAAGGTGTCTGATCATGAGGCTTCTGAGCAGCATCTTACATGCTTGGAGAAATGGAAGACCTTGAGAGCAGGATTGAAGCTACAAAAATGCCTTGATCATGTCCATCAAACAACAGTGGACAGAGAGAAAAGGAAATGGAGGGATATTTTGCATCGCCTTTTGGATTTAACTTTGTTTCTGGCTCACCAGAATCTTCCCTTTCGTGGTCATAGAGAGACGATATCATCCGCAAACAAAGGCAACTTCCTCGAATTGGTAGAATTGATCTCAAACTATGATCCCATTTTAAAGGAACATTTCATGAGGCTGAAACATGCTGTTGCATCTGGAAAGAGAATGACTTCCTATTTCTCTCCAAAAATTCAGAACAAATTAATTTGTCTTTTGGGAAATCATGTGAAGGACAAAATAGTGGCTGATATCAAGAAAGCAAAGTACTTTGGGATTCTTTTTGACAGCACCCTTGATGTGTCCCACACTGATCAGATGTGTGAAGTGATCAGATATGTTCACAGTGAAGGGGAACATGTTGAAGCAAAGGAATCATTCTTGGGCTTCTTTCCTGTTGCTGAAAAGACTGCTGCTGAGCTCACAGAAAATATCCTGCAACATATGGAGGAAGATGGACTAGACATGAGCCTTTGCCGTGGTCAAGGATATGATAATGCTGCAACTATGGCAGGGATTCATGGTGGTGTTCAGGCAAAAATAAAAGAGATTAATCCCAAGGCTTTGTTTATGCCATGTGCAAACAATTCCCTGAACCTATGTGGGGTGCACTCATTTTGAAGTGTGTGACATTTTTTGGAACATTGGAGAGAGTGTATTCCTTTTTTTCGGTTTCTCCACATCGTTGGGAATTGCTGATGGAAAATTTAGGTGTGACAGTGAAAAGACTTTCCCAAACAAGATGGAGCGCTCATTATGATGCTGTGAACCCAGTGAGGGCAAATTTTGAAAAACTGACTTCAGCCCTTGAAAAATTGTGTAATCCCAAAGAAAATGTGGACACAAGAGGATCGGCTCAGATGTTGCTGTTTACCATATGTGATTTTTCTTTTTTGTGTTACCTTTCTTTCTGGTGTGAAGTTCTAGAAGAAGTTAATATCACACAGAAATATTTGCAAACTGTGGGACTCACTCCTGAAAAGTGCATTGTGAAACTACAAGGTTTGAAAGCGTTTCCAGCAGATCACCGCAGTGAAATTGTGGAGAAGGCCATTTGTTATGCAACTACTACGTGTAAAGAAATGGACATTTCAATGGAAGAAGAGGGAGAGTAAAGCTCCGTAAAACAATGCCAGGAGAGAAGGCAAAGGACGATGGTCTCACATTGCCAGAGGAAATGAAAAGGGCTATGTTAGAGTGCCTTGATCGTTTTCATCACGAGTTGGAAATTCGTTCCCAGGCAATTGAAAAAATCCTTTCAATGTTTGCTGTTATTCAGCCAAACTCTCTGGTTGTGGCAACAGAGAAAGATATTCGTAATTATACTCCAAAATTTACTGAGAATTTTGACGAATTCTCTAATGAAGACATCTTTAGGGAAATTGAACGTCTTCGGAGGCATTTGGAAGCTGCCAAGATCAGTGTTGAAGAAGCAAAGAAATGGACGGCATTGCAGTTCCTGGAGTTCATTGTTAAATGGGATTATTGTGAATCTCTGCCAAATTTGTCACTGTGTTTAAGATTCTTTTTGACTCTCTGTGTGTCTATTGCTTCATGTGAAAGAAGTTTTTCCAAATTAAAATTGATAAAAAGTTTATTTCACTCAACTATGAGTGAGACAAGGTTGACAAATCTGGCTATACTTTCAATTGAGCATGAATATGCAAGGAAGATTGGCTGTGATGAAGTTATCAATAAACTTGCAGAAATGAAGGCTCGAAGGCAGCGGATGTGAATCATTGCACATTACCTCTGCCGGATAGACTGAGTGGTCACTTTGGATCTGTGTGTTTTTTTGTTTATAGAAAGCGTATTAACTGTTAATTAAATGTTAATTATTTCAATTTTATTTATATCTAAGTTAATTTATTTTTCATAGTTCCATTTTTTTAAAGTTGATATACAGTTTACAAATTTGTGCAATAAATATTATTGAAAACATTGAAAAAATTGTGGGTGTTTTCTTACATTTTTATTATGGGGGGTGGGGGGGGGGGGTGTGCCACACTCAGGGTCCGCCCTGGGTGCCAAATGCTCTAGGTACGCCCCTGGCTGGTTGTATAATTCCTAGATTTTACTAGTAACATGACGTAAAGTCATGATTAATAAAGACACGGAGGCGAGTATTATGCATATCTCTTTCTTTAATCCCTCAGCAGCAAAGAAAGTGAACAGAAAATTTAACCAATCATAAACATATCAATAAACCCTCCCCTCTCTATATAAGCACACATCTCCCCAAGTACTTCCTCTTTCTTTGAGATATAATAACAGGATAAAGTCAATAAACACTGAAATACTCCAAAAGTGCAATCCGTAATAACATCATCAACTGAAGAAAAAACTGCAACCATCCATCAGATTTGGATCTTCGTCCGAAGATATGTCCAATTCAGGTTAATGAGCTGTGAAGAAACGAGAATATATGATAATAACTGAAGTTATCTCTGTAGATCTTACATTGCAATATAAACCGACAGACAGGCAAGAATCACCATAATTCAATTAATATTCTATTATCAATATACAATATGTAGTAAAAACAGGGTGGGGCGAAAAAACCCATATGAATCGGGTGGGATAATACTCGCCTCCGTGTCTTTATTAATCATGACTTTACGTCATGTTACTAGTAAAATCTAGGAATTAATAAAGACACGGAGGCTCCTATTATGCAAGTTCAAAGCTCCGTAATAACAGAATAAGAAAAATGTGGTTCTGGCCTGAAATAAAACTCACGGTCAGTTGACTCTCGAGACCAGTCGGCAGCTTTCATGAGGTCTTCTAATCTACAGCCCATGGTAAAGGCTTTGGATGCCATAGCCCCTCTAGTGGAATGAGGGCCGAAAACTGAAATATCTATCCCAGCCTCTTTCAGAGTCCATTTAACCCAACGAGCTAACGTTGGAGTAGAGACTGGTAAGTGTGGTTTGCGTAAGGCCAAAAATAGGGCTGATTGTGTGGGATTGCGATATCCGCCTGTCCTAGATTCGTACGCCCGCAGGCATGTTACGGGACATAGTTGTATGTTGTGAGGAAAGAAAGGGTAAGATACCGTTGTCAGTAGAGTTTTGGTACAACGAGATATAGTAAACAAAACCCCGTCCGGAGAGAAGGATCTCGCAGAGATATCTAGTGCCCTAACATCTGAGACGCGTTTACATGAAATTAAACAGCATAAAGTCACCAATTTGGCTGATAACTGTTGGAGTGATAAGTATTCGTTCGTAGGCCATGTTTCAAAGAGTCTCAGGACAATATTAACATCCCATAAAGATGAATAGAGAGGAGTAGGAGGTCTACTTAGTCTAACCCCTTTTAATAGTTGACAGACTACTAAAGTTTTTCCTACAGAAATCCCGTGAAAACCTCTATGGCCCGCCGAAATCGCCGAGCAGTAGACGTTAATGGTGCGGTAGGCGCGTCCCTTTTCAAACAGTGAAGTAAGGAACTGGAGGATATCTGTCACAGCTGCAGATGCGGGATCCAGAGACCGTTCCAAGCACCAATGAGCCCATGTGTTCCAGGCATGGTTGTAGGAACTTCTTGTCCCTGGTGCCCAAGCTCCTTTCAAGAGTGCCAGAGTTGTTGTTGAAACTCCCTGGATTGTCCAGGGTCCCCTGAAACAAGCCAAGCTATTAGTCGCCGCTGTTCCTGAATTATCAATGGATGTGGCTGTCCGTGAACATCCGATAATAGGTCCGGAATGTTCGGCAGGAGCCTGGGAAGGTCTATTGACAACTCTAGTAGAGATGGAAACCAAGGTTGAGTCTCCCAATAAGGGGTGATCGGAACCATCGTTCTCCGTTGGCGTCGTACGCAAATCAGCACTCGCGGGATGAGACAAAATGGAGGAAAAGCATAATGTCTGCCCGGTGGCCAGATCTGGAGGAGTGCCTCTGTGGCCAGAGCCTCCGGGTCTGGCCTCCAACTGAAAAACCGAGGTAAGTGGGAATTCAGCCGTGACGCGAACAGGTCTATCTCGAGGGGAGCCCAGGCTAGGAGGAGATGTTGAAAAATTGATTGATGGAGACGCCAATCGCTGGGGTCCATCATGTATCGGGAATTCCAATCTGCGGCGAAATTGGAAAGACCTGAAATGTGTTCCGCGCGGACCGAGATATTGTGCGCGAGGCAAAAGAGCCAGAATTCCGTCGCCAGCGCAGACAGATCCCGGGATCTTGTGCCGCCCAGGTGGTTTATGTACCTGACAGCCGACACGTTGTCCATGAGTAGGAGAACCGATATGTCTCGACGTTCGCCTGTAAGACTGCGTACCGCGAAATGCCTTGCTAGGAGTTCTAAGCAATTGATATGGAGCGCACTCTCTGCCTGAGACCATTTGCCTCCTGTAGAGGTACTTCCACATTGCGCCCCCCAACCAAGCAAGCTGGCGTCGGATTCTATTACTAAGTCCGGATCCGAACCGAAAATTGCCCTGCCATTCCACGCGTCTACGTGCCGAAGCCACCATGAGAGTTCCTCCTTGGCTTCGTAATTCATGGGAATTTGTTGATCGTAGGACAATCCGCCGTGTAAAGCGTGATTCTTCAGGCGTTGGAGAGCCCTGTAATGAAGGGGTCCCGGGAAAATCGCCTGGATCGATGCCGAAAGAAGGCCTATAATCCGAGCTAAATGTCGAATGGTAATGAGTGGTCGAGAAATGACTCTCCTGATCTCTTTTTTGATCAATTTGATTTTGGTTGACGGGAAGTGTAGGGAACCTAGTGTGGAGTTGATGGTAAACCCCAGGAATTCTATTGATTGAGTCGGGGACATTTGTGATTTCTTCCAATTTATCAGGAAGCCTAATTCCTGTAGAAGGGACAGACACCAATTCAGATGTGTCTCCAGTGTTCGTTTGTCTTGGGACAGTAACAGTAGGTCGTCTAGGTAAATTATGATCCTGACTCCTAATCTGCGTAAGTATCCGACTACAGGTTTGAGCAACTTGGTGAAGCACCAAGGGGCTGAAGACAGGCCGAATGGGAGGCAAGTGAAGGCCCATAATTGTTGGTTCCATTGGAATTGTAGGAATTTCTGGTGTTCTAGCGCAATGGGGACCGTTAGGTAAGCATCTTGGAGGTCTAATTTCACCATCCAGTCTCCTAAGAGAAGGATATCCCTGAGGCAATGAATGCCTTCCATTTTGAAATGGTGGTAGGTTACAAAAGCATTTTTGGTGATTGTGTACCAAGTGTCTTGAAAATGTTTTAGTCTGCCTCCCACCCCTGATTGGGAATAAGAGTGTAAACGGGTTATACTCACCATATGGACGTCTGCCCTGGTATGATCCTCTAGCCCCACGGTTTTGCCATGGTCGGCCCCTTTGTGGGAAAAATCCTGTTGAGGCTGGTTTGTAGTCCTGATATTGGACTCTGGATGTTTCGAAGCCTCGGGGATTCCTTGTAGGTCCCCTGAAGTTCCGGCCGGCCAGATGGCTTCTATTTCTTCCGGCCCGTCCAAAAATTTTTGGGCTGAAGACTCTTTTAAGATTTGATTGGGCCTTGTCGAGTGCCGTAAAAGTGGACACATATGAGCCAAGGTCTTTTACGAAGGAGTCCCCAAAAAGTAATCCTTTAGCCAGGGGGCCAGGCTCAGTAAGGGCCATGCTTGCCAGCTTTGGCTCTATTTTCATTAAAATTGCCTTGCGGCGTTCTGTTGCCAAGGCTGTATTCGCATTGCCTATAAGGCATATGATCCTTTGGACCCAACCTTTCATGGCATCTAAATCTAAACTATCTTCGCCTATCAGGGTTGACTCAATCATTTCGAAGAGTTTAGTGGTGGGTCCAAGAATGTCAAGGACTTTGTCTTGGCAAATGCGTAATGCAAAGTCGAGACCCTTCTTGGGTTTCCAGCCAGATTTGGAGAGGAATTGCAGTATTTTTGGGTCGATATCTGGGGTACTGCATACCTGGTCAGGGACCGTAGGTCTAGGGCATTCTGCCCGCAAGTTGTTCCTTGCCTCTTTGTCTAGAGGTTTACGGACCCTGTGGGCTAAGTATTTGCTTATATGTTCTGAGGGGAACCATTCCAGTGAACGAGGGTTCAGGAGATTATCCGGGTCGAACATGAGTTCGCCTTGTAAGTCTGTTAGGACAGAGGTATCTGTGTGGGTGTTAGGGGGCTCAATGTTGTGAGCATTTGAATTAGCCATTTGTATCTCATCTGCGGATGCCGGCTCAGGATCAGATAAATCTGAGTAAACGTATGTCTCCTCTTGGTCAGAGTCAGTGTCTGACAGATCATTTGCGGTCTTAGCCGCTTTCCATGTCCTAGCCGATTTAGCCCGGCTTGGGGCTTCAGTATGTGGTGCAGCCACGATCTCTTTGGCAGGATATAGCCTGCCTCTCTTAAGATTTTTGGAGACAGGTAGGGAGCAGTGTTTGACCTTTTTGGTTGCCTTGCGCCCGGGTAGTGGGGGGGAGGCTCTGTTGCCCTTTGGAATTGCGGCTTGTTGAGGCACTGGGGGCTGAGAGGTTAGTAGTGCAGTGGAAATGAACTGTGCAAGTTGGGAAGACATTTTATCCATAGCTGCTTGCATTGCTAGGTTCACAGATTTAGCCATTGTGGCATCTAATAATGAGTGAAACTCTTCTGAGTTTGCAAACTCCCCTTGATGTTCCTCACCTCTATCAGCAGTGTGGGGGTTAATGATATCCCCAGAAGTCTCAGCCAGATCATAGTTGTGGGAAGACATCACACTATTAGGTTGGCTATCAGGAGTGAATATATGAGCAGTTTACACTGGGAGCACTCAGTCGCGCTATAAAGGTTATTAAATCGCGGGAAAACCAACAGGAAGTTGTGGATAATGTTCATAAAGTTTCAATAGTTGAAAAAACGAGTGATTTCGGATGAAATTCGGTTTTATTTTAAGGAGAAACGATCTAGGGCTACAACAAAATGGCCGCCGCCATGTAAAATGAAGAAAGGCTACACTAAAATGGCCGCCGAGGTGCTCACTGAGCATGTGCGATGGATAAACCGAAAGTAAACCGAAGAAGAGGTGAATTTCAACAGGGAAGGTATGTGAAAGCAAAAAATGGCAGAAGAAAGCAAGATAAAAGGTAGAAAAACGGGAATAGGGTAGAGGACACAACCGACCCCTGAGTGAGAAAGACAGAGTTTGCTATTGTAAGAAAGCAAACCTGACATTAATACATGTAAAATGTAATCATACAGTAAGGTTATAATGAGAATAATAATAAAGTCACTTATCTCTGAGGGAAGCAGCAAAGAAAGAGGAAGTACTTGGGGAGATGTGTGCTTATATAGAGAGGGGAGGGTTTATTGATATGTTTATGATTGGTTCAATTTTCTGTTCACTTTCTTTGCTGCTGAGGGATTAAAGAAAGAGATATGCATAATAGGAGCCTCCGTGTCTTTATTAATTTGTGCTTATCTCACACATCAAGATCAAATAAGGAGGCCAAAGTGGAAATACATAAAACAAGTGATATATACAATACATTTAAATTTTGTACAAGCAATGCAAAACATACTCACCACCACTGGTTTTTTTTACATCAAGATGATAATATCAGTATCTTTCCATAGCTGAGCTTGCCACCATATCCAAGTGACATTCAGCAGAGAATGGTATTTCACATTTGCTTAACCCCTTCCCGTCCTTATGACGAGTTAACTCGTCATAAGAGCCGCAGCGTTAGCGACCTTATGACGAGTTAACTCGTCATGCAGTCTAGCCGGCGGTGCGCTCCGTGGGCACCGCCAGCTAGTCTGCAACGGGTCCAGGACTAAGCCTCGCACCCTAGGCAAAGCTCCTGGACCCGATCGGTCAGTTTCCGGCCATGTGATCGCGGTGATTTAGTCATCACCGCGATAACATGCAAATTAGATGGCAAAGTCAGTGTGTTCACACACTGACTTTGCCTCTAATTCACTCCCTGTGCTTCACATTCTTATAGTGAAGCACAGAGAGTGACCTGTAAGTAAAAATAAATTAATTATACACACATAGGTTAAAAAAAAAAAAAAAATTAACCCTTTCATTGCTGATCACAGTTTTTAACTGTGATCAGTTTCCTTCCACTTTATGGCCCTCATTTAGTTTTTTTTTTAACAGATTTTTTTATTTTTACAATTTATAAAGTTTTTTTGAATAAATAAAGGTAATTTTAATATATTTATTTAATAAAATTTAACCCCTGCATGCCTGTTGCATGATTTTTACTGATCTGACATCGCACTCTTCAGAGTTTTTTTCTGTCTTTTTTGTTATGGGGGGTTTGGGAACCAATATTTTTCTTTTTTATTAGTTAGTTAATTAGGGGGGATAAGTGGGTTAGTGTTGCACTAGTTATGTAGCTTATTATTGGGAAAATAATGGGGAAAAACTTTTTTTTCCTCAAAAATTTCCTCTTTTATATGTATTTTTTAATACTAAAATGTAAATCATTTTTATGTATAGGGTATCAAAAGAAAGCTCTAACTGTCCTCTAAAAAACAACATATAACTTGTATGGGTACGTTAAATGAGAGAGAGGAAATTTATGTTTCAAAAACCGCGTATTAAAAATTGAAAAACGCTCTGGTCCTTGGCCCAGGAAAATCCCTGGTCCCTGGTCCAAACCCCCCATAACAAAAAAGACAGAAAAAAACTCTGAAGAGTGCGATGTCAGATCAGTAAAAATCATGCAACAGGCATGCAGGGGTTAAATTTTATTAAATAAATATATTAAAATTACCTTTATTTATTCAAAAAAACTTTATAAATTGTAAAAATAAAAAAATCTGTTAAAAAAAAAACTAAATGAGGGCCATAAAGTGGAAGGAAACTGATCACAGTTAAAAACTGTGATCAGCAATGAAAGGGTTAATTTTTTTTTTTTTTTTTAAACCTATGTGTGTATAATTAATTTATTTTTACTTACAGGTCACTCTCTGTGCTTCACTATAACAATGTGAAGCACAGAGAGTGAATTAGAGGCAAAGTCAGTGTGTGAACACACTGACTTTGCCATCTAATTTGCATGTTATCGCGGTGATCACTCAATCACCGCGATCACATGGCCGGAAACTGACCGATCGGGTCCAGGAGCTTTGCCTCGGGTGCGAGGCTTAGTCCTGGACCCGTTGCAGACTAGCTGGCGGTGCCCACGGAGCGCACCGCCGGCTAGACTGCATGACGAGTTAACTCGTCATAAGGTCGCTAACGCTGCGGCTCTTATGACGAGTTAACTCGTCATAAGGACGGGAAGGGGTTAAAGGGTTAAGCAATGATACTTGTAAGAACTTACATCTGTGATGTAATTAATGCATTGTGACACATGTGATGTCATCAGCAAGGTTAAAGTCACATAGTAGTTTAGGTTGAAAAAAGACTTGCGTCCTTTATGTTTAACCCTTTTCCAATATATATTAAAGCAATACCATGCCATTTAATTGCACAGGTAAACAAGATACAAAATATTTACAGTGCATTAAATAAACATTCACGTAACACAATTTTCAATTACTTAAAACTATTAGATAATAAAAATGGCAAAACAACTAGCAAACGGTGACCTTGAAAAAATGGTGTCTGGACTAAATCAAATCTTTCAGCCTCCAAATACAAAAGCAAATCCAACATAAACAAAGGGATTCCTATTCACAATGCACATAAAAGAGCTATTTCGTGCCACTGAAAGCAATTCAGAATAAAAACCATGGATCAGGATATTGGTCAGTCCTTGATTGAGGTGTGAGTGTGGAAGGGTTAATGCTCTTTGTTACTCATCCAGCTGGGCTACAATCAATTCAACCCTAAACCGTCCATACCAACACCCCAAAAATACTCACTATTACCACCATAATAAATAGACAGTTTAATGTGTTAGTTATGCATCAAATAGAGACACTGGCAGATTGTGAAGAAGCATATCAGGCTTTACTTGTATGGATAAACAGCAAAACAGCAGCCAGTTTGGTGAAAGGTAAAAGGAAGAGAGACATAGAGAAACTGAAAAAAACAACAAAGAACTTCCTTCCTGTGAGTACCAACAACTTCAAAACATATGTAAGAACTCTCAACTGCACAGCGCCATCTACATCTCAAGTGCTAATTATATACATCTTATGCAGTGTATGCTGTTGTATTTCCCGACATAATGTACATACAATACATTGTTTTGTGGATGTCTTACATATTCCAGGCATTTTTTCAATAAGTTTATACTTATATTAAAGAGAATGACAGTTTGCCTATCGCTGGGGTTGTGTAATTATGTCACTCTGTAAATGAGTGCACTAAAATGCACATCCATTTGAGTGCAGCCCTGTATCTCAGATCCTGCCTTTAGCAGCCTAACATGGGGGCTTTAACTATATAAAAGTTATATTTGATTTTAACCGCCAGCAGTCCAGAGGTGCTGTATGGTTGGCACTAGTACTAGTTGCATAATATAGTGCACATAATATCACCATCAGATATGAGGATTTGGGAGCAAGGATCTGGGTAACTCATTTGTTTTTAAAGTATAAGTTATTTTATGCACTTGTTTATGTTAATAAATTGTGTTTACTTGAATGTGGCCACACTGGGTACAGAAACCTTATTGAAAGGCTGAGAATAATGAGCAGTATCTAAGCAGACCCACCCAGAAACAATTCTGCCACCTGTGAAATCTCTGCTCAAAGTCATCACCTAGGAATCTACCACCTTGTTTGACTGGGCAAACACAGATGATACCTAGGATAAACCAAACCCTGTCAACTACTATACCAGATCCTTGAGGTTGTCAATGCTCTGTATGGATTGACTTACAGCTAATTGAAATGTATTTACGTTATAATAGATGGGCATGCTCCAATAGCTAGGGGGGGAAATACCTGAAATGGTTTGGAAACCACTTGTACCATGAAAATTAGTGACTACACAATATTTTCCCGGTACCACAGTGACTTTAACACAGAGTTGAGGTAATGAGATTCCTCAAGGGTATATTAAACATGGGGCAACATGTAGTAGTTGCCCCAGAGTTTATAGGTATGTGGGACTTTACTTTAACAGGTGCTACTGAGCACAATCATTCTAATTATACTGAGTCTAATCCAGTCAGTGCCAATACATGCCCTAAATGCAGGTAATAGTTATGCTGATTGCCACAAAAAACTACTCTAGCTTGTAATTAGTGTTGAGCGAACCCAAACTGCACTGTTTGGGTTCGTACCGAACATTACGGTTTTTGGACCCCAGACCAGAACACGGACATTTCACTGTATGTTCGGGTTGGAGTTTGGGGTTCGGCGATTTAATGGCGCGTTTTGAAAGGCTGCAGGGCAGCCAATCAACAAGCGTTTGACTCGTTTGCCCTTAGAAGCCATCACAGCCATGCCTACTAATGGAATGGCTGTGATTGGCCCGTGCAGCATGTGACAGATTAAAAAAAATTCTGGTGTTGAATCTGCAAACTGCAGCGATTATTCAAACTACTGCAATTATTCAAATTACAGTGATTATTTTAGTGGGTGCTATACTACATATTTGTACCCTGCCCTGAGCCAAGTGCCACAGAGAGTGCAGTGCACTTGCAACTGCATGTGTGCCAGGCACATGACTTTAATTCTGTTCTGTTAGCTCAGTGGGCAACATCTAGGCATTTTTAAATACTGCAATTTGTTGGTGTTAAATATTACATTTGCGTTCTGCACTTCATATCCGAGAGTCAAATAGAACCGTCAAATACTGTGTTTACAGCGGACTTTGAAAAATTCTAATAGTTTTGGGTGGTAAATAGTACATTTGCGTCTTACGGTGCACTTCATATCTGAGAGTCAAATAGAACAGTCCAATACTGTGCTTACAGCGCAACTACTAAATCAGATGCTTGAGGTTGTCAATGCTCTTTATTGATTGACTTACAGCTAATTAAAATGTATTTACTTTCTAATAGATGGGCATGCTCCAATAGCCACGGGGAAAAACACCTGAAATGGTCTGGAAACCATTTGTATCATGAAAATCAGTCACAATTGTTTCCCGGTACCACACTGACTTTAACATAGAGTTTAGGTGATGAGATTCTTCAAGGGTATATTAAACATGGGGCAACAATAGTAGTTGCCCCAGAGTTTCTAGGTACGTGGGACTTTACTTTAACAGGTGCCACTGTGCACCATCATTCTTATTATATCTCACTGATATGATGGGACCAAGCAAAAAACATGGAGCAGTAGCTCTGTACAAAGTGCACATAGCGAGAAAACTTTTTCTTCTCTTTGTTCCAATGAATACCTGCTCTTAATTTACTTATGGCCACTTCAGCCACTTTAAGACATTTCACCAAACTACCAGAAAAATACTCATTGTACATTCCTTTACACTGTGGAATAATTGTCCTTGAACTTTAATCTACATTATATGAAACAGGGTTTCATTCTGTTTTACAGGAAGATGTAAATTTATGCAATGCTGTATTCCATGTGAAAAGGCTTAGCCTACACAGCTTTTTATATTTCTTTAGGTGCCCTCACTGCTCTTGACCTGCTTTAAGTATAAATGAGAAGAAAATCTCTCTGACTCTAAGTCAGAAAAACAAAGTGTCTCTCGGAGGAGAGAAGATGCTACCAAACTGCCAAGTAGATTAAGAACTACTAGGAGTAACAATTAAGTGTTCTAATGGGAAATACAATGCAGTAGCCTTCTGCAAAAGTCATAACATTTGATATTTATGTACATTTTGTGGATGCTCTACATATTCGGAATATTGCAAAATACTCATTGACATATTATATTCAGTGGACATTATGAACATGGATGCTTCTATTCCTTCAAAATAAAACAATATATTGGGAGTAGTGTTGAGCGAACCCAATACGCACTGTTCGGGTTCATACCAAACATTACGGTTTTTTGACCCCGGACCCGGGGTCAAGTTCGAGCATGGACCCGGACATTTTTTCGAAGTTCGGCCGAACCTGCCGAACCCGAACATCCAGGTGTCGGCTCAACTCTAATTGGGAGTTGGTGCTAAATTTATTATAACTAATAGCACAAAACAACATTTAGAAATCGTAATAAGCAATTAATGGTTTAAATAGGCTGCTCTAGTGAGCAACAACAAAATAATCTAAATAATAATGATGAAATACAATTCACAATATATTTATATATGTTTATATAAAAATAAATACATTTATTCTTAAGGGAAACTGTACCAGAGAAGAGGATTTTCAGGAAGAGGAGAGGTTGTTAATAAAGAATTTAAAGGGACAGTCTAGTCACCAGTTTGATATTGGTGCAACTTGTAGGTACCAAAGGGAGAACTAAACTCTCACTTTTTTTTATTCCCTTTCCTTCTCTGTATGTGACCTATTGCCTACCTGGTAAAGTCTTCCCATTGTCAGATTGCAGGAAATTCTGGCACATCTGGGGCTCTCATGCACAGTGCAACAGGACAGCTACCCAAGCTCGGTAGCACCTCTGCCCATTGTGGAAAATCACCTCCTAAGCCCCCGATTAAATCTCAGCATTCACCCAGCAAGTCTTTCCAGGAACCTTGCTTTTTGTACCAAAATAGCAGACAGGACTACTAGAAGTTAGGTACAGCCATAATGAACGTTTATTTGTGAAAAAGCACAGATGCATATACAGGCAAATATGACATCAACTAGTGGGGACACCCACTGGAAACTAATTATAACACGGTAAGCCTCACACGATAGAAAAACCTAACTGAAAACTAAGTATCACTTACCATAATTAAACATGGCACCTTTAGATACAGACATCCAGACTACAAGAGACAATAGATGGCTCACAGGACAGTAAATACATATAGATACAGACCAGCACCACTGGGTATATATAGAAAGAAGAAAACAAAGGGTTAGAATCAATAACTGGCAAATGGGCACATAACTGACAAATGGGCAAATAATAGCAAAATAATACTGGCAAATGGATATATAACTGGAAAATGGGCACATAACAGGCAGATGGGCAAATACCTGGCAAATGGGCACATAACTGACAAATAGCCAAATAACTGGCATATGGGCAAAATAACACTGGCAAATGGGCAAAATATGACTATAGATGCTATAGATAATATGCTATATTATGCTATAGATAATACAAATCCCTATTTTTCTGATTTTGTTTCGCATATATTCATACATTCCTGCCTGAGACCTGTTCCCAAATAGAAGAATCTTCCATTTCAAGAAACACATCTGCATATAAGTATTTTTATATTGTTCTATATATTTTGTTTTTATTTCTATACACTTATTAGTTCTAGCGCTCCAGTTTTATATTTATTTATAATATAGTGAAGGAGTTTAAGCATGCATGGGATAGGTATAAAGCTATTCTAGATATAAGATAAGGTCAGGGACTAATAAAAGTATTACTTTACTGAGAGGGTAGTGGATGCATGGAAAAGCCTTCCAGTGGAAGTGATAAAGGTTAAGGTTAATACAGTGAAGGAGTTTAAGCATGCATGGGATAGGTATAAGGCTATTCTAGATATAAGACAAGGCCAGGGACTAATAAGTTTTACTTTACTGAGAGGGTAGTGGATGCATGGAAAAGCCTTCCAGTGGAAGTGATAAAGGTTAATACAGTGAAGGAGTTTCTGCATGCATGGAATATGTAAAAGCCTATCCTAGATATAACAAAAGGCCAGGCACAAAGCAGAACAGTTGGGAGGCATGTAAGTGGCATTTCTGGGGTGGAGTTGCATGGTGGGGTCGGGGAGCCCCGGAGCAATTTTTGCACCGGGGCCCTGTGATTTCTAGTTACGCCTCTGACACACACTACTTGGCATAGCTTTGCCTTGGCACCTTGTGTTGAATTCCTTGCTGCACTGAATGGTTGCCTCAGGTCCCTAGCAAAGTGTGT
Organism: Pelodytes ibericus; assembly: GCA_036172795.1. Lineage (NCBI taxonomy): Eukaryota > Metazoa > Chordata > Amphibia > Anura > Pelodytidae > Pelodytes > Pelodytes ibericus. The sequence goes on along the minus strand of CM069864.1, from coordinate 75,031,663 downwards.
ACAGTGGGCAATGATGTGGGCTTGTTTTACAGCCCCAGAACCTGGGAACCTTGCAGTCATTGAGTCGACCATGAACTCCTCTGTATACCAATGTATTCTAGAGTCAAATGTGAGGCCATCTGTCCGACCAGCAAATCTACAACAGAATGGCTTAAAAAGAAAATAAATATCAAGGAGTTGCAATGGCCCAGTCAAAGTCAAAAACTCAACCCAATGGAAATGCTGTGGTGCGACATTGAAAGGTATGCATAAACAAATGCCAGCAAACCTCAATGAACTGAAGCAACATTATAAAAAAGAGTGGACTAAAATTCCTCCACAATGATGTGAGCAACTGATACAAGTCATACAGAAAACAATTACTTTAAAGGGACAGTCTAGTGCCCAAAATGCCTCCACAACATTTAAATACATATTAAAATACTTTCAACATACTTTAACATGCATATTTTATATTTTGCTTTACTTAAAAAATTATATTACACTTAGATGAAAATGCATATTTCCAGAGGTTCAGGATGGCCCAATCCAGTCCCCAGCATAAATGCCAGCTGGCTAAGCATGATAGGCACTGCAGTCCCCATCATAAATGCCAGCATTGCTGAGCATGATGGTCCGTGTGGTCCCCCCATAAATAAGGCCAGCTTGTCTGAGCATGATAGGCACTGCAGTCCCCATCATAAATGCCAGCATGGCTGAACATGATAGGCAATGTGGTCCCCCCATAAATAATTCCAGCTTGTCTGAGCATGATAGGCACTGCAGTCCCCATCATACATTCTCACATCACACTCAGTCATACATTATCACACAGACCCACATCATTCACACCGCAACATGTTCATTACATCATCCGGGTTTGTCATCACTGGAGAATGAGCAGCGAGGAATCTGACAGAGACACAAGATAAGAGAGGCACAACAGCACCCAGTTGACTTTATCCCCTGGTGTCTGTGTGTAAAGTTGTAATTCTTCCAGTGCCAGCCCCGAGCTGAGTGAAGATCCACCGGCAGACATGGTGAAAATTACAAAATCAAAAACTCAAAAAACCCGGGGGGGTCCAAGGGGGATCCTTGCTCCCGTTACTTCACCCTTTCATGGGTGAAGAGGAGCAGCTTTGGCAGCAGCAGCGGGGAGGGAGGTGGGGAATCCTGAGCTGTGCGTATACGCGCGCCTCCAACACAGACAGAGATAGCAGCGCAGGCGGTGCCAAGAGAATTTTACAGCTGGGGCACGGGGGTTGGTGGGAAAACTGTTCACTGCGCTTGCGCAAGACCGGTGCAGCCGTATGTATGCAGTAATGAAAAAAACAAAACTGAAAGACAGTCTAGTTCACTCTTTGGTGCCTACAAGTTGCACCAAAGTCATAAAGGTGACTAGACTGTCCCTTTAAGTTATTACTGCTAAAGGTGTTTCTGCAAATATTGAATCATTATGTGTACTTAGTTTTTCACACATGGCTTCTCCAAAATGGCTTTAATTTTGTTAAATAAATCATGATACTGTGTAATATATCATGTGTTGTTGATCATCTGAGTTTGTATTTACCTATTTATAAGACCTGCTGATTGTTACTGTGTCCTGATATGTAAATCCATAGAGTCGTATTTTTTCCCCATGACTGTATGTAATGATATCACATCATACTCTTATCCCTCCATACGTCCTCTTGAATCTCAGTGGAGATACTCTGTCCCTATTGCATTGGACATGCATGTATGCAGGATGCATTTACAACAGTGGAACTCTTGTGTGTTGCTGTAATAACCATGGCCTGCTGCAGAGGTTGCAGCAAATGGTAAGTCATGTCACCTTCATTTATTGCAATGTATATTTTTATCATAGAATTATTTTAAATATTTCTATAGATTGCAATACGTTAAAATGACAATATTTACCACTTACATTTCTATATAATTCAGAATAAATACAAACCATACCATGAAAATGCCTAACTGCTCTGATTGTGATGTAAAAGTAATGTAAATCTACAGGCCACGTTCTGTATTCCCTATTCTATCTGAAGTCTTGTTAAGATGTTCCCAGAAGCAACTACAAGAGCTACCAGCAGTTCAACTTTCTAACTGTACTTAAATGTAGCTTCTTTCATTCAAATCACTCTACAGTTACTGTCCTCTTAAAACAAGTAATTATATCATAGTGGTGAGCGGTGGTGAACAGTTTTCGTAGAGACTTTGCTTTGAGGTCTTTGATACATTTATACTCCTTTAACAATCTTTTCTCGGACAGAGAAGCAACAGAGAAGCATTCAAGTAAATAAGATTTATTAACATAAAAATTCCTTAAAATACCTTACACTTTAATAACATATGAGTCACCTGGATCCCTGATCAATTATGACAAGACTTCAAACAGGTCACCTAAAATATTTTTAAGCAGAAAAAATGACATCTAGCTTTTAAGTAAGAAAAAATTAGCCATTGATACAGCTGGTTGTATAATTTGTGCTTATCTCATACATCAAGATCAAATAAGGAGGTCAAAGTGGAAATACATAAAACAAGTGATTTATACATACATTTAAATATTGTACAAGCAATGCAAAACATACTCACCACCACAGTTTTGTTTTTTTTACATCAAGAGGATAATATCAGTCTCTTTACATAGCTGAGCTTGCCACCATATCCAAGTGACATTCAGCAGAGAATGGCTTTGCACATTTGCTTAAGAAATGATACTTGTAAGAACTTACATCTGTGATGTAATTAATGCATTATGACACATGTGATGTCCTGAGGAAGGTTGTAGTTACATGTTAGTTTAGGTTGAAAAAAGACTTGTGTCCTTCAAGTTCAACCCTTTTCCGATATATACTAAAGCAATACCATGACATTTAATTGCACAGGTAAACTAGATACAAAATATTTACAGTGCATTAAATGAACATTCACGTAACAAAATATTCAATTACTTAAAACTATTAGATAATAAAAATGGCAAATCAACAAGCTCACGGTGACCTGGAAAAAATGGTGTCTGGACTAAATCAAATCTTCCAGCCTCCAAATACAAAAGCAAATCCAATGGAAACAAAGGGATTCCTATTCACAATGCACATAAAGGAGCTATTCCGTGCCACTGAAAGCAACTCAGAATAAAAACCATGGATCAGGATATTGGTCAGTCCTTGATTGAGGTGTGAGTGTGGAAGGGTTAAAGCTCTTTGTTACTCATCCAGCTGGGCTACAATCAATTCAACCCTAAACCGTCCATACCAACACTCCAAAAATACTCACTGCCACCACCATAATAAATAGACAGTTTAATGTACATACAATACAATGTTTTGTGTACATCTTACATATTTCAATAAGTTTATACTTATATTACAGTGAATGACAGTTTGCCTGTATTTTGTTCACTGGGGTTGTGTAATTATGTCACTCTGTAAAAGAGCACACTAAAATGCATATCCATTTGAGTGCAGCTGTAAGAATACGGAAGGGGAACGTACCGTGATTCAGTGGAGGAGCCAAAATTGCAGAAGTGGACAACCCTTGCCAGATACCCCAAACACTGAAGGACCAAAGGATATGGCAGGCTTCAGTATTGGTAGCAGGCACGAGCGTCAGGATGTAGGACGGACAATGGTGCCAGCACTAGAATAGTCAAGGAACAATCCGAGTCGGGGAGCAAGAGAAGAATCAATGTCAAAATAAGAAAGCCGGGTCAAGAGTACAGAAATCGGGTAGGTCGAGTAGAATAGCCAGGTCAGGGAGTCCAGAGATCAGTGAAGTCCAGGGACGGTAGCCGGGTCAGGAACACAGAAGGTGGGAAGGTCCAGAGAGCAAATGGGGTTAAATAACGAGGAAGTAAAAAACAAGACACAAAACATTAGCTTGTAAAATACTCAAGAAATTTGAATTAGGCACACTGGCTATTTAAAGGCCTGTAGCACCGCCCCATGATGTGTGGGATGCGCTGCACGTATTCATAGTGACGCTGGGGATAGAAAAGCCAGAGAGTTGCGGCCCGAGCGCGCTAGTAACCATTGCCGGACGTGCGCTGAACGGGGGACTGCGCGGCTTCAATAAAGTTTGTTAAAAAAAAAAAAAAAAATGCTACCGGAGTGACTCAGGTCGCATTTTCTTTTTTAACAAACTTTATTGAAGCCGCGCGGCTGGAGGGGAGTACACAACGCTTCCCTCACAGCCGTGGACCTGCAGACCACCGGGTGACATCAGCAAGGAGGTAAGTACTGGGGAAGGGGGGAGGAGGGTGGTAGAAACCGAGCATACTGAGGGCTAAAATCCTGGCATATGGAGGGGCAAAATCCTGGCATATTAATTGGCATTATCCTGGCATATAAAAATGGCATTATCCTGCCATATTAATTGGCATTATCCTGGCATATTAAATGGCATAATTCTGGCATATTAATTGGCATTATCCTGGCATATTGAGGGGCAAAATCCTGGCATATTAAATGGCATAATCCTGGCATATTAATTGGCATTATCCTGGCATGTTGAGGGGCAAAATCCTGGCATGTTGAGGGGCAAAATCCTGGCATATTGAGGGGCAAAATCCTGGCATATTAATTGGTAAAATCCTGGCATATTAATTGGTAAAATCCTGGCATATTGAGGGGCAAAATCCTGGCATTTTGAGGGGCAAAATCCTGGCATATTAAATGGCATAATCGTGGCATACTGAAGGGCAAAATCCTGGCATATTAATTGGTAAAATCCTAGCATATTGAGGGGCAAATTCCTGGCATGTGGAGGGGGCAAAATCCTGGCATATTAAATGGCATTATCCTGGCATATTAAATGGCATTATCCTGCCATATTAATTGGCATTATCTTGGCATATTAATTGGCAAAAGAATGGCATACTGAGGGGCAAAAAACTGGCATATTAAATGACATATTGAGGGGAAAAATACTGGCATATTAAATGGCATATTGATGGGAAAAAGCCTGGCATATTAATTGGCAAAATACTGGCATATTAAATGGCAAAAAAATGGCATATTGAGGGAAAAATACTGACTTATTGAGTAGAAAAATATTACTGGCATATTGAGTGGCAAAATATTACTGACTGGAGACTAAATGAAAGAATTCTAGCTGACAAGAGAAATATGGCTTTTCTCTCTTCAATGTTTAAGTGCTATTTCAAAGAAAATATTACTAAGGAAATTTCGAATTCAACAGTTTGGTGTGCATTCAAAAGTGTGGCCAGAGGCTATCTAATAAAATTAGGATCCGAGATTAAAAAGAGACAAGGGGCCCCAATTAATCAACTATATTTGGACCTATACAAACTAAAGCTTGATAATAAACTATCTCCATCAAAATCCCAGGCACTAGCAATAGATCAAGTTACAAAGGAAATAAATGAACTCCTTCTTAAAAAGGTAAATTTTTCCCTCATGAAATTAAACCAGAAATGGTACCATAGGGGCAATAAGGCAGATAAAATGCTATCTAATTGGCTGAAAAATAGGAAAGCTAAAGCTAGAGTTATAAATATAAAAATGGATGGGCGAAGCAATACAAGCCCAAAAGATATTGGTGCAGCCTTTAATAAATTTTATTCTCAGCTTTACGGCCTCTCAGAGTCCCCTTTGGAATCAGACATAGGTCAATACCTAAGGGGGGTGGACCTGCCCTCTTTGTCTGCTGATCAGCAAGCTAAACTAAATTTACCCTTCAATCTTGAAGAAATCTCGCAGGTGATTGATCATTTAAAGCCCAACAAGGCACCTGGTCCTGATGGATACTCTAATTTGTTTTACAAAAAATTTAAGATGGATCTGATTCAACATCTCACAGATACCTTCAACGAAATAAGGGACAGAGGCAAAATGCCGTTGGAACTATTGCAGGCAACAATATCCCCTATATTAAAATTATCAAAAGACCCTACGGATCCAGCCAATTATAGGCCCATTTCATTGATTAACACCGATATAAAAATATACTCTGCAATAATATCCAATTGGCTTAAGGCTGTTATTCCTTCTCTTATCCATCAGGATCAGGTAGGCTTTGTTGCCGGACGTTCGATTGCTGGGTGTACGAGAAGGTTGGTTGATCTCCTGGGGTATGCAGAGGCCGTTCGGACTCCCCAGCTGGTCCTGTCACTGGATGCCGAGAAGGCTTTTGACAGGGTCAGCTGGGGATTCTTGAACGGGACCCTAGAAAAATTTGGTTTTAAGGGCCCAATAAAATCGGCAATTACGGCTCTATACGACGGTCCAACCGCCAGAACTGTGGGTCCTGGCATCTCAGCAGATTGGTTCCCACTCTATAATTGCACTCGACAGGGTTGTCCCCTTGCTCCAATATTATACATCTTGACCTTGGAATCATTAGCAGCTAAAATTAGAAATAATCCCCAGATAAAGGGTATTACAGTGGGGCAACGTAGCTTTAAGATCAGCCTCTACGCTGACGATATTGTTCTCACATTATCGGATCCCAAAAATTCTCTAGAGGCTCTGATATCTGAGATTACAGCATATAGTAAGGTTTCAAACTATAAATTAAATATGGGAAAATCTCACATAATGCCTATTAATCTCGATAATACCATAATAAAACAGCTTTCAAAAGAATACCCTTTTGCATGGTCTCAAGAGGGTTTTGAATACCTAGGTATATCTATCACCCCAAAAATGGAAAATCTAGAGACCAAAAATTTCGATATTTTATATAAATACTCTCAGGGGAAATTATTAAAAGACTGGAAGGCAATAGGTATCTCGTGGTTAGGACGAATAAATATTATAAGATCCTACCTATTACCAAAGTGGTCCTACTTATTTAGAATGGTCCCACTCAAGATTCCAATCTGCAAATTAAGAGCATTACAAAAGCTTTTCCTAGATTACATCTGGGCTCAAAAGAAACCTCGAATAGCTAAGTCACATATGATGAAGCAATCTAGTAAAGGAGGTTTAGCTGTTCCAAATGTAATCAGATATTATCAGGCTTCCCGTTTGTTCCATATGCGGAGATGGCAGGACCCTACGGTTACAACGGAGCCATGGTATAATACTGAGTTATTTGCCATGGATCTGGATGATATGGCCCAAGTCCTATGGATTGGTAAAAACGCTACTAAAAAAATAATTGAAAAAACTACCTGTAAACATCTCGGAGACCTATTAAATGACTGGCTTCTTTTTAAAAAGATGAATAACATATTAGATAAAATACCACCTTATTGTTCAATGGAAATAATAGAACTTAATATTGAGAATTTAAAACTAGACAATTGGAAAAAAAATCATCATCCCTGCACGATTGAAGCCATACTGGAGAACTATCGGCTTAAGCCCTTTCCACAGATACAGCATGAGCTGAACTTGCCATTAAAAGAAATATTTAATTGTTTAAGATTGAAAAACTACTTAAAGTCACAAATGATTCGAGATGAAGGGGACGTTAGGTCATCCAGATTGCTCGCCTTTTTTGACCCAAGGTTAAAGTGTATAAAAATATCCCAATGCCTAGAGGTACTGGGTCTTCAAGACAAAGACTGAAAACCAAAACCTTGGTTGAACTGGGAAAGGGACATGGGAGAGGAGATTCCTAGAGAGACTTGGGCCAAATCAATTAGTGAAGTAAAAAAAGTCAACCACTGTTTAAATACTTTAGAAATGCACTACAAGATCCTATATCGCTGGTATCTGGTTCCAAAAATTCTGAAAAAATTCGAGCTTGTGTTGGAGGTTTAAACAAGAGGAGGGAACGACTAAACACATATGGTGGGACTGTAAGGTCATAGACCCTTTGTGGCGGGAAGTTTTCTCAAATATCTCGGACATAATGGAGTGCCAAGTTGTTCCTGAAATGTCTACCGCAATACTACACTTTAACATACTACACTTTCCCCACAGAAAGAGATATCTAATTATTCAGATTCTACTAGCTACAAAGACAGTTCTAGCCAGACTCTGGAGACAGGATAGGAAACCAGTGGGGCTTCAAGTAGAAACACAGGTTGAGTTCCAATATAAGATGGAAAGGGGTATCTCTTTTCAAAATGATAACAATACTAAATTTGAGGGAAAGTGGGCCCTATGGTCCAGGTGGATGAAAGATCATAAAAGGTAAGGGAGAACAAGGGAAAAGGCGTGTGTTAAACCCTGGACACAATTACAATTATGGATATAACTATAGATATAATATTAAACATAACATTAAAATAATAAAATAAAATTAATTCAATTCAGATACGAACTACCTTGGATCAGAGGTGAAACTGGTGTACAGCATCCAGCCCCCTCCATCCCATCCCACCCGGAAATCCCTCTATTTGAATATAGCCAAATATATCCTAAAACGTTACCAATTGTCCACCGTTTTCTCTTAAATGTATAACCCACGTTGTCTTATTTGCTTTTTCTTTTATGTCATAACCATGTTAAGATGTTTACTTATTAAGAGCCGATTGGTATCGGTACTGGAAATATACTGTTTTACTATACTATGTAGACATCTGTGTATGTTCGATGTAATCAAAGTTTTTTGTCTTTACGTGAAAACAAAAAAAGAATTGTCAAAAAAAAAAAAATATATATATTACTGACACACTGACCAACTGCTCCCAACCACCCTCCATATTACATTAGACCGGGATAACATGCTTGTGAGGGTAGGTGGGGTGAGTGGGAGATATTTTCGGGGGGGGGGGGGGGGTTGGTGGCCCAGAAAATTTGTTCAGTAAGGGGCCCTGAAATTCCTGGTGGCAGCCCTGGGCCATGCTGGGTACAGAAACCTTATTGAAAGGCTGAGAATAATGAGCAGTGTCTATGCAGCCCCACACAGAAAAATCTCTGCAACCTGTGAAATCTCTTTTCAAAGTCATCACCTAGGAATCTACCACCCTGTTTGACTGGGCAAACAAAGGCGATACTTAGGATAAACCAAACCCTGACAACTACTATATCAGATGCTTGAGGTTGTCAATGCTCTTTATTGATTGACTTACAGCTAATTAAAATGTATTTACTTTCTAATAGATGGGCAAGCTCCAATAGCCACGGGGAAAAACACCTGAAATGGTCTGGAAACCATTTGTATCATGAAAATCAGTCACAATTGTTTCCCGGTACCACACTGACTTTAACATAGAGTTTAGGTGATGAGATTCTTCAAGGGTATATTAAACATGGGGCAACAATAGTAGTTGCCCCAGAGTTTATAGGTATGTGGGACTTTACTTCAACAGGTGCTACTGAGCACCATCATTCTTATTATACTGAGTCTAATCCAGTCAGTGCCTATACAAGCCCTATATGCAGGTAAAAATTATGTTGAGTGCCACAAATAACTACTCTAGCTTATAATATTATTGTGACTTTGTAAGTAATACAGTATTCTGTAGAATTGTAGAGTACTATTAGTGGATATTATTAACCATAAAAATATGAATATGGGTTATAAATTGTGAATCATTAAAATATGAAAAATTATGATTCACATATATGGGTCCGACCAAAAATACTCATAAAAAGAATTAGTTATGTATATAGAAAGTTTGGATGATTTTTTTTACAAAAGTAAACACAATGCAACAATTATTAATAAAATAATTAATTTATTGAAAATAAAATAAAGATAAAAAGATAAGCAAATTAGCATAACAACAAAATGCTTTCTCTCTAAGACTTTAAGAATAAGAATCTTAGATAATCTCTGGAGTTTAGATATTACATATTTGGGTAAATAGCTAGACTATAAGAACTTCTGATTCTTGGTAATATCTAAAGGATATTCCTTTGGCTTCCTTCTGCAGAAAGGATGACAGATAAACACCAGGCTAAAACATATATATCCCACAAATTGTGGGATTTAAGTATAATTTACCCAAATATATATACTAATTACATCCATAAAAATGAGATTATGCTAGAAACAATTTATATATCGCCGGCAGAGGTTGATTTGCAGTTGAGACTCCTTCCATTGAAGAATTGTGTGATGGGAGTTATTCATGGGACTTAGCTCAATACTATGTGAATGGAGATGTCTATTGTTATAGTGAACATGTGCTGTTAAAAGCCTCATATTTGTGAGTTCTCCCCAGAAGGAGAGAGACTCAGCCAGTTTCTAAAACATTCCCATCTCTCAAACCACTAGTGGCAGCTCTTCCCAAAATCAGACCCTCCTCATGTCTCCTCAGGTCCCCCTTCCTGTATCAACTTATCAACCAAACCTCATCTGAGTCACACCCTGCTCTCTGTAGCTTTTAGCCAATTAAAAGTGATGGGTGAGTTTAATTTAAACGAGATGACGTCATGATTTATAGCTATTGTGAGTATAATGTGAGAAAATATATATGTTGAAATGTATAAAAGTGTTAATATAATTAATATTACAGCAAATATTATTATCAATATTCTTATTCTTATCATTCCACATTAGATTAAAACTCATAATAACATTTATACCACACTAATAAAACAAAAAAAAAAAACAATATTCTAATTAATATGCAGGATTAATTATACTTTACATATTTATTAGTGATGGTGTGATATAATTAAATATTTTAATGAGCGATTTGAATCAACTAGGTGTGTTTACAATAGCCCTTATTTGATTCTTCAAATCTAAGATCCAAATATTCTCACAGTCTGTGTCTTCAGGCCCCTTTTCTCCTCTTGTTTTTATATAGACATAGCTGTGTCTGCATACATACTATGGGATGTGGCTAGAGTCATAAATAGAGTTGAGCGGACACGTGGATGTTCAGGTTTGGCAGGTTCGGCCGAACTTCGAAAAAATGAACGGGTCCGTGCTCGAACTTGACCCTGAACTTGACCCCGAAACCGAACCCCATTGAAGTCAATGGGGACATGAACTTTTGGCCACTAAAAAAGTCCTGGAAAGGGCTAGAGGGCTGCAAAATGAAGTAAAATAAGTGTAAGAGTAGGACAAGTGCACTGCAAGCAAATGTGGATAGGGAAATAACTTAAAATAACATAAAATACATACCAGCATTTTAGCATTTTAGTCGCGCATCTAACGATCACATCTCCAGTGATGGAATTAAGGACGGCACGTTGTCCTTGTAATGGGGATCCAGCAGTGTGGCCACCAAGTAATCAGCACAAGTTAGAATGTGGGAAACTCGGCAGTCGTTGCGCAAGCACTGCAGCATGTAGTCGCTCATGTGTGCCAAGCAGCCCAGAGGAAAGGACAAAAAAGAGTAAATGTGTCAAATGGCCCCGTGCAGATTGATCAATAATAATAATAATACTTTCTGTACCACAACAATGCTGCCTTCTGAAGTAATCTCCAAAATACTTTAACAATATACAAAAAACGAACGCAGAATGGCGCAATAATAGTGGATACGTGAATAAAAATATATTTTGCAACGAAGAGTAATATTCTTCCAAAATTTTAATCTGATTTCTGTAAAAAAACACACAACAAAAACACAAACATGTGTATGACCAGGTATACAGAAAAATATATTGGCCCCTAATACAATGAGAACTCAAAAACTGGTGGTAAGAGTAAATCGAGTAGAGATCGCCAAGCTGTTCTCTGTGGGAGGAATGTCATCAGTGTCCTCAGTATCCCCCCAGCGTTGCTCCAGTGATGCCCACGAGCTGCGTTGGGTGCCACCCTCCTGTGAACATCATCCTCCTCCTCATCATCCTCATCCTCCTCCAAAACTGTGCCCTGGCTTGACAGTTTTGTACCTGGCCTATGCTGGTGCAGGAACCCACTCTCCAAGCCACTTGTGAATGACTGGCCTGATAACCGTGGAAATGACCCCTCTTCTTCCTCCTCCTCTTCCTCCTGTGCCACATCCTCTTCCATCATCGCCCTAAGTGTTTTTTCAAGGAGACATACAAGCGGCATAGTAAGGCTGAGAACGGCGTCATTGGCACTGGCTATGTTGGTGGAGTACTCAAAACAGTGCAAAATGGCACACAGGTCTCGCATGGAGGCCCACTCATTGGTGGTGAAGTGGTGCTGTTCCGCACCGACTGACCCGTGCGTGCTGCAGCTGATACTCCACTATCGCCTGCTGCTGCTCGTACAATCTCTCCAGCATGTGCAAGGTGGAGTTTCACCTTGTGGGAACGTCACATATGAGGCGGTGAGCCGGAAGGCCTAAGTTACGCTGCAGCGCAGACAGGTGAGCAGCAGCAGGGTGAGAATGCCTAAAGTGCGCACAGACTGCCCGCACTTTCTGCAGCAGCTAGGCCCAGAGCTGCTACGAGATTTCGCCCATTATCGCACACCACCAGGCTGGGCTTGAGGCTCAGTGGCAACAACCACTCATTGATCTGTTGTTCCATGCCCGTCCACAGCTCCTGTGCGCTGTGGGGTTTTTCCCCCAAACATGAGTTTTAAAAGAGCCTGCTGTCGTTTACCCCTGGCTGTGCTGAAGTTGGTGGTGAAGGTGTTATGCTGACCGGATGAGGAGGTGGTAGAGGAGAAGGAAGAAGCTGAGTAGGAGGAGGAGGCAACAGGAGGCAAAGAGAAATGCCCTGCAATCCTCGGTGGCGGAAGGACATGCACCAAACTGCTATCTGCCTCAGGCCCAGCCGACACTACATTTGCCCAGTGTGCAGTTAGGGAGATATAGCGTCCCTGCCCGTGCTTACTGGTCCACGTATCTGTGGTTATGTGGACCTTGCCACAGATGGCGTTGCGCAGTGCACACCTGATTTTGTCCGCCAATTGCTTGTGCAGGGATGGCTCACCGGGAAAAGTAGTGGCGGCTGGGAACCACGTACTGTGGGACAGCCACCGCCATCAGGTTTTTAAAACTGTCCGTCTCCAACAGACGGAATGACAGCATTTCAAAGGCCAGGAATTTGTAAATGCTGGCATTCAGGGCCAGTGTTCGCGGGTGGGTAGGGCCATACTTCCTCTTTCTCTCCAGTGTTTGGGAGATGGACAGCTGAACGCTTCCATGGGACAGTGTGGAGATGCTTGGGGACGGTGGCGGACGTTGTGGCGTTGCTGCCACTTCTTCTATTTGCTCAGTGGAAGGTGCCACTGTGACTCCAGAGCTGGAGGAAGATGCCAAGACAGCAGCAGAAGAGAAAGCAGGAGGAGCCTGAGACCTTTGACCATTGAGATGCTTACTCCACTGCAGCTCATGCTTTGGATGTAGATGCCTGGTTATGCAGGTTGTGCTCAGGTTTAGCATGTTTATGCCTCGCTTCAGGTTCTGATTGCACAGCTTGCAAACCACTCGTGTCTTGTCGTCAGCACATTGTCTAAAGAACTGCCACGCCAATGAACTCCTTGGAGCTGGCTTTGGTGTGCTCGGCCCCTGGGTGTGGTGGGCAGTAGCAGGCCTACTGTCTAGGGGACGGCCACTATGGTTTTGCACCCTGCTCCTTCTTATGCTGCGCTGGTGCCTCTTTGTGACCACCGCCTCTTCCTCCAAACTGGACACGTCACTCGCATGACCTTGATTCCATGTGGGTTCTAGGACCTCATCATCCTCCACATCATCTTCCACCCTGCCCTCCTTGCCGGTCTGCACACTGCCAAAAGCCACAGCAGTTGGCACCTGTGTTTCGTCATCATCAGAGACGTGCTGCGGTGGTCCTCGTATTTCCACATCCTGACACATATGTGGTTGTGCATCAGTGCACTCAATCTCTTCCACTTCTGGGGCAAGGCTAGGATTCGATGACCCCGCCAGCAGAGTCATCAAAAAGCAAAAGAGACTGCTGCATGACTTGTGGCTCAGACTGCTTGGCTGATTTGCAAGGGGGTGAGGTGAAAGACAGATGGCCATGGGCTGCAGGTGTCAACTTTGAGCTTTCAGCAGGGGACCGGGTGGGAGACAATGTGAAGGAACTGGAGGCACTGTCAGCCACCCAATCTACTATCGCCTGTACTTGTTCTGGCCTCACCATTCTAAGAGCGGCATTCGGGCCTACCGAATAACGCTGAAGGTTCTGTCGTGTACTAGCACCTGAGGAAGGTGTTTCACTTGTGCGTGTAGCTGGCACAGATCGACCACATCTCCTACTGACCAGGGCCACGTCCCTTATTTGACGCTCTCCTCATTCTTTGCAGCCACCCACCAAAAAGTAACAGATGGTTTATGTCAGGCAACAATGTAACCGCCAATAGTCAACAATTTTTCTTTGTATTTTTTTGTTTATTGGACTGCAAGAAATGCACCGCAAGACGTAAATGTACTATTTAGCACCCAAAACAATTAGAATTTTTTAAAGTGCGCTGTTATCACAGTATTGGACTGTTCTATTTGACTCTCAGATATGAAGTGCACCGCAAGACGCAAATTTACTATTTAGCACCCAAAACAATTAGAATTTTTCAAAGTGAGCTGTAACCACAGTATTGGACTGTTCTATTTGACTCTCAGATATGAAGTGCACCGCAAGACGCAAATCTACTATTTACCACCCTAAACTATTAGAATTTTTCAAAGTGCGCTGTAAGCACAGTATTTGACGGTTCTATTTGACTCTCAGATATGAAGTGCAGGACACAAATGTAATATTTAACACCAACAAATTGCAGTATTTAAAAATGACTAGATGTTGTCCCTGAGCTAACAGAACAGCATTAAAGTCATGTGCCTGGCACACATGCAGTTGCAAGTGCACTGCACTCTCTGTGGCACTGGGCTCAGGGCAGGGTACAAATATGTAGTATAGCACCCACTAAAATAATCACTGTAATTTGAATAAATCGCTGTAGTTTGAATAATCGCTGTAGTTTGCAGATTCAACACAAGAATTTTTTTAATCTGTCCCTCACAGCTGCAGCATCCTCTCACTACATTAAGAAGAGCTCATGTGATGTACGTGTACGTGACTCCAGCTTATATAGAGAGGCTGGGTCACATGCTGCACTGGCCAATCACAGCCATGCCATTAGTAGGCATGGCTGTGATGGCTTCTAAGGGCAAACGAGTCAAACGCTTGTTGATTGGCTGCCCTGCAGCCTTTCAAAATGCGCCATTAAATCGCCGAACCCCTGTATGTATGCAGAGGGGATAGATGCCCGATTCCTGAGACATACCATAACCCCACAATCCCCCATAACCATACCAGCCCATGTTCCCCCCAATAAATAGACACGAGACTTGTGATGGTACAACAAGGCCACAGCACTTCTTTATTAAACATATATCAGGCTGTATAAACCACCACCATCCTTTAATACTTATATGTATAAAACAGAATACAGCCTGACAAAATGACTAAGCCCTTGCCAGTAAAACCATTTTAAACTTAAACCCATATATTTACATAGTGCAACTTTTTCCAACAAAATCCAGAATCCAGAAGCTCGCCTCCCCTCCTCGTCCCTTGAGATGCCATACCTCCACCTGGTCCATCTCTCCCACAATGCTTACCACTAGCCGACTCACTTAGCTCAGTGGGCACGTCCAATACAAACAACTTCCATGTTGCTTTTAAGGTTAGGGGAGGACCCGAGCACCATTCTCCTTATAATAACTCCAACTTCATTTTCCAAAACATATCCCCTACTGGCAAGGACTGCCAACCCCCGCCTGCTGCGACAAAGAAAGTTAATACATAAAAACATATAAACAGAGGGAGGGAGGGTGGGAAAATTGCTACCAGGTGCGTTTACAGATTAAAATGGCTGCTGGGTAGAGAGGCTCCAGGGCCCCCCTGAAGCCCCTCCCCCCAGCCCCCGTCAGTCATCTCTTGCCTCCCCCTCGCCCATACATGTCCTGTACAATTAATTTGCATAATTTCCCAGGGTTCTGAACTCCCACACGAACATACAGTGGAATGTCCGTGTTCGGGTCCGGGGTCCAAAAACCGTAATATTCGGTACCAACCCGAACAGTGCGGTTTGGGTTCGCTCAACACTAGTCATTCCACTAACAATGTCCACCTTATCTGTTCCGGCCTGTACTATGATCTAGACATGTGCAAAACTAAAATTTTCATTTTGTTTTCATCCATTCGGACGAAAATATTATTTATTTCGTCTAAAACGAATTTCGTTCATTACTGCATTAGTTTCAGACGAAATTCGTTCATTATTTTCGTTTCGTTTTATTAGTTCATACGAATCAATTGACCTACACATTTCATAAACCGAAAGTCTATAAACCGAACGTCGTTCGGTTTATAGACTTTCGGCTTATGGAATACATGTAATGCTATTGGCTTTCTATAAACCGAACTAGAGTCCCCATTCATGAGAATTTCTTATGAATGGGGACTCTAGTTCGGTTTATATAAAGCCAATATTATTACATGTATTCCATAAGACGAAAGTCTATAAACCGAACGACGTTCGGTTTATACACTTTCGGTTTATAGAACAGCAAACTGATGTCCACAAACTGACACAAAATGGAGGCTGCTGTCATTCATCTTGTTATCCTTGGCTTCTGCTTTATTCATATGTACCAGTCTCTAGGTTACTTTTCAATACCTCTGACACTATATTTCTGCTCTATCTGCTATTGCGCTGCATGGGAGATGGAGGTCTCCAGCAACATCTGCTCTGTATGTGAATGTGGGAGTTTTGGGCTATTATTACATTGATATGATGGGACCAAGCAACAAACATTGAGCAATAGCTCTGTACAAATTGCACATAATGAGAAGAGTTTTTCTTCTTCTCTTTGTGCCAATGAATACCTGCTCCTAATTTACTTATGGCCACTTCAGCCACTTTAAGACATTTCACTAAACTACCAGAAACATACTCATTGTACATTCCTTTACACTGTGGAATAATTGTCCTTGAACTTTAATCTACATTATATGAAACAGGGTTTCATTCTGTTTTACAGGAAGATGTAAATGTATGCAGTGCTGTATTCCATGTGAAAAGGCTTAACCTACACAGCTTTTTATACTTCTTTCGGCGCTCTCACTGCTCTTGACCTGCTTTAAGTATAAATGAGAAGAAAAGCTCTCTGACTCTAAGTCAGAAAAACAAAGTGTCTCTCGGAGGAGAGAAGATGCTACCAAACTGGCAAGTAGATTAAGAACTACTAGGAGTAACAATTAAGTGTTCTAATGGGAAATACAATGCAGTAGCCTTCTGCAAAAGTCATAACATTTGATATTTATGTACATTTTGTGTATGCTCTACATATTCAGAATATTGCAAAATACTCATTGACATATTATATTCAGTGGACATTATGAACATGGATGCTTCTATTCCTTCAAAATAAAACAATATATTCGGAGTTGGTGTAAAATTTATTATAACTAATAGTACAAAACAACATTTAGAAATCCTAATCGCCATTCATGGTTTAAATAGGCTGCTCTAGTGAGCCACGACAAAATAATCAAAATAATAATGATGAAATACAATGCAAAAGATATATGAAAAAAGATAATTAACCCCTTAAGGACAGACCCTTTGAAACATTTTTGTCCTTTCTGGACAATGGCTATTTTAACATTTCTGTGATGTTTGTGTTTAGCTGTAATTTTCTTCTTTGTCATTTGCTGTACCCACACATATTATATATTGTTTTTATCGGGACAAAAAGGGCTTTCTTTGGATGTCATCATTTTGATCATATCCTATAATATTATAATAAACAAAATAATAAAATATGGGGGGGAAAAAAAAAACACAAAAAAACATATATTTCCTGACTTTTATTTGAAACATCTTGTCCTCATCGACAAAAGCGAACAAAAAAACCTGCTAAATAGATTCTACTATTTCTCCCTAGTACAGGGATACCACCCATCCATAGGTTTGTTGGGTTTTTGGGGGGTGCAGTTTTTTGTTTTCCAACTTGAAATTTTTACATGCAGACAGCCTGCACCCATGTCCCATTTGGGACATATTTGAAGCCAGCTAGTGTATTTTACCCCATCAACCCATATATTTTTTTAAAAGTAGACACCCTGGGCTATCTCAAATGGTGGAATTTTAACACTTTCCATGCACTAATTCTACCACCAGCCTTTGTCAAAGTTTGTGGTAGTAATTTTTTTGTGTTTTTTTTTTCACAAACCTTGTACTTCAGACATAAATTCACAGATTTTGGTATGTGTCACTGCCAAATAATACCATAATAAGTGTTCAGCAACATCTCCTGAGTACAGGGATACCACCCATGCATAGGTTTGTTGGGTTGTTTGGGGGCTAAAAGGCCACATTTGGGAGGTGCAGTTTTTGGTTTTCCAACTTAATATTTAGACATGCAGACAGCCTGCACCCATGTCCCATTTGGGACATATTTGAAGTCAGCTAGTGTATTTTACCCCATCAACCCATATATTTTTTTTAAAGTAGACAACCTATGCTATTTCAAATGGTGGTATTTTAACACTTTCTATGCACTAATTCTACCACCAGCCTATTTCAATGTTTGCGTTAGAAATTTTTGTGTGTTTTTATCACAAACATTGTACTTCAGACATAAATTCACAGATTTTGGTATGTGTCACTGCCAAACAACAACCCAATATGTGTTCAACAACATCTCCTGAGTACAGGGATACCACCCATGCATAGGTTTGTTGGGTAGGTTTGTTAGGTTTGAACGTGCACATTTCCAACTTGGAATTTTGACATGTAGTCAGCCTGCGCCCATGTTTCATTTGGGACATTTTTTGAAAAGCTGGACAGTGTATTTTACCTAAAAAGCATATATTTTTTAAAAGTAGACACCCTAGGCTATTTTAAATGGTGGTATGTTAACACTTTCCATGCACCAATTCTACCTCCAGCCTTTGTCAAAGTTTGTGGTAGTAATTTTTGTGTGTTTTTTTCCCCACATACATTGTACTTTAGACACAAATTAACAGATTTTGTTTGTGTCACTGCCAAACAATACCCCAATATGTGTTCAGCAACATCTCGCGAGCACAGGGATACCACCCATGCATAGCTTTGTCACCTTGTTTGGGGGGTTAAAAGGCCACATTTGAGAGGTGCGCTTTTTGATCTGAGCAATCACCAAACCGCCTTTGCCACTGATCAGCTGTTACTGATCACTATACATGTGCTCAAACAACTTACATTTTTTTTTTTATGTTAAACGTAATCCCCTAGCGGGCATAATAAAAAAAGTTTTGTAAAAATGCTTCTACAGCAAGATTGCTGCATTTGCGCCAGATCGCTGCTTAGGCAGTGATCTACAGCAAGCAAGGGGTTAATAGCTCTTAAAAGAGCCTTTGTTATACTGTAATGAATTACAGTAAAAAAAAAAAAAATGCACAAACAGCAAAAAATGTGCTGCTGTGTATGATCACTGCATACACAGAGATCAATGGCAGGGAAGGGGTTAAACACTTGAAATGGCTTTTATAAAACTATAGTGAGGAGAGGGAGGCAGATCAATACTTGTCAAAGGCAATATTTACAAAAATATGTTCTGTTCTCTCCTCCCCCTCCCATTGTTTCTTATGGGGAGGGGGTGGAGCTAACCGGATGAGAGGTGTAGCTCTGCCCCCATCCTGTGAAGCAGAGCAGCGTCTGCTTCACTGGGTGCTGTGAGCAGCATAAGTAAGGGCAAGAGCACAGGAGGCAGGAAGTAGCTGCTTCCTGTGCTCTGTAGCTGTCACACAATTGCCTCATCACAGAGGCAATCTGTGACTGCCAGGCAGACTGACAGTCACTGGGGATGCTCAGATGAGCATCCTCACTGCCTGGTCAGATCAATATTAACTCAATATTGATCTGACCACTTAGGATCTGCCTAAGCATTACATACAACAACCTAAAAGCTGAACTGAATGAATGGACGAATTCCACAGCTCAGACATACTACTATTATAGGGTTGGGGAATTGCTTTCAGTTTGAATAAAAAAAAATATCTATAAACTATATGTCTGTATTTGTCAATTTTGTATAACGTATACTAAGCATTTTGATAATTATGGATGTGAAATTTATAAACTTTTTTAACGTGTAATATATATTTTTTAAAAAGTTTAAATTTCATATCCCTAATTAGCAAAATACATAGTATACATTATAAAAAAATTTACAAATACAGACAGACATACCGTTTATAGATTTTTTTAAAAAAGTTAACCCTTCCCCTGCTGATCACAGTCTTTTTTTTTTTTTTTACTGTGATCAGTTTCCTTCCATGTTTATGGCCCTCATTTTGTTTTTGTTTTTTCTTTTGTTTGCAATTTTACTATATTACTTATATTCTTTTAATATATTAATTTAATTACAGTTAACCTCTGCAGGCCTGTGCTGTGATTCTGATTGCTCTGACCAGTTCATTATACTGGTCAAAGTTTTTTTTTGTACTTTGTTTTGGGTCTGGGAACCTATATTTTTATTTTTATTAGCTAGTTAATTGGGCTTAGTGGGCCAGTGCCAGTGTTGTACTAGTTGTGTACAATATTATTGGAACATTGGTTTTTTTTTTTTTGGTATCCAACCAAAGAAAATTCTAACATATAACTTAAATGGGTGCGTTAAATGAGAGAGGAAAACTAAGTTTAATCAACCACATGGTTCTTCAAGTGTTAATGCATGCTTTAGGAGTATCCTTGACTGAATGGCGTAATATACCAGTAACATCCTCTAAAGAGTTTTCGTGGGACAATTCCGATTTTGGGGGTGTGTCACACTGTGCTGCCGAGCTCTACCTCTGTTCTGCTTTCGGAAGAGAGGTAAAATTTGTTAGAACAGCGGAAATAAAAACTGCAACAGCATGTTCTTCATCTGTTGTCTGGGTCACTGGAGACTGGAGACTGAATACTGCGCATGCGCAGTGCTGCTGGTTATGTGACAGCATGACCGCACATGCGTGGTGGCGCTATCAATCAACCTTCCAGGGATACTGTCAAAGCATGCATGAAACAAATGTCTTAAGGAGTTACTAATCGGTATACTCCACGAGAGAAATTGTAGTTAATTGAGACAGGAATTTCAAACAAGTCCAAAGTACCTTAATAGAGGTTACTGGTAGTGTAGAGCGAACCCGAACCGCACTGTTCGGGTTCGTATCGAACATTACGGTGTCCGTGCCACGAACCCGAACATTTCACTATATGTCCGTGTTGGAGTTCGAGGTTCGGCTATAAACCGAAAGTCTTTAAACCGAAAGACATTCGGTTTATAGACTTTCGGTTTATAGAATACCTGTAATGCTATTGGCTATTCTATAAATCGAAAGACTATAAACCGAACGACATTCAGTTTATAGACTTTCTTTTTATAGTATAGCAATAGCATTACATGTATTCTATAAAACAAAAGTCTATAAACCGAATGTCTTTCGGTTTATAGAATACATGTAATGCTATTGCTATCCTATAAACCGAAATAGAGTCCCCATTCATAAGAATAGGTCAATTGACCTTTTCTTATGAATGGGGACTCTATTTTGGTTTATAGAATAGCAATGCATTACATGTATTACATCTGAGAGTCAAATAGAACCGTCAAATACTGTGCTGACAGCGCACTTTGAAAAATTCTGGCTACCTCTTCCTACTCCTCCTCCAGCGCCGCTTCCACCTACACCGCCATGGTCACCGCCTCCTCAAACTAAGGGTCACTTAGTATAAACTGAAAGAGAATACCCTCTCTCAAATGGATAATTCTGTTGATCCTCCTGGCAGCCATGCTTTAGATTTATGTTCTTCCAAAGCTAAAATCAATGATTCCATCTAGTGCTATTTTATGGCTCAGCTGTATTTTTAATTTGTATGTATTTTATGTTATTTTAAGTTATTTCCCTATCCACATTTGCTTGCAGGGCACTTGTCCTACTCTTACCCACATTTTACTTCCTTTTGCAGCCCTCTAGCCCTTTCCATGACTTTTTTAGAGGCATTTTAGTGGCCAAAAGTTTGTGTCCCCATTGACTTCAATGGGGTTCGGGGTCAAGTTCGAGCACTGACCGGGAATTTTTTCCAAAGTTCGGTCGAACCTCTCGCGCACGAACATCCAGGTGTCCCCTCAACTCTAGTTACTGGCCCTTTATAGCCAACAAATAATTTGTGAAACTGTCAACTGTGAATATTATATAAACCGCAGGTTTATTTAAAACATTTTTTATTTAACATGCAACATATAAAATATTTTTTTTATACACTTTTATTAATATAATTGTAATCACACCTTTGGGTTTAGCATCTATATCTGAATTTCCCAACCACTTAGAGACAAATTTCAACAGCTCAATAGTATAGATAAGGGATGAAATTCGGATAATTTCGACCCTTTCAAAAAAATTATCCAACCTTATACTAGTGAAGTGAGGCCATTTTCGTCCATTGATGCATTCATTTCACCATTCAATTCATATGAATGAACATTACATATGTAGTATAAGGTTGGGGAATTTGGATTAATTCAAATTTCAACAGTTCAATAGCATAAGATGAATGAAATTTGGATGAATTTGACTCTTTCAACCCAATTCTCCAACCTTATACTATTGAAGTTAGGTCAGATCTATATATTGCATGTCTGTCTGTATTTGTCTGTTTTGTATAATGTGTTACTAAGCATTTTGATAATTATGGATGTGAATTTTTTAAAACTTTAAAAAAAAAAAAAAAATGTGCAATTCATATTAAAAAAAAGTTTCAATTTCATATCCATAATTAGCAAAATACTTAATAATTAGAGTTGAGCGGCCACCTGGATGTTTGGGTTCGACGGGTTCGCCCGAACTTCGGAAAAAGTCCGGGTTCGGGCTCAAACTTGACCCCGAACCCCATTGAAGTCAATGGGGACCCGAACTTTTGGCCACTAAAATGCCTCTAAAAAAGTCCTGGAAAGGGCTAGAGGGCTACAAAAGGAAGTATAATGTGGGTAAGAGTAAGACAAGTGCCCTGCAAATAAATCTGGATAGGGAAATAGCTTCAAATAACATAAAATACATACAAATTAAAAATACATCTGAGCCATAAAATAGCACTAGATGGAATCTTTGATTTGCCAGGAGGATCAACAGAATTATCCATTTGAGAGAGGGTTGGAGTGCAGGGTATTCTCTTTCAGTTTATACTAAGTGACTCATAGGTTGAGGAGGCCGTGACCGTGGCAGTATAGGTGGAAGAGGCGCTGGAGGAGGAGGAGGTAGCCAGAATTTTTCAAAGTGCACCGCAAGACTTTGCCTCCAATTCCCTCCCTGTACGTCACATAATGATTGTGAAGTACAGAGAGAGAATGACACCGAAATGACAGTGAAAGGAAAAAAACAAACTCATTTCCTGTTTAAAAAAATGTAACCCTTCCCCTGCTGATCACAGTTGTTTTTACTGTGATCAGTTTCCACGTTTATGGCCCTCATTTTGTTTTTTCTCATAATTCTTTTTGTTTTGCAATTTTACTATATTACTTATATTCTTTTTATGTATTCATTTAATTACAGTTAACTCCTACAGGCCTGTGCTGTGATTCTGACCAGAGCAAACTTAATTTAATATGCAGCATATCAAATATTTTTTATACACTTTTATAAATATTATTTTATTCACACTTTTGGGTTTACATCTAGACCACTAAAATTTGACTTTTTATGTTCCTATCTTTTTGATTTCAACAAAATGATGTCCATAAGCTTCTATAGCATAGGTAAGGGATGGAATTTGGATGATTTTGACTCTTTCAACCGAATTCTCCAACCTGAAGTGAGGCCATTTTTGTCCATTTATTTTCACTTTAATTTTATTTTTACTTTTATTTCCGTTTATTTTATTTTATTTTGTTTCATTTTATGTAATTTCTCTCCTTTTCTTTTTCTTTTACTTCCGCCTTTAATATTGTGGACATTGTGTGTGGTTTCAAATTTGCAAGCATTGCTACTTTTTTTTACCTGCTTTGGCTTTGCTTATTAGTAACATGTTTGTAAATTCTTTAACCATTTGTTTATTCAATTATATGTGTTTCGCTGCTCTTACCTATTGCTACTTTTAGCTGTTTAAATCTTATAGCAGGATTCACTAGTATACACTTTGTTACATGTATTTTTTTCCTTTTATTATTGTGATCTTTTGATGTAATGGTTAAATTGGTACACACCTTGTTAAATCAGGGCACTATATATGGGAGGGTGCTCCAGGTATCAGTATGCCCATGACTAAGTACCGAAGAGGTACAAAATGCATCAGGCTTCTTGTGAGCCCTATCTGTACTGTGGATGTATTTTTTATCTGTTCATGATTTTTCACTTAATAAATATTTTTTTTACGTTTTCAACATCCTGAGCATCCCGTTTATGTGTTTTCTCTATTTTCGTCCATTGCTGCATTCATTTCACTATTAAATTCGTATGAATGAACATTTCACCTATGTTCATTCAATACATAGTATAAGGTTGGGGAATTCGGATGAATTCGAATTTCAATAGCTCAATAGCATAAGGTAGGGCATGAATGACTCTTCCAGCTGAATTCTCCAATAAGTGAATTATTTCCCATTCGTACGTATGAATATAACAAAACGAAGATAATGAACAAATTTTATCTAAAACGAATGCAGCAATAAACGAAATTTGTTTTGGACGAAATAAATAACATTTTCGTCCGAATGGACGAAAATGAAACGAAAATTAGACCACTATTTACAACCCAAAACTATTAGAATTTTTCAAAGTGCGCTGGAAGCACAGTATTTGACGGTTCTATTTGACTCTCAGATATGAAGTGCAGGACGCAAATGTAATATTTAACACCAACAAATTGCAGTATTTAAAAATGCCTAGATGTTGCCCACTGAGCTAACAGAACAGGATTAAAGTCATGTGCTTGGCCCACATGCAGGGCCGGACTGGCCCACCAAGATACCGGGAAAAATCCTGGTGGGCCGCCTGCCCCGGGGCCGCCTTGGCCACTTAAAGTGAAGCGGCGCCGAATTGCTTAAAGTGGCCCGCCGCCACTTTAAGAGTTCAGCCGCAGCAATAACCGGCCGCAGCAGGCGAATTTCTTAAAGCGGCGACGGCCGCCGAATTGCTTAAAGTGGCGGTGGGCCACTTTAAGCAATTCGGCGGCCGTCGCCGCTTTAAGAAGTTCGCCTGCTGCGGCCGGATGTTGCAGCAGCAGTTCCGGCGGCGGGATGGGGAGCAGAGAAAGCAAGGTGATTGTGACATAAAGGGGAGGGGGTAAAAGACACTACAGGGGGAGGGGGATGGGGTAAAAGACACTACAGGGGGAGGGGGAAGGGAGTGAAAGACACTACAGGGGGAGGGGGAAGGGAGTGAAAGACACTACAGGGGGAGGGGGAAGGGAGTGAAAGACACTACAGGGGGAGGGGGAAGGGAGTGAAAGAGACTACAGGGGGAGGGGGAAGGGAGTGAAAGAGACTACAGGGGGAAGGGAGTGAAAGAGACTACAGGGGGAAGGGAGTGAAAGAGACTACAGGGGGAAGGGAGTGAAAGAGACTACAGGGGGAAAGGAAGTGAAAGAGACTACAGGGGGAAAGGAAGTGAAAGAGACTACAGGGGGAAAGGAAGTGAAAGAGACTACAGGGGGAAAGGAAGTGAAAGAGACTACAGGGGGAAAGGGAGTGAAAGAGACTACAGGGGGAAAGGGAGTGAAAGACTACAGGGGGAAAGGGAGTGAAAGACTACAGGGGGAAAGGGAGTGAAAGACTACAGGGGGAAAGGGGTGAAAGACACTAAGGGGGGAAGAGACACGCCACAGAAAGGACAAAGAGAGAGAGAGACGCCACAGAAAGGACAAAGAGAGAGAGAGACGCCACAGAAAGGACAAAGAGAGAGAGAGACGCCACAGAAAGGACAAAGAGAGAGAGAGACGCCACAGAAAGGACAGAGAGAGAGACACGCCACAGAAAGGACAGAGAGAGAGACAGAGAGAGAGAGACACGCCACAGAAAGGACAGAGAGAGAGAGAGAGAGAGACACGCCACAGAAAGGACAGAGAGAGAGAGAGAGAGAGAGAGAGACACACGCCACAGAAAGGACAGAAAGAGAGAGAGAGAGAGAGAGACACACGCCACAGAAAGGACAGAGAGAGAGAGAGAGAGAGAGACGCCACAGAAAGGACAGAGAGAGAGAGAGAGAGAGACGCCACAGAAAGGACAGAGAGAGAGAGAGAGAGAGAGACGCCACAGAAAGGACAGAGAGAGAGAGAGAGAGAGAGAGAGAGAGAGAGAGAGAGACACGCCACAGAAAGGACAGAGAGAGAGAGAGAGAGAGAGAGAGAGAGAGACACGCCACAGAAAGGACAGAGAGAGAGAGAGAGAGAGAGACACGCCACAGAAAGGACAGAGAGAGAGAGAGAGAGAGACACGCCACAGAAAGGACAGAGAGAGAGAGAGAGAGAGAGAGAGAGAGAGAGACACGCCACAGAAAGGACAGAGAGAGAGAGAGAGAGAGAGAGAGAGAGACACGCCACAGAAAGGACAGAGAGAGAGAGAGAGAGAGAGACACGCCACAGAAAGGACAGAGAGAGAGAGAGAGAGAGAGAGAGAGAGAGAGAGAGAGAGAGAGACACGCCACAGAAAGGACAGAGAGAGAGAGAGAGAGAGAGAGAGACACGCCACAGAAAGGACAGAGAGAGAGAGAGAGAGAGAGAGAGAGACACGCCACAGAAAGGACAGAGAGAGAGAGAGAGAGAGAGAGAGAGAGACACGCCACAGAAAGGACAGAGAGAGAGAGAGAGAGAGAGACACGCCACAGAAAGGACAGAGAGAGAGAGAGAGAGAGAGACACGCCACAGAAAGGACAGAGAGAGAGAGAGAGAGAGAGAGACACGCCACAGAAAGGACAGAGAGAGAGAGAGAGAGAGAGAGACACGCCACAGAAAGGACAGAGAGAGAGAGAGAGAGAGAGAGAGAGAGAGAGAGAGAGACACGCCACAGAAAGGACAGAGAGAGAGAGAGAGAGAGAGAGAGAGAGAGAGAGAGAGAGACACGCCACAGAAAGGACAGAGAGAGAGAGAGAGAGAGAGAGAGAGAGACACGCCACAGAAAGGACAGAGAGAGAGAGAGAGAGAGAGAGAGACACGCCACAGAAAGGACAGAGAGAGAGAGAGACACGCCACAGAAAGGACAGAGAGAGAGAGAGAGAGAGAGAGAGACACGCCACAGAAAGGACAGAGAGAGAGAGAGAGAGAGAGAGACACGCCACAGAAAGGACAGAGAGAGAGAGAGAGAGAGAGAGACACGCCACAGAAAGGACAGAGAGAGAGAGAGAGAGAGAGAGACACGCCACAGAAAGGACAGAGAGAGAGAGAGAGAGAGAGAGAGACACGCCACAGAAAGGACAGAGAGAGAGAGAGAGAGAGAGAGAGAGAGAGACACGCCACAGAAAGGACAGAGAGAGAGAGAGAGAGAGAGAGAGAGACACGCCACAGAAAGGACAGAGAGAGAGAGAGAGAGAGAGAGAGAGACACGCCACAGAAAGGACAGAGAGAGAGAGAGAGAGAGAGAGAGAGAGAGAGAGAGAGAGAGACGCCACAGAAAGGACAGAGAGAGAGAGAGAGAGAGAGAGAGAGAGAGAGAGACGCCACAGAAAGGACAGAGAGAGAGAGAGAGAGAGAGAGAGAGAGAGAGAGAGACGCCACAGAAAGGACAGAGAGAGAGAGAGAGAGAGAGAGAGAGAGACGCCACAGAAAGGACAGAGAGAGAGAGAGAGAGAGAGAGAGAGAGACGCCACAGAAAGGACAGAGAGAGAGAGAGAGAGACGCCACAGAAAGGACAGAGAGAGAGAGAGAGAGAGAGACGCCACAGAAAGGACAGAGAGAGAGAGAGAGAGAGAGACGCCACAGAAAGGACAGAGAGAGAGAGAGAGAGAGACGCCACAGAAAGGACAGAGAGAGAGAGAGAGAGAGACGCCACAGAAAGGACAGAGAGAGAGAGAGAGAGAGACGCCACAGAAAGGACAGAGAGAGAGAGAGAGAGAGACGCCACAGAAAGGACAGAGAGAGAGAGAGACGCCACAGAAAGGACAGAGAGAGAGAGAGAGACGCCACAGAAAGGACACAGAGAGAGAGAGAGACGCCACAGAAAGGACAGAGAGAGAGAGAGACGCCACAGAAAGGACAGAGAGAGAGAGAGAGAGAGAGAGACGCCACAGAAAGGACAGAGAGAGAGAGAGAGAGAGAGACGCCACAGAAAGGACAGAGAGAGAGAGAGAGAGAGAGAGACGCCACAGAAAGGACAGAGAGAGAGAGAGAGAGAGAGACGCCACAGAAAGGACAGAGAGAGAGAGAGAGAGAGACGCCACAGAAAGGACAGAGAGAGAGAGAGAGAGAGAGACGCCACAGAAAGGACAGAGAGAGAGAGAGAGAGAGAGACGCCACAGAAAGGACAGAGAGAGAGAGAGAGACGCCACAGAAAGGACAGAGAGAGAGAGAGAGAGAGAGAGACGCCACAGAAAGGACAGAGAGAGAGAGAGAGACGCCACAGAAAGGACAGAGAGAGAGAGAGAGAGAGACGCCACAGAAAGGACAGAGAGAGAGAGAGAGAGAGACGCCACAGAAAGGACAGAGAGAGAGAGAGAGAGAGACGCCACAGAAAGGACAGAGAGAGAGAGAGACACCACAGAAAGGACAGAGAGAGAGAGAGAGACACCACAGAAAGGACAGAGAGAGAGACGCCACAGAAAGGACAGAGAGAGAGAGAGAGACGCCACAGAAAGGACAGAGAGAGAGAGAGAGACGCCACAGAAAGGACAGAGAGAGAGAGAGACGCCACAGAAAGGACAGAGAGAGAGACGCCACAGAAAGGACAGAGAGAGAGAGAGAGACGCCACAGAAAGGACAGAGAGAGAGAGAGAGACGCCACAGAAAGGACAGAGAGAGAGAGAGACGCCACAGAAAGGACAGAGAGAGAGAGAGAGAGAGAGAGACGCCACAGAAAGGACAGAGAGAGAGAGAGAGAGAGAGACGCCACAGAAAGGACAGAGAGAGAGAGAGAGAGAGAGAGAGACGCCACAGAAAGGACAGAGAGAGAGAGAGAGAGAGACGCCACAGAAAGGACAGAGAGAGAGAGAGAGACGCCACAGAAAGGACAGAGAGAGAGAGAGACACCACAGAAAGGACAGAGAGAGAGACGCCACAGAAAGGACAGAGAGAGAGAGAGAGACGCCACAGAAAGGACAGAGAGAGAGAGAGAGACGCCACAGAAAGGACAGAGAGAGAGAGAGACGCCACAGAAAGGACAGAGAGAGAGAGAGAGAGAGAGAGACGCCACAGAAAGGACAGAGAGAGAGAGAGAGAGAGAGACGCCACAGAAAGGACAGAGAGAGAGAGAGAGAGAGAGAGAGACGCCACAGAAAGGACAGAGAGAGAGAGAGAGAGAGACGCCACAGAAAGGACAGAGAGAGAGAGAGAGAGAGAGACGCCACAGAAAGGACAGAGAGAGAGAGAGACGCCACAGAAAGGACAGAGAGAGAGAGAGAGAGACGCCACAGAAAGGACAGAGAGAGAGAGAGAGAGAGAGACGCCACAGAAAGGACAGAGAGAGAGAGAGAGAGAGAGAGACGCCACAGAAAGGACAGAGAGAGAGAGAGAGAGAGAGAGACGCCACAGAAAGGACAGAGAGAGAGAGAGAGAGAGAGAGAGAGAGAGAGACGCCACAGAAAGGACAGAGAGAGAGAGAGAGAGAGAGAGAGACGCCACAGAAAGGACAGAGAGAGAGAGAGAGAGAGAGAGAGAGACGCCACAGAAAGGACAGAGAGAGAGAGAGAGAGAGAGACGCCACAGAAAGGACAGAGAGAGAGAGAGAGAGAGACGCCACAGAAAGGACAGAGAGAGAGAGAGAGAGACGCCACAGAAAGGACAGAGAGAGAGAGAGAGAGAGACGCCACAGAAAGGACAGAGAGAGAGAGAGAGACGCCACAGAAAGGACAGAGAGAGAGAGAGAGAGAGACGCCACAGAAAGGACAGAGAGAGAGAGAGAGAGAGACGCCACAGAAAGGACAGAGAGAGAGAGAGACGCCACAGAAAGGACAGAGAGAGAGAGAGACGCCACAGAAAGGACAGAGAGAAAGAGAGACGCCACAGAAAGGACAGAGAGAAAGAGAGACGCCACAGAAAGGACAGAGAGAAAGAGAGAGACGCCACAGAAAGGACAGAGAGAAAGAGAGAGACGCCACAGAAAGGACAGAGAGAAAGAGAGAGACGCCACAGAAAGGACAGAGAGAAAGAGAGAGACGCCACAGAAAGGACAGAGAGAAAGAGAGAGACGCCACAGAAAGGACAGAGAGAGAGAGAGAGAGACGCCACAGAAAGGACAGAGAGAGAGAGAGAGAGAGAGACGCCACAGAAAGGACAGAGAGAGAGAGAGAGAGAGAGACGCCACAGAAAGGACAGAGAGAGAGAGAGAGAGAGAGAGACGCCACAGAAAGGACAGAGAGAGAGAGAGAGAGAGACGCCACAGAAAGGACAGAGAGAGAGAGAGAGAGACGCCACAGAAAGGACAGAGAGAGAGAGAGAGAGAGAGACGCCACAGAAAGGACAGAGAGAGAGAGAGAGAGACGCCACAGAAAGGACAGAGAGAGAGAGAGAGAGAGACACACACCACAGAAAGGACAGAGAGAGAGAGAGAGAGAGAGACGCCACAGAAAGGACAGAGAGAGAGAGACGCCACAGAAAGGACAGAGAGAGAGAGACGCCACAGAAAGGACAGAGAGAGAGAGAGACGCCACGGAAAGGACAGAGAGAGAGAGAGACGCCACGGAAAGGACAGAGAGAGAGAGACGCCACAGAAAGGACAGAGAGAGAGAGACGCCACAGAAAGGACAGAGAAAGAGAGAGAGACGCCACAGAAAGGACAGAGAAAGAGAGAGAGACGCCACAGAAAGGACAGAGAGAGAGAGACGCCACAGAAAGGACAGAGAGAGAGAGAGAGACGCCACAGAAAGGACAGAGAGAGAGAGACGCCACAGAAAGGACAGAGAGAGAGAGAGAGAGAGACGCCACAGAAAGGACAGAGAGAGAGAGAGAGAGAGAGATGCCACAGAAAGGACAGAGAGAGAGAGAGAGAGAGAGAGAGAGAGAGAGAGACGCCACAGAAAGGACAGAGAGAGAGAGACGCCACAGAAAGGACAGAGAGAGAGAGAGAGAGACGCCACAGAAAGGACAGAGAGAGATAGAGAGAGACACGCCACAGAAAGGACAGAGAGAGAGACACGCCACAGAGAGAGAGAGAGAGAGAGAGAGAGAGAGACACCACAGAAAGGACAGAGAGAGAGAGACGCCACAGAAAGGACAGAGAGAGAGACGCCACAGAAAGGACAGAGAGAGACAGGCTACAGATATGCGAGAGACATGCTACAGGATATGTTTCACACACTGCCCTGATATATACCTCTGCACAGGGCAATTCATATAACTCTGTGTACATACTGGAGATATATATATTGCCCTAGGTAGGCTTATATATCAGTCTTATCTATAAATAACACTGTTCAGATGTGCCTTTTAAAATGCATGATTTTCCCTTCTATGAACAAAAACATTATATTATGCTATGGGCTGGTTTAAAAATGTTATGCGATGGGGCTGGTATACAAATTTTTTCCAGGGCTGGTTTTTGTTCCCAGTCCGGCCCTGCCCACATGCAGTTGCAAGAGCACTGCACTCTCTGTGGCACTGGGCTCAGGGCAGGGTACAAATATGTAGTATAGCACCCACTAAAATAATCACTGTAATTTGAATAATCGCTGGAGGATTATGCCCCTCAATATTCCAGGATTATGCCCCTCAATGTGCCAGGACTTAGCCACCCAATATGCCAGGATTATTATGCCACTCGATATGCCAGGATTATTATGCCACTCGATATGCCAGGATTTTCCCACCCAATATGCCAGGATTATTATGCCACTCAATATGCCAGGATTTTCCCACACAATATGCCAGGATTATGCCCCTCAATATCCCAGGATTATTATGCCCCTCAATATGCCAGGATTTTCACCACCCAATATGCTAGGATTATTATGCCACTCAATATGCCAGGATTTTCCCACACAATATGCCAGGATTATGCCACTCAATATGCCAGGATTATGCCCCTCAATATGCCAGGATTATGCCCCTCAATATGCCAGGATTATGCCCCTCAATATGCCAGGATTATGCCCCTCAATATGCCAGGACTTAGCCACCCAATATGCTAGGATTATTATGCCACTCAAAATGCCAGGATTTTCCCACACAATATGCCAAGATTTTGCCCCTCAATATGCCAGGATTATGCCCCTCAATATGCCAGGATTATGCCCCTCAATATGCCAGGATTATGCCCCTCAATATGCCATGATTATGCCCCTCAATATGCCAGGATTATTATGCCACTCAATATGCCAGGATTTTCCCACACAATATGCCAGGATTATGCCCCTCAATATGCCAGGATTATGCCTCTCAATATGCCAGGATTTAGCCACCCTCTTCCTCCCCCCTTCCCCCTTACCTCCTCTCTGCTGCTCTGTCTCCCGGTGCTGCAGGTCCGTGGCTGTGAGGGAAGCGTTGTGCATTCCCGTCCAGCCAATGCACATTCAATAAAGTTTGTTTAAAAAAAAAGTTTAAACAAACTTTATTGAATCCGCATCCGCTGGAGGGGAGCGCACAACTCTTCCCTCACAGCCACGGACCTACACCGGGAGACAGAGCAGCAGCGAGGAGGTAAGTAAGGGGGAGGATTTTTTTTTTCACGGTTCCGGCGCCCCCTGCTAAGTTGCGCCCTAGGCGGCTGCCTAAGTCACCTTACAGGTGGCGTCGGCCCTGCCGAACCCCGAACTCCAACACGAACATATAGTGGAATGTCCGTGTTCGGGTCCGGGGTCCAAAAAACGTAATGTTCTGTACGAATCCGAACAGTGCGGTTCGGGTTCGCTCTACACGAATAGTGTGTTATCCTGTTGTTTTATACATTTTTAATCTAAGTTGAATAAAAACTGTTGTACCTCCAGAGTAAAGTTAGGATAAAATATTGCACAAAACATATCAGTAACCATCTTTTTCATATCAGAGAGGGCCGGACAATTCCACCAAATGTGGTACATGTCTCCTTTAAAATAATTACATCGCCAACATAGATCAGAGCGGTTCCCAGGACACATCCAGTTCAGTTTTCCATTTTATTTGATGAGCAAAGAGGTGCTTTAAATAAAAATAAACAAAACAAAATTCCTTGCTCTTACTTGAGCTCTTACTATACAGAAAGAACTATCTGTAATTGTGTGGCTTTTCCACTCACCAAATTCCAAGAAAACGAAAGAATTTGAATAATCACAATTGCGCTCTCTCCTAGCTGGCTTTTTCTCCCACCCTGCAGCAGGCTGATTTCTTCCTTTAAAGACCTGCCTGCTAATTAACCAGCTACAGGTGAGTGTCAATTAGTTCACATCTCTGGAACTCTTAAGTCAAATCCAAGTTATGGTCTGTTACAGAGCAACTAGTGCTGTTGGAGCACTGGCCCACCCTGCTCTCCAAGTGCTCCGCCACAGGAACCCATACCGTGTTTTACAGAGTATCAGCAATGTATTTTGCAAACTTAACAGCTCTCCCTGGGACATTTAACTGAGAAATCTCTGGCTGCTGTTTAGCAAAGCAGGCCTGATATATCTTCCTTCAACCACTATTCAACACTTTCACTCACATAATATGTATGTAGATATATGTATATCTACATACATACCTGCATACAAACATACATTTTCTTTCAATGAAAGGTCAATGCGGCCCACGCACAAATAGATTTACTGTGAAGTTGCCCACTGCAAAACAAAATTGGACACCCTGATGTATGGGATCCATATGATTAAGCTTACATTTTTCATATTTGAGTCAACCTAAGTCTTTTTCCGACTTCAATTTGTAATTAAAGTAGTGTAAAAGCATATTAATATCGTGTATATCTTGGAGGTGTGGGATACCTAACCCCAATTTCTTAGAATCCAACTGAAGTATAGATCTTCTAGTTTTTTGATTTCCATATGTAGTTAAATAGAATATCCTCCAACCTGTCTACTGTTCATTTTGGGACAGTGAGAGGTATTGTTCTAAATAAGTATAATATTTTTGGAATAATATAGGATTTCACCACATTTGATTTACCCAACCATGTTGTCTCTAAAGTTTTCCACTTTTTTAGTGATGTTATGTAACTTGGTGGTCAACAAACTGTAGTTCAAATCCACAACATTATCTAAATTCATGAAGTTTTCATTCCTAGACAGTCTATCACCTTTTTATTCCAGTTAAACCCATATTTTTCTTGTACAGATTAAATTTGTTCAGATAAAAGATTTGAGTGTACATACTGGATCTTATTCAGATTTAATTTGTAAATTTAAGTTATATTTGGTATTAACCGCCAGCAGTCAAGGTGCTGTATGTTTGGCACTTTTACTAGTTGCATAATACAGTGCACAAAATATCACCATCATATGAGGACGTGGGAGCAAGGATCTGGGTAACCCATTTGTTTTTAAAGTATGTTATTTTATGCACTTTATGCTAATAAATTGTTAACATGCTTCTCGGTTGCTTTAACTGAGAAAGAAGTTTGTTGATGTATTATGAGTGGCCATGTTGGGTACAGAAACCTTATTGAAAGGGCTGAGAGTAATGAGCAGAAAAATCTCTTCCACCTGTGAAATCTCTTTTCAAAGTCATCACCTAGGAATCTACCACTCTGTTTGACTGGGCAAACACAGGCGATACCTTTGATAAACTAAACTCTGACAACTACTATACCAGATGCTTGAGGTTGTTAATGCTCTGTATTGATTGACTTACAGCTAATTAAAATGTATTTACTTTGTAATAGATGGGCAAGCTCCAATAGCCAGGGGGAAAAACACCTGAAATGGTTTGGAAACCACTAGTACCATGAAAATTAGTTACTACACAATTGTTTCCCGGTACCACAGTGACTTTAACACAGAGTTGAGGTGATGAGATTCCTCAAGGGTATATTAAACATGGGGCAACATGTAGTAGTTGCCCCAGAGTTTATAGGTATGTGGGACTTTACTTTAACAGGTGCTACTGAGCACAATCATTCTAATTATACTGAGTCTAATCCAGTCAGTGCCAATACATGCCCTAAATGCAGGTAATAGTTATGCTGATTGCCACAAATAACTACTCTAGCTTGTAATTAGGGTTGAGTGAACCCAAACCGTACTGTTCGGGTTCATACAGAACATTACGGTTTTTGGACCCTGAACACGGACATTTCACTGTATGTTCGGGTTGGAGTTTGGGGTTCGGCGATTTAATGGTGCGTTTTGAAAGGCTGCAGGGCAGCCAATCAACAAGCGTTTGACTCGTTTGCCCTTAGAAGCCATCACAGCCATGCCTACTAATGGCATGGCTGTGATTGGCCAGTGCAGCATCTGACAGATTAAAAAAAATTCTGGTGTTGAATCTGCAAACTACAGCGATTATTCAAACTACAGCGATTATTCAAATTACAGTGATTATTTTAGTGGGTGCTATACTACATATCTGTACCCTGCCCTGAGCCCAGTGCCACAGAGAGTGCAGTGCACTTGCAACTGCATGTGTGCCAGGCACATGACTTTAATTCTGTTTTGTTAGCTCAGTGGGCAACATCTAGGCATTTTTAAATACTGCAATTTGTTGGTGTTAAATATTACATTTGCGTCCTGCACTTCATATCTGAGAGTCAAATAGAACCATCAAATACTGTGCTTACAGCGCATTTTGAAAAATTCTAATAGTTTTGGGTGGTAAATAGTACATTTGCGTCTGGCGGTGCACTTCATATATGAGAGTCAAATAGAACCGTCAAATACTGTGCTTACAGCGCACTTTGAAAAATTCTAATAGTTTTGGGTGGTAAATAGTACATTTGCGTCTTGCGGTGCACTTCATATCTGAGAGTCAAATAGAACAGTCCAATACTGTGCTTACAGCGCACTTTGAAAAATTCTAATTGTTTTGGGTGCTAAATAGTACATTTGCATCTTGCGGTGCACTTCAAATCTGAGAGTCAAAAAGAACAGTCGAATACTTTGCTTACAGCGCACTTTGAAAAATTATAATTGTTGTGCTAAATAGTACATTTACATCTTGCGGTGCATTTTTTGCAGTCCAATAAACAAAGAAACAAAACAAAAAACAGTGTTGGCTACCTCCTCCTCCTCCAGCGCCGCTTCCACCTACTCCGCCACGGTCACCGCCTCCTCAACCTATGGGTCACTTAGTATAAACTGAAAGAGAATACCCTGCACTCCAACCCTCTCTCAAATGGATAATTCTGTTGATCCTCCTGGCAGCCATGCTTTAAATTTAGATTTATGTTCTTCCAAAGCTAAAATCAAAGATTCCATCTAGTGCTATTTTATGGCTCAGCTGTATTTGTAATTTGTATGTATTTTGTGTTATTTTAAGTTATTTCACTATCCACATTTGCTTTCAGGGCACTTGTCCTACTCTTACCCACATTTTACTTCATTTTGCAGCCCTCTAGCCCTTTCCAGGACTTTTTAAGAGGCATTTTAGTGGCCAAAAGTTCGTGTCCCCATTGACTTCAATGGGGTTCGGGTTCAGGGTCAAGTTCGAGCACGGACCCGGACATTTTTTCGAAGTTCGGCCGAACCTGCCGAACCCGAACATCCAGGTGTCCGCTCAACTCTACTTGTAATGTTCTTGTGACTTTGTAAGTAATACATTATTCTATTTTTGCAAACACATGAAGAGTAGAGTGCTATATTTCTTCTTTATCTACTATTGAGCTACATGGGAGATGGAGGTCCCCAGCAACACCTGCTCTGTATGTGAATGTGGGAGTTTTTTTGCTGTTATTACATTGCTATGATGGGACCAAGCAGCAAACATGGAGCAATAGCTCTGTACAAATTGCACATAATGAGAAGACTTTTTCTTCTTCTCTTTGTGCCAATGAATACCTGCTCTTAATATACTTATGGTCACTTCAGCCACTTTAAGACATTTCACCAAACTACCAGAAAAATACTCATTGTACATTCCTTTACACTGTGGAATAATTGCCCTTGAACTTTAATCTACATTATATGAAACAGGGTTTCATTCTGTTTTACAGGAAGATGTAAATGTATGCAATGCTGTATTCCATGTGAAAAGGCTTAACCTACGCAGCTTTTTATATTTCTTTAGGTGCCCTCACTGCTCTTGACCTGCTTTAAGTATAAATGAGAAGAAAAGCTCTCTGACTCTAAGTCAGGAAAACAAACTGTCTCTTGGAGGAGAGGAGATGCTACCAAGCTACCAAATACCGTATTTGCTCGAATAAAAGACGAGGTTTTTTTCAGAGCATTCAAAGTCGTCTTATAATCTGACCTCAAATTGAGGTCAGATTATAAGACTGGGATCCAGGTCCCCCGCAGAGCTGCAGGGGACCTCGTTCCCCCCTCTCAAGCAGCCAGGGGATGTCTGCTTGAGAGCAGACATCCTCCCCTGCCGCCCAGCACGACCAACAAGGGTCCTTCCGGCGTCATCAGAAAAGTCCCGGCGGAAGTGCCGGGCAGCAGCGGGGAATGTCTGCTCGTATCGTGTAGATATCCTCCGGCTGCCTCTACTAGCCATCAGGGACATTCGTCATAATAGACGGAAGTGTCGGGCAGCATGGAGGATGTCTGCACGTATCGTGCAGTCATCCCCCTGCTGCCCCCACTAGCCACCAGGGAGAGACGAGGTAAGAGGGAGGGGGGGCAGAGAGAAACAGAGCGGGGGGAAGAGACAGAGACAAGAGGAGGGAGGGGGGACAGAGACAAGGGGAGGGAGGGGGAGACAGAGACAAGGGGAGGGAGGGGGGGAAGAGACAGAGACAAGGGGAGGGAGGGGGAAAGAGACAGAGACAAGGGGAGGGGGGAAGAGACAGAGATGAGGAAGAGACAAGGGGAGGGGAGGGGAGACAGAGACAACGAGAGGGAGGGGGGAAAGAGACAGAGACAAGGGGAGGGAGGGGAAGAGACAGAGACAAGGGGAGGGAGACAAAGAGAGAGAGAAAGGGAGGGTGTGGGAGAGAGATAATGCTGTGGGGAGAGACAGACAAAACTAAGGGGGGGGGGAGACAACGCTGGGGGGAGGGGAAAGAGAGAGGCGGCATTGGCACATAAAAGGAAATAAAAACAAGAAATGCATTTTTTTATATCATAATTTTTTATTTAAAAGCACTTTACATGTCAATATATGCAAGCTGAACTTTTTTCCTATAGGGT
The DNA here is from genome assembly GCA_036172795.1 of Pelodytes ibericus. Taxonomy (NCBI): domain Eukaryota; kingdom Metazoa; phylum Chordata; class Amphibia; order Anura; family Pelodytidae; genus Pelodytes; species Pelodytes ibericus. The sequence continues at coordinate 74,993,570 of CM069864.1, read as the reverse complement.
AGTCTTATATTCAGGCTTTTAGTTTTTTTCCTAAAGGAATATCCAAAGTTTGGGGGATTTTGACGAAGAGGGGAGGTTATTAATAAAGAATTTAAAGGGACAGTCTAGTCACCAGTTACACTTTGGTGCAAATTGTAGGTACCAAAGAGTGAACTAAACTCTCACTTTTTTTTATTCCTTTTCCTTCTCTGTATGTGACCTATTCCCTACCTGGTCAAGTCCTCCCCCCAGTGTAAGACTGCAGGAAATCGCATCGGGGGCTCTCGTGCACAGTGTAACGGGACGGCAACCCAAGCTCGGTAGCACCTCTGCCCATTGTGGGAAATCACCTCATAAGTCTCCAATTAAAGCTCAGTATTCACCCAGCAAGTCTTTCCTGGAACCTTGCTTTTTGTACCCAAATAGCAGACAGGACTACAAGCAGTGAGGTATAGCAAGAATTAACATTTAGTTGTGAAAAAGCACAGATGTATATACAGGCAAATATGACATAAACTAGGGGGAGGCCCAGGGGAAACTAATTATAACATGGTAAGCCTCACACAATAGAAAACCTAATTGAAAACAGGTAATTAAATACAGTATAACATAATTAAACATGGCACCTTTAGATACAGACATCCATACTACAAGGGACAATAGATGGTTCACAGGACAGTAAACAAATATGGATACAGACCAGCGCCACTGGGTATATACAGAAAGAAGACACCATGAGGTTTAAAATCAAGCACTGTATGTATGGAAAGAAAAGGAGAGAAAACAAGGGGCGTTTTGAAGCTGCTCCAATACTAGTGAGTGGTGTCCTGGCCACTTTCTAGAGAAAAGAAAGGTACAATTGACGCTGTGTTATTGGTATGTGCACTAAAAGGGAAATGCTGGATCACGGCAGATTATAGAATCCTCTATAATAATCTTCAAGTGTCTCTGCGTCCAGTCCCTGTGTCAGTGGGATTGCGCTACTGCGCATGTGCCCCACGGACAGCCGTTGGGACTTGGAGCGCAGAGACTTCTGTCAGAACAGTGTTCTGACAGGCAGGGCAGGCCTTAGGGGTGTGCGACCTGTGCGAGCGCACAGGGCGCAACACCCCAGGGGGCGCCCTCCCGCCCAAAGAAGAAGAAAAAAAGCCTGTAGAGGCACTGGGTGGGGGAGATCTAAAGATCCCCCCTCACCAGCCCTCTGCTTGGCATGCTCTGCTAGATCCCGGGAGGGGGCGGAGCTAACAGGCTGAGCAGTGCAGCTTCCGCCCCCACCCTGTGAAGCAGAGCAGCGTCTGCTTCACGGGGAGCCACTGGCACCATGAGAAAGTGCTGCTCAGCTCCCCATGCCTGCATTAAGCATTAGGAGCCGAGCAGCACCTTCTCTTGCTGACCTTGGCTCCCAGTGAAGCAGACGTTGATCTGCTTCACAGGGTGGGGGCGGAGCTACACAGCTCAGCCAGTTAGCTCCGCCCACTCCCTGATCCACATTTGAAGGCAAAGGAAGGGAAGGGGTGGGAGAGAGATACAGGGGCAGGGGGGAGAGAGAGACAGGGCAGGGGGGAGAGACAGAATAGGGGGAGGGGGAGAGACAGAACAGCTGGAGGGGGAGAGAGAGATACAGAACAGGGGGGTAGAGAGAAAGAACAGAGGGAGGGAGAGAGAGACAGAACAGGGGGAAGGGGGAGAAAGAGAGACAGACAGAACAGGGGGGGAGAGAGAGACAGAACAGGGGGAAGGGGGAGAGAGAGACAGACAGGGGGAGGGAGGGAGAGAAAGACAGAACAGCGGGAGGGGGAGAGACAGAACAGCTGGAGGGGGAGAGACAGAACAGCTGGAAGGGGGAGAGAGAGATACAGAACAGGGGGTAGAGAGAAAAAACAGAGGGAGGGAGAAAGAGACAGAACAGGGGGAAGGGGGAGAGAGAGAGAGAGACAGACAGTACAGGGAGTTAGAGTGAGACAGACAGGGCAATGAAGAGGAAAGGGACAAACATGGGAAGGCAGAGAGATACATACAGGGGGGGGGGCGCCATGGGGGAATCCCGCACAGGGCGCCAGAACACTTAAGGCCGGCCCTGCTGACAGATTTCTCAAGCAAATTCTCCAGCGCAATCGGAGAATTTACTCATTGCGCATGCGCACAAAGTTACAGCTGATCACTCAGCTGTAACTTTGTAAAGACTGCGCATGCGCGAGCGGAGCGACGCTACCCACCTCCCGCCCTCTTCACACCACGCTAAGGTGGTAAGTAACATGGGGGGGGGACATAAGGGGGCAATATAGGGGCAAGCACCCTGGATGGGGGGGAGCCTTGAGGGCTGCCTCATCTTTATGGGAGTTGTGATCCCCCTGCTGCATCAATAATACAGCTGGAGGATCACAACTCCCATCAAGATAAGGCAGCCCTCAAGGCTCAACCCCCCGTTACCAGGGTGCTTGACGATATGTTGCCCCCTTATGTCCCCCCCCCCCCCCCGTCCACATTTGTTCTAGTGCCCGTTAATTTAACGGGTTTAAGGTCTAGTATAATATAATTTATTAATCTATAAGAACAGCTGTCAAAGACATAATTACAATTGCACACATAGAATATGGCATGGCACACATAAGAATTATATACAGAATGTTTTATCACAAGTGAGCACCATGCATTTTTGAAGACCTGCCGCCTGACAAGTTTTGCCACCTGACAAGTTTCAAAGGTGTGGTTTTGTTATGGTATCCAAATGCTGTGATCTTTTGTGTGTCCTTTTTTTGCTTTTCCTGGTAAGCTCTCAATACTTGTTCAGTTATATGAGATGTGTTTCTGTTGGCGTCTCTGTAGCAGTTATTTGGCCTGACAGCGTTCTGCTGGTATTGGCTATTGAAAGCTGAGGGTCCTATAACTGCCACTCCGTCTGTGAGGATATGTGTAAAAAGGCCATTTTTACTTAGATCCTCACAGACGAAGTGGCAGATAGAGCACCCGCAGCTTTCAATATTGTCTTTTCAGTAGAGGTCGGAAAGAGCTGTGATGCCAATAATCCTCAGCCAGCTGGTATTTATATTAGGGGGAGCTGGAATGCCTTTTAGCCTCAGTCAGCTGGTATTTATATAAGGTGCTGGAATGCATATCATCTTCAGTCAGTTGATATATATATGAGGTGGGAGCTGGAATACCTATCATCCTCAGCCAACTGGCAATTACATGAGGGTGAACTGGAATTCTTTTCTTCCTCAGCCACCTTTTTTATGTGAGAAATGATCTTGAATGCTTATCATCCTCAGCCAGCTGGTATTTATATGGTGGGGATATGGAATACCAATCATCCTCAAACAGCTGGTATTTAGATGAGGGAGAGCTGGAATTCCTATCATCCTCAGCCAGCTGGCATTTATATGAGGGGAGGAGCATGAATGCTGATCATTCTCAGCCAGCTGGTATTTATATGAGTGGGGAAGCTGGAATGTAAAATGACAGCTCCGAACTCAATACTTGCATTTCAGTTGCGGTAAGTGCCACACTGGATATATTAATTACATGCAATAAGTCCTCTGCTGCCGTCTGCTACAGCCTCTCACCTCCTCTGCATATCTCGCTCCATATCTCCGTATCTTCTTCTTGTTATTTTCCTCCCCAACCATGCTCATTTGTAGCTGTTTTCAAAAGTATTTCATGTCTTGCGGTTTGTAATCCCAATAATCTTCATCCAGCTTGGATTTATATTAGGGGTAGCTGGAATGCCTATTATCCACAACCAGCTGGTATTATTATATTATTATTATTATTATTGTGCCGGTAGCACTTTACATTCACTATATATGATGTGTTTCATACCTGTTCATGTTCTATGTGTTTGGGGTTATATGTCTGTACTCACTGTGCGCTACGGTTTACTTTTTCTTTTCTTAGACCATCGTACACAGCCTGTGTGTGTCTATGCTTTAACCCCAGCAGCAAGTGTGTATTGACGCTTTACATTCTGTACACATTTTCACTTTGGGGTAGCTGACGAGGCAGCTAATCTTATTGCAGTTTTCTTTTATACCAAATGAACTATACCAGAGAGAAAGCACAATATTATATAAAAAGCATCTAGCTAAATACTTCTTTGAACTGATGCAGAAGAACAATATGAACACAAAATAGAATATACACTCTAATAAGACTGAGACCTATTAATATACTAACGTATTTGGAAATTCCTTTCTGTCTTCAAAGTAGAAACTATAGAAAATAGCGGCACCTTAATTCCACAACAATTCAAAGGGTGGTCTGTCTAAAAGGAAAACAAATGGAGTAGGCTACAAAGTGGCATTAACTGGTATCCACTGACCAGAAACAAAATATACAGCTTTTTATGGAAATCGCAGCCCCCCTTCCCAAGGGTTCACTGGACCACACAACAATAACAACAAAAATAAATAATAAATATAAAACAATAAGAGGTAAGAATATAAAAGTACAAGATGCTGAAAAAGTAAGGAAATATATAGTCTATAGGAAACGTGTCTCAGTTCTTATATGATAATGGTAGTCAAATCATAAAATACCTCCATTCTCATTATTGGAAGTCCCAAATGTTGAATAAAAGACTGTAAGAAACTAGAAGATTGTGGTTTCCAGTTGTCTATGGATAAAATGCTGAAACCAACCAGTGTTTAAGGATTCTAATTTTTTTAATGTTATATTACTAAAATAAGCATAATAATTTCAACTCCCACTGCTTAGAAACTGGAAATACAATGTGAAGCAAGTAAACATGTCTCAACATAGGATCTCCACACTCAAAGATGTGTCCGCTGTTCAGAAACAACTTGATAAATATCCTCTTTATTATCACTCCTGAATGCCTGCTTACTAAGGATTGTAGCGTGAAAGACAGATTCAGGCAGTAGTGCACATCCAGTATTTATTGTACACACAGATAGGTAATAAAGACATCATGCAAAGGATATAAAGGTTATGATAAAATGATATAATTGTATGAATATGTATATTTTCCTTTGATTGTGGTCATTAGTTTACATGGTAAAAGAAAAAAAGAAGGGGGAAAAAATTGGTAGAAGCGGAATATAAAATATATTTTTCCACTTTTAACTCGTGTATAATTCTGGGTTATCCCCTTTAGATGTTCCCCATTTATTTATAGAACAAGCTAATTTCTATTCCTCATTTATGTTAAAAGAATTCCTGAATTAAGATCACAACCATTCGCCATTAGGAAGTTGTTATGTGTTTATGAGTTATGATACATACCATACCAAGGAATTTACACATCTTTCCCTAACATTCCATTTAAGAGAGCCAACAAGCACACAATGCACGTTGGTAGCTAGGGAACTACGGAAACAAGGTTATAAATCTGTCCAGTTTACCTAAATGGCATTCATCACAATGCTTTATAGTATCTAAGCCACTTACTATAGTTAATTTCTCTTGCAGACCTAGAAATACTAGGTCGACAGTAAGAGGTCCTTTGTTTGTTGGGATGCCATAACCTACCTGTAAAAATTCCGAACAGCTTGATAGGGACACCTGCAAGACAGACAGTCCAAACAGTGCAAGTTGCCTTATTGAACCGTCTAAGGCTTGATTCACAATAATGTTGAAACAGCAACATGCTTTAAATGCTATCATAGTCATTCCAGTACTACCCAAGGGTATGGCATCTCATCCTACGTCTGGTATGGAAACATAAATTGTCTTCATGAGCCTTAAAGCTCTGCAAGGTTACAAGCAACGAAAATAACTCAGACTTACTACTGTATTTGTTACTGTACAAGGAAGAGACCTACTGAATAAGGGTCATATTATTTGCGGAGGGGATCCTCTTAGGGGGTGGCAAGTTGCTGCAACTACTATGGAAATACATTGTGGAAGTATTTGTTAAATGATAAAGGGTATTCCCTCAAAACATCTGTAATTATTTTCCCCCTGCCACTAAGAGGTATTAACACCGAAAGGGAATTTAATGCTTCTATTGAGCACTCGTGAGCACCTTAATACACATTTTTAAATTACACAGGTGTTCTCATTGATCCCAGCACAGAAACGTATTCTCGTTTCCCAGCACAGAACTCTAATCATCAATATTTAATAAACAAGCAATATATAATTATCTTATTTAACTTTGATAATAAATTATTTATTAATATCCAATTCCCACCTAACACATTGAGGGCTTGCTATGTAATCTCCTATTTCCACATCTGTCTGAAGAAACATATACAAAGTCAATAAATCTGCAGCTATGTGGATTTCTATTATTTGTATGTGGTGTACTGATGTCTATGTGTGGGTACCAAAATATAAGGAAAGTTCAGAACTGTGAACCCTTAAAGGGTGAATATGTCAAGTTCCTGATGAAGCTGTGATGGTCACAGCAAAATGTATTGCATGGCGATGATCTTTTCTTCACTGGTTCATCTGGAACTGATTCTGGCACTGCTATCCTGTCGCTGTGTGTGTTTTTATTGCTGCGCACTTGGATGTTTGTATGTTTTTCCATTGCGTGGGGCATCCAGGATATTTGGTGATATTATTTAATGCTTGCAATGTATTCATTTCTGTGAGTGTATCTTTAATACTAAGCACTTTATATTTAATTTATTAGACATATTGCACTATATTTTGCATTTTTACTATTATATTATAGCATTTCTGTGCCATCCCCTGTTCCATTTGTATTTAGCCCTTAAAGAGATTCTGTAAAGCTAAACATTGTTTTTACTCTGAATATAGAAAATAAAAATTAATTAAATTGCATTTATAGTTAATTTTCTATTTTATTTTTTATTATTCTCTACATTCACAATATAAATTCTATGTATTCTTATATCCACAGCACTTGCCATGCGCCTGTATTGCAACCATAAGACTTGCCCCTGCATCCACATTGCACAAACAGGACTTGCTCCTGCCCCCTCATTTCTCAAACAGGACTTGCCCTTGCACCCTTGTTGCTCAAGCAGGACTACATCATCATCATCATCATCATAACCTTCAGCCCTCAGCAACATCATCATCAGTTCCCTTATCCCCCAACATCTTCATCATCATCCCCCCTGTTCCCGCAGATTCATTATCCTCAGCCATCCTGTTCCCCCAGCATCTGTACTTTTCCCCCAGCACCATTACCATCAGCCTACCTGTTCCTGCTGCATCATTACTGTTCTCCCAGCATCATTATCATCACTCCCCATTACGTCATCAGCCACCCTGTTCCTCCAACACCATTATTATCGGCCCATCTGCACCCCAACAACATCATAGCAAACCTCCCTATCCCACCAACATCCTCAGTCCCCACCCTCACCATCAGAAGCCCCTACACCCCCCTTTTACCTCTCCTTTCTCCAACATCATCAAGATCTCTTACCTTAGGACAGGGGGATGGCACATAGCTGGCTGTTGTTATTCCTCTTGTTCCTAAAGCGCCTTGTCAATAAGAGCACCAAGTCACATGACGTCTATGAACTCTGATTGATGGAAGAGTGTGGATCAGCAAGCGGATGATGAATTGCATAGACTCCCTCTTCTCGGCAGCGCCCCTCTACCAGGGACATAAGTTCCGCCAGGCCAGCTGGTATAATTAGCAGTGTTTTACTTGGGGGTGCATGATACTATATAGGGTGGCCCATTGTAAGTCAGCCATTGCGCCCAATGGTGGCTATAGTGCACAGTTTGGGAAACTCTGTCGTAACTTATTTTGTGATTCAATTTCTTTAACAAATATGGTTTCCTAGGATAAAACCACTTAATATTGTGACATGATTTATGCTGGTTACTGCACTGCGCCACTTAGATTTCCCACACGTACAGTGAGTGCAAACAAAATAAGCAGGTATTTAAAAAAAACTTTCTTGTCAATTAAAAGGCGGGTTCATTACTTTAGCATGAAGCTCACTCAATTCAAAACAGGGCAGATGTAGCTATTCTGGCTTATAACAGAGTTGCATATTTCCTGAATTTACGGTAAGAGCAATCTTGGTACACCTCTATAATACTGAGTGGGTGCACCTATTGTTCTAGCCAAATCATTACCTCTATTGAGACTGATTGTGAAGAGCCTTTTTAGGTGTTTTTGTTTAAAAGGTCATTATCTCTAGTGATGTGTCGATCAGTCTTATTTAGGATAACAGTGTGCTAATGGAAGTAACATTTAAAGGGGTCAAACTCAAACGTGAATTTCTTTCGGAGCTCTATTTCAAAGATCAGCACTTTCAAAGACTGTTATGTGCTAATGGAAATTATTTTTTAAACAAGTTTAATTGGAATACCTGAGCAGACACCTACAGGCTTTATACGGGGGCAAAGTCATCTAAAAGTAAATACTTTTCTCAAAGAGCTTTACTGAGTAATCAAAACACAGTGGCCATACAAAACACATATTGCAGGAAATGGAGAAAAAGGAAAACTAAAAGGTTTGAGCAAAGGCTTTAGATTATGCTAAACGTGGGTTTTAATTTTCGATGACCATGGCATAAATTATACAACTCGTATCTTAGCATACTTTAACCCCTTCTTGGCACAACTTTTTTTGGCCATGTCTTATCATTCGTGACAAAGGAGGTTTAACACAAATGCGGTGTTTATGTTTAGCTGTAATTTTTCTCTTTCTCCTTTACTGTACCCACTCAACTAATTGTTTTTATCGGCATAAGAAGGTATTTCTTAAGATATTATTTTCATGCTGCATAATACTGCCACTTTTTGAAGGAACATATTTATATATATCGGACAGTACAGTCAATCTCTATATATTAGGGCTCCCTCTATAATGCAAGAAGAGTACTTTCTGTGCTTATTCATAGGGCGAGTGGCTACAGTTCCTCAGGTTCCATTAATGGGTACAAAAAAAGAATGTATGTATACGTGTATATGTGTGTGACACGTAATACAAAAAGATAGAGCAACAAAAATACTCTCCTTCAATATATATCTCTGCAGGGATGTCCTCAATTCCCAAAGAAACACCAGAAAAACACAGGATATCTTGACACCGTATAATAAAATCTAGATGTGGACAGGATACTTCCTCGGATATGGACCAATGGGTTAACAGGAACAAGGGAAGAAAATATACAATAGTGTAGTACTGCAAATATCAGTAATTAAAATATGATTTATTACATATAAACTCACAAAATTAGATGCACATAGAGAACCAGCTCTACGTGCAAAGAAGGCACTACTGCAATATTGGTTACCCCTGGCTGGAACAGTTCCCGATGAGTTGAATAACGTTGTCGGGCTGAGCCTTGGGCTTCTGAAGTTCCTTAAAGATGGATTCAATCAGGGTCTCAAAGTTGCAGTCTAAAATATTCCATATGGTAAAAGATATCCAAAATATCCAAAGTTTTAAAAGAGCACCTGGACTCGACGCATTTCGTCTGTCTAGACTTCCTCAGGAGTCAGGTGCTGAATGAATATCTGAAGAAACAGCAGCTACACTTATATATATAAATAACCCCTCCCCTCCCATTGTCCAATCCAGTCCTGTCTAATCAATTCCAAGTCCGATCACAAGTGATAGAATTTAAGTCAACGCATGTGCAGATGTCTCTCATGCGTTCCATTCTTTTGTCTGCGTTCCATGGATGCACATGCGTGAAACAGATTCGGTTTAATATATGTACATTCCCTCTTCATATGCCGAAACTGATCTCGTGTCGGTTTATACATCACTGGCGGATTCACATTAAGCTTCGGTTTAATATATGTGAGTTCTCTCTTCGTAAGCCGAAATTGATCTCTTGTCGGTCTACCAGCGGGTTCGCATTCAGCTTTACGTGAATTGTAACAACTTACATACGAGTTTAGTTCAGTTCAATTAGTTCAATCCGAAGACTGCTCCCTCTAAGTTAATCCGAGATGATCCCGTCTTTATTGAGAGATTTTATCTCATTCGATTTATGTAACGATTTGAGATGTTCTCGTTCTTTTCAGTATCATCAGTTCTCAATATACCAATATGGTTTCGAAAACCAACTTAATTGGTACAAAACTCTTCGTATTCGATTTATACCAAAGTGTGTCATACATGGACTAAAAAAGAAAAATAAATAAACGCAGTATCAAAACAAGGTATATGTACATTATATTTTGTAGTATCAATTATACAATGCAATAAAGAATGCTCAGCAACTAAATTCAAGGAGTGTATTATAAATATCGTGATACATAATATACAATGTAAAAAACCCTTATTCCATAGCTAACCTGCTATAATTCTATGTTCCTTGTCCTGCTTTGTTATCTAAAAAAACTGCTACAACCATAATAAAGGGAACATGAATCTAGAGGAAGCAGACCATGCCAAAATCCTGGTTCATACCTAACGGTGATAATGTATCTAATTTAAATATCCAATAACCTTCCCTTTGTGATAATTTTCTGACATGGTCTCCTCCTCTAACTCCAGTATGCACCTGTTCCAGTCCACAAAATTTGAATGTGTGCCAGCTAAATTAGGGACAATTATTACAGTGTACTGGAACTGGATGTTTGGAGGATTTGGTTCTAATACCATACATATGTTCTCCAATCCTCTTGGATAACTTCCTACATGTTCTCCCTATATATTGTTTTTTACATCCACATTGTAACATATAGACAACATTTTTTGTGTTGCATGAAATTCTTGTTTTTATTTTGAATTCTTCTCCTGTAATTAACCCCTTAGTGACAAGACATTTTCACCTTGACTTTCCCTTGGTGACAATGGCTGTTTTGACATTTCTAGGGTGTTTGTGTTTAGCTGTAATTTTTTTCTTTCTCACATACAGTACCCACACAAATTATATGTTGTTTTTATCGTCATAAGAAGGGCTTTCATTAGATACCATTATGTTCATCATATCTTATAATTTACTACAATAAAAATCATAAAATATGATGAAACATTTTAAAAAACCCACTTTTTCTAACTTTGACCTAAAATATAATTTACAGAAATAAAATCATTAAAAAAGACCCCATCTAAATAGTTTCTAAATGTTCTCCCGAGTTCAAAAATATGCATGTTTCCATATTTTTCGGTATTTTTTGCGAGTTATGGGGCAAAAACCAAAAATAGTGTTTTTTGGTTTTTTCCTATATTGACCTTTTGACCCCAACCCAAAATTTAACCCTAACACTAAATTTAACTCCAACTCTAATCCTTATTATATCCCTTAATATTTTTTAACTTTAATTTAATTTTAACCCTATCCCTTATGCTAAAAAATATTTAATTTTAACCCTATAGGCTAATATAGCTAAATAACCTGTTTTTAATTAATTAAATATTTATTTTAAATATTTTCCATTGCAATGCTACTAAACTACCACTAGGGGCAGTCAAGTAGCATATTCAGAGCGACGGAAGTGAAGTTCCTTTCACTTCCGAAGCTCAGACCGGCAGAGGGCTTAGCCATATTGACGGAGCAGCATGCTCCGTCAATATGGCTCCCCACGATTGCTCCGTGGGGCGATCGTGGGTGTCCCAAAATAGAAATTTCGGTGCTGGCTATTCTCGGTGCCAGGCACGTCCTTTGTCGTTAAGGGAGTTTCTCCCAGGACGTGCCTGGCACGTCATCGTCGTCAAGGGGTTAAGTTACTAAAAGTATCTATCTTTCTTGGATTATATGTACAGTTATTACAATTAAAACATTTAAAAAACCCACAATCTGTTTGTGCTTTATTTGTATTTCTCTTTAACAAACTAGGGGCTAGAATGCTTTTCAGATTTCTAGCTCTTTTATAGATTATCTGAGGTTTGTTTGGAATTAATTATTTTAAGATATTATCTTGTAGTAAAATGTGCCAATGTTTTTCTAAAATTCTCTTGACCTGAAATGATTGAGCACTATACTGTGTCAGAAAAGCTAATTCCGGTTTCTTTTCAGGATTTGGTTTAGATATATTTCCTACTAATTTATTCCTATCCAATTTAATTATTTCTTGTTGGATTTTTTCTAATTCTGACCTATTATAGTTTTTTTCCATTAGCTTATTTTTAATCTTGGTTGACTGGGTTTTAAAATCTTCTTCCCAAGTACAGTTACGTTTCATCCTTAGGAATTCTCCTCTAGGTACGCCCTTAAGCCATCTTGGATGATGGCAACTGGCTTTATCTATAAAGCCGTTGCCGTCCGTAGGCTTAAAAAAAGTTTTTGTTTCTATATGTCCATTTTTATGGAATAGGTTCATGTCCAAAAAATGTATTGAGTCCATACTACTGTCTGGGGTAAATGACAAATTGTAATGATTTAAGTTTATAAAATTTGAAAATTGATCTAAAGAAATCTGATCACCAGCCCAAATTACCAAAATATCGTCTATATATCTGCGCCATAGGACCAAATTCGCTCCAAACGGATTGTTAGTCCAAACTTGTTTTTCTTCCCAATCATTCATATACAGGTTGGCGTAGCTTGGCGCGAACTTGGTACCCATGGCGGTCCCCTTTTATTGTAAATAGAAATCATCTAAAAACTTAAAATAGTTGTGATGTAAAATAAAATGAATTGCATCTAATAAAAATTGACTAAATTGAGGGTTTTTTAAATGTTTTAATTGTAATAACTGAACATATAATCCAAGAAAGATAGATACTTTTAGTAACTTAATTACAGGAGAAGAATTCAAAATAAAAACAAGAATTTCATGCAACACAAAAAATGTTGTCTATATGTTACAATGTGGATGTAAAAAACAATATATAGGGAGAACATGTAGGAAGTTATCCAAGAGGATTGGAGAACATATGTATGGTATTAGAACCAAATCCTCCAAACAACCAGTTCCAGTACACTGTAATAATTGTCCCGAATTTAGCTGGCACACATTCAAATTTTGTGGACTGGAACAGGTGCATACTGGAGTTAGAGGAGGAGACCATGTCAGAAAATTATCACAAAGGGAAGGTTATTAGATATTTAAATTAGATACATTATCACCGTTAAGTATGAACCAGGATTTTGACATGGTCTGCTTCCTCTAGATTCATGTTCCCTTTATTATGGTTGTAGCAGTTTTTTAAGATAACTAAGCAGGACAAGGAACATAGAATTATAGCAGGTTAGCTATGGAATAAGGGTTTTTTACATTGTATATTATGTATCACAATATTTATAACTAGACATTAAGCCCGTTAAATTAACGGGCGGCCGGGCGCTAGAGCATATTTGGACGGGGGGGGGAGGACATAAGGGGGCAACATAGGGGCAAGCACCCTGGTGAGGGGGGGAGCCTTGAGGGCTGTCTCATCTTGATGGAGTTGTGATCCTCCTGCTGTGTTACTTACCACCTTAGCGTGGTGTGAAGGGGGCGGGAGGTGGGTAGTGTCGCTCCGCTCGCGCATGCGCAGTCTTTACAAAGTTACAGCTGAGTGATCAGCTGTAACTTTGTGCGCATGCGCAATGAGTAAATTCTCCTGCGATTGCGCAGGAGAATTTGCTTGAGAAATCTGTCAGCAGGGCGGACTTAAGTGTTCAGGCGTCCTGTGCGGGATTCCCCCATGGCGCCCCCCCCCCCCCATGTATGTATCTCTCTGCCTTCCCATGTTTGTCCCTTTCCTCTTCATTGCCCTGTCTGTCTCTCTCTAACTCCCCCATACCTGTTCTCTCTCTCCCTCTATTCTGTCTCTCTCCTCCCCCCCCCCTGTACTGTCTGTCTCTCTCTCTCCCTCTTCCCCCTGTCTCTCTCTCCCCCCCTGTTCTGTCTCTCTCCCCCCTGTTCTGTCTCTCCCCCCCTGTTCTGTCTCTCTCTCCCTCCCTCCCTCTGTTATTTCTCTCTACCCCCCTGTTCTGTATCTCTCTCTACCCCCTCCAGCTGTTCTGTCGCTCCCCCTCCCCCTGTTCTGTCTCTCCCACCTCCAGCTGTTCTGTCTCTCCCCCCTGCCCTGTCTCTCTCTCCCCCCTGCCTGCCCTTCCTCTGTTCTGTCTCTCTCTCTCCCCCTGTTCTGTCTCTCCCCCCCTGTTCTGTCTCTCTCCCCCCCTGTTCTGTCTCTCTCCCCCTTGTTCTGTCTCTCCCCCCTGTTCTGTCTCTCTAGCCCTATTCTGTCTCTCTCTCTCCCCATTCCCCCTGTTCTGTCTTTCTCTCCCTCCCTCTCGGTCTGTCTCTCTCTTCCCCTTCCCCCTGTTCTGTCTCTCTCTCTCTCCCCCCCTGTACTGTCTGTCTCTCTCCCCCTTCCCCCCTTCTCTCTCCCCCCCTGTTCTGTCTCTCCCCCCCTGTTCTGTCTCTCCCCCCCTATTCTGTCTCTCCGCCCCTGTTCTGTCTATCTAGCCCTGTTCTGTCTCTCTCTCTCCCCATTGCCCCTGTTCTGTCTTTCTCTCTCTCCCTCCCTCCCCATCTGTCTCTCTCTCCCCCTTCCCCCTGTTCTGTCTCTCTCTCCCCCCCTGTACTGTCTGTCTCTCTCTCTCTCCCCCTTCCCCCTGTTCTGTCTCTTTCTCCCTCCCTCTGTTCTTTCTCTCTACCCCCTGTTCTGTCTCTCCCCCTCCAGCTGTTCTGTCTCTCCCCCTTCCCCCTGTTCTGTCTCTCTCTCCCCCCCTGTTCTGTCTGTCTCTCTCTCTCCCCGTTCCCCCTGTTCTGTCTCTCTCTCCCTCTGTTCTTTCTCTCTACCCCCTTGTTCTGTATCTCTCTCTCCCCCTCCAGCTGTTCTGTCTCTCCCCCTCCCCCTGTTCTGTCTCTCCCCCCTCCAGCTGTTCTGTCTCTCCCCCTCCCCCTATTCTGTCTCTCCCCCCTGCCCTGTCTCTCTCTCCCCCCTGCCTGCCCTTCCTCTGTTCTGTCTCTCTCCCCCCCTGTTCTGTCTCTCCCCCCCTGTTCTGTCTCTCTCCACCCCTGTTCTGTCTCTCCCCCTGTTTTGTCTCTCTAGCCCTGTTCTGTCTCTCTCTCTCTCCCCATTCCCCCTGTTCTGTCTTTCTCTCCCTCCCTCCCCGTCTGTCTCTCTCTCCCCCTTCCCCCTGTTCTGTCTCTCTCTCCCCCCCTGTACTGTCTGTCTCTCTCTCTCACCCTTCCCCCTGTTCTGTCTCTTTTTCCCTCCCTCTGTTCTTTCTCTCTACCCCCTGTTATTTATCTCTCTCTCCCCCTTCCATCTGTTCTGTCTCTCCCCCTCCAGCTGTTCTGTCTCTGCCCCTCCCCCTGTTCTGTCTTTCTTTCCCTCCCTCCCCCTGTCTGTCTCTCTCTCCCCCTTCCCCCTGTTCTGTCTCTCTCTCCCCCCTGTTCTGTCTCTCTCTCCCTCCCTCCCTCTGTTCTTTTTTCTACCCCCCTGTTCTGTATCTCTCTCTCCCCCCTCCCCCTGTTCTGTCTTTCTCTCCTTCCCTCCCCGTCTGTCTCTCTCTCCCCCTTCCCCCTGTTCTGTCTCTCTCTCTCCCCCCTGTTCTGTCTCTCTCTCTCTCTCCCGTCCCCCTGTTATGCTTCCCTCTCTCTCCCTCCCTCCCTCTGTTCTTTCTCTCTACCCCCCTGTTCTGTATCTCTCTCTCCCCCCTCCAGCTGTTCTGTCTCTCCCCATGCCCCTGTTCTGTCTCTCCCCCCTGTCCTGTCTCTCTCTCTACCCCCCTGTTCTGTATCTCTCTCTCCCCCCTCCAGCTGTTCTGTCTCTGCCCCTGTCCTGTCTCTCCCCCTCCCCCTGTTCTCTCTGGGGTGAGTGTGTGTATAAATGTGGATGTGTGTGGGGGTTAAGTGTGTGTATGTATATGAGTGTGTGTATCAATGTGTGTGTGGGGTAAGTGTATGTATGTATGTATGTATGTATGTATGTGAGTGGGTGTGTGTGTGTGTGTGTATAAATGCATATTAATGTGTGGGGTAAGTGCATGTATGTGAGTGTGTGTGTGGGGTAACTGTATGTATGTATGTATGTATGTGAGTGTGTGTGTATAAATGTGTATGTGTGTGGGGTAAGTGTATGTATGTAAGTATCCTCTATAATAATGTTCAAGTGTCTCTGCGTCCAGTCCCTGTGTCCGTGGGATTGCACTACTGCGCATGTGCCCCACGGACAGCCGTTGGGACTTGGAACGCAGAGACTCCCTCCCGCCCAAAGAAAAAAAAAACGGTAGAGGCACTGGATGGGGGAGATCTAAAGATCCCCCCTCACCAGCCCTCTGCTCGGCATGCTCTGCTAGATCCCGGGAGGGGGCGGAGCTAACCAGCTGTGCGGTGTAGCTCCGCCCCCACCCTGTGAAGCAGATCAGCGTCTGCTTCACTGGGAGCCCAGGTCAGCAAGAGAAAGTGCTGCTCGGGCTCCCCATGATTAATGCAGCCATGGGGAGCCGAGCAGCACTTTCTCATGGTGCCAGTGGCTCCCCGTGAAGCAGACGCTGCTCTGCTTCACAGGGTGGGGGCGGAGCTACACCACTCAGCTCCGCCCCCTCCCGGGATCTAGCACGGCTGTCCATGGGGCACATGCGCAGTAGCGCAATCCCACGGACACAGGGACTGGACGCAGAGACACTTCAACTTTATTAAAGAGGATTCTTTGTCATTTTTTATTAAACTGTATTTTTCTTTTTTTCTTTTTAATGTTAATTTTCCTGTATTTAATAGATCTATCCTGTCTGATATATTTCCTGTATTTAATAGATCTATTTTCTATTCTTTGTCTTTTGGACTTAGTACTGTTAAACTCATTATAGCCCATGTCATTTTTTATTAAACTGTATTTTTTTTTTTTTTTAACTACATGTGCATGTCCCCAACGTTGCTAGGGCAACAGGGACGCTATAGTATGTGTCTCTGCATCCAGTCTGTTGCCCTAGCAACCCACGGACACAGGGACTGGACGCAGAGACACTTCAACTTTATTAAAGAGGATACACTCCTTGAATTTAGTTGCTGAGCATTCTTTATTGCATTGTATAATTGATACTACAAAATATAATGTACATATACCTTGTTTTGATACTGCGTTTATTTATTTTTCTTTTTTAGTCCATGTATGACACACTTTTGCTATAAATCGAATACGAAGAGTTTTGTACTAATTAAGTTGGTTTTCGAAACCATATTGGTATATTGAGAACTGATGATACTGAAAAGAACGAGAACATCTCAAATCGTTACATAAATCGAATGAGATAAAATCTCTCAATAAAGACGGGATCATCTCGGATTAACTTAGAGGGAGCAGTCTTCGGATTGAACTAATTGAACTGAACTGAACTCGTATGTAAGTTGTTACAATTCACGTAAAGCTGAATGCGAACCCGCTGGTAGACCGACACGAGATCAATTTCGGCTTACGAAGAGAGAACTCACATATATTAAACCGAAGCTTAATGTGAATCCGCCAGTTATGTATAAACCGACACGAGATCAGTTTCGGCAAATGAAGAGAGAATGTACATATATTAAACCAAATCTGTTTCACTCATGCGCATCCATGGAACGCAGACAAAAGAATGGAACGCATGAGAGACATCTGCACATGCGTTGACTTAAATTCTATCACTTGTGATCGGACTTGGAATTGATTAGACAGGACTGGATTGGACAATGGGAGGGGAGGGGTTATTTATATATATAATATATATATAATAAGTGTAGCTGCTGTTTCTTCAGATATTCATTCAGCACCTGACTCCTGAGGAAGTCTAGACAGACGAAACGCGTCGAGTCCAGGTGCTCTTTTAAAACTTTGGATATTTTGGATATCTTTTACCATATGGAATATTTTTAGACTGCAACTTTGAGACCCCGATTGAATCAATCTTTAAGGAACTTCAGAAGCCCAAGGCTCAGCCCGACAACGTTATTCAACTCATCGGGAACTGTTCCAGCCAGGGGTAACCAATATTGCAGTAGTGCCTTCTTTGCACGTAGAGCTGGTTCTCAATGTGCATCTAATTTTGTGAGTTTATATGTAATAAATCATATTTTAATTACTGATATTTGCAGTACTACACTATTGTATATTTTCTTCCCTTGTTCCTGTTAACCCATTGGTCCATATCCGAGGAAGTATCCTGTCCACATCTAGATTTTATTATACGGTGTCAAGATATCCTGTGTTTTTCTGGTCCCTTAATGGGTAGTGGAAGGTGAGGAGGCTGGAGTAGGGCACTGTAAAAAGGGAGGATGAAGTGTTAAGAAGCAGACATGTGACGAAATGTTCTTTGTGTGCTCTCTCAAAATGGTCAAATTCTCAATACTGAGGGTAGCAAATCTTTCCTCAGGCAATAATGAAGTTTACTCTCTGCCGAGCACATGGCAATTTTCAGTTTGAGCCAATAAAGGTTATCTCTCATTTCCCCCAATGCAATATCCTTTTTGTAACCTTGACCTCTGGGAATGCCATATTGAATGTGGGAAGAGTGTCCAGAAGAAGAAGCTGGTCTTATTATCTTTATAAGCTCTGCTCATTCTTTTACACTCTCTCTGAATAATTTTGCATACTCTGGAAAACTCTCTTACCATTCAATAGTCTTGAAGTTGGCATGGAGCTTTAGTTCTCACATGGTCTACATGCTTGTCCTGCTATTTCTTTGCTAGGATAATTTCAATCAATTAATCACTCATTAGTTGTCAGTCTCCGTGAGCCAATCACACTCTACCCCAGGGGTCCGTACCTCGGATGGCATCCTCCAACACCTTAGACCTCCATGGTGAAGTTACCTGGCCAGGTTCTAAATTCTTCCTTCCTTACTGACCAGCACGTTTCTGTATCCATGTACTATTCATGGTAATTTGCTAACCTAATCAGCAAGTGAGTAATTTTACACTCTGCCTGTGGTTACATTTGTATCTGTGTCTGTTCATTTGTATTTAAAGGCACATATCATTGTTTCTTGTTTTTAACAATTTATTGTCATTTTTTGTTACATTTGTGTATATTTTTTCTATAAGTATTTATATATTGCATTTGTTTTTATATATTATTAAATTTATATATGTTATATTAATTTACTATCTTTGGTTTTTTATATTGATTGACACTTACTTTGTTTAACTGCCAAGCGTTGAAGAGGTGGAGGATGATGGCACATACCTTCCAGGTATGTATCCTCCAATGCATACTGGTGGGAGGAGCCTCAATCACCAGCCATATACAACCCCTGCTTATGTATTGAGATGCCAGGTCTCTGTTTGTGAAGTGTGGACTCTGATTTTACATTAAGCATATAAGGGATATTAACATTAATATATCTCTTACCATATAACTACCATCATATTTTAATATTATCACCAGTATCATTGCACATTGGCACACATATTTTATAGGAAGAAGGGTACACCCGTGATTTTGAACATAACTTTAAAAATATAAATATTAACTGATAATAATTAAGAAGAGTTAATAGGAAGAAAAAAACATTAAAAACAAGGAATAGATAGGCACAATTCAATGGAGAGCGCTAAGAAGAACAAAAGTGTACTGTCAGATAATGACAAGAGATGGTCACAATAGTTAAGCAATTATGTAGTTTTAATGGCAGTCATCAGGCCATGTCTTCACTTACAGATGCTGCAAATTAATGTAATTTTGGGTTTTGAAAATTCTAAGGACACAGATACTTTTAACATTAATCAGCACAGACAAATGAATGGTATACATGGGTGATAGAGTTAAAGGGCCTTCTGACAGAAAATAGAATAGAGAACAAGGTAATTCTATGTAGCATACTAATCATTCCAAGTGCAGAATAATAAATGTGATGAAGGAACCCTTATACTATTATCATTTTTGATAGATGCCTTTATGCACATCCACAAGAATACCGCACAGTAACATATACACTATACGGACAAAAGTATTGGGACACTTGACCATTACACCAACAGGGACTTTTATGACATTGCATTCTAAATACATAGACATTAATATGTAATTGGTCCAATCCCCCCATCCTTTTCTGCTATAACAGTTTCCACTCTTCTAGGAAGGCGTTCATCAAGATTTTTGAGTGTTTCTGTGGGAATTGTTGCCTATTCATCCAGTAGAGTATGTGTGAGGTCAGGCACTGATGTTGGATGAGAAGGCTTGGCTCGTAATCTCTGTTCTAGTTCATCCCAAAGGTGTTCGCTGGGGTTGTGGTCAGGGTTCTGTGTGGGCCAGTCAATTTCTTCCACACCAAACTCATCCAACAATGTCTTTAAGAACCTTTCTTTTTACACTGGGATACAGTAATTCTGCGATAGAAAAGGGCCTTCTACAATCTGTTCCCACATTGCTGGAAGCCTAGCAGTTTCCAAAGTGTCTTGGTATGTGGAGGCATTAAGATTTCCCTTCACTGAATGTAAGGGGCCTAGCCCAACCCCTGAAAGATGGCCCCATACCATTATCCCTGCTTGGCCATGAATACCCATTCCATGAAGCTGCAGACACACAGTTTTTGTGTTGATATTAATGCTAGTGGAAGTTTGGAACTCTTGACCTATGGAATAAGCAGAGCATTGGTGACTTTTATGCAGACCCCACTCTGGGACTTGAGGTGGTCTTCCACTTCATGGCTGAGTTGCTGCTGTTCCTAAATAATTCCACTTTCCAATAATGCCACTTATAGTTGAGGAATATCTAGCAGGGATGACATTTTACTAACACACGTATTGCAAAGGTGGCATCCTATCACAGTACCATACTTGAATTCACTGAGCTCTTCAGAACAACCCTTTTTTCCACAGTGTTTGTGAATGCATACTGAATGGCTAGTTGCTTCATTTTACACCTGTGGCAATGGGTCTGATTAAATAATTAAGAGGTGTGTTCAAATAATGTTGTCCATATAGTGTATCTGGATACAAAACACAGGAGGGCTGCTCCCAATTGCGGCAAAGGAGTCCCAGATGCTGGCAAGAAACACCAGAACCAGGTAAGTGTCCAGTTAAAATGTAATTTATTGAATACAAAATAATTCCAAAGATAATGGTTAGAAGCTGGGTATGATGTGAGCAGCCCTCCTGTGTTTTGTATCCTGTATTCGGCTGGAGCGCCGAGAGGAGTAACCCACGCCGGCATCCGATTGCACTTTCCAGCTACTTGCCTCAAACCTTCATATAGTGTATCTCCCTTACTCAGTGGTGTATCTTGGTTTTGTGCTGCCCTAGGCAGACACAATTCAAGCCCCCCACCCACCCACATTGCACACCTACAACATGCCCCATCACCCACTTTGCACCCACAACATGCTCCATCACCCACATTGCACACACATTAAATGCCCGATCACCACATTATATGCCCCATCACCCACACTATTTATGATCTTTGGGGATTCTTTCAGTTCAGGTACAGTGCCACCAGACTGGCGAAAGGCGGATGTCATTCCAATATTTAAAAAAGGGATCAAAATCTCTGCCAGGTAATTATAGGCCAGTGAGCTTGACATCTGTAGTGGGGAAACTATTTGAAGGATTGCTAAAGGTATACACTCAAGAATACATCTTGAACCAGAATATAATTAGTAAAAGTCAACATGGTTTTGTGAAAGACAGATCTTGTCAAACAAACTTAATAACATTCTATGAAGAAGTCAGTAAAAATATAGATCTAGGTGTGGCAGTTGATGTGATCTATTTGGATTTTGCGAAAGCATTTGATACAGTTCCACACAAAAGGTTACTCTACAAATTGAGAGAAATAGGTTTGGGGCAAATGTATGTATTTGGATTGAAAATTGGCTAAAAGATGGAACACAAAGGGTTGTTGTAAATGGAAAATCCTCAAATTGGACAAGGGTATTGAGCGGAGTACCTCAGGGGTCTGTTTTGGGCCCTCTTCTTTTTAATTTGTTTATTAATGATCTGCCACATTGTGCTGAGAGCCATGTCTCCGTGTTTGCGGACGACACTAAAGGCAATAAAGACTAATCTTGATGTTTTTTCTTTGCAGGAAGATTTGGACAGAGTGGGGGACTGGGCAGTAAAGTGGCAAATGATGTTCAATATAGACAAATGTAAAGTTATGCATTATGGGAAAAATAATAACAAAGCAACATATACTTTAAATGGTTTTTCCCTGGGAAAAACTACTAATGAAAAGTATTTAGGAATAATTGTAGATAACAAACTTGGCAACAGTGCCCAATTCCAGTCAGCAGCTGCAAGGACCAATAAGATATTGGCATGTATAAAACGAGGTATAGATTCACGGGAGGAGGATATCATCTTGCCTCTTTACAAATCAATGGTAAGACCTCACCTTGAATATGCAGTATGGTTCTGGGCACCAGTCCTTAAAAAGGATATTAAGGAACTAGAAAAAGTGCAAAGGAGAGCTACAAATTTAATAAGGGGATTGGAGGATCTTAGTTCTGAAGAGAGACTTAAAAAATTGCATTTATATAAGTTAGAAAAAAGCCATCTCAGAGGGGATATGATAACATTATATAAATTTGTGCAGGGCCAATATAAAGAGCTCTGCAGTGACCTGTTCATTAACAGAAAGGTACAAAGAACAAGAGGTCACCCCCTCAGACTGGAAGAGCAAAGATTTCATAGACCGCAAAGGAAGGGATTCTTTACGGTTAGGACAAAAAAGTTATGGAACTCCCTGCCAAGAGAGGTAGCGCTATCAACCACAATAGATGCATTTAAAAATGGTTTGGATGGTTTTTTTAGGAAAGCAGAACATACAGGGCTATTAATAATAGAATATGCATTAATAAAAGAGCTTATTGATCCAAGGAGAAATCTGATTGCCTCTTGGAGTCAAGAAGGAATTTTTTCCTCCAGGAGTCAAAATTCGAAATAGCTTCCTTAGGGGTTTTTGCCTTCTTTTGGATCAAAAGCTGTAATGATAGGTAGAAGGGTTGAACTTGATGGACTTTTTTTTCAACCTAAATTACTAGGTTACTATGTTACTATGTTAGCTTAAAGGGACACTACCATTTACATAATATGTAACTAGATAACCTGATTGTTTAAAACAAAAACATATTTAAATCATATGCCACTGTTTTTTTAATCTACCGGCTCCATTTTAGTATTTCCCATAATGTAGCATCGTCTTCCAGCCAGTCTCACTTTACAACTGTGGCCAAAGTCTGCATGATGATGTCATAAGTTACACCCAGGCTCTCTTACTGGCTCTTGTGTATCATATTGGGCTGGACTAGGTGGCTGTGTACAACTTGTGTTTACCTGCCTTCCAACACAAGAGTGGAGATTGACCTGGTCAAACAGGATCATAACGCCTGCCCCTTGTGATGTAAATTCAAATTCAAAATAAGTGAATTCTGACTCATATATTGCATTCTGTGTCCCCAGCCCCAAAGTGAGAAATTTGTGCTTTAAAGTCACTAGGGAGAGGCATCCAAAAACACTACATTTCACAAAATGGCAGTGCCCAGGTTGTTTAGTTAAATATTTTATTAAATAAACTCACATAACAAAAACAAAAGACATATCTGAAATCAACAATACAAAATAAAAACAATAAACCCTTTTCATTTTTTGGTGGGAGTGTCCCTTTAACATCTAGGGTTAGGGTTAGAACAATGGTTAGGTTTACATTAAAATGAGGGTTAGCATAAGGGTTAGAGCTACGGTTAAATAGGTTGGGATCAAAAGGTCACTGTAGGTGAAATTTGTTAGAAAACAAAATAAACACGGGGGGGTGTCCTGGCCGTCAGAGACACTGGCCGAGTTTTAAAGCAGCTCTCTGAGGAACCGGGGAGATAGAGCCGATTAGTGCCTACAGATTGACGGTGAACCGACAGGAAACACCCACAGAAGATGTCCTCACAGCAAGGAACAACAAAACAGGGTAAAATGTTTAAATGTTTAAAAAGCCCTACTTTGGGGGCGAAACGCGTTGTGGACAAGAGGAGACTGCTACTGGGACTCTATATATGTACTGTTCAAGTGGATCTTTGAATGTAAGAGTCTTTATATGTTTTTATTGTTATTAAAATCTTTGAAGCTAAATAGTCTCCTCCTTACCCTCTCTTATACTACCTCTGGGAGTACCTTCTGGGTCTGCTACCCTGAATAAGCTGCCTAGGATTCCTCTGTGAAGCAGTTGGATCTTTAACCCCTTGGTGGGCTCCCTGGATGCTGTATAGACTGAGCAGATCTCTGCTCAGGAACATGTGAGTGTGTTCTCACTTATTATTTGCTATCAGCACTTTTATGTAATATACTACACTATATTATTTCTGTTTTGTTTTATTTTTTTCCCTTCGGATTGAATATTGAGCTGATTTACTTTAAGGCTGATTTACTTTAAGGGTAACAATTTATTATTTATTTTTCCTGAGTTGTGTGTTTTGAAGTGTTGGGTCACAGCGCACTTTTTCACTTGTGTGTTGTTTTAAAATGTTTAAATACCTGATGGCAAAAGAGCAAAAATTCTCCCTGAAACTTACCGAGTCTGGATCCCAAGATGGCGCCCATACGGAGTTGGAAGAAGAGAAACACTCGGAGCTGGAAGAAGCGTAATTCTATGTATTCTATAAACAGAAAGTTTATAAGAATTATGAATGGGTTCATAGAAAGGCACTACTACTATACGTTTTCTATAAGCCAAAAGTCTATAAACCGAAGGTCGTTCGGTTTATAGACTTTCGGTTTATAGAATACATAGAATTACATGTAATTCTATGTATTCTATAAACCGAAAATCTATAAACCGAACGACCTTCGGTTTATAGACTTTCGGCTTATAGAAAACATGTAGTACTATTGCCTTTCTATGAACCGAACGAGAGCCCCATTCATAAGAATTTCTTATGAATGGGGCTCTCGTTCGGTTTATAGAAAGCCAATAGTATTACACGTATTCTATTAAACGAACGAATAAAGCAAAACGAAACGAAAATAATGAACGAATTTCGTCTGAAACGAATGCAGTAATTAACGAAATTCGTTTTAGACTAAATAAATAACATTTTCGTCCGAATGGAGGAAAACTAAACGAAAATGTTAGTTTTGCACATGTCTATTGCATACCATGCTACAGCACCATGCAAAAGAGCAGGAGTTTCTATATGGATCCATCATTCCTTAGCTACGGACACGTTCAAAATCAAAAAAGACAAGAAAGGCAGATACATTCTCCTCACCGTCTCTATCAATAATATCCCGTATACCATTGTGAATCTCTAAAATGCCCCAAATTCCAGCACACTCCAGTTTTTACACCAATTGACAAAATTACTCCCAAACCCTCAGCATAGCTCTGTCATTATATGTGGAGACTTTAATGCAGTGATGGATCCATTCCCAGACTCCACCCCAGTTGTAACATCCAAACACGGCCTACGCAAATCAGCTTTAGGATCCTCCCTTAAACAAATTTTCGCGGAAGCCCAAATGTATGATATCTGGAGAACCCTGCACCCACAATCCAAAGATTTCACTTTTTATTCCCATGTACATAGTTCGTATTCCCGAATTGATTATTTTTTAACAGATAAAAACACTCTACAAAAAATCACCTCCTGCGAAATAGGCAACATCCAATGGTCTGATCACGCCCCATTGACTCTAACTTTGGAAGTAAACTTCCCCTTTCGTAGAACAGGCTCCTGGCGGACCAATGGTTTTTTATTAACGCACCCAGACATCTCACAAACAATAACAGGGAACTTAAAAGAATACTTTTCTATTAATGTCAATAAAGACACCTCCTCAGAAATGATCTGGGAAGTGCACAAATCTGTGATAAGAGGGCACCTGATCTCCCTAACAGCACATAATAAGAAGCAGAGTGGGAAAAAAATGACCAAGCTCACTAATGAACTTCAAAGCTTATCCCAAGCGCATAAAAAAGCACAAACCAAACAAAACATTTAAAGGCTACAGGCAATCAAGCATGAGATTTCGAATTTACAGTTATATCATACCTACCTCCAACTGCTTAAATTAAAACAATCTTATCACACTAACAGTAACAAAGCAGGGAAACTGTTGGCCCACCGTATTAAAAAACAAGAGGCAAAGAAAGCTATCCCGGCACTAATAGGCCAGAATAAAGTTAAGGAGCTAAATCCTGCGAAATTCCCTGACATTTTTGCTGAATATTACTATTCATTATACAATTTGAAAACCGACAGCAACACTCGCCAACCTCAGAAATTACAAATCGATTCCTTTCTTAGCAAAGTGAAATTGACAGTTCTAGACACTAAATATAAGAATTTTTTTGCGTCCCCCATCTCGATGGAAGAGCTGGATACAGCTATCCGTACACTGCCACCTCATAAAGCCTCAGGCCCAGACGGCTTTTCCAATTCTTATTACAAAATGTTTAAAGATATACTTTCCCAGCATCTACTGAACGTATTTAACTCTTGCATGACCAAAGGGGAATTCCTGAAATCTATGATGTTGGCACACATCACAACAATACCGAAGCCAAATAAATCTACACTGCAATGTCCAAACTTTCGGCCAATTTCCTTACTTAATACAGACCTAAAAATTTACGCAAAAATCTTAGCCACCCGTATAAAATCCCTTCTTCCCCAATTATTACACTATGACCAAGTAGGATTTGTAAGTGGTCGCTAACCTTCAGATAATACTAGGAAAATTAATAATATCATTGCTTCCGCTCATGCTAATCGAACCCCCAGTTTACTTTTAGCCATTGAAGCAGAAAAAGCGTTTGACTGCTTGCACTGGGATTACCTTTCCGCAGTTCTGTACAAATTTCAATTTCCCCCAGAATATGTAGCAGCGATTATGGCCCTCTATTCTGCTCCCTCAGCAAAGGTAACCTATTCAGGCTTTTTTTCCTCACCCTTCAATATTACTAACGGATCAAGACAGGTTGCACACTTTCACCAATACTTTATGTCCTAGCCCTCGAACCCCTAGCCCAAGCAATACGCAATCACACCGGGATACATGGTTTTAAATATGATAGAGACAAAGTAGTTAAATTAGGACTATTTGCAGATGACATCTTCCTTACAATAACAGACCCAGAACAGTCCTTGCCACCGTTGCATTACCTTTCAGAAGAATTTAGCCAAGTCTCGTACCACAAAGTTAATACTACTAAAACGCAAGCATTGGCCATTAATATACCCAACACAGTATTAGACAGACTGAAATGCACATATAAATTTGAATGGCGTAAGGACAATATCCAGTATCTGGGGATTTCTCTCACTAAAAACCCAGAAGAGCTCATCAAAGATAACTTAACCAAGATCTGGAATACTTTAATTCAAGATATGCAACGTTGGGACAAGCTGTTTTTATCTTGGATAGGTCGAACAGCTGTTATAAAAATGAATGTACTGCCCAAGCTCCTATATATCTTCAGAACGCTACCTATACACATTGCCCCCACCTTGCTTTATACCATGCAAGCCAAATTACTAGCATTTGTTCATGGATATAAAAAAACAAGAGTTGCAAACAAATGGCTTTTATTACCCATGGCAAACGGTGGGCTGAGAATCCTGTCCCTTATTTACTACTACAAAGCAGCCTGCATGGCTCAAACCATCTTACACCACTCTCAGCCCTGCACAATTGCCTGGGTAGACATGGAGGATTGTGAAGTCACACCTCAAAGGATTTGTGAACTACTATGACTAAAAAATCCTACCATATTGTGCAAAAAAACCCTACTACCAAGCACAAATATCTCTTTAAAATCTTGGAACACATTTGTCCTATCCGAAGCTAAAACAGCTTACACAGGCTACACCATTGCAAACCATGGAATTACTGATTCCGCATATTTCCCTCACATCTTGGGTGGTTTCAGGGTTGACTCATCTTGGCCTACTCACAGATGGACAGCACTTAAGATCCTTCGGATCCCTACAGGAAGAATTTTCACTACCCTCTAAAGATTTTTTCAAATATTTACAAATCCGACACACCATTCACTCCAGTGTAAATACGCTTATTAACCAAATAGAGCCAACTCCTGAATTAAGTCACAGATGCTTACCTCTCGGAAAGCAGATGAAGCTTTTATCTCTCTGCTATCACATTCTAATTCTAGACTCAATCCAGAACAAACTCCCTTGCATGCTCGCATGGGAAACTGAACTGGATATAGTTATTTCAACAAAAGACTGGAAACAAGCAATGCTAAACCCCAAAAGTTTCTCGCACAATACGAATCATGTTGAACTAGCGAAAAAAAAAATTGTATCAGTGGTACCTGGTGCCGGCCAGATTAGCAAGAATATATCCGTCATCTTCAGACTTATGCTGGAGAGCTTGCAATCTCAAAGGTACTATGGTGGTCGTGCCCAATGATTAGGATTTACTGGATCAAAATATTTGCTCTCATTCACAAAACCACGAACATCTCTCTTCCAAATACCCCAGAAGCTGCCTTGTTACATATATTTCCAAAAGGCTTGGCGAAATAAAAAAAAAATTACGATAGGCTTAGTCTTGATATCAGCTAAAACGCTCCTCACAAGGAACTGGAAGTCACCTAAAATACCCTCCTCTCTCGAACTACACAATCTTATCACCCATAATTTATGGATTGAAAAATTACATTATCTAAATACTAACTCAATAGGGAGGTATGATTGCATCTGGTCTCTCTGGCATGATTCGGTCAATCCAACATAGTAAAGTTCTTGAAGAGGGACCCCTCCCCGGAATTTTTTTCCATACCTATTCTCTCCACCGAACCCCCCCCCGCCCCCCTTTTTTTTCCCCCTTTGTATCTCTACTCTCTCTAATTTTTCTTTCCTTTCCCCCTAATCTTTGATGAGGAATTTATTGTGTGAAATCCAGGTATATTATTATAAATTCGTGTAAATAGGGATAGTTATTTATGAATGTGACAAATTTGACAACATAGCCCTGCCCAATGGGATCCTCAGGGCTTTCCCAACAGTACGATATCCATCTGGCTGATTGTCATTTCAGTACGCTGAATCTATGTAATAATGATATTGTATAAGTGTGTATCTATCACCTAGTGAAGAGGATGTTCAGCTCCTCTTCTCATTATGATTCCCCACCTGGTATTTATATGTCTGTAATTACGTACTGTCTTTGTTCTTTATCTTGTTGTATTGATCCTTTTTCAATAAAATCTTATTGGGAAAAAAAAGCACTATTTTTGATATTGCCCTATAATTCGAGAAAACAGCAGAAAAACATGATAACAAGCATATTTCTAACCTCAAAATTTAGAAACTATTTAGACGGGGTCTTTTTTTACCAATTGTAATTGTGTAAATCATTTTTTTAGGTCAAAGTAAGAAAAAGTGTTTTTTTCATCATAATTTATGTTTTTTTTTTTTTAGTAAATTATAAAATATGATGAGCATATGGTATCTAATAAAAGCCCTTCTTATGGTGATAAAACCAATATATATAATATGTGTGTGTACAGTAAATGAGAAAGTAAATTACAGCTAAACACAAACACCCCAGAAATGTCAAAACAGCCCATATCACCAAGGTGAAGACAAGGTCCAAAGGTCATGTCACTAAGGGCTTAAAAGGACACTTGCTGTAGTGATTTCAGAAAAAAAACAGTACAAGGAAAGTGCTAAAAGCCATTGCTATGGGAATTTGCTTTTCTTTTTGAAGGGAAGGGTGACCTTGGAATGGTTTCATCCCAAAAGAGGGGCCTTGGAAATCGTTGTGGTTCTGGCGTCATCCGGTGAGCTCTCGCTGGCCCTTGAAAATCAGGGGGAGATGGTGTAAATATTGCGCCGAGCTGTACCCATACGGCCCAGCATTGTCCAAGATGCCGGGATTGTCGGGGAAGCGGCGGCCAGGTGCGCGGGGCCCTTCCTGTGGATCACTGTAGACCAGCACTCTGTATTTCAGTCCTGTACTCCCTCGCTTTTCTGCTTTCACTCTGCTTGGCTGTCAGTTCATTCTGTCCTAGCCATGTAATCTGGATACAGCAGCTTACACAGGGCCCCAGTGTGTGGCTGCACAAAAACTGGAGCACTAAGCAACCAGATAAGTGCAGTTACCCAGCACAGGCCCAGTGCCTTCACCCCTGCAATGTAGCTCCTGATCTTGGATGCTCTCCCCAAAGAGTGAGCCAACCTGCGCTCCACTCAGGTTTGGGGCGGACCTTACCTGAAACGGTCCGTCCCCCCACCCTGGCACTGCTCGGGGGGGGGGGGGGGCAATTGCCCCGTTGCCTCCCCCCTGGATCCGCCACTGCCTTGTGTACATACTGGAGCTTATGTTTTGCCCTGTGCATGGGGTATATTTCAGTTTTATCTATGAATAATACAGTCTTCAAGATGTGCTTAAAAATGCATGGGTTTCTCTTTTATTACAAGAAAATAATGATGTTATTCTATGGGGCTGGTATACAATTATTTCCAGGGCTGGTTTTCATCCCCAGTCCGGAACTGGTTGTAAGACCATCACAAATGTGGTCAGTAACATCATGCATATGTCCAGTGAGCATCTCAATGCAGGTTTATTTGACCTATGATGGTTCCCAGGAGATACTGGACATCCATATTTTGTATAGAGCAGTAAATGTAATGGTGGGGGGATCAATTCCCAGGAGAAAGCATGAAAAGGGTGAGTTTTCAATGTAAGTATTACAAAAACTAAATAAAACTGGTATGGCTAAATGCATATTTAAATCATCAGTTTTGATGAACATTATTTTTTTCATACTGTTGTTGATTGGGTTATGCTATACTTTCCGTTTCAACCACCGAAGGGTGGCAAAATGCAGTGGCTTATAAAAAGTAGTTAGGGAGAGAAGGAAGCACATGGAAATTGAGCCTATAATTTCATAGCTGTTATTTTGCAGAATCTTAAAAGGTGCATAAATAATAAGAACATGAATAATGAATTAATATATCCTGTCTATAAATAGATAGATAGACCTTATATGGTTTATAGTTCTCCAACAGGGTGGGATAGTATAGCTCACATTAACATATTACTAGCTGGACATAGTAAAGCGAGCTTCACAATACCACCATCAATGTAGTCAACAAGATATAAGTGGTGGTGCACCATAGCTCCCATCAGATCATAGTTAGCAAGGCATAAGAATGCACCCCCAACCAGCTAAATAACCCCAAGAAGTTGTGGAGGAAACTGTGATGGAGACTTTGGGTTGGTCATCATGGGAACTGATGTTTACAGATAACATATTTACTTGCTGTTGACTATAATTCCCAACAGGCCCAGCCAAACATGTGGTAACAAACCAGCCTGGAAATAATTTTATACCAGCCCCGTTGCATTGCGTCATTATAACAGCCCTATAGCATCACATCATTTTTTGGTCAATAAAAGGGAAAACCATGCATTTTAGAGAACATTTGAAGGGTGTATTATTGATAGAGACTGATATATAATCCCGCACAGTACCATATATACGCCCAGTATGTACACAAGGTTATAGCTCACACACTGCCCTGAATTATACCACATATACAGGGAAATACATAGGCCACAGTTTATACACAAGGTTAGATGAATTGTAGACATGTGCATTCGTTTTCGGACGAATGCATTTTCGGACGAAAATAGCATTTTTGTCCATTCGTCCAAAAAACGAAAATGCTTAACTAAAGAAAGCCGAATGAACGAATGGTTAATAAACGTCCATTCGTGCTATTGGCATTCTATAAACTGAAATAGAGTCGGTTTATAGAACACCAATAGCATTACATACATTCCATAAACCGACATGAAGAACCACTTTCGGTTTATGGAATGCATGTAATGCTATTGGTATTCTATAAACCGACCCTATTTCGGTTTATAGAAAGCCAATAGCACGAATGGACGAATGGACGAATGATTTTCGTTTATTAACCATTTGTTCATTCGTTCATAGCATTACATGCATTCCATAAACCGAAAGTCGTTCATTATGTCGGTTTATGGAATATGTAATGCTATTGGTATTCTATAAACCGACTCTCTTTTGGTTTATAGAAAGCCAATAGCATTACATACATTCCATAAACCGACATAATGGACGACTTTCAGTTTATGGAATGTATGTAATGCTATTGGTATTTTATAAACCGAAATAGAGTTGAAATAGGTCAATTCGTATGAATGGGGACTCTATTTCGGTTTATAGAATACCAGTAGCATTGCATGCATTCCATAAACCGAAAGTCTATAAACCGAAAGAGAGTCGGTTTATAGACTTTCGGTTTATGAAATATATGTAATGCTATTGGCTTTCTATAAACCGAAATAGAGTCCCCATTCATACGAATAGGTCAATTCGTATGAATGAATAAAACAAAACGAAAATAATGAACAAATTTCGTCTGAAACAAATGCAGTAATGAACGAAATTAGTTTTGGACGAAATAAATAACATTTGCGTCCGAACGGACAAAAACTAAATTAAAATTTTATCTTTGCACATGTCTAATGAATGCCCGGTGCACGATTTAAGACATACCCATATATCAGGGCAGGGTGTAAGACATAACTTTGTGTGCACACTGGGGAAATATACCATATTGTCCTGTGCGTGGGTATATATTACGGCAGTGTGTAAGATATGACCTTGTAAACATACTGGGTGGATATATTAATTTACCCCAGCACCCAGATTGCATTCACATGACTTTCTACAGCATTTACCCCAGCATCCAAATTGCACTTACAGGACTTGCCTCAGCACCTAGGACCTTTCCCCCGACTCCCAGATTGTACTCACAGGACTTGTCCCAATATCCAGGATTTACCTCAGCATACAGATTCTACTTACAGCACTTGCCCCAGCACCCAAAAATTACACCAGCAGCCAGATTGCACTTTAAGGAATTATCCCAGCAGTGAGGACTTGCCCCAGCCAGGACTTAGCCCAGAACTTAGATTGCACTCACAGGACTTGTCCCAGCACCTATGACTTACCCCAGCTCACAGATTGCACTCACAGGACTTGCCCCAGCACATAGATTGCACTCACAGAACATGCCCCAGCATGCATATTGAACTCACATGACATACCCCATCACTTAGAATGCACTCACAGGACTTACCCCAGCTTGCAGATTGCACTCACAGGACTTGCCCCAGCACATAGATTGCACGCAGATAACTTGCCTGAGCACTTACTCCAGCATTTATATTGCACTCACATGACATTCCCCAGCACTTAGATTACACTCATGGGACTTACCCCAGCACCTAGGACTTACCCCAGCTCACAGATTGCACTCACAGAACCTGCCCCAGCACCCAGCACTTACAGACACACTTGAAGACCCACAGGTACACTCACAGACATGCTTACAGACAGTCACATTTACAGACACCCATTAACACTTACAGACACAAAGACAAAATTACAGACACACAATCACACTTACAGACACACATACACACTTACAGGCAGTCACACTTAGAGATACACATACAGACAGTCACACAGTCACACTTACAGACAGACAGTCACACTAAGACACACGGACACACTTACAGACAGTCACACTTACAGGCACAAGAAAGCACAGGCACACTGTCACACACTTACATATAAACACAGATTTTTCTTTTTACACACACAAAAAAAAGTTACGCTATTTGTCCCTGCTCATTAACCTTCATTTTCAGGGAGGAGGACGGTCCAGACACCATTGAAGTTCTTAAGAGCGCCGGATGTCATCTAAAATCCCGCGCAAAGACAGTCTCTTGTTGGCGGTGCAGAGCTTCCATTCGGCTGCATTATGTATAGTGGCCACAGCATCTTAAATATTAAATTGGCTTCAGCGGCTGAAGTCTAAAATCTTTGAGCGGCTGCTGACATCTTTAATGCCCCAGAGAAGGCAGGCTACCGGGACCCTGGTAGGCCAGTCCAGTCTTGGGCCTAACAAAGGTGTCTGAGTCACCTCACCGTCGCTAATGCTCGAGAACCAAAAGATGTTATGCCCTTGTCTTTAAGAATCCAAGATGGCTCTATACAAATTATATCGCTTTAACTGTGCTTTCTTTTGTTCCCAATATATGGGAGGTACATACCAGAGAGGAACGTGATATTTTTCAGTTTTACGATGTCCTATTTAAATAGGTGTCATAAACACATGTTGCATACATTGTTAAATATATTCTTGAACTTCAGTTTATTTATTTGCAAGTGGATATTTGCTTTTTTTTATATTAACGCCCTGCAGACTTGTGTTCTGCCATCTTAGGACATCTGTGGTTTCTCTCAGGCCAAAGTCAAATATTTGGATTTTTTAAAACGGGGAGCCTGAAAACCCAAGGACCCCATAAACTGAACAGAAAAAAAGTTATTTTCTCTAACTAAACTTCTCTAAATAAAACATACATTTTAATCTCTCTATACAATAACCTTTGACACTATAAATAATGACAAACCAGGCCTGTATTTTAAGCTTTCCTAAGGCTGTAACTCGTGCCCCAAGCATAACAATAGGGTTTTTGGAAATCTTACAAAGCACTTTTAAGACACAAAGACAGTAAAAACAATATCACAAAGCAGACTCAGGCAGCTAAAGCGCTGTTATTATTATTTTTCTAAACAAGCCCACATGGTTAACAAGGTTGACAATGTGCAAGGTCAAAAACATAACAATATATAAGTGGAGAAGCATATCACAAGCAATATTTAAGGGAAAAAAATGAATGTCCAATGTAATTAAATAAAAGGTTGAACACAACATACAAATAGCATTGTCCCCGTGCTATAAAAAACAAACAAACAAATGGAAAGACCACATACAATTATACAAGGTTATTATGACAATATAGAATATAAACAATCCCATGGTTGATGCAATGACTAGAGTTGAGCGGACACCTGGATGTTCGGGTTCGGCAGGTTCGACCGAACTTCGAAAAAATGTTCGGGTCCGTGCTCGAACTTGACCCCGAACTTGACCCCGAACCCCATTGAATTCAATGGATACACAAACTTTTGGCCACTAAAATGCCTGTAAAAAAGTCATGGAAAGGGCTAGAGGGCTGCAAAAGGAAGTAAAATGTGGGTAAGAGTAGGACAAGTGCCCTGCAAGCAAATGTGTATAGGGAAATAACTTAAAATAACATAAAATACATACAAATTAAAAGTATTGGACTGTTCTATTTGACTCTCAGATATGAAGTGTACCGCAAGACTCAAATGTACTATTTACCACCCAAACTATTAGAATTTTTCAAAGTGCGCTGTAAGCACAGTATTGGACTGTTCTATTTGACTCTCAGATATGAAGTGCAACGCAAGACGCAAATGTACTATTTACCACCCAAAACTAATAGAATTTTTCAAAGTGCGCTGTATGCACAGTATTTGACGGTTCTATTTGACTCTCAGATGTAATACATGTAATGCTATTGCTATTCTATAAACCGAAATAGAGTCCCCATTCATAAGAATAGGTCAATTGACCTATTCTTATGAATGGGGACTCTATTTCGGTTTATAGAATAGCAATAGAATTACATGTATTCCATAAACCGAAAGTCTATAAACCGAAAGACATTTGGTTTATAGACTTTCGTTTTATAGAATACATGTAATGCTATTGCTATTCTATAAAAAGAAAGTCTATAAACCGAATGTCGTTCGGTTCATAAACTTTCGGGTTATAGAATAGCCAATAGCATTACAGGTATTCTATAAACCGAAAGTCCATAAACCTAATGTCTTTTGGTTTATAGACTTTCGGCTTAAAGAATACATGTAATGCTATTGGTTATTCTATAAACCGAAAGTCTATAAACCGAATGACTTTCGGTTTAAAGACTTTCGGTTTATAGCCGAACCTCGAACTCCAACACGGACATACAGTGAAATGTCCGGGTTCGGGTTCGTGGCACGGACACCGTAATGTCCGGTACGAACCCGAACAGTGCGGTTTGGGTTCGCTCAACACTAATCAAGACCAAATCTAGTTATAACATAACCCAAGTAAATTCATACAAGTATCTTGGCATGTGGCTAGACCCAAACTTTTCTTTTGGTCTCCACGTTGATAAGCTAGTGTCAAAGCTATATCCTAGGATTGGCTTTCTATATAGAGACAAATCAAACCTAGATTCCACAGTAAGGAAACGTATTGTGCAGCAAATGTTAATGCCGATCTTGGACTATGGAGATGTTGTGTATGATTCTGCCCCCCAGACACATCTCGGTAAACTCTGAACAATACATTGTGTCGTTTTGCACTACAGTGCGATTATAACACTCATCACTGTAAAATGTTAAAAGAGTTAAAGTGGCTGACGCTTGCCTCCAGGCACGCTCTCCACCTAGCGTGCTTAGTGCATAACCACTTCTCTGGAACGCTTCCCCCCTACCTGAGCGGTATGCTCGCCCTTACTCCCTGCACATCCTACAATCTCAGATCTTGCACCAACCCTTCTCTAGCGATCCCTCGCTTCAGAAAGGAAGCGGGTCGAGGTGCGTTCTCTTTCAGAACTCCTCATATGTGGAATAGCTTTCCTGCTTCTGCCAAATCAGCAGCTAGTCTAAAATCACTGAAAGTAAATGTCTCCAAAATCCTCAAAACAGATTGTACCTGTTATTAGTTTACAAACTCCTTCATATACTGTACATGTTGTTCCTTCTTTGTATCAATAATGGTTTACCCTGTATGTTCACCTTCCAACTTGTTTATATATATATGTATGTATGTATTTATTTTAATCTACTGTTAAATGTGTAATTCTGTAACTCCATTCTGGACTGGGTCCCCAGGACATACTTGAAAACAAGAGAAATATCAATGTATTCTTCCTGGTAAAAGACTTTCTAAATAAATAAAAAAATACATAAACTGGAGTCACTGTGAGCCACCCAATCTACTATCGCCTGTACTTGTTCTGGCCTCACCATTCTAAGAGCGGCATTCGGGCCTACCAAATAACGCTGAAGGTTCTGTCTTGTACTAGCACCTGAGGAAGGTGTTTCACTTGTGCGTGTAGCTGGCACAGATCAAAGACATCCCCTACTTGCAACAGGAGCTCCACCAACACCAGCAGCACCACGACCAGGGCCACGTCCCTTATTTGACGCTCTCCTCATTCTTTCGGTCACCCACCAAAGTAGCAGATGGTTTATGTCAGGCTACAATGTAACCGCCAATAGTCAACAATTTTTATTTGTATTTTTTGTTGTTGTTTTGTTTATTGGACTGCAAAAAATGCACCGCAAGACGTAAATGTACTATTTAGCACAACAATTATAATTTTTCAAAGTGCGCTGTAAGCAAAGTATTGGACTGTTCTATTTGACTCTCAGATAGGAAGTGCAGGCCGTAAATGTACTATTTAGCACAACAATTAAAATTTTTCAAAGTGCGCTGTAAGCACAGTATTGGACTGTTCTATTTGACTCTCAGATATGAAGTGCAACGCAAGACGCAAATGTACTATTTAGCACCCAAAACAATTAGAATTTTTCAAAGTGCTCTGTAAGCACAGTACTGGACTGTTCTATTTGACTCTCAGATATGAAGTGCACCGCAAGACGCAAATGTACTATTTAGCATCCAAAACAATTAGAATTTTTCAAAGTGTGCTGTAAGCACAGTATTTGACCGTTCTATTTGACTCTCAGATATGAAGTGCACCGCAAGACGCAAATGTACTAGTTACCACCCAAAACTATTAGAATTTTTCAAAGTGCGCTATAAGCACAGTATTTGACCGTTCTATTTGACTCTCAGATATGAAGTGCAGGACGCAAATGTAATATTTAACACAAAACAAATTGCAGTATTTAAAAATGCCTAGATGTTGCCCACTGAGCTAACAGAACAGGATTAAAGTCATGTGCCTGGCACACATGCAGTTGCAAGTGCACTGCACTCTCTGTGGCACTGGGCTCAGAGCAGGGTACAAATATGTAGTATAGCACCCACTAAAATAATCACTGTAATTTGAATAATAGCTGTAGTTTGAATAATCGCTGTAGTTTGCAGATTCAACACCAGAATTTTTTAAAATCTGTCCCTCACAGCTGCAGCATCCTCTCCCTACATTAAGAAGAGCTCATGTGATGTGCGTGTACGTGACTCCAGCTTATATATAGAGGCTGGGTCGCATGCTGCACTGGCCAATCACAGCTATGCCATTAGTAGGCATGGCTGTGATGGCTTCTAAGGGCATACAAGTCAAATGCTTGTTGATTGGCTGCCCAGCAGCCTTTCAAAATGCGCCATTAAATCGCCGAACCCCGTACTCCAACACGAACATACAGTGGAATGTCCATGTTCGGGTCCGGGGTCCAAAAACCATAATGTTCGGTACGAACCCGAACAGTGTGGTTCGGGTTCGCTCAACACTAGCAATGACATAACATCATAAATAATACAGTTGTAATTTCATACAAAACAAAGTCCACATGTGCAAATATTATAGTCTTTCATCACTTGTAGCTTGCAAACAAACTGGCAAATTAATGCAGTAATAGAAAAATGATAAACTCAAGGTCCCTTGAGTACACTAATACCAGATTTTAAAATAAAAACACCAAACACAAAACAAAATGTGTAAAATAGAAGACTTTGTATGATGATCTTCCTCCTACTTAACAATATATGTTGGCTCACCATTGTGGTAGGGCTGGTTTAATAATCATAGCAGATGTGGAGCAGACATTGGCCCCATTATGTTGTTGTGATTATGTGCAATTACTGCGGTCTGTGATAGTGAGCAAGTGAGGGCCATATTGGTAAGTAGAAGTTTTGCAGTGGTTCTGTTGCTCAATGAAAACCACACTTACAGATGTCAGTGATAACCATGATTGACTAACTTAGTAATAGTATGTATATGTGATTCGTAGCAATTCTCAGAAGTAGACACGGCTACCAAGGATTTCACAGCAAGAACAATTTATTGAAGACAAGACAGTACATTTATACATTAAAACATCTTGATAACAGATGATTGAACAATACACTCATGACAGGATTAAATTCAATACAATGGGTAATACAATCAAATCTGGTGCCAGGGTTAGGGAGGAACCAATGGGAACATATTGGGGAAAGCAGCGACCAATGAGACAAGAGGGGCGAAGCCGGGTCCCTTTAATCCCTTTAACTTTTCGGACCTTTAAACTCCAAGCCAAAGAACTGAATTGAGGGGCTAATTGCCTTCCCCTTAGATTTGGAGGGGACCTATAACTACTGGGCAGCGCTTTTATTATAAAGCTGTGGGGGATCTACATCTCGTACTATACTTGGCACAGCAGGATAAAGACTCTAGGACCTAATGTCTGGCTGGTAGCTGAAACCACTGGCTTGCATCCATACTGCGGGGCAAATTTCATCTTTAAAATTTCTTCCTGCCACAGAGTCATAACTGTGACAGAATCTGCCCCCCTTGTCATTTTAAGTTATACCTGGTGGCCTCTACCCTGATTCAGTTTGGTATTATCTTTGACACCCACAACCCCTTGTCTGGCTGGAAATTGTGTCTTTTTACCTTGTGTCCACATGGTAGGCAAATTTTTCCTGGCATAGAGCCGTAATAGTGGCAGAACTTTGATTTCTGCCCCAACTGAATCCGTACCGATTGGTCCTACCCTGACTTATCGTGGTATTAACTTTCATACGCATAATTTGGGTTACAGGAATATTGTCTGGAACATACTTGTTATAGGCAAACCAGCACACCTAGCCCTAATTAATCTAATTAACTTGAACTGTTGTTTGTCTTGCTAAACACACTCACTTACACTGACTTTAGTGAACAATATAGGTCCATGCATGATGCTCAGCCGCTTTGTGTAGGTTAGGTCTGGAATCTGTAATAACAAACCAGCTTGCAAACCACTATTCAAGGAGTACTGGTTCCAACCGGGCCCACCTGGCCACTTTACCATCCTCGATACTCTCGATCTCTCTTAATCTCATTCTATTATCCATCACGGATAAGTAAAAATTGGATCTTGTCCTTGGTTCTGGCTCGCCCCCATTAACATACATTTGACCCATAGAAACCTCCAGAATGGGTCCTAAGGGAGACAGAGCTCCGAAATCTGAGAAATCTAAAGAGCCCAATAAACCCAGTAAAGCTCACGCAATAAGCGCATATTATTCCCCGAAAACCCAAGCTAATTCATCAACGATATCTGATAAATCAGTATCTGACCATCAGAGTGAGCCTTCAATAACTGACTTAGATTCCTGTCTCACTCCAGATATCCTGGATAAAGCCCTAGAATCCCTATACACTAAGATTAAGCTGGATCTAGACAAAAACCTCCTAGATTTTAAGGAGGAACTTGCGCAACTTAGGGCAATAATACAATCCCAAGCACAGGAGATCGCAGTTACCCTACAAAAAGTGGATGAGCTGAAGCTTCAGAACGAAACACTGTCTGCCTCAGTCTCAAAATTTGAGAATAAAATCGCAGATCTAGAAGACAGGTCGCGACGCCAAAACCTTAGAATTCGAGGAATCCCGGAAGAGATTGTTGATTTGGACCAATTCATGTTGGACCTCTTGTCATTGTATATAGACCTTAAGAAATTTCCCATAACCCCGGTTGAACGGATTCACAGATTACCAAAACCTGTTAACTTACTTCAGACAAGCATTCCAAGAGATATAATTGTCTGCTTTTGTAATTTCCGAATAAGAGATACACTATCTAAAGAATTTATGAAAAATCCACCGAAAGACCCTAAATTTTCTTCCCTAAGTATCTTCTCTGATCTATCCCTGACAACCAGAATGAACAGGAAGAAATATTCAATATATACTGCCTGTCTTAGAGAACAGAAAATCACATACTCATGGGGATTCCCCACAAAACTGAGGATTGTGTATAACGGCAGAATACATACCTGTTTGGACCCTCAAGAAACTAAGGAGAAATTAATATCCTGGAATCTCTGGAAGGGTTAAGTGCTACTCACCTTGAAGGAACCGTCTAAGGGGGAGGATAGGGAGCATAAGAGAAAGTATCTGTAGGAATTTCTTGACCGACCCTTCCATTTTTTTTTTTCCTACAGGTTAATTTCCTGTATGTATTACCAGCTTTAAAACAATAAAATAGCATGTCCCAGCATTGGTTACAAAATCAAACAGTGAGACGGGAAATAACAATAAAATTAATGAAAAAATAAGCCAAGATAATGAGATATAAGTCCCTGAAGACACTCCATTATCTGGAGGTTAGCTCTATCCACTAATTTAATAATATTAATATCACTTAAAGTCTGGGTCGAATACAACATAACTCAACACTAAGGTTGCTTAAAGCGCTTTATGCTAATTGACCAAATTCACGACAATGTCCTGCACATATTGATGGATTAAAGTGTTTACACTAAGCACGACGAACATAGATTTACATTTTGGATGTTAGTCAAAAAATTATAAAAAGTATTTAACAATATTAATATCACTTAAAGTCTGGGACAAATCTAAAACAATTCAATACTATGGTGGCTTAAAGCATTTTATGCTAATTGATTAAACTCACGGTAACACCTTGCACATATTGATGGATTAAAGTGTTTACACTAAGCATGATGAATATAGATTTATATATTGGATGTTAGTTAAAAAATTATAAAAAATAATACCTATAAACACTAGATAATTATAATTACACTCACATATTTTATTTTTTTTTCTTTCCCCACACTGGTTGATATGATGTGATATAAATCACTGAAGAAGATTGTTATTGGGAATTGGGTGGCACTCAACAAATTAATTACTAATATTTAAATTCATCATAATTTAATACTGCGACTGTTTAAGCACTCTTTATTATCTAATTAAATTCACTATAATGTTCTGCACTTATTGATGGATAAAAGGGCGTTCACGCTGAACCCAACGAATAGATCTATATATTGAAAATTGGATAAGAGCCAAAGAGAGAACTACTAGTCAATATCAGATAGCCCCAAATAGATATTCACATATATATGTTTTGGTCTCCACCCTAACTCAACGCTAAAATGTAGGAAACCTTACTTACCTGGTCTTACCTAAAACAAAGAACGCGGCCTTTTTTTTATTAATTTTTTTTTTCTTCTCCTTCTTTTTTTTTTTCTTCTCTCCCTCCTTCCCTTTCACTGGTTAGAGGAAGAGATAAGCCACCCGATCCGCCCGTCCTGCCCCCCCCCTCACCCTGATGGTTCAGGGTAAAATTGTCTCTAATCGCGCTCCAGCCATATTCTGGCTGGATCGACCTGACAGATGGTTGGTTGTTTTGTGTTTGATGTGTGAGTCTGTCCTTCAAGAGATTTATGAGAAGCTAGCCGGCTCGGCTGGGGGCCCTTGGGAACGGGGGGGGGATGTGGTTTTTCTATGTCCCTTAAGCTGGTTACCCTCAACGTGCGGGGACTTAACTCCCCATATAAAAGGTCGTACTTATATGAAACCCTTATAACTGACGCAATTGATATAGCGTTCATCCAAGAAACGCACTGGAGAGCCGATCAGCCGACACACTGGAAATTTCGTAGATACCCACACATCTATTTGTCCTCTCTCCAAGAGAAAAAAAAAGGGGTGTAGCGATCATTATCGCTGCCAAAATCAAGTTTGAATATCTTCATCATATTACAGACCAGGAGGGTAGAAGCCTTATACTACTTTGCCGAATTAACGATACGGAATATACTTTATGTAATTTATACGCTCCCTCAGATAGAACGATAGGCTTTTTGAATACGAACATTGACACAATCGAATTAATAAGGAAGGGGGTTTGCATTATAGGGGGAGACCTAAATTGTATTGCCAATATAGATAAAGATAGGAAAACCACAAGACCTAGTAAGGGGGATAGCAGGCTGAAGTCTAGGGCCGATCGCTTTGCTGACAATATCTTTA
The DNA here is from genome assembly GCA_036172795.1 of Pelodytes ibericus. NCBI lineage: Eukaryota > Metazoa > Chordata > Amphibia > Anura > Pelodytidae > Pelodytes > Pelodytes ibericus. The sequence goes on along the minus strand of CM069864.1, from coordinate 74,950,955 downwards.
AAAATGGTCTTTATGATGTATGGAGAATGCAACATCCCAATGAACAAGATTTCTCTTTCTATTCAGCGCCCCACGCGTCATATTCCCGCATAGACTATTTCCTAATGACGGGACCCGGCCTCGAAAGGTGTACCAGCTGGCAGCTGGGCATCATCTCCTGGTCGGATCACGCTCCTTTATATCTGACCCTGAGGGACGCACCCGAGTACAAACTTCGAGGGGACTGGAGATTGAACGAGTCCTTGCTGTTCTCGGAGGGCGACAAGATAGATCTGATGGAACAGGCAAGACTTTTTCTGGAGAGTAATGATAACGGTGAGGTCTCGGAATTCACCTTGTGGTGCTCTATGAAGAGCTACTTGAGGGGGCACCTTATAAAACGGGGGTCATGGAAAAAGAAATTAGCGGTGAAGGGTCTACCTGACTTCTATATATCTCTCGGCCAGGTGGAGAGAATGCACAAACTAAATCCAACTCCGGGGAGGCTGGCGGAGATCGAGACCTTAAGGAATTCTATCAAATTAAAATTGAAAGCAAAGATGGATGCTACAATACTTAGATTAAAACAAAGATGGTATAGTAGCAATAGTAAAACGGGAAAGGATTTAACCAGGAAGTTAAGATTCATGACCCAAGCATCAAGGAAAAAAAAATTAATTTCCAGGGTGAAACCTGTATTACCCCATCTCAAATTGGGGCGGCTTTTAAAACATACTATAAAAAGCTATATAATCAGGATGACCCCCAACCAACCTCACTCGAAATGGCGCGGTTCCTTGAGAGTCTCGACCTCCCCCAGGTTCCCCCCGAAAAACTAATTGCACTTAATCAACCCTTTTCAGAGACTGAAATCATTACCTCTATTAGAGACCTCAGAGATGGCAAATCGCCCGGTCCAGATGGCTTCTCGGCTATATTCTATAAAACCCTGAACTCGATATTATCTCCAATTTTGCAGAGAATGTTTAATAAAATAGAGACAGGAGCAGTCTTCCCTGAAGAGATGTTGTTGGCCAATATAACACCTATCCCAAAACCAGAGAAAGATCCATCCCAGGTCACGAATTACAGACCAATTTCTCTGATAAATCTAGATGTAAAAATATATTCCAAAATCCTGGCCCAGAGACTGAATTTGGTCATCACAGATTTAATCCACCAGGATCAGGCAGGTTTTATGCCGGGGGGGTCCACAGAGGCAAACACACGCCGGGTACTCAATATCTTAGAGGTAATTAACCAACAAGAGTCCCCGGCTGTTCTCATGGCATTGGACGCAGAGAAGGCGTTCGATAGGGTTGATTGGCGCTTTCTTTTTGGGTCCATGCAGGCATTTGGTCTATCTGGACCCTTCCTGCAATTTTCAAAAGCACTCTATATATCTCCTTCTGCTAAAATGAAAGGCCCATCTTTAACCTCTACCCCCTTTCCAATTCACAACGGCACACGGCAGGGCTGTCCCTTGGCCCCCCTGCTATATGCACTAGCCATGGAACCGCTTGCCGCTGCGGTTAGAAAGAATAGACAAATTAGTGGTATAAAGATCGGCCCACAGCTTCATACTATCACTTTGTACGCGGACGACGTATTATTGTCCCTTTCTAACCCAGCCGATTCCATTCCGGCTCTGATGAAGGAGGTTCATATGTTTGGCTATTACTCTAATTATAAAATTAATATATTAAAAACCCAATTCATACCTGTAAATCTGGATAGTACACAACTGGCCACATTGGAACCCATCGGGTACAACAGCACCTCTCCAGATAGCATTGACTATTTAGGGGTTGTTTTTCCCCCAAGATTGGAACAAATAGTAGATCTTAACTACACTAAATTAAAGAAACAGGTAAGAACATTGTTAATAAAATGGAAGGGCCTTGAACCATCGTGGATGGGCAGGATTACCATCCTGAAATCATATATAGTTACAAAATTTCTGTATCTACTTCGGGCTATCCCCCTAAGGGTTCCCCGAATCCATCTTAGAGACCTGGAGCTCCTGTTTGCCGCATTTGTATGGCCGGACGGTAGATCCAGGATTTCTAGACAGATCCTAATGAGGGAGGTCGAGAAGGGAGGTCTGGGTTATCCGGACCCATTTCAGATACATGACATCGCTCAACTTGCCCATATAATAGCCTGGAAGACCAACAGGCCAAGACAACCACCCTGGTTAAAAATAGAAATATATAAAGCCCATTGTTTAGATCCGTTTTCTCTTCTTTGGGTGACTCCTAAACAATTTCGGAAACTGGGCCCTTCGGGTCAGATAATCGGGAATCTTACTGCTTCCCTGTACAGCATGAGAAACAGGTTCAAACTCCGGACTTCTTTATCTATGGCCTCCCCACTTGGAGTTATATCGTGGTATATAACGAATTTAGATCTAAGCATGTGGACCAATAAAGGGGTCAAAACAATTGGAGACTTATTTCTAGGTGACGACATAAACTCTTTCCCCAACCTACAGAGAATATACAATCTAGGGGATATGGAACTATTTACCTACCTTAGAGTAAGACACTTGCTACGCTCAAATCCCCCGACACTCCACGATCGTTGGGATGACTTTTTTAACTCCGTAACATCAAAGAGCGTTTTTTCTAAAATAAAAAAACTAATAGCACACCATTCGAGGTATGAGAAACCAAACCCAATAAGGCTGTGGGAAAGAGACCTAGAAATAACATACTCCAATCAAACATGGTTTTCAGCATGGCAAATGACTAGGAAGGCAATCCACTGTGTCAAATTACAAGAACAGTACTACAAATTACTGCATCGGTGGTACATTGTTCCTGCCCGATTGGCAAAATACAACACAAATACCAATAATCTGTGCTGGCGATGCCATTCAGAGACGGGATCACAAGCCCATATCTGGTGGCAATGCTTAACCCTTTCTCCGATTAAAACTCGAACGACAGATATTATGCGAAGGATAACAGGTAGAGAAGTATTTCTTACACCACAAACTTTCCTGTTCCATGTTGATTTCCCCGACTTAAATAAACACCATAAATATTTATTGATAAACATATTTCTAGCAACTAAACTCTGTATAGCGAGGGCATGGAAAAAATCGACTGCACCGCACTGGGGAGAAATAGCTGCACAAATAGATTTCCAGGCGGGGGCAGAAAAGGTCTTCTTCGGTGCAAATAATATGTTATATAGTCTGATTTGGTCACCATGGGAGTCAATTAAAGATTAAGACCTGGGGGGAGTTGCGGCCCCTGCGCGTTGAGGGGGGATGGTTCCCCTTCCCAAGCCTCCCTGAAAATACTAACACCTTTTCTCACCCGTGTTTCTTGGATAATAGCGTTGATTATATTAGTGAGAGAAGATTGACCAACCCTGCATATAAAAATCTCTTGAGCTATATATGTTGTGATGTTTGTACGTCCGTTTTTATTTCTTCTTTTCTGTCTGTGTGTTGTCAGTCTCCTTTGACATACCTAACAAATAACTGTAAACAAATTTTAAGGAGACTAAGCAAAGTGAAAATTGCACAAGGATGAGTTGAAAATACACAACCTTACGGTTATTGTTCATTTGACTATTTATGTATTCTTAATTCTGAGTGCGTAAAAAAAAAAAAAATAAACTCCAAGCCAATGGAATGGGCAATAAAAGGTAAAGTGATCTGTGCAACTAAACCCTGTGAAAATTATAGAAAATCCATACTTGCGGTACCACACACAATGCAGCCTTCTGAAGCACTCCCCGGGAATGCTTATACACAATACACAAAACACACGCAGATGGGCGCAATAGTGGTGGATACCTTAAAATTAAACCTATACATAATAGTGCAACATTGTACGTCAGTGATGTGAACAAAATAAAATGGTGGTGATAATTATACTCACAAACGTCCGTTCGATGAAGTTGAATCTTCATTCGATAATTTAATAAACAGAATTTTTCTGAAAGATAAAAACAATACAAAAAATGTGCGGGACCAGAGTGAAATTATCAATACTGGCCCCCTTTACAAGGAAAACTCACGCGCTGCGGAGAATCGATGGTCGCGGCTTCATCAGGAGGAGACGTATGAATGGAATGGGCACCTACTATTTTTCCCTTGAACCAGAGAGACTAATAGGAACTGTTCCGATGGTGTGGAGCAACCAATCTACAGCACCCAGAATAAGCCAAGGGTGGGCGAAAGTCCCAGCTTAAAATGTTTTGTGGCTGGCCGCCTAGGATGCTTAGCCGCCAGGGAACCACACTCGTCCTGAAAGGGGCTATATCATTGTTTTGTAATTCTATTTCACCTCACCTTTCGGATACATTTTGGTTCCCTAATTCGGGGCTCGGACCAATAGGAGGGAAAGCTAATCAGCCCTTTAACTCACCAGCCAATTGCCATTCGAGTGATGTTGGGCCAGGTTGTGGGAGTTTTAAATGAACCAATGGGTAGCTGAACGACAGGCTCCATAGTCTCTAGGTCTAGGTTGCGCTAATGGGGTCGCTACTTGGGAGGTTGGAGTCGGGCACCAGGGGGCGGGGAACACACAGGTGATTTGCCCTTTTGGGGAAGTATTAAACTGGGGGAAACATGGGGACACACTGGGCATTACAACAAGACTAACACTAAGACTCCCAGCCGGCTCCCCAAGTCCCGGAGGTTCATGACAATCATATTTATATATTTTTTTATTTCCCCGTATTCTTATTAGGACTTTTTTAGTCTTTGCAAGCATTTGTAGTCTGACTATTGCAACTGTGAATTAAGTTTGAGGGGTACCCTTAAAGAGACACAGGAGAAATATTATATATATATTTCTTTGTGTTTGTTTCTTTATTGGTAATTTAAGATTGCATAGTATATATTATTTTAATCAAAATCTTCTGTATGTGTGTTTTATTTATTTGTTCTATATACATTAAAGTACAGTGAGGGAAAAAAAGTATTGATTCCCTGCTGATTTTGAACATTTGTCCACTGACAAAGAAATGATCAGTCTATAATTTTAATGGTAGGTGTATTTTAACAGTAAGAGACAGAATAACAACAAAAAAATCCAGAAAAATGCATGTCAAAAAAGTTATACATTGGTTTGCATGTCAATGAGTGAAATAAGTATTTGATCCCCTATCAATCAGCAAGATTTCTGGCTCCCAGGTGTCTTTAATCCAGGTAACGGGCTGAGATGAGCACTCTTTCAATCTCTGTATAAAACCTGTATAAAAGACCCCTGCCCACAGAAGCAATCAATCAGATTCCAAACTCTCCACCATGGCCAAGATCAAAGAACTTTCCAAGGATGTCAGGGACAAGATTGTAGACCTACACAAGGCTGGAATGGACTACAAGACCATTGCCAGGCAGCTTGGTGAGAAGGTGATAACAGTTAGTGTGATTATTTGCAAATGGAAGAAACACAAAATTATTGTCAGTCTCCCTCGGTCTGGTGCTCCATGCAAGATCTCACCCTGTGGTTTTTCAATGATCATGAGAATGGTGAGGAATCAGCCCAGAACTACATAGGATGATCTTGTTAATGATCTCAAGGCAACTGGGACCATAGTCACCAAGAAAAAAATTGGTAACAGTCTACGCCGTGAAGGACTGAAATCCTGCAGCGCCCACAAGGTCCCCCTGCTCAAGAAAGCACATGTACAGGCCTGTATGACATTTGCCAATGAACATCTGAATGATTCAGAGGAGAACTGAGTGAAAGTGTTGTGGTCAGATGAGACCAAAATTTAGCTATTTGGCATCATTTCAACTCACCGTGTTTGGAGGAGTGCTGCCTATGACCCCAAGAACACCATCCCCACCGTCAAACATGGACGGAAACATTATGCTTTGGCAGTGTTTTTCTGCTAAGGGGACAGGACATTGAAAATGGGTCGTGGATGGGTATTCCAGCATGACAAAGACCCAAAACACACAGCCAAGGCAGCAAAGGAGTGGATCAAGAAGAAGCACGTTAAGGTCCTGGAGCAGCCTAGCCAGTTTGGCTAGTGCGCCATGCACCTATCTTGCACCCACAACACTTGGCTTGTACTCATATTGCACCCACCTGATTTGGCATGCCAAAGTGTTCATTTTCCCCACAGAACATACCACAGTGTAACCTTTGCCTCACAGAACTGCCCCTGCAGAACATGCCACAGTGTCACTTCCCCATAGTGCATGTTATTTTGCCCCACAGAACATGCCACAGCATCACTTTGCCAATTAAAATAAGCCACTATCAGGTACCAATTAAAGGTACCACTAAAGAGTTTTTTTTAACCCTTGCTTCCTTGCATCCTGAGAGTCTGGAGTAAACCCGACATGTATCTTAAAAGATACAAATGGGTTTACCCTCTGCTGGGTTACACATGTGAGACACAGCAGTTCCTGGTTGTCGCACGCTGACAGTGTCAGCGCACACATAGCCAATCAGAGCAGGGGCTCTTCCCAATCCGTCTGCAGAACGAGGGGGTCTCTTGCTGCTAGAGCAAAAGTAAGTGCCAGTTTATACTCACACTAGGAATAACTAACAACTAACCTTTGACTTTTTACATTACATTACATTAACATTTATTTTTGTACAGAGCAAAGAAGGGAATTACACACTAAGTTAGACAAACTAGAACAGACTGGTACATGAGGCTATATTAGAAGCACAAGTGAAATATAACGTTTAGTGTTCCTTTAACATGCCACAGTCACTTTGCCATTAAGATATGCTACTGTTAGTATGCCGATTAAAATATGCCACTGTTAGTTTGCCGATTAAAATATGCCACAGTATGCCCATTAAAATGTTTCCCAGCCTGGTACCCATTAATATGTCACTGTTAGCTTGCCTATTAATATGCCACTGTTAGTTTTCCCATTAATATGCCACAGCCAATTTGCCAATTAATATGCCACAGCCAACTTGCCCATTAATATGCCAGTGTTAATTTGCCCATTAATATGACACAGCCAATTATATGCTGCCCTCCTTCACCCCTTCCGCTGTAATCACCCCCTGGCCGCTCCTTGTCCCTGGCCATCTCCTCCGTGCTGTCTAACCTCCTGCACGGAGGACGGAAATACATCCAACAGATATGACTTGCTGTCATATCAGATGGCAATATCAGAAAATATGCCAGTCCGGCATCCTATTTTTTTTTTGTACAGTACTACAAAGCCTTTGACAAGTATAGATCTGCCTCCCTCTCCTCACTATAGTTGTATTGAGGGAGAGAGACAGATCAGATAATGTAATATTTTAATAGTAATAAATTAAATAATATTGAATAACATTTTTAATAACCATTGTAAAAGTCATTCCCCATGTTTAACCCCTTCCCTGCCATTGATCGATGTGTACGCAGTGATCTTACACAGCAGCACATTTTTTAGCGGTTAATTTTTGTACTGCAATTTATTACAGAATAACAAAGGCTCCTTTAAGAGCTATTAACCCCTTCCTTGTTGTAGATCACTGCATAAACAGCTATCTGGACGCATAAGCAGCAATCTGTCCGCAGAAGCATTTAATAATACCTGCTAGGGGATTACTTGTAAAATAAACACTTTACATGCTGTCTGAGTGCATGTATACGATCAGGGGCAAAGGCAGTTTGGTGATTGCTCAGATGAGCATCACCGTTTGCCAGGTCAGATCAATATTGGTAATATCGTCACTTGAGTTTTAGTGAGGGAGAGAGGCAGATCTGTATAATATAAGTTTTAAATTGTAATACATAAAAGAAAATGTTACAAAAGTCTAAAAGTGTGAGACCCGATGGAACCATACCCATTGTGTAGTGTACCCTGTATATCCTTCCCTGCCACTGATCACTGCACAGCAGCATATTTTTTCTTCTCTGTACATTTTTAGGGGTTATTTTTTTGTACAGTACTACAAAGGCTCTTATAAGAACTATTAAACCTGTCCTTGCTCTACATGTAAAAATTCCAAGTTGGAAAATCAAAAAGTGCACCTCTCAAATGTGGCCTTTTAACAAGCTGATAAACCTATGCATGGGTGGTATGCCTGTACTCAGAAGATGTTGCTGAACACATACTGGGATGTTGTCTTATATACCCATATACATTCATTAACCTGTCCCTGTGTACATTTTTGGCACTGTCACTTTAATTAGATATTTATAAAATGTTGTTAACTTGTTAACTATGTGCTTACAGATTATGTTTATCATGTGTATAATCATTCATGTATTATTATCATGTGCATATATTTTTCCCCTATGCATATCACAATATTAATAGAGCTAGTAAGGAATTCCTGTCTGTGACTTTAATATTAAGCACATGAACTATAGATTATTTCCCAGGGTTTTAAAGCCACCCCTATGTTTTGAAATTCGTTTCAGGCTTTTCTTTTCGATTGTGGTGCGATACCATACATTTCGCCACATGCTATTTTAGCCCAATACCAGACTCAATATAAAAATAACTACTTTCTTGATAACAGAGGCCACATTTATTTTTAAAGGTTAGGTTCACTTCAAGTATACGTTATAAAATAGAGCTCATAAAAAAAAATAGTTAAAATATAAAAGTTAAATTTTTAGAGACTTGACTACTGCAAACTGTGTAAGTCTAAGAAGTCTGCATGTTATAAAATACAGGGATAAAATGAGAGAATGGTGCAGGTGCCTTTACAAATATTAAAATAATCGTATTCAATTTTAAAAGGTACTGTATTGTTATAAATACCGTATTTATCGGCGTATAACACGCACTTTTTCTCCCTGAAAATAGGGGGAAAATGATGTGTGCGTGTTATAGGCCGATTAAACAAACTTTATTGTTCCGCGCGGCTGGAGGGGAGCTCACAACGCTTCCCTCACAGCCACGCACCTTCAGAGCACCGGGAGACGGAGCAGGAACGAGGTAAGTACTGGGGTCTGGGGAAGGGGGGTAGGAGGGTGGCATAATGAGCATACTAAGGGGCAATATCCTGGCATATTGGGGGCAATATCCTGGCATATTAAATGGCATATTGGGGGCAATATCCTAGCATATTGAATGGCATATTGGGGGCAATATCCTGGCATATTAAAATGGCATATTGGGGGCAATATCCTGGCATATTAAATGGCATATTAGAGGCAATATCCTGGCATATTAAAATGGCATATTGGCTTCAAAGTTCTTTATTTGAAATTTAAGGTTTTTTTCCTGAAATTTCCTTCTTAAAATGAGGTGCGTGTTATACGCCGGCGCGTGTTATACGCCGATAAATACGGTACTTGTTTTGCACAATTCTCTCTTTTTATGGTTGTGCTTTGGGAGTTGAGAGGCTCCACCACTGGTGTACAGTGCAGCCTTCAGTGTAAATAACTGTTAGGGACACACAGATCTAATCTATTACATTTCTGTTTCCTTATAATATACAGGGGACTACTTTTAATATTCTCTTACCTGCGCATTTTGTTGTCAGTGACAACAAGCTCAATCTTAGATTTGTTCTAACACCAAAAACAACTAATGCAGCTTTGGTTTTAGATATTTTTTTTTGTCTTTTTTTCTTCAGAGCTTCTCTGCTATTTTTACTCAATTTTCTCTAAAAATGCAGTGCTTTTTCATGCCCTAAAATAAAATGTCCCATACATTTTATTTACATATCTTCCCAAAGTTTTTTTTTTCATAAATAAACTCTTTTTAAAAAAAAAAGCTATTTAGTTGAGGATATTTATTTATCAGAACATCCTTTCAGCTGCACCTTCATTACAAACTACAGTAAATGTTATTTTTTATTTTATATTAAGAAATAATAACCGATTATTTTATTTTACTGCCTATAAGGAGGTTAAATATTTGCAAACATTCAAGTGGTGGTTTTAGTAACCTGTAAGGTTTGTTATGTATACCAAATACAATTTTAGGTGCAGAAATATACCAATACATTTACTGTACGTTCTCCTGTGATGAAGATACAGTGTTAACATAAATACATTCTTACATCATTAACAAAGGACAGTGGCATTACTACTAGATCTTTATACATTGAAGTATCAACTTACTGAAATTAAAGTGTTTGTAATGCAGTAGGTAACGACATCATAGAGATTTATGCTAACTCCTGTGTATGTTGTTCAAACCTAATAAAAAACCAACAAAATCCCCTTATTCATTTTGTAGCTCTCCTTTGTACTTTTTCTAGTTCCTTAATATCCTTTTTAAGGACTGGTGCCCAGAATTGTACTGCATATTCAAGGTGAGGTCGTACCATTGATTTGTAAAGAGGCAAGATGATGTCCTCCTCCCGTGAATCTATAACTCGTTTTATACATGCCAATATCTTATTGGCCTTTGCAGCTGTTGACTGGCATTGGGCACTGTTGCCAAGTTTGTTATCTAAAATGATTCCTAAATCCTTTTCAAAGAAACATAGAAACATATAATGTGTCGGCAGATAAGATCCATCTAGTCTGCCCAATTTTTTTGAATACTTTTATTAGTCCCCCGTTCCCTGTCTTATAGCTAGGATAGCCTTGTGTCTATCCCACGCATGCTTAAAATCCTTGACTGTGTTTACCTCTACCACTTCTGCTGGAAGCCTATTCCATACATCCACTACCCTCTCAATAGTAGTAGTTTTCGTTAGTAGTTTTTCCCAGGGAAATACTATTTAACGTATATGTTGCTGTGTTATTATTTTTCCCATAATGCATAACTTTACATTTGTCTATATTGAACCTCATTTGCCACTTTCTTGCCCAGTCACCCACTCTGTCGAAATCTTCCTGTAAAGAAATTACCTTACCTAATTTTGTGTCATCAGTAAACACTGAGACATGGCTTTCAGCACAACGTGGGAGATCATTAATAAACATATTAAAAAAAAGAGGTCCCAAAACAGACCCCTGAGGTACTCCGCTCAATACCCTGGTCCAATTTGAGGCTTTTCCATTTACAACAACCCTCTGTGTTCTATCTTTTAGCCAATTTTCAATCCAAATACATACATTTGCCCCCAATACTATTTCTCTCAATTTGTAGAGTAACCTTTTGTGTGGAACTGTATCAAATGCTTTAGCAAAATCCAAATAGATCACATCAACTACCATACCTAGATCTATATTTGTACTGGCTTCTTCGTAGAATGTTATTAAGTTTGTTTGACAAGACCTGTCTTTCACAAAACCATGTTGACTTTTACTAATTATATTCTGATTCAAGATGTATTCTTGAGTGTACACCTTTAGCAATCCTTCAAATAATTTCCCTTTTTAATATTGGAATGCCATCCGCCTTTCGCCAGTCTTGTTGGCACTATAGCTGAACTGAAAGAATCCCTAAAGATCATAAATATTGGTCTGGCCAGAATTATGCTTAACTCTCTAAGGACCCTTGGGTGTATACCATCTGGCCCTGGGGCCTTGTCTATCTTAACAGAGTTTAATTGCTTAAGCAATTTTTCCTGTGCCAGCCAATCCCATGTTTGCGGTGACTGTTCCGTAACTTCCGGTAGCAGGGGCTAATCCATCTGTTCTTCCTTAGTATAAACAGAAGGAAAAAAAATATTTAAAATGTCTGCTTTTTCTCTGTCCTCACTTACCAAATTTCCCATTTGGGATAACAAATGTATTGAACTTGGGTTGGACCAATCCAATACATGAGTTAACATACTTGCTTCATGCAGTTTATCAACATCTGGGAAGGACATTACTCCCCACTTTTTATGTTTAATAAGAATTTAGTGTGAAATGCTGTTTTCTTTGCCTAACCAAATATACTCTGGTATTTCTGCAGTACATTGGGTTTGACCCTAAGTGGGATACTTTGAAATAGACAGAGGAGCTTTGGTATAATGTACGAATTAACGAGATTGACCCGCCCCAACCATGATACCTCCAATGCCGTCCAATTATCTAGCTTGATCTTGATAACTTACAGCAGTTCCGTGTAGTTGTATCTATTTAGAACATCTAGATTGAAATTCAGTTTGATCCCCAGATAATCTATGTATTTATTTGCCCAATTAAAGCACTGCTGCTCCTTAAGTTTTTCCATATCTTCCCTTGATATCCAGGCATTAATAATTTGATTTTTATTTAGATTTATTTTATAATTAGAATATACACGGTAAGTTTTAATGATATTTAAGACCGCTGAAATAGAAACCATCGCAGTATAATGTTATTTTGGGCCAGCTGGAATGCCCCCCCCCCCCCGCCCTCGTGGGTCTTGCCTAATCATTGCTGCTGGAGGTTCTGTTGTTAAAATGTAAAGATCGATAGATTCAAATTTTTGAATTTACTTATAGCTTCTGTGGAGGGAGAAGAAACTTGTAGATTATTTAATTTTGAGAAGTATTTTTTTTAATTAATTCACACTTAAATACCTGTTGGTGTTGTCTGTCTGACGATTTAAAATTGTAAATAGGGACAATGAGTGAAGAGGAGGGGAGGACAGGGGACAAGAGGGAAGGGTGAATTTAGTCTCAAAAATATCTGAGAACTAACTGAGGGAAAGCTCTGAATTAGCACCTTCACTAGAGTCCTTCATAGAGTCCTTTGCTATTCTACAATGTGTTTTTGTAATTTGTACTGTATGATTATTTGTATTGTTCTTTCTTTTTTTTTTTTTCAAATGATCTTTATTGCATTTTCGTATTATATAAAAAGACAAATACATATAGGGTGGTAAAAAAAGGAAGTATAAGTAAGTTGATCATATTACATATAATGAAAAATATCGCAAGATAAACAACAAATCACAATCATAGATGATCCCTCTCCGTCCACCCTAAACAACAATACCCTACATAATCAGTCATACTTATGGAGTCCTTACATACAGAGCCGCTCTTTGGATGGTAGCTTCACGTGCTCGGGTACGAGCCCTCCCCCCCCCCCCCCGTCTCCGGCTACCCAAACCCCCCTCTGCTATCTCTTTATTTCCAGATCTTGGCCTTATCATGTTTTCTGATACATTCTGCCCACCTTCGTACCCTATCCATTGGAGTCTCAGAGGCAAAGCAGAGAGTTCTCTCCATCTTTAATCTCTGCTCTGCCTCCATTCTCTAGCTATTATTTTTTTTGCAGACAAAAGAGTGTGTATTGTCAAAGTTGTTTGTACCTTGGTCAGTGGTGGCCAGCCTATATGTAGAAGGATGGATCTTGGGTCTCTGGGGATGGCAACATTGTCCACTCGCTTTAGAAAATTCAAGACTGCATTCCAAAGGGTGCAATTTTTTTGCATCCCCACCATATGTGGACATAGGTCCCTTCTTCTTGGTTGCACCTCCAACATAAGCCAGAGGAATGGGGATACATCATTGCTAATCTGACCGGAACCAAATACCATTTATTGAGAGTTTTATAGTGCATTTCTATCAAGGAAAGGTCATGGACCTCTTTTGTTACTTCTCTCATTGAGTTTCTCCATTCTTCTAATGTGATTTTAGATGTCATATGTCTTTCCCATTTTTTAATAATTGGTAATTCAGTCGGATTTTGTAGTGTCCTAATGCAGTCCAAACATTTAGAATACAGTTTCTTATTATTCTCAGTTATTATCAGTTTTGCAAGTTTAGTTAAAAAGCTACTGTTTATTTCTTGTATGTTTTTGATAAGGCAACTTTTAATTCTTAGGTACCGGAAGACATTTAAGTTGGGTATCTCATACTTCCCCTTTATTTCTGGAATTGTCATAATCTGGCCCTCTTTATATAGATCAGCTATGTTGTGTATTCCAGCACTTAACCATTCTCCAATAGGGAGATCTTCCATCAGAGCCTCCAATAGACTTAATCGTTGTACTTTAAATATGTTATTATTTATTTTTGCTCTTTTTCTAAACAAACACCAGGTGGGAATAATCCCATCTATTATTAAGCTTTTGTTTTTTATATTAACTGGATATTTTTTATGTTCTATAGTCCATATAATTGATGAGAGGTCCTTGATCCCTAGTAATTCTGCTTCTATCTGATTCCATATCTCTTGCTTAGCGAATGACGCCTGAGTCCTGATGAGGTGAAACAGCATGCTAGCCTCATAAAGTTGTTTAATTAGTGGGAATCCCATCCCCCCATCTTTTACTTTCATGCCTAAAACTCTTGCAGTAATCCTGGGGGGCTTGCCTTTCCATACAAAGTTGCGCAAGTTCTCATGTACCATTTCCAACCATCCCTTGGGTATATCTAAAGGAATCATCCGAAACATATATGTCCACTTGGGCATCAAATAGGCCGAGATGGCATTACTTCGGCCCCACCAGGTCAATTCGACCGTTTTCCACTTTCTTAATAATTTATTGGTGGTACTCATCAAGTGAGAAAAGTTGGTTTCCATAATATCTTCAATTTTACTGGGTACTGTATTGTTCTTTCTTAATGACATGAATTTTTTTTTTAAATGATAAAAAAAACCAAAATTATTGCTATAAGTCAGACAATTTCCTGATGCTCCAATGTACTTGTCACCGTTGTGACATTTGCAGCTCACAGGCACAGACCTGTACAATGAATCCTATGAAAAATACAATTACTCTTTAAAGGACTAGTATACTTTTTTTTTTGACTCAGTGTTTTCCAACTCTGGAATTAAACTAAATTAATGTAACTGAACTTTTTTTTTTGGGGGGGGGGGGGGGGGAGAGAGTCCCTCATCACCTCCTACTTTTGTTCATGATCCCTTGGGTCATTTGTGTCGCCAACACAACAGGGTCCGAATGTGGCATCCGAATTGCATTGCTAACAGCCCCTGGAGAGCCAAGGGGTCAGGAACAAAGTTAGGAGAGGTTGGGGACTCCCTGGATGCCGTAAAGTAAAAGTAAGTCCCCCCCAAAAATAAGTTCAATTAAGTTAATTAATAAGTGTGTTGAAATGTTGAAAACACTGAGTCAAAACAAAAGTTTAGTTGTCCTTTAAGATGCTTATGTACCTTCTGCTATAGCTGTGGATTTTGCTACATTCAAACTTCACTGCGCACGTAACATTGTTGGGTCGACATAATCTCTCCTCATAGCAAAACTTTCTAATTTGTTTAATTCATCTTTCCCAGTAAGCAAACACAAGCGATAAAAAAAAAGGTTCAAAAACCATTTTAAGCATCATCATTTTTTCTTTTTTTAAAGAAACATATGTTTTTGCCTTTTCTCCCTAAAGGAATGGGGAAGTTTGGGGTATGTGGTAAATAAGTGATACCTGCTGTATAGGGATATATTATTTAAAGGGGCAGTCTAGTCCTTAAACACACTTTGATTTATGCAGGCATTCTGCATAAATCACATTTTTAATATTCTACTCCAATGTGTAGGCACTGAGAAGGTATCTGCTTAGTTTCATTTAGTTACTTCCTCTGCTGCTCTGCTGGTGGAATAGAATACATTGTGTGGCACTAAGTAACCTTGCTCTGGTACACGTAGGATCTCTAAACAGTGAAACACATTGTCTGATAACATCACTAGAGAGACAGGAATTCAATTTGAATTAAATTATTCGCGTTGGTTCCTGCAGCAAAAACATTTAGGAAATATACTTTGAATGTACTTTGATATGCATTAACATTTGGAAGATTTTTGAACACAAGACATTCCATTTAAGATAATGTTTACATTAATACGGTTTTCCTAGGCAGTGTTCACTTGATACCCCTTTTCACAGAATTTCAACAAATGAGTGGGTACTTCCAAGCTTGCTTCTTCTACGATATCTTTCTGCCATGTTTGTGCTTGCTGAATTGTATGATTGACGCATCCATCCTTTGCATTGACTTCCATTCCACTGTATGTTCGTGTTGGAGTTCGGGGTTCGGCGATTTAATGGCGCATTTTGAAAGGCTGCAGGGCAGCCAATCAACAAGCGTTTGACTCGTTTGCCCTTAGAATACATCTCAGCCATGCCCACTAATGGCATGGCTGTCATTTGCCAGTGCAGCATGTGACCCAGCCTCTCCCCAGCTGGAGTCACGTACACGCACATCACATGAGCTCTTCTTAGTGTAGGGAGACGATGCTGCAGCTGTGAGGGACAGATTAAAAAAAATTCTGGTGTTGAATCTGCAAACTACAGCGATTATTCAAATTACAGTGATTTTTTTAGTGGGTGCTATACTACATATTTGTACCCTGCCCTGAGCCCAGTGCCACAGAGAATGCAGTGCACTTGCAAATGCATGTGTGCCAGGCACATGACTTTAATCCTGTTCTGTTAGCTCAGTGGGCAACATCTAGGCATTTTGAAATACTGCAATTTGTTGGTGTTAAATATTACATTTGCGTCCTGCACTTCATATCTGAGAGTCAAATAGAACCGTCAAATACTGTGCTTACAGCGCACTTTGAAAAATTCTAATTGTTTTGGGTGCTAAATAGTACATTTACGTCTTGCGGTGCATTTCTTGCAGTCCAATAAACAAAAAAACAAAAAAATAGAAATACAAATTGTTGACTATTGGCGGTTACATTGTCACCTGACATAAACCATCTGTTACTTTGGTGGGTGACCACAAAGAATGAGGAGAGCGTCAAATAAGGGACGTGGCCCTGGTCGTGGTGCTGCTGGTGTTAGTGAAGCTCCTGTCGCAAGTAGGGGATGTGGTCGATCTGTGCCAGCTACACGCACAAGTGAAACACCTTCCTCAGGTGCTAATATGCGACAGAACCTTCAGCGTTATTCGGTAGGCCTGAATGCCGCTCTTAGAATGGTGAGGCCAGAACAAGTGCAGCCCATGGCCATCCGTCTTTCACCTCACCCCCTTGCAAATCAGCCAAGCAGTCTGAGCCACAAGTCATGCAGCAGTCTCTTTTGCTTTTTGATGACTCTGCTGGCGGGGGCATCAAACCTAGCCTTGCCCAAGAAGTGGAAGAGATTGAGTGCACTGATGCACAACCACTTATGTGTCAGGATGTGGACATGCGAGGACCACCGCAGCACATCTCTGATGATGACGAAACACAGGTGCCAACTGCTGTGGCTTTCGGCAGTGTGCAGACCGGCAAGGAGGGCAGGGTTGAGGAGTGGGTGGAAGATGATGTGGAGGATGATGAGGTCCTAGACCCCACATGGAATCAAGGTCATGCGAGTGCCGTGTCCAGTTTGGAGGAAGAGATGGTGGTCGCAAAGAGGCACCAGTGCAGCATAAGAGGGAGCATGGTGCAAAACCGTAGCGGCCATCCCCTAGACAGTATGCCTGCTACTGCCCACCGCACCCAGGGGCCGAGCACACCAAAGCCAGCTCCAAGGAGTTCCCTAGTGTGGCAGTTCTTTAGACAATGTGCTGACGACAAGACACGAGTGGTTTGCCAGCTGTGCAATCAGAACCTGAAGCGAGGCATAAACTTGCTAAACCTGAGCACAACCTGCATGACCAGGCATCTACATGCAAAGCACGAGCTGCAGTGGAGTAAGCATCTCAAAACCCAAGAAAGGTCTCAGGCTCCTCCTGCTTCCTCTTCTGCTGCTGTCTTGGCCTCTTCCTCGAACTCTGGAGTCACAGTGGCACCTGCCACCGAGCAAATAGAGGAAGTGGCCGCAACGCCACAATGTCCACCACCATCCCCAAGCATCTCCACACTGTCCCATGGAAGCATTCAGCTGTCCATCTCCCAAACACTGGAGAGAAAGAGGAAGTATGGCCCTACCCACCCGCGAACACTGGCCCTGAATGCCAGCATTTCCAAATTCCTGGCCTTTGAAATGCTGTCATTCCGTCTGTTGGAGACGGACAGTTTTAAAAACCTGATGGCGGTGTCTGTCCCACAGTACGTGGTTCCCAACCGCCACTACTTTTCCCAGCGAGCCATCCCTTCCCTGCACAAGCAAAACAAAATCAGGTGTGCACTGCGCAACGCCATCTGTGGCAAGGTCCACATAACCACAGATACGTGGACCAGTAAGCACGGGCAGGGACGCTATATCTCCCTAACTGCACACTAGGCAAATGTAGTGTCGGCTGGGCCTGAGGCAAATAGCAGTTTGGGGCATGTCCTTCCGCCACCGAGGATTGCAGGGCATTTCTCTTTGCCTCCTGTTGCCTCCTACTCAGCTTCTTCCTTCTCCTCTACCACCTCCCTACCACCTCCTCATCCGGTCAGCGTAACAGTTTCACCACCAACTTCAGCAGAGCCAGAGGGAAACGACAGCAGGCTCTTTTAAAACGCATATGTTTGGGGGAAAAACCCCACAGCGCGCAAGTGCTGTGGACGGGCATGGAACAACAGATCAATGAGTGGTTGTTGCCACTGAGCCTCAAGCCCGGATTGGTGGTGTGCGATAATGGGCGAAATCTCGTAGCAGCTCTGGGCCTAGCCGGTTTGACGCACATCGCTTGTCAGGCGCATGTGCTGAATTTGGTGGTGCAGAAATTCCTGAAAAACTACCCAGATATATCAGAGCTGCTGCAGAAAGTGCGGGCCATCTGTGCGCACTTTAGGCGTTCTTACCCTGCTGCTGCTCGCCTGTCTGCACTGCAGCCTGGAGAGATTGTGCGAGCAGCAGCAGACGATAGTGGAGTATCAGCTGCAGCACACACGGGTCAGTAACTCTGCGGAACAGCACCACTTCACCACCAATGAGTGGGCCTCCATGATAGACCTGTGTGCCATTTTGCACTGTTTTGAGTACTCCACCAACATGGCCAGTGCCAATGAAGCCGTTCTCAGCCTTACTATGCCGCTTGTGTGTCTCCTTGAAAAAACGCTTAGGGCGATGATGGAAGAGGATGTGGCACAGGAGGAAGAGGAGGAGGAAGAAGAGGGGTCATTTCCAAGGTTATCAGGCCAGTCATTCACAAGTGGCTTGGAGGGTGGGTTCCTGCACCAGCATAGGCCAGGTGCACAACTGTCAAGACAGGGCACAGTTTTGGAGGAGGATGAGGATTATGAGGAGAAGGAGAAACCGTGTTCACAGCAGGGTGGCACCCAACACAGCTCGTGGGCATCACTGGAGCGTGGCTGGGGGGATACGGAGGACACAGATGATACACCTCCCACAGAGAACAGCTTGTCCTTGCCTCTGGGCAGCTTGGCACACATGAGCGACTACATGCTGCAGTGCCTGCGCAACGACTGCCAAGTTGCCCACATTCTAACTTGTGCTCATTACTGGGTGGCCACCCTGCTGGATCCCCGTTACAAGGACAATGTGCCGTCCTTAATTCCATCACTGGAGCGTGATCTTAAGATGCGCGACTACAAATTCACGCTGGTAGAAGCACTGCTGAGGGCATTCCAAAATGACACCGGGGGCTCAATGGAAGCACAAGGCAAAGGCAGAGGAAGAGGTCGCCAACGCAGCTGGGGCACCGCCAGCACCTTAGAAGGCAGAGTTAGCATGGCCGAAATGTGGAAAAGCTTTGTCACAAGAAGCAGCACCACCATCTGATATACAACGTCTTAGCAGGAGGCAGCATTTCAGCAACATGGTGGAACAGTACGTTTGCACAGGCCTACACCTACTGACTGATGGGTCTGCCCCATATAACTTCTGGGTCTCCAAATTGGGCACATGGCCTAAGCTTGCCCTTTATGCCTTGGAGGTGCTTGCCTGCCCAGCAGCCAGTGTATTGTCTGAACGTGTGTTTAGCACGGCAGGGGGCGTTATCACAGACAAGCGCAGCCACCTGTCCACAGCCAACGTGGACAAGCTCACGTTTATTAAGATGAACCAGGCATGGATCCCACCAGACTTCTCTGTACCTTGTGAAGAATAGACATTTATATCGGCCTCACCCAGTCATTGTTATACTCAAGAGCACTTATTCTTTGTTTTCTGTTGTTATATGTGCCAATATTTTGGGGGCTACCCCAATTTAAAAAACCAAAAACAAATAAAAAACAGTGTTGGCTACCTTCTCCTCCCCCAGCGCCGCTTCCACCTACACCGCCACGGTCACCGCCTCCTCAACCTATGGTTCACTTAGTATAAACTGAAAGAGAATACCCTGCACTCCAACTCTCAAATGGATACTTCTGTTGATCCTCCTGGCAGCCATGCTTTAGATTTAGATTTATGTTCTTCCAAAGCTAAAATCAAAGATTCCACATAGTGCTATTTTATGGATCATCTGTATTTGTAATTTGTATGTATTTTATGTTATTTTAAGTTATTTCCCTATCCACATTTGCTTGCAGTGCACTTGTCCTACTCTTACCCACATTTTACTTCATTTTGCAGCCCTCTAGCCCTTTCAGGACTTTTTTAGAGGCATTTTAGTGGCCAAAAGTTTGTGTCCCCATTGACTTCAATGGGGTTCGGGTTCGGGGTCAAGTTCGGGGTCAAGTTCGAGCACGGACCCGCACATTTTTTTCAAAGTTCGGCCGAACCTGCCAAACCCGAACATCCAGGTGTCCGCTCAACTCTACTCAGAATACTAAGCAAATATAAATTAAATTAGCTGTGTAATAGAAACAATGTATTATAATCTTATAAGGGCTAACTTAAACAGTTAAAGCAAGCTCAAACACATCAGGAAACCAATTCATCCTTGTCATTCAGGACAGCTCTATTTGTATATAAACACCTTGGTTTATGGATAGAGCAGTTTATCCCCATGCTTTGTTAACTGCTTGTCATGAATACAACCCTGGAAAACAGCAATTCACACACATTAACTTAAGAGATCACGTTTTTTTTTCCAAAGTGTGTTAAAAAAAAGTGCTATGAACAAAGCACATTTTTAACCAAAATGCTTTTACTTGCTTTGATAATGTGCTTTTTCCATCCTTCAAGGTTTTTCTATGGAATTACAGATTAGGCCAAAAAAGCAATCCTTCTTGCTATCCAACTTAGCAGATGTCTGGACAATGCATACATAGTATATGTTTGTATTCAAGGATTCGGTATGAATCACATATGATCAATTAACTGAATTCCAGAAATATTTCTCGAATTTAAATGAATTTAAAGCTAGCTGGGTGGATGCATACAGTATATAGGCTTCCTTTATGTACCTTAGCAACCTGCATTGGAAACAGTGTATGTTCATGGCTTGTAGAAACAAATTCATGGTAGAATTCCTTATTCTATACCCTACCTGCTCACAGACAATGTGTATCTATTCAACAAATCAAAGTGTGAAAGCTGTGTTAACATGTAACTATAAATATAAAGATAGAGGAACACAATAAATCTACTGGTAAATCGTAATGCGGAGCTCACTGCAGACCATTGTGACACGATGGACCTGACCTAAGTTTAGGTTTTTCCATACGAGGTCAATTTCTACACTAGGTGTAGTTGCATGTTTATTTTTTTAAATAGTCTATCGTAATGAAAAATAAGATTAATGGAAATTATATTATGCCCCACCACCAGACTTTCCAGGGTTTTATAGAAATAGATGTTCACAAGGTTAAGTCCATTGATGGCATGAACCTAAATGGAAATTTGGCATGTACTTATGTAAAATAACTGTGCCCAAGGACAAAACCTCTATTCTGTAGAAGGTAGTCAGTCTCCACTGAAGTAGTAACCATTTTGCTAATGTAAGTACATGAATTACTGCCTGCACAAAGGTTCAAAATAAGATCCTCCCAATACACAGTAAGACACATATATGTTGTCCCTAAAAGCATGGAATATATACATAGAGGATTTCAGTTCTACTAAAACAATTCATTGCTTTTCACACAAAAAACTACCATCATGCAGTCTTTATATCCCTTAATAATACCTATGCTAATGTAAACTGTCTATTCAGTGCAGACCTGCTTTTCTCCTTTAGAATTTTTATAATGTCAACTACCATTAAATGAAGAAATATCAGTGGGACACAATGGGTATATGTACACAGAAACACAAACATATATTTGCATATATATTTTATGCAAATATCTATTTTCTATAATCCACTGTGAATATGATTGCATTGGAGGTAGAATTAAAGTCTTTGTTATTAGATGTAATATCTTCTCTGTTTTACTGTTTAGCTCTAAAACAGGTTTCCTAACTGTATATATCATACCGATGGCTGTGAATCACATTGGGTCTTTGATTTAGTTGATCTGCACAGGTGAGATCAACTTTTACATTTGAAACATGGTTTATATTAACATTAAACTAATAACAGAGATATCTGCCACCTACATTTAGGGATAGAAAATAATAAAAGATACCCTACCGTTCGAAAATGTGTTGTGACTTAGAAATGCAAATGTTGTCCATTAAAATTATATCACATAGATCAGAAATACCATGCAGACATTGTTAATGTTTTAAATAACTAGTGACTGGAAACATCTGATGTTTAATGAAATATTGTTTATTTATTTATAACGTATTATACCAGGAAAGATACATTAGTATTTCTCTTGTTTTCAAGTATGTCATGGGTCCACAAAGATTGCATTATTACAATTGGGTGCAAAAAAAAAAAAAATGAAAATGCAAAAAAAAAAAAAAATGAAAATACGTAAAAAAAAAAAAGTAATTTTAAAATACATATCTACAAATTGAACACAGCACACGAACAGGTTACATACATAATCATCTATAATTACAGGTGCATTATGTATGGAGGTATATTGACAGAGATTTCTTGACAGGATTTTAGATCCCTTAAGACGTATATATACATAGCCATTATCAGCAACCATCACTCCTGTGTTCCAATGGCATGTTGTATTAGCTAATCCATGTTTATCATTTTGCAATGCTAATTCCTCCTTAGAAAAGGATGATAAAGAACCAATAAAACTGGTCTTCTTTAGACTAGTTAAATATCTGAAACATGAGCATTTGTGGGTTACAAAGATATATATCCATACTGGGCAAAACAATACACACACATTGGACAGAGGAAGATTAGAAAAAAAATTTTATGGACAGGATAATCTGTCGAAATGTTCCGCTCACAAAGAAGAGCATTCATGAGACGCATACCAAATGCAAAGATGCTGGAGGAGGGATAAACAAAAAACAATTGCAAAAATTAGAATGCATACACTCCTTAAAACTGTACTTTTTCAATCCCACCCCAAGAGTACAAGAAACAAGAGAACCAGCAACATGCAAAGTATTTTGCAAAATGGTTAGTTTAGGGCTGGATAACGTGCAGTATAGTTTGGAGCTGTGCTTTGGGACATTGTCCTGTTGTAGGCCGAATTTGGCTCCAATCAAGCGCCATCCACAGGGTGAGACATGGCATTTTAAAATGGAGTGATCGCTTTCCTTCCTCAAGATCCCTTTCACCCTGTAAAAATCTCCCACTTTAACACTTCCAAAATATTCCCAGATCATCACATTGCCTCAATCATGCTTGACAGATGGTGTAAAGCACTCGGGATGCAGGTTACATATAAGTTATTATATATATGTCTCTGCTTTTAAATAATTCTGTTTAAAAATGTGTTGGTTCTGTAGCTTTATGAGAGTATTGCGTATACAGGTTTACTTGGATAAAATGTGGGTATCACCTTAACATTTCATATATTTTTAAGAACACATAGTAAATTATATAATTATCTGGTATTGCCACACATTGGAACAGAGAATGAGAGTAGTCCCTCTTTTTAACATTATGCGATAATAACATGCGGTAGATATTATTGTGATTATGAGATATAAACAGAGGTCTCTTTTAATCCGTCACAGATAGGGTCATAAAGTCGATATATTGATATGTGTTATGTCTGTTCTAAGTGTATTTTGAGCGATATGTTACCATAGAAACATGCATTAGAATAATGTGCATTCTTCCAAAGCACTGTCAAATAATTAGACTCCGTGTTTATATAAAAGAAAGTTGTAAAAAACCAAAGGACAATAGCGTGACATCATTACAAATATAAAAAAAACATACATTAAAAATGCATAAAAGACAGTGCTGGAGCAGGCACAACATTTTCAGTATGGCAGTAATATTTATATAACTAATATGTAATATATTAAACCCATATAGGATCTTTAGATGCTCCTGATGATGTATGTACACAATTTTATATGAACAGCCCTGGATTAGTCCGCTTTACCAAGTAAGAGTCTGTTTTGTAATGAATAAACTTTGACATGTATCATTGTTATGTCTTATGTACTACCAGTACCTTACAAGAAAAACGAAAAATATATATATACAAAAAGACAGCACTGGATATACACATAACACAGCCTGAAGCTTCGGATCTCATCCGCCCTGTTATTTGAAACGCCAGCATCCATTTCGTTCTGGAAGCTGTTTTTTGTAATATATAAATTGTGAATTAAGGAAAATGTATTTTATTTGCACTGAACGTGTAAAGCTTCATAAGAGAGGCAGAGATTGAACAAAAAAGTGTCACAAAGGGAAAGATTTTGGATCCGTGGATTAAAGATGCAACCGTTAGGAATGAATGCTGACTGATAGATTGGATTTTTATAATACCTTTTTGTCTTTACCTCAGGCATTTTGAAAGTAATAAAAGTATTTAATTGTCAATAATTCTTGAAAGATAGCACTATAGTCTCAGGTCTGACTAATAGGACAAAATGTGTTTCTTTTGACTTTAATTGTTTACCAGGAGTAATGGAGGAACAGACTTTCCTTCCCCACCCCCTCTTGTTTTATTACATGGCTTCCAGTCAACATATCTGGGTTGGGGTTACATCTTGTCAACAAAGAAAATAAAAAGCTTCCAAAGTGAAAGTATGAGCTTTGATCTGGTGTTTAAATATAAAAAGGGTGGGTTAGGTACAGAAATTACATTTTACTTGTGATTTTATCTCTTAATAAATGGATGTTTTTTTTTGTAACAATAGCACACTATTCTCAAGCTTTTTTGGAGGGAGAGAATTCAACTTTAAAGGTATAGTTAAAAGTATAGTTAAAAATTAAATTAAAGTGGTTAATTCATTTGGAAATAGTTACAGCTATGCCCTAATATCATATTTGATTAAAAATATAAATAATAATGACTGGATTTTTTTTTTCAAAAATTGATATTTTGGGACTACATGTTGCAATTACCACATCAATGAACTTGTCATGTAATAAAGGAGGTATCCCATATGCCACTTTGTAGCCCCAATAAAAGTTAGTAAATTACTACATGCAGATATGTACATGTATTGTTTTATATTACTGTATTTATATGCCATTAGTATTTTGTATATATATATATATATATATATATATATTTGTTCATGTAGATTTCTGCCAAATCTAAAGGTCACTTCTTAGTGATGATCCTCTTAGATCTCTCTCCTCCCCTGACCTCACTCCCTCTCTAGTGTCACGTGTAGTTGAGTGTCTGTCAGCCATCTCCGCTTGGATGTCTGATCGCTCCCTGAAACTTAACCTCTCTACACCTGGGTTCACAGTCACCGTTGAAAATGCTACAATCGTACTGGCTGACCGTGTCTGATGTCTTGGGGTCACTTTTGACTTTTCTGAGACTGACAAAATTTGCTTGTGATCTCTCTCCTGGACTACTGTAACGGTCTCCTGACTGGATTACCTCTGGCTCCCCTGCAGTCTATCCAAAACACAGCTGCCAGACTCATCTTTCTTGCACATAGTCTGATTCGGCAGCTCCTCTATGAAACACCCTCCACTGGCTCCCCGTCTGCTCAAGGATAACATTTTAAATTCTGTCTTTAACCTACAAAGCCCTCCACTCCTCTGCCCCTCCATATATTGCCTCCCTTGTAAACCGATACCTCCCTGCACGACCTTTGCGCTCCTCAGTGGGACTAAAACTCTCCTCCAACCTCATCACCACTTCTCGCGACTCCAAGTTTTCGCCTGAGCTGCCCCCTCTCTCTGGATCTCCCTTCCGCAGAGCGTCCAGCTCTCCCCCTCCTTTTCAAACTTTAAAAAGTCCTTCAAAACTCATCTCTTTTGAGAGGCTTACTACCCAACCCACTAGAATACCGGTCACTTTAGCTCTAGCTGATCCCACCTCGCTGGAACACACAATTCCTCTTTGGCCTTTCCCACCTAGTGCCACCCATCCACACTACTGTATTGACCAAATGCTCCCAACCACCCTCAATATTATACTAGACCTGGATAACATGCTTGTGAGGGTAGGTGGGGCGAGTGGGAGATATTGTCGGGGGGGGGGGTTATGGGGCCCAGAAAATTTGTTCAGTAAGGGGCCCCGAAATTCCTGGTGGCGGCCCTGCCTAGAAGGTCTAAAAATAGAGGAGGGCAAAGTAGGGATAATGATATTGCTGATGGTTAATAACAACTAGCCTGAAATTGGAAAACATCTAACATACCAAAGTGGAATTAAATGGAAGCACTAATTATAGAGTATGGCAGTGGCTAAAAAAAAAAAAAAAAAAAAATAGTGGATACATAATTATAATAGACAGGGACTTTAAGAATCTAATTCTTGGGATAAATGCATCTAAAAAATAAAAGCTTTGGGCTAACTAATATATTGAGGAGATAAATCCCCTTTCCTTCTACACATGATATTAATATTCGATTTAAAAATTGAGAATTTTTAAGATATATTTGTTACAATAAAGGATAGACATACAACATTTTTACGGGGTGCACATTTACATGTGCAGTTCTTTATATATAAATATATAAACAAGTATTTAGGATTGTCATTTATAGCATTACAAAAGAAAAACCTCTGTCAATCCACGTATATAATATAATAAACCGATTAATAATTGTGACATTCTATCTAGGTATTTTGGATTAGCGTGTCATTTTTATTAGCATGTGTCTGTTGCATGGTTTTTGGTATACTATGCTACGTATACTGTGGGCATTTTTTAACTGTTTTTCACTTCAAGGCCATGTCAGCAAGACCGAAAGAAATAAACTAAGGTTAAATTGGTTACTGTGCATCCACAAACACTTAACATCAGCAGCACAAATACAATACAAGGAACAAAACAAAAACAGCAAGAAATTTCTCAAAATTGCTCCTCTTCATAAAAGAATTAAATATGAATTAGATAAGTCACTGGCATTTCTCTAAATGATTTACGTAACAACTAATCCCAAATAGATTTTAATAAATATTAATAGATGTTGAAATATGTGGATCACCATAGTTTTAAGGTTTTGTAAAATGCTATGTTCATATTAAGCTTGATCCAAACCTTAAAGGGTATTACGAACATCAATTAGATGGGCTGAATGTTTCTTATCTGCCTACCCATTCTATGTTTCTTTGTTTCTAGCTAGCTAGAAACAGACCAGTAAAAAAGTAGGGATAGCCCTGCATGCAAGCATACAATAATGCTCTGCTATTCAGGATCACATCCTATTGAGAATTAATAGTGTGGACCACAGCACACCCACCAGTGACTGACAGGACATGCAATACAATTTCAACAATTTTTTTTTTTTTTTTTACAAACACACACACATATATATATATATATGACAATCCTAAATACTTGTTTATATATATATATATATATATATATATATATATATATATTTATTGTCATTTATAACATTACAAAATAAAACCTCTGTCAATCCACGCATATTATATAATAAACCAATTAATAATTGTAACGTTCTATCCAGGTATTTGGGATTATTGTGCTTCATTAGTCATTTAGCTACAAACCAGCCTTTGTTTTTTTAATCTTTTTCTACTCTGAAATTAAGCATTTCGAATGATATCACTGATGATTATTTATGTGTTTATATTATTGTGCAAATATATATGTATGACACCCAGGACATACTTGAAAACGAGAGAAATCTCAATGTATCCTACCTGGTAAAATACTTTATAAATAAATACACGTAGTTTTGGAGATATAGGATGTGTACCATCTTATTGTCCGCTGTGACCCCTTTAAGGTTTAGAATATATTCCTTGATAAAGAGATAGTATTATTTTGCACTTTTGTTGTGTTACTGTATTTCATTTTAGTCTCACTAATTTTAGTCTTTTATAAGCAAAATGCATATTTAAATGATACATATATGAAATCCCATTCAGTATATTGGATATTTTGCAGAACTAAAGCCAACACAAAAGCATCAAGTCTTTGGCATCCCGGCTGATACTGGATTGAACTATCACTAATATAAAATGTCAGACCTTCTGTCTCTTTAATAAAAAAAAACTGTTAGGGGCTCTCTATCTCAATGTGGCTGATTCCACTAATTTCACAGAAATTTTTAGAAAAGACAGAAGTTGCAACAGAAGGAAGTCACAAAATGCATTGTGATGAGCCTTCTACCACTGAAGAAAAGACCAAGCACATTGGTGCTTAGATACAATAGCCATAAGCGTTGACTTGATTTTGTTTTAGCAAGACATGTTGCACAACATAGTACTGACAATGGAGGAAATTTGGGAGCAGGTGGAGAAGAGGCCCACATATAAAAGGAGCACAATTACCTGTTTTTGATGGGAATCAGAAAGGCTTTTTCCACCCCATATGTGTTAGGAGAGGACAGTTATAAAGCTATGAGCTTTGTGCTCCACAAGTACAAAATGTTGCCGGTTAAATCATTTGAGCTCTCAAATGCACTTATGGAAGGAGATGAGCGACCTCTCATGTAGACGGAGTGTCAAAACAGTAATATTTGTGTGATAAACAAAGCAGGCTTTGGTGCAACTGCAGTGGTGCAGAATAAAATACTAAAATAGATATTTAGGTACAAAGATGATAAGAGCCCAGTCTTTGGCACAATACCCTAAGAATTAACTTGCACTTGTTTTAGATTTACCGCTATCTATCTTACAACAGGTAGCTGTCAAAATTAATAGCTGTTTTTAGAACAAAATGTTTCTTTAATTATTTTTTTTCTATTACTCTTGTATAAACGTATTCCCTATAAATACAAACAACACAAAAGCAGGTTGATATCAATTGTAAGATAAATAACATTTAGAGGTGGCTCTAGACTTTGTTAGACCTTAGGTGAAAAACAAACATGAGGCCATCACTGACACTCATAATTAAAAACAGATATGCAAGCTATAATAAAAATGAACTGTATTAATAGCATATTTTAAAACCAGCCTTAAATCCTAGCAATTTAAAAATTCACTGGTCCTTGAAATGTATTTGTCTTATTCTACAAATATCTATAAAAGCTCTCGGTATAGCACACACATACATGCTTATATGCTGATCAGATACACGCATACACTCTCAAATGCTGATCAGATACACACACTTGAACATGTGTGCTGTGTGTATATCTGATCAGCATATGAGTGTGAGTGTGTGTTTGTGTGTGTGCTAGCAGCATATGAGTGTTTATGTGTGTATATTATCAGCATATGACTGTGTATGAATAGTGTGTGTATCAGGTAAGCATATAAGTGTTTATATATATATGTGTTTGTGTTCACATTTAGGAGACATCTGATCAGATACACTAGAACATATAAACACATTCATATGCTGATCAGATACACACATACACACACACATCACAGCAACACATTGCAGCACCCAATGCACTCTTTTGCATCCACAGGGTTTGCCACATCACCCATATTTTACCCAGAAGGACTTGGCCTTGTTCCATCTCTGTTCCCAAACATCTTGCCAGTGCCATATATGATCTCAAATAGCTTCACAGTGCATTTTGTCCCCAAACACATTGTCAGTGCCACTTCTGTCCTTCAACAATGTATCTGACTGCCTTGGTTTTCCCCTGACAGCTTGTCAGGGCCATCATTGTCCTCACACACCCTGTCTGTACCATCATTGTACCATCTTATTAGTGCCATATTCATGCCCAGACAGCTTATCACTCCAATCAGTGTCCCCAAATAGCTAATCACTGCTATCATTGTCCTTAAACATGCCACTGACATCTTTGTCCCCAAATACTTAGATGGGCCAAATCTGTCCCCAAACAGCTTATCAGTGCTATTATTGTGCCCAAACAGCTTATCACACAGTTACACTCAATCACAAACACATCCACACCCAGACTGTTTGCCTGCCACGCAAATGAAATACATGTCCCTCTCCCTCCCTGCTTAGTTACCTGTCAAGGCACCTGTAAGGATAGGGTCGCTGTGCTGATGCTTCTGCTGCTGACAGTGGTGGTGGAGCGGGGTAGTCCTCTTCACAAAGTGAATAGTGTGCAGTCCATGTTTTTTACAAAAAACAGCAAAAAAGAAAGGAATGTCAGGGTCTCAACCTTTGGTTATCCATGACACTAGTATCATCATCTTGGCACTCACTCAGCATGGCGACATGCTTCTAGGAAGAGGTGAGTCACATTTGCACTATAGCTTAGATATCACACCAAGACTTAGAGACTACTGGACTACCAAACTTTGCCCAGAGATTTAGTGACATCACCGTGGGTTTGGGAAGTTCCTCAAATGTCATGCATAACTTTGGTGGTGCTATGATTTCACTCGTGGAGTGTTTATTGTGCTTTTAATTTTGTCTACACACTTAGAGATGTATCCTTTCCTTTTTAAGCCCCTCTGTTTTTCCCAGTTGTTGCACATGCTTTGTTATGCCAATTCCTACGTTGATGTTGTTTATGAGTTTATTGTGATTTCCTCCTTTTTACTATCATTCTTGTCCTCAGTAGTTTGTTACCTGCCCTTATCTTATGCACTGTCTTGACTATGCTTCTATCTGTTGCTATTGTAGTACTTCATATTAGGCTTTTCTGGTCACCTCTAGCACCTACGGTCCCAACCAACTGGGGAAAGATGGTTAACCTGTCTCTTCCCAGTCAGCTGTTTCTTCATCAAAGGTCTAGTCTATATGTCTGGTGGTGACAGATAGTTTATAAAAACATTTCTATATTTAGAATAGATAGAGCCCATAGATCCAAGAAGTAACCAGAAAAGTCTAATACATACACATATTA
The DNA here is from genome assembly GCA_036172795.1 of Pelodytes ibericus. Classification (NCBI taxonomy): domain Eukaryota; kingdom Metazoa; phylum Chordata; class Amphibia; order Anura; family Pelodytidae; genus Pelodytes; species Pelodytes ibericus. Next base: position 74,920,274 of record CM069864.1, on the reverse strand, counting down.
CAAGAGTTTTTAACCTGATCATTGTGTATTTTATATAACTAGCTACTTGATCATTCAAGCAGTAGTAAACCCTCTCCTTTGGGTTCATCAAAATCAATCAATTTAGTACCCCTCCCAATCACAGGCTCTCCATAAATGATGTCCAGACAAACTGCATTTCGTTATATTTAAGATCACGTATTTAGTGTAATGACCAACCAATGTTAGAATAGTTTGGGGTAATGTTGGTCTAAGTATAATCTGACCATATAATGTGAAAAAATTGACAATTCTTAGAAAGGTGATTTTTAGTATCCTTAATAAAAACTATAACTTTAAGAGCTTGTAACCTGTTTAATGTGTGTACGCTGATCCCTGTGTATTGTATATAGCTACGATAACTACTAAAAAATTAATTATGAAAACAATTGGATCATAAAATAATATTACAATTTTATTAACATTTCAAAATGCATGTATTCACATACATATCTTATATATATAAAACAGACAATGCCTCTATGTATGTTTGCTTGTCTCCTGCTGGAATTTAAAGGTTAACTATTTTCAGCTCTCTATGTTGTTCCTGAGTTATGGGTTACATTTTGAGGTTAACCTTATGGCCTGTGGGGATGGACAGCAGCAGATTATGACATCACTGGTGATGTAGAACAATGACAGCACATTAGATTTCTATCCTGAAGATTTTATGTTATAGGTTTCAGAGGATCTAAGGGTGGCTAGGTTTTTCTAGGTTATCACACTTATTTTCATCTCTCTATATTGTTCTATTCCCGAGTTATGAGTTAATACATTTTTGAGCAGAAATGCAACTTGCATAACAATGATTGCACACTGCTACAAGACGGAGCAATGGAACTGCTGAGGAAATAGACGTACACCTTGCTGAACAACGATACAAGATGGAGCAACAAGACTGCTGAAGAGAAGAACGAGCATCGTACCAGCAGGGTCTATCAGTGGAGAACACAGCATTGCTACACCAGATGTCCCAACATTACAACCGTGTGATACGGGCAACAGTAAAGGTCAAGCCAGAGGAGGAAAAATTGTGGATGCTTTGAATGCAGTTGGCAGGAATAACCCGTGCGATTAGTTGGTGAAGAAAATGTAAGTGCATTTAAAATACTTGTACACCATGTTATATCACACAGAACGCACACCTGCAGTTTATTTAACTCATGTATTAGCTGTGGCAATGATAACTAGGAATCTACAGTCATAGGGACTGTTGTTCATGTCATAATGGCTGCCAGAGGTGAAAAAGCTGAAATGATGTGTGTAGAGAACTGCAGCTGATGTCATAATCTCCGTTTATCATGAAATGACAAAGCACAGGCTAAATGTCAAATGTTTTTTCAGGATGATACATGTTGTTTACAAGACGGAAAAATGAGCATACACACCAAATGCATTTGAAACCAAAATCACATCCTTAGCCTCCCGATTATAGCTCAGCATCCACCCAGCAAGCCTTTCTTGGAACCTTGCTTTTTGTACCCAAATAGCAGACAGGACTACTAGCAATTAGGTACAGTAAGAATGAACATTTATTTGTGAAAAACACAGACTTATAAACAGACAAATATGACATCAACTAGGGGAAGGCACAGGGGAACTAATTATAATACGGTAAGCCTCAAACAATAGAAAACCTTATTTAAAAGAAGTAATTAAATAGAGTATAACTTAACATAATTAAACATGACAACTTTAAAGACAAACATCCAGACTACAAGAGACAGTGGCTGATCTTTACCACCCAAGCTGTTATAAGCTACCCATGATGCTCAGGTATATGATGGTCTGTTAGTTACTACTACCACCGTTAAATAATTGTCCTATTAATGGGTAACGTTTGTAACATTTGCCTCCCACCAGGAATGCCCTCTACTGAGCCAGCAAAGGTAAACAATGGGGAGGAGGTAACAAGTATTAGGGGTACTGGAGAGGATATTTTGTGCTAATAGCACTATATGTGTAGAGATTTCAGAAGTTGAGTTATGCCTCCTCACTATATCACTTTGACTGTTATTAATTCCATGGATTTGTCTCACCAAATGTCTTCACTTTATTACTGATTTACACACACTGTGAGTCCATTCCTGCTTTGATATTTTGCCCCTCCCCCTGGAAGAAATCCTGTGGACGACCCATGTGCATAACATTACAAAAATCGAAAGAGGTTATCTCTGATGCACCTGTGGGTACCCAAATGGTTCCCAAACAATACCCAAATGGTTCCCAAACGGTTGGAGTCAGGAAATGGAATGGCAGAATCAGGAAAAAGGTCCAAGTAAGGAGCAGGCAGAAGTAGCGTCATATAATCCAGAGGGCAAGGCATGTATTATAGTATTTGATTCTGGAGTCAGCATGGAATCACCAGCCAGGAGGTCAGACAAGTACATCACTCTAAGTTGTGGGCTAAGTAGGTACTAGTACACAGTATTAGTTACATAGAAGTTTAGGGTGAAAAAAGACTTGCGTCCATCAAGTTCAACCTTTTTCCTATCCCATGTTTATCGCTGTTGATCCAGAAGAAGGCAAATAAACCCCCTTCAGCATTTCAAATTCTGCTTTTAGTGGGGGGAAAAAAATTCCTTCTTGACTCCAAATGGAAATAATATTTTTCCTTGGATCATCAAGCACTAAATAAATATTAATGCCTATACTAACATGCATAGCCCTCTATGATCTGGCTCATTAAAAAAAAGTATCCAGGCCACTTTTAAAGGCATGTAATGTATTTGCCAGAACCACTTCTTCAGGCAGTGAATTCCATATCTTAATTGTCCTTACTGTAAAAAACCCCTTCTGCTGTCGTAGACTAAATCTCCTTTCTTCAATTCTTAGCAGGGGAGCTCTTGTCCTTTCTACTGTTCTGTTAATGAACATGTCTTTAGAAAGCCCTTTGTATGGACCTTGTACATATTTATATAACATTATCATATCCCCTCTAAGCCGCCATTTCTCTAGCATGCACAAAACTTACTTTTCAAGCCTTTCTTCATAACTTAATCTTTCCATTCCCCTTATTAGTTTTGTAGCCCTGCTCTGCACTTTCTCTAGTTCCATATTGGCACCCAGAATTGAACCGCATATTCAAGGGGAGTTCTTACCATGGACCTATAAAGAGGCATAATAATATCTTCCTCCCGTGAGTCAATACCCCTTTTAATACACCCCAATATCTTATTGGCTTTTGCAGCTGCTAGCTGACATTGTGCACTAAATCTAAGTCTATGGTCTACAACTACTCCCAAATCTTTTTCATTAGTTGAAAGGAAACACCAATTAAGCTACATGTTGTATTTTTATTATTGCACCCAAAATGCAAAATTTTACACTTGTCTACACTGAATCGCATTTGCCATTTATCTGCCTAATTACCCAATTTGTCCAAATCCTCTTGCGAAGATACATCTAGTTCAGACTGTATTACCCTACTTAATTTTGTGTCATCGGCAAACACTGAACAATGAAAAAACAGTCACTATCTGTATATACAGAAGAGTAAATAACTGGGAGTAAATTAAATATGTTGCACAATGCAAACAGCCTTTATATTATTCATCTAGACATAAAGCCATATAACAATTATATTGAGACCATGGTGAATACAAATAACAATTTATTGTAAAAAATTAGAGGATAATGTTAGATTTGACATAAATGTAGTTGCTTTTAAAAAAAAAAAAAAAAACTAGGAAAAACTGTGAATCAGGATAATTAAAAATGATAAAAAAAAGTATATGAAACTTAAAAATGCACAAAACCGCAAATGAATACATAAATAATAAAAATTTATATAAAAAATTAATATATGAAAAAATGAACAACAAAAAATATACCAAAAAGTAATACCAAATAAAAAAATTATGAAAAAATATGGTACAAAATAGGGGAAAATAAATAAATATATATATATATATATATATATATATATATATATATATATATATATATATATATATATATATACACTGCCTGGCCAAATTTTTTTTTTTAATTAAGCAAATAGGTCTGGCGTTGCTGCTGTTGGTCAGGTCTAGGTTCAGCATCATTATGTACCGAAAGAATGAGGTCTGCTGACTACCGCTCCCCTCTGTTTTGAGGTATGGACTGAGGTGGTGTTTTTCTTTATCCAGATCCTGCCTCCTCCAAACGAAGACTAACGCCATTGATTTGTTAATGGACCATGTGTCCACTACACTCCGCCCCCTCTGTGCCATCAGTGATGTTATTGGAGCCCCATAAACTCCTATGATATGGTAGCTCACTCGTTCCAGTCTATTTTTAGCCCATTTTCCCCGTTGATGATTGCTAATCTGTTATTTATGTTAGCATATGTCTTCCTGTATGCATTCTTTATAACATTGTATGTAATGTGCTTTTTTTTATTATTACTGAAACCAGAAGCAGTGCAAAACTGGATATTGGAGTGTAATTGAAGCACCTATTTACACTCCATGAAAAACGGGTGGACACTGCTACTAATCTGCACCTGGACACTTTATTTGTTTATTTCTCAGAGGAAGCTGTATAAAACCGGTGAAACACGTTGATAAAAAAATCATATTTGAGTGGTGGGAGTTGGAGTTGCACACAGACTCTCCCCAGTTACGAGCTCATAGTGTACATGTGTATGTGCCTATGTTTCTGTAAGTGTCATTTTGTATTTTATCTGTGTTTGATTTTGGAGACTGGACAGTTGGCTTTTTAATCTTTTATAGATTTATTAAAATAAAACTTTCCATGAACGTGAGGATCATCAGTGTTATCTGTTGATGGGCTTTTTAAGAAGATTTGTTTGTGAGTGTATATACACCTCACTATATACCTCCTGTTACACCATACAGTGTTACAGTACTATACTTTGTTTTTTCTCTTCCCTTATTTGTTGTGTTGCTGTTTAAGAATACCCACGGAGTATTTTGTGGGAAGCTGCATTTTTGCTGGAGAGTATTGTTTTTCTTTTGCTTGATCACTTTGTTTTGCACGAGGAGGGTGATTTCACGTTTGTGACTACCTGAATATACTGAATGACCAGGTTATTCCATCAATGGATTTTTTCTTCCATGATGGCACGGGCATATTCGAGGATGACAATGCCAGGATTCATCGGGCTCAAATTGTGAAAGAGTGGTTCAGGGAGCATGAGACATCATTTTCACACATGGATTGGCCACCACAGAGGCCAGATCTTAACCCCATTGAGAATCTTTAAGATATGCTGGAGAAGGCTTTGCTTTACAAGATCTCAGGGAAAAATGTATGAAATACTGGATGGAAATAAATCTTGTGACATTGCAGAATCTTATCGAGACAATGCCACAGCGAATGCGTACCATAATCATAGCTATAGGCAGTCCAATTAAATATTAGCGTGTGTGACCTTTTTTTTGGTGGCAACTATTTTTTTGGCCAGGCATTATATATATATATATATATATATATATGTGTGTAAAATATGAAAATATATAAAAAAAAATAAGTCCACAATCAAAGAAAAATATAGAAAAAATAATTGCAAAAACATAACTGTAGTCGAGTGGGATAGTGACTGTGAGTAATTGATTTCAGACACTCTTTTATTTATTTATTTTATTACAAATATAGAAAATTGACGATACAAATACACATATAGAATAACTGATCTATAAATATCTGAAGGTATATATAAAAAATAATTCTTCATTCCATGTATGTATCAAGTCCTCTATCTCCTTTTTTTCCATTTTGACCAGATATTTTGAAATGTATCTAATTGGTTTATAGATCTAAAATATCCCTCTTGCATAGAACATTGAACATTGATTTGACTGTGGATCTCCCACTAGTAGGGGAGCTCCTTGGATTTCCATTTTTCAGCTATGCATAATTTTGCGGCCATAAAGATTTGGATTAACAAAAATTGCTCATTTCTATTAGTCTTTGGAAAATCCAAGTGAAATAAAAACATTTGGGGGGTAAGTTCTTGGTTAGAGGAGTAAATATTTTTAATAAGACTATTTATCTTGTCGTGAAGTGTTTTAAGGGACGGGCAGGCCTACCACATGTGAAGTATCGTGCCATTTTCGGGACATTTCCAACATGATTTTGGGATTGAAGGAGAGAATTTGTTTAATCTCATGGGGTCAGGTACCATCTGTGGGGCAATTAGGTTTCCTGAAGAGTCAGGCTAGGTGTGCATTTCCTCACCAAATTATAGGCCATCAACCAATCCTGAAGAGAATATTCTTGATTCAAATTGTCCTCCCATTTTACTATATATTTCGGTTTAAAATCAGGAGTTATTTCAGATAGAAATGTCATAATTTTAGATAGCAATTTAGTATTATGTTGTGTTATTATGAAGTCCTCCATTTGATTACTTGGAATCAAACCTACTCTCTTAATAAATATTTTAAGTCTTAAATAGGAAAAGTACTGAGCCTGGGGTAGGTTGTATGTTGATATCAGGCTGGTAAATGGTAGAAGATAAAAAACAAAATAGACAGAGAAGCACTCCAAAACAGTATCAATAAATACAATATGGTGCATCACCCCAAGGGGAGTCCATAAAGCACCGCAAGAAAATAGTATATACAAAAAGAGAGTAGGAGGAGCACACAGAAAGAAAATTAATAAAGTAAGAAATACAGTGCCATAGGTATACAAAAAGTTTATTAGAGAAATACTGTATAAAAATATAATCTAAGTAATAAATTACATCCACTAGCACAAAAATACAACAATAATTACTCACATAAATAAATAGCATCAGCACAAAATCGCTCTAGAACAGAAGCAAAAAAGAAAGAGGGACAGGAGGAACACACTGTGCACAAAAATGGAGGTCACCCGACGTTTCGGCTATAGAGCCTTTTTCAAGGGGACCACAATAAATGATGGACAAGTTAATGCTTATATAGAGCAGAATTTGCGGGAACATACAAAAAAATATAAATATACTACACAGAAAGAAAACATTTTCTTTCTGTATAGTATATTTATATTTTTCCCATTTTTCATTTTTTTAGTTATTTTTCAGTATTTGTTCTTTTTCTTCTAGTAGTGTTATAATACACATGAATGCAATATTTATTTTTATTATATTTTTTTGACACGATTTTTTTTTTGTGTGTCATTGTTTGGTGTGCAGTTCCTTTTTTTGTATATGTTTTTCTTGCAGTTTTGTAAAATGTCTTTTTTTCAGTGAGTGACCTTTTTTTGTTTTTTTATTTTTATTTTTTTGAGTGTTTGGTTTACCTTTTTTTGCTTTTCATAAAAAACCTTTTTTCTCTGGTGCTTATCAGGTTGCTTATTGTATTTATAACTTTGGATTATGTATTGTTGTTTTTCTATTATATATGGAGAAGCTATTTATATGATCTGCCTCCAACGATCATCCGTTTTGGAGTCTGTAAGTTTAGCCTGACAAGCAGAGTTTGACTGCTCGTCTGTGCTATTAAAGTTACTTGACACATTGTGTGACGTCAGCACGTCATGCTGTGCGTCAATATGGCGGCCGGCATCGGGTATCCTCCTCCAGTTCCGACATAATGGTATATTAACTATGTTTTTTCATCCAATCATTGACTTACATTGTATGTTCCCGCGAATTCTGCTCTATATAAGCATTAACTTGTCCATCATTTATTGTGGTCCCCTTGAAAAAGGCTCTATAGCCGAAACGTCGGGTGACCTCCATTTTTGTGCACAGTGTGTTCCTCCTGTCCCTCTTTCTTTTTTGCTTCTGTTCTAGAGCGATTTTGTGCTGGTGCTATTTATTTATGTGAGTAATTATTGTTGTATTTTTGTGCTAGTGGATGTAATTTATTACTTAGATTATATTTTTATACAGTATTTCTCTAATAAACTTTTTGTATACCTATGGCACTGTATTTCTTACTTTATTAATTTTCTTTCTGTGTGCTCCTCCTACTCTCTCTTTGTAAATGGGAGAAGATAGCCTTGGAGGCAGATCTGCGAAAATTATACAATTCCCTTAGCTTTCCATTGTTTGGTATCGAAAATCTTGTAGGTAGCCTTTAAATGTATCTATAGGTGAAGTGAGTAATATACTGCTTTGGATCCTAAGGTTTTTTTTTTAGCTTTGCGACAGAGCGAACCAGATGCTCTACAATTGGATTTTGTGAACGAGATTATTGTACAAGTTTGCGATCTATCCAAAAGAGATGAGAAGGTGGTATAAACGTGCAAGCATGTATTTCCATTCTGTACCAGGTTGTTCCAGATGAAGAATCTCTATTCCTCTTCATAAAGTGGGATAGCACACAGGCTTCATGGAGGGACTCGATATTTGAACGGCCACCCTTAGATAATTTTTAAGCCATTGTTTTGTATGCTATTCTGGGTTTTTTATTCATCCAGATTGCAAAGCTTTTGAAGGGACTCTCAGGGGGATTGATCTAAAGAGATTAAGTAATTTTGGTATCAAATATGCATTTGCAGAGTTCAGGCGTCCCAACCATGCTTTCTCTAGACCCTTCCACCACTGAAATTTATCTTTGAATTCTTTTAACATATATTGATAGTTTTTTGTTATCGTGGTATCTAGATTCATCAGTAATTTAATTCCCAGATATTCTATCTCCCGGTTATCCAGGGCCAAATTACATATATTACAGGTTATTACAGGTGTTGATCCGATATAGATTTGATGTCAAAGTATGAGTTTTTGTTTAGATTCAATGTATAATTTGAGTAGTTACTATAATTTTTAATCACTGGCAAATAGTGTGATTTTAACTTCACAGAACATAATGTATCCATTCTCTTCAGCAACAAAGTATCCATAAATAATCTTCAATACTCGCTCAATAGATTGAAATTAAGCATGAGTGAAGCAGACTAGGGACTCGGCTAGTCAAATAATCTTACTCACATTTCCACTCAGTCCTGTCGATGATTCTTGCTAAAATGTTTTTATTAATTGCATTAAAAGTTCATCATTTGTTTGTTAATAAATCTTATCCAACAAAGAGTCATCCCGCTATCCCCCCAAACTTTTCTTTTCCATTTCAATCTGGGTAAGAGTAAATCTCCAAAACAAATCCTGTCTATTGTAATAATGATGGTGAGTAAACTTCTGCTGGCACGCCGGTGGAAGAAACAAGAAATACCAACTTGGCCGGAGGTCGAGAATCAAATTGAGTTTCACCTTCAGGCCGAAGGGGCATTTTACACACTAGAAGACTCAAGAATTAAGTATGGACAGATGTGGGAGATGTGGGCGAGAGCGAAGGCTCTAGTTGGGAGTTGACATAATCAAGTGGGGGTACCCAACGAGAGGGATGGGGAAGAAGTCGATCTGCGCAGACGGAATTAATTTTTTTTTTCTTCTCCCTCTCTCTCCTTTTTCTTTCTTTCTTTCTTTCTCTCTTCCCTTTTTCTTTTTCTTCCCTTCTTCCTCTCCTCCTGGGTGGTGCATTGCACACATATGAATGGGTGGCATGTAGCGTGCACTGTCCTCTTGTATGCTCCATGGCACTATTTTTTCTTTATTTTTTTTTTATGTTTTCGTGATTGTCATAATTTTTGCAGAAGTGGGGTGTTAAACCCCCCAACAACACATGATGTTTATATGTTTTTTGTATGTACATGTGTAAAGATAAATGGAAAATGTAATAAAGATTATAAAAAAATTAAAAAAAAAGTTCATCATTTGTGCTTCATAAAGTGAATACCATAAAAAAGTGAAATAGTGCTGTGGCCAGAAAAGAAAAAAAATGTAGACTCAGCTATTCATTAAAGACCATGCTGTAGATCTCCTTATAAATGGTGAACTTTTAAAGCAATTAATAAAACCTTCATTTTAGCAAGAATCATCGACGGGATCAATTGTGGGGAAATTTGAGTAAGACTTTTTAACTAGCCGGGTCACTATTGCCTGCTTTACTCCTGCTTGACCTCAGTGTATAAAAAATCAGGCGCTGATAAGTGATTTGTGTCGGGGAACCTCCGCCAAACACAATTTGACGGAGGTTCTTCTCTCCCTCACTGTTAAGTGTCAGGATTTATTTTAAAAAAATGCAATTGTATTCACCATAGACTCAGTATACTTGTTATTTGGATTTATGTCTAGATGAATAATATTGTTCAACTTATTTAAATTACTCCCGGTTATTTACTTTTCTGAGTACACAGAGCGTGCCAGTTGTTGCTTGTATCCTTTAACGTTTAAGTGGTTGAAGTTCCATATATTTACTCAACCACTGAGGTTACCATTTATTATATACAGTACTAGAACAATGCTACCGAATAAGATGTTTCGTTTGCACACAGTCCAGAAAGAACTTGGTTCAAGGCCAGCAAAGATAAAGTGCAGTGTGGGTGCTGTGAATGCAAAGTGAGCGCTGGCTTTTTAGTAAGTCCTGGGTGTAAAATGTGGGTGCTGGGGCACATTCTTTGGATTTGTAAAACTCTATAAATCTACTATTTCAACATGGTAGAATTCCAATAAAAAAAGTAAAATAGAACTATTTATCAGGATGTGTGAAGGGGGTGTGCTCAAATTTAGTCTTGCCTAGGGCAGCACAAAACCTAAATACACCACTGTCCACACCAGTGTGATGGTAAGTCTGCAGTATAGATATTTTTCTTAAATTATGACCTAGTAATAGCTATTAATATGCTTGTAAAAGTTATTACACCATTTTCAAAGCATATTTTTTTAAAATGCTTTACAACCACATTTACTTTAAACATTCAGTATAAACATTGTGATCCCCTTTACAATAGGGTCTTTAGGGTAGAACATATGCTTGTAACCAATAGTAAATACGACTACATTCATGATAGAGGGAATTTCATGGCATTGAGAATGGAGATGACATACACATGTACACCCCATATTTCATGTCAGATGCAGGGGTGTATCATGCCCCTGAGTGACAGGTGTGCTGCCAATCCAGAAACACACTCCGAGTAACTCACTCTGTTGCCAATTCGACAAGCACTAAAAGTACATGAATTTTCATATACTTTTCATGCTGGTCGAATTGGCAACAGAGTGAGTGACTCTGTTGCTGAATTCGCAGCTGCCGTCTGTCTCCCGGATGTATTTCTGGGGTTTGTGTGCTCTCTGTTTGGAGCACACAAACTCCGGAAATAGGTAGCACGGATATTTGCAGAAAACGTAAGCAGCCAAAACAAGTCCAAAAACGCATTGAACTGAAGAAGTAGCTTATATCCTCTCCCCATATTTCTATATGGAGGATAGAGACTCTTGGCAGGAGGACTTAACCACCCAGGTTTCGCAGACTGCCCAAAGACTTCCAAATTCCATATAATTAATATAAAATTATTCCCGACCTATCCCCCCACACTTACCTTGCACAGGTAGGGGGAACGTATCAATTATGAAATGACCTGTAAATAAATTATACCTGTGAATAAAATTATACCTGTGCCTCATGTCCAGTGATAATAATTTTATATACATTTCATGGGAATTGGGGGTCTTTGAACAGCACCTGAACCGTGGGAAGTTAATTATTTATATTAGGGAAAATTCGGGGGCTTTTGGCAGGGGGGTAATTATTTTTATTATGAGGGTTTGGGGCCTTTGTGCAGCTCCCAAGCCCAAGGGGTCTAATTATTTTTACTAGGGGATTTGGCAGCATTGGAAAGCCACTTAACAACGGGGGGGGGGGGGGGGTGTAATTATTTTTATTAGGTGCAGGTTCGGGGGCTTTTGGACAGTCACCAAACCCCAACTGGTTAATTATTTTTACTATGCAGGGTCCAGGAGCCTATGAGCAGCACGCACATATCAAAAGGTGAATTATTTGTATTGGTGACTGGCTTCTAGTCCTGTATATTGTTTGGGGGGGGGGGGGGGACAGTGCAAATAGCCTCGCCCCCAGTGGATTTTATAGGGTACTGTTTGCTTATCATAGTAAGGCATATTTGCCATATTTTTAACTGGAGAATTTAAATGGCTGTTTTAGCCACTTTTGTGTATGTTTTGGGGGATTTCGGCACATATAGGGTAGGGTGAATTCCCAGGTGTGAAATCCCCAAACTGAATATGGTCAAAAGACTGTGAATATTGTTGATTTCAGGCCAAAATTGACTATACTGAGTAGCTGAATTTCAGAAACTTCCAATATTCTACTACTTTACCCGATCCGAACCCAATTCGTGCCAGATGGGTCTATAGGGACCTCAATGTGAATGTTATTGCTTTGACTGCTGCTTACAAGAGGTCAGTCTGCTCAACATTGCAGTGTCTAAGTGATAAATAGTGTTATCACTGTTTATTCCTGGCAGTTTTCTGTCACCTGAACCTAACTTTAAAACAGATAATAGAAATAATTCACCGGGTAGTCTATTTGCCACTGCCTAGGTTTATTTGTTAAAAGTGAGGCATAAAATGGGAGAAAATGTGCCACTGACAAAACAGTTCAAAAGGCAGCAGTAAAATATGAAACACAAGTATACATGGTGTTATAATGCTGGTGTATGCCAGGACTACCTCCAAAGCACATTTTTGTTCATATGTTAGTGCCCAAAAGGAAGCACACATTTTCACATTGCAAAGCAAATTTTCCCATGTAAACTGTTTCTCTAATTTTGTACTATTGCTTTAAAAAAAATTGTTGTATTGAAGAAATGGAGAGGGGGGACATCTGGTGGGAAGAGGTGGTATTAAATTTCTACTCCAAGATAAAGATCTCTGCTGCTCCCATTACTTTGATTCTCTGGTACTGTATCTTGGATTGCAGGTAAATCTCTAATATGTTGTCATTAAATGGCAATATGCCTTGGGCCTACATAAGTCTGTTTTGCAAGACTCCATACTGAGACTGAAAAATATTCCAAAAATGGATTTCACAATTGAGTTGACACTCCTCAAAATGTCAGCCTATTCTAGAATAGTGATGGATGTTGGTCTAAATGTTGTAAATGTGTTTATGAATTGGTTAATATCACAAGTTGCTATTTTTTATAGCTCTTTACAAATATATAAACCGGCATACAAATGGTCTGATGATCAGTTGAGCAGATTAAATGTCTGATAAAAGAGGTGTTTTTTTAGCTTTTTTGTAAAAGTCTGTAATGATGGTGCAGTTCGTGAGTACGGTAAAGAGTTCCAGAATGTGGTGGGAGTGTGACTGAATGTCCGGGAACCTGATGAAGTTCTTTTTATGAGAGGCCTATATAAAGTGCATTACAGTAATCTAGACAACAGGACACAAATACATGAATTAATGTGTCCATATCATCTGGTGGTATTAAATGTTTTATCCAGGCTATATTTTTCAGCTGAAAGAAGGCAGATTTTATTATGGAAGATATCTGCTATTTAACTGACAGTACAAATTCAATCAGCACTGCGAGATTTTCTACTTCTGTTGAACTATTGAGTTCAGATCCACTAGGTTCCAACCAGTGGTAGGATCATGAGATAGTCTTGTTGCCCAGGATCCTCTCACCAATAGTAACTCTGTTTTGTTCGGGTTCACTTTTAGCCAACTAGCATTCATCCACTCTATGAGGTCTGCTCATCAACTGTTGTTGAACCATGTTGGATCTTTAGTTTCTGGGGTAAAGGAGAAGTTGAGTTGTGTTATCTGCATACCAATAATATCTTAGGCCACGTCACCTGATGATCTCCCCCAGTGGCAGCATGGGAGAACAGATGGATCCTTATGGAACTCCACAGGCTGTGATGTTACTCTCGGTGATCTACCAGTGAGAAAAGATTTAAACAAGTTTAGGACTGTGCCACTTAGATGACAGATGTGCTGTAAACGTTCTATTAAAATCCTGTGGTTAGTTGGTTGGTGTAAATAAAATGCATTGTCTTGCTGTTAATTACTTGCACATTCCAGTTGGGCAGACTAGATGGACCAAATGGTTCTTATTTGCCGACACATTCTATGTTTCCATATTTCTATCTGTATGAATGGCTATCAGTTTCTCATAAAGTCACTTAAAAAGTGTCCATTTACCCATTTTCAGCAAACCAAGGCACTCTTTTAAAACAAAGGAATTGTAAGAACATACTTACAAAGGGCCTGTGCCACAATGAACATGTTAAAGGCTTTCCAAACAATGGTCATTGAGAAAGGCTTTTCAAATAATGCTCAATGAGAAAAGCTTTTCAAACAATGCTCATTGTTGCTGATGGCTTGTCCTACTATGCATATATTTACTTGAGCTTATCAAGCAAAGTAAATACCCAATACCCAGTGACCATACACTAAGAAAGGGCACAAATAGTAAAGATGTACTTTATGCTTGTCCTAATAAATGGTTTAGAACTTATTAAAGGCAACTGCAGGCTACAAATTCAGTTATATTTAATTCAAGTGACGATATTCGAAGTATAGATGCTTTAATAAAAGAATACAAATAAAGTACTTTATTCATTGAGCCCTCTTTTCACTGTGTAGTTCTATCCGTGGGGGAGGCAAGTTTGTCTAGAATTCATATCAGATCTACGTCATCTTAGATCAGGGGAAGGCAATCTTCGGCACTCCAGATGGTGTGGACTACATCTCCCGTAATCCTCTTACAGCCATAATGCTGGCAAAGCATCAAGAGAAGTGTAGTCCATCTGCAGTGCTGAAGGTTGCCTACTCCTGGTTTGCATAAAAGAAGATCTTACAGATATGAGCCAAAATTGTAAACAATATGGACTAAATATGGTGGACTAGAGAATAAGAGTATGGCCAGATTGTCTGTTCTGTTATTTGTATCCAAGTGTCAATAACTGTTTTTACCAGGACGTGAATGCTACTGGCTCTCTTCTTTACCAGTTTCCTGGTAAACATGAATCTACAAGCCTTTTTATCATTGCCAACTGCCCTTCCCTGTGTCAATTCAGGTGTCTGACTCTATGCCTATAAAAATAACTTCCTGCTATACCTTTGCCAGATTATTGTGGTTCCTGTCTACATGATAAGACTAAAGATCAAGGAAGTGCTCTAATGAACTAAACAAATAATATGATGTATGTTATACTTTTCTCTGCTCAAAAACAAGTTTAGGTGTAGGCTCCCTTTAACACTCTATAAAGAAAATGGTTTGGGCAGGAAAAAGGAGCTCTATCCCACAATTGGAAAACCCAGGTGATTATAAAGTACAATTGTCACAGTTCAACCCCATTACCCAGACTCCAGTATATTGTATTCAGGTTTTGTGACCATTTCCTCTTCAGTCTCTAGTTTCCATTCTCCTTCTGTTGTGACTCTGGGGCTAAAGTATGTTTTAGGACCAAGTTCCAAGACTGCAGGGGCTGCAGAAAATGGTAGCTGAGTTTCCCCACCACCTCCATGACCTGCCTTGCCACTTCCCTTCCACCCAGGAACCGGCAGCACAAGGTAGGTCCTCCATGTATTTTGGGTCTTTTTTTTTTTTTAAATATATTTAGTCTGTCCCACTGTGCTTCTGTTTTTTCTGTGTGTCCCTGTCTGTCTAATATGTCTCTTTTGTGTATGTGTGTGTCCCTGTCAGTCTAATATGTTTCTTTTGTGTATGTGTGTGTCCTTGTCTGTCTAATGTTTCTTTTGTGTATGTGTGTGTCCCTGTCTGTCTAGTATGTCTCTTTTGTTTATGTGTGTGTCCCTGTCTGTCTAATATGTATCTTTTGTGTATGTGTGTGTCCCTGTCAGTCTAATATATTTATTTTGTGTATGTGTGTGTCCTTGTCTGTCCAATATGTTTCTTTTTTGTATATGTATGCCCCTGTCAGTCTAATATGTTTATTTTGTGTATGTGTGTGTCCTTGTCTGTCTAATATGTTTCATTTTTGTATATGTGTGTCCCTGTCTGTCTAATATTCCTCTTTTGTGTATGTGTGTGTGTCCCTGTCAGTTTAATATGTCTCTTTTGTGTACAGGGAGTGCAGAATTATTAGGCAAGTTGTATTTTTGAGGATTAATTTTATTATTGAACAACAACCATGTTCTCAATGAACCCAAAAAACTCATTAATATCAAAGCTGAATATTTTTGGAAGTAGTTTTTAGTTTGTTTTTAGTTTTAGCTATTTTAGGGGGATATCTGTGTGTGCAGGTGACTATTACTGTGCATAATTATTAGGCAACTTAACAAAAAACAAATATATACCCATTTAAATTATTTATTTTTACCAGTGAAACCAATATAACATCTCAACATTCACAAATATACATTTCTGACATTCAAAAACAAAACAAAAACAAATCAGTGACCAATATAGCCACCTTTCTTTGCAAGGACACTCAAAAGCCTGCTATCCATGGATTCTGTCAGTGTTTTGATCTGTTCACCATCAACATTGCGTGCAGCAGCAACCACAGCCTCCCAGACACTGTTCAGAGAGGTGCACTGTTTTCTCCCCTTGTAAATCTCACATTTGATGATGGACCACAGGTTCTCAATGGGGTTCAGATCAGGTGAACAAGGAGGCCATGTCATTAGATTTTCTTCTTTTATACCCTTTCTTGCCAGCCACGCTGTGGAGTACTTGGACGCGTGTGATGGAGCATTGTCCTGCATGAAAATCATGTTTCTTGAAGGATGCAGACTTCTTCCTGTACCACTGCTTGAAGAAGGTGTCTTCCAGGAACTGGCAGTAGGACTGGGAGTTGAGCTTGACTCCATCCTCAACCCGAAAAGGCCCCACAAGCTCATCTTTGATGATACCAGCCCAAACCAGTACTCCACCTCCACCTTGCTGGCGTCTGAGTCGGACTGGAGCTCTCTGCCCTTTACCAATCCAGCCACGGGCCCATCCATCTGATCCATCAAGACTCACTCTCATTTCATCAGTCCATAAAACCTTAGAAAAATCAGTCTTGAGATATTTCTTGGCCCAGTCTTGACGTTTCAGCTTGTGTGTCTTGTTCAGTGGTGGTCGTCTTTCAGCCTTTCTTACCTTGGCCATGTCTCTGAGTATTGCACACCTTGTGCTTTTGGGCACTCCAGTGATGTTGCAGCTCTGAAATATGGCCAAACTGGTGGCAAGTGGCATCGTGGCAGCTGCACACTTGACTTTTCTCAGTTCATGGGCAGTTATTTTGCGCCTTGGTTTTTCCACACGCTTCTTGCGACCCTGTTGACTATTTTGAATGAAACGCTTGATTGTTCGATGATCACGCTTCAGAAGCTTTGCAATTTTAAGAGTGCTGCATCCCTCTGCAAGATATCTCACTATTTTTGACTTTTCTGAGCCTGTCAAGTCCTTCTTTTGACCCATTTTGCCAAAGGAAAGGAAGTTGCCTAATAATTATGCACACCTGATATAGGGTGTTGATGTCATTAGACCACACCCCTTTTCATTACAGAGATGCACATCACCTAATATGCTTAATTGTTAGTAGGCTTTCGAGCCTATACAGCTTGGAGTAAGACAACATGCATAAAGAGGATGATGTGGTCAAAATACTAATTTGCCTAATAATTCTGCACTCCCTGTATGTGTGTGTCCAGGTTTGTCTAATATGTCTCTTTTGTGTATGTGTGTGTCCCTGTCTGTCTAGTATGTCTCTTTTGTGTATGTGTGTGTCCCTGTCAGTCTAATATGTTTCTTTTGTGTATGTGTGTGTCCTTGTCTGTCTAATATGTTTATTGTGTGTATGTGTGTGCCCCTGTCTGTCTAGTATGTCTCTTTTGTTTATGTGTGTGTCCCTGTCTGTCTAAAATGTATCTTTTGTGCATGTGTGTGTCCCTGTCAGTCTAATATGTTTCTTTTGTGTATGTGTGTGTCCTTGTCTGTCTAATATGTTTCTTTTTTGTATATGTGTGTCCCTGTCTGTCTAGTATGTCTCTTTTGTGTATGTGTGTGTCCCTGTCAGTTAAATATGTCTCTTTTTTGTATGTGTGTGTGTCCCTGTCAGTTTAATATGTCTCTTTTGTGTATGTTTGTGTCCAGGTATGTCTAATATGTCTTTTTTGTGTATGTGCGTGTCCCTGTCTGTGTAGTATGTCTCTTTTGTGTATGTGTGTGTCCCTGTCAGTTTAATATGTCTCTTTTGTGTATTTGTGTCCCTGGGTCTGTCTAATATGTCTCTTTTGTGTATGTGTGTGTGTCCCTGCCAGTTTAATATGTCTATTTTGTGCATGTGTGTGTCCCTGTCTGTCTAATATGTCTCTTTTATGTGTGTCCAGGTCTGTTTAATATGTCTCTTGTGTGTATGTGTGTGTGTCTGTCTAATATGTATCTCGTATGTGTGTGTCTGTCTGATATGTCTCTCGTGTGTGTATGTGTGTGTCTGTCTGATATGTGTCTCGTGTGTCTGTCTGATATGTCTCTCATGTGTGTATGTGCATGTCTGTCTAATATGTCTCTCTTGTGTGTGTATGTGTGTGTCTGTCAAATATGTCTCTCTTGTGTGTGTCTGTCCAATATGTTTCTTTTTTGTATATGTATGCCCCTGTCAGTCTAATATGTTTATTTTGTGTATGTGTGTGTCCTTGTCTGTCTAATATGTTTCATTTTTGTATATGTGTGTGTCCCTGTCTGTCTAATATGCCTGTTTTGTGTATGTGTGTGTGTCCCTGTCAGTTTAATATGACCCGTTTGTGTATGTGTGTCCAGGTTTGTCTACTATGTCTCTTTTGTGTATGTGTGTGTCCCTGTCTGTCTAGTATGTCTCTTTTGTGTATGTGTGTGTCCCTGTCAGTCTAATATGTTTCTTTTGTGTATGTGTGTGTCCTTGTCTGTCTAATATGTTTATTTTGTGTATGCGTGTGCCCCTGTCTGTCTAGTATGTCTCTTTTGTTTATGTGTGTGTCCCTGTCTGTCTAAAATTTATCTTTTGTGCATGTGTGTGTCCCTGTCAGTGTAATATGTTTCTTTTGTGTATGTGTGTGTCCTTGTCTGTCTAATGTGTTTCTTTTGTGTATGTGTGTGTCCTTGTCTGTCTAATATGTTTCTTTTTTGGATATGTGTGTCCCTGTCTGTCTAGTATGTCTCTTTTGTGTATGTGTGTGTCCAGGTCCGTCTAATATGTCTCTTTTGTGTATGTGTGTGTGTCCCTGTCAATTTAATATGTCTCTTTTGTGTATGTGTGTGTCCAGGTTTGTCTAATATGTCTTTTTTGTGTATGTGTGTGTCCCTGTCTGTGTAGTATGTCTCTTTTGTGCATGTGTGTGTCCCTGTCTGTCTAATATGTCTCTTTTATGTGTGTCCAGGTCTGTTTAATATGTCTCTTGTGTGTATGTATATGTATCTCGTATGTGTGTGTCTGTCTGATATGTCTCTCGTGTGTGTATGTGTGTGTCTGTCTGATATGTGTCTCATGTGTGTCTGTCTGATATGTCTCTCATGTGTGTATGTGCATGTCTGTCTAATATGTCTCTCTTGTGTGTGTATGTGTGGGTCTGTCAAATATGTCTCTCTTGTGTGTGTCTGTCTAATATGTCTCTCTTGTGTGTGTATGTCTGTTTAATACGTCTCTCTTGTGTGTGTGTGTCTAATATGTCTCTCTTGTGTGTGTGTGTATGTCTGTTTAATATATCTCTCCTGTGTGTGTATGTCTGGATAATATGTCTCTTGTGTGTGTCTGTCTAATATGTCTCTCGTATGTGTGTCTGTGTGTGTCTGTCTAATACACCTCCCTTGTGTGTATATGTGTCTCTTGTATCTGTCAGCTGTATGTGTCTTTCCATCTATGTGTGCCTCTGTGGTTGAGCGTTGTGGGTGATGTAGTGCACAGCAGCTGTGGTGCCAACAGTAAAATTTGTCCACAGCTTCTCTATATACTCTATATACTATAAACTCATACTGACACACATTTATTACTCACACTCACACACTTATTACTCATACTGACACATACTTATGGTCATACTGACACACACTTATTACTGACACTGACACACTTATTACTCACACTGACACACATACTCACACTGACACATACTTATGCTCATACTGACACACACTTATTACTCACACTCACACACTTATAACTCACACTGACACACACACACACTCATACTGACACATTCTTATGCTCATACTGACACACACTTATTACTCACACTCACACACACACACCCAGGTTCACCTCTCACCGCTAGTCTGCTCCATCCGAGAGGACCAAAAACATTTTTCTTTTTGGATGTACTTCCTCCATAACTTTTTGGTCAATAATAGATTGAGGTTTGCAGCCCCCCTGAAAGAAGCTAAGGGTCTTTCTGCCAAGATGCTGCCAATTCTTTTGGAAAATTTGTTGGATGAATTTATGGCCACTATTATAATCTGTAATTTAACATATTCTTTCTTTTCTATTGTTTTATGTTTCTTTATTTGTATTATTTCTTTATATTTGATCAAAAATGTTTGATTGGGGGCGTGGCCTGAACACCACTGGAGAAGGACGTGTGAGAACTGAGCTCCAGCCAAAGGGCAATCTATAAGAAATATCCTGTGCCTCCAGGCTTAATAAAATCTATACATACACAGCCTATATCAACCGAAGTATCAGAATGTCAGGTAGTAGGCAAAAGAAGTCTCAGGGACCTGAGAGATGTGATCACAAGGATCCACTTTTTCCATGTTGAAGACGCGCTAATGCAAGGAAACGGGATCTAACCCAGACGCCATATCAAGGCATCCAACACGTTGCATATCTTTCTGTGTTCACCCTAACAAAGCGCAAATTCCTCCACATCACAAAAGTACTACGTGACCACAATTTGGTCTACAAATGGGGCTTCCCTGTTCAACATGGTCCCCACTAAATAGTCCTGGAGCAGCTCTCATCGCTCTCAAGGACTGGAACCTACCGACTCCTGAACCTTTCAACCTATAATCAACTACAACATCAATGAAACTCCTGAACGAATGGTCTACCTTACTGACCAATGACCCATAAGACCTAGCACACTGACTAACAAACTCTCCCACTTGAACGACATCTACACTCCCATTTTTTATATTTGACTGTTCCCCTAACAGCTAAAGGTATACAACTGTTATCTTTATTACCAATGAGGTGATGACACCCAACACCAAAAACAGACGTTACACTGTTGACTCATGTACCTTTCCTTAGGAACGATATGCTGATGCTCACCACTCCACAATTCCAACACATTTCTAGAGGAAGTACAGCTACCCCAATAAACCAACTAATGAGATTTGCACAATAAACAGAGGCACCACAAGGATATACCCTAAAATCCATCATAATCCCTTTCCCTGAACGTGCTACCCCAACACGAACAGATGATTTACATAAGCCTTGAAACCACAGAATAACCACAACTAACTAAAATACTCATGCCCTTGGAACTCATCTCACCAGACTCCACAACCCCCGATCTTAATAAAACAACCTAACATATGCAGGACAACACCACACGCAGCCTACATATGACGATCCATGTCTCCCATTACACGATGTTAGATGGCAAATAGGGATCAACTGCATGTTTTATGCTACCTTGACCCCCATGGGGTGGTCAGTGTTGTTGCACTTAACTAGTGCTCCATTGTATATATTGTTCTTGTTTTCTCCCCTCCCCCTCTCTCCATTGGTCTGACTTTTCTCGGCAAAGGCTCAGCTTGGGTAAGACTAGCATACGGTCATCCCTAACATGCTTAAAGTCTTTTCTTTAAACACTAAAGGTCTGAAAAGCCTACACAAATTGAGACTAGCTCTGTAAGAAGCTAAGAACCACAAAGCTGACCTACTGTTTCTGCAAGAAACCCACTTTCATAGAGACAAAGACCCAACGCCAAAATCTAACATCTATATGCTATGGCTAGAACAAAAAAAGGGAGAGTCTCAATACTAATCAACAAAGATTGGGCCTACTCCCTACAAAAAATATATGTGGATCAGAATGACTAATTTTGTTTTTATTAACTGTGAACTTAACAACTGCAACTACACTCTTGCCAACATCTATCCCCCAACGAAGGCCAAATACAATTCCTATCTCACTGCCTGAAAAACGACTTCAAATTAGGATCTGTCATACTTGCTGGTGATTTAAATTTACCTGTGGATCACAATTTAGACTCCCATCCACCTAAACCTAGCCCAGCGTCCACACATCAGAATAAACAAAACTTAAAAATACAAAACCTTTTACTAAGATGTAAACCTTTACTTGGAAATGCCTTAATCCCAACGTATGAGAGTACACCTTTTACTCGAATTCATGCAAAATCTTTACGAGAATTGATTTTATCCTAACAGATTTAATTTTACTACAAAATATCAACACTGCAATGCAGGGACCCATTACATTGTCAACCATGCTCCTGTCTCACTTGAAATATCCACAACTTTCCCTACAAAATGCCCAGGGTTATGGTGTCTGAATGACTCTCTCATTAAGGATTCTAAATTTGAAGAAAGAAGATTGAAAGAATATTTCCACATACAGGATGTAAAGGAACCCATATATAATAAATGAGCCCTGTGCATCTTACTCCCGAATAAACAGCTGAAATACGTTGCAAAGTGAATATAAAATCCCAGTTCCCCAAACATGAGCCGAGACTTCATGAAGGGGTAAAATCAGTGTATTTAATCAGCGTTCAAATCATTCTTTTTATGCTCTGCCAGAACTCCTCCCCACATCCGGAGAGATAAATGGATTACAGTATAATCCCAATCCAGCTTCCCCCAGCACACCCAATGAAAACAAACATTAGAATTATTCACTCCACAAATTACAGCTGAAATAGCCCTGACTGATAACCTTCCTGACCCTAATTAAGACCCCCTCTCCTGTCTCAGGCTATAGCCCATTGTCCTATTGTCTCTGGGATACATCCTGAGACACCCTGGAGCCATCTCAAAACCAGCAGGCCATTAGCAATGCAGAAACTCACGAACGGAGCTAAATTTGTATATAAAACAAGTGTATTTAAACAGAACTCTTCCTTTTGCCACACAGGAATCTACTGATACCCAGATCTCAACAATTTGGATGGCACACAAAACAGTTATCCAGGGCCTACTAATTCAAAGAGAAACAAACTTTTACCAAACTAAAACATGCACAAACCAACTTCTTCAATCACCGTCTCCGGAGATGCAAGCTCGCCTAATTCAGCTCAAACATGAATTATCAGATCTCCACAAAGCAGCCACAGCCACAATCCACTTGAGAATTGGCCAAAAATACTAGTTACAGAAAAACAAAGCTGGAAACATGCTTTCACAAAAATTACGTAAAAAATTCCCTTTATATACAACTCACTAGGCCATAAACCGTACAACCTGTCTGACACTGTAAATGAACCAGCCAAATTGTATGCAACCTTGAAGACAACAAGGAAACTACCCAGCCCCAAAGTAGTGAAATCAACATGTTTCTTTCAGAAATCCAGTTTCCTTAACTGTCACCTGAAGATTCTAATATTTTAAACTCTCCTTTCACAGACAAGGAAGTAGCAAAAGTCATCCAATCTCTAAAACCACTAAAAGCTCCAGTGCCCAATGGCTTTTCTAATGCATACTATGAACAATATAGAAAAACTCTCACACCCATCCTCACAAACCTATTCAACCACATCAAACTTTCAGGACACATGCCCTCCGAAATTCTGGAAGCACACATAATTACATTGCCAAAACCAGGTAAAAGCCTGGACATTCCAGGCAACTTTCGACCAATCTCCCTCTTAAATAGACACTAAATTATTTGCCAGACTCCTCACCAATAGACTCAATTTAATGTTACCTAGACTGATTGACAGAGACCAAGTTGGATTTTCCAGGTCAGACCATCCTAGCACTTTATTCCTCCCTGTAAGCAAAAGTGAACAACTCAGGCTTCCTATCTTCCCGATTTGACATCACAAACGGTACGTGTCAAGTATACCCCCTTTCACCACTAATATTTATACTGACCTTAGAACCCCTTGCCATTATGATCCGTGAACATTATGATCCGTGAATCCCAGTCCATCAAAGGAATCCAAGTCAAAAACAGTACGCATAAAATCGGGCTTTTTGCCAATGACATTTTGATTGCACTCTCAGATCCCCTAACATCTTTACCGCATCTCATGAAAGTGCTTGAGAGAAACTCTGCCATTTCTTACTATAGAAACAACCCCAATAAAACACAAGCCTTGCCTTTTTTTTTTATCCCTCCCCACAATCTACTGACCCTCCGTAGACACTATAACTTTGACTGGAGCACCAACTCTATCTCTTACCTAGGAATCCAAATGACGAAATCCCCATCCGACCTCATAAACCACAACCTCCCAAAATTATGGACAATCATAAAAAAGGACCTTGACACCTGGAAACATTTAAATACAGCCTGTACAAGCAGAATTGCCTCTGTCAAAAGGAATATCCTACCCAAACTTTTTTTTATCTATCCAAATCTATCCCATCTCCAATCCCTAAACATTTACTTAACACCTAAATTCATCTGGGGCCACACAAGCCCCAGAATAAAAACTGGAGTCCTTCAATACCCAAAACACCTAGGTGGGCTAGGCGTACTGAATCTAACCTTATACCACCAAGCTACAATACTAGCCCAAACCACATCCCTTTTTTATAACGCCTTTCCTCCAAAATGGAACTTTCTGGAAAGCTGTTTCTTAAATGACCATTCTCTACATCTTGTATGGACTAAACCAGAGCAAAGACCAAAATTCCCCGATATCCTGCCTTCATCCAAATTGACCCTACAAACATGGGACACCTACATAAGGACATTTTGCCCAGACGCAATAAGGATACAACACACTCACCTTTAGCTACTCTACAATTGTCTACCTCAAACCTTCATTTAGAACATTGGAACCAACACGGCCTGGACAACTAATAGATGGAATCAAAATCCGCCCCTTAGCACAATACAAATTACCAAAGAAATAATTATTTCCATACCTTAGAGTCAAAAGCATTATACAACAACAATTGAATTTACAACCAAAATTTACTAACCTACATCAATTCTCCAGACTATGCTCGCTCTCTTCACAGTGAGAACATCAACTCTCCATATGTTATAACACCATATTGACTACCGGAGAAATTGTCTTACATGATACAGTGGGAATTGGAAATCAAAAACACCTTTCATAGAGACGTCTGGAACAAAGCATTACAGACTTTCTTAGGATCTTCCCTAGGCTCCGACCACTGCGAAACAAACAGGAAAGTATTAATGAGATGGTACCAGGTGCCTTCCAGACTATATATCATGTACCCAACAACTCCAAATACCTGCTGGAGAAACTGTGGGGAAATTGGAACGATGTCGTAAAAAGTTAAAAAAGTTCAAAAACAGAACTTTGTGTGCTACATCCACAGTATAGTCCAAAAACAAGCAGCAAGTCTCTTATCTGTAACAGCTCTCCGTGCGCCTCGGGGCTGTTCGCAGACTTCCGGGTGTGGTGGAAAAAGAACACACACACCTCAGCTGGTACGGTGGCTCGTTTGGTTCACAATTTCACCCAACGCTTTTCGTCCAAAGACGGGACATAAGTTCTTTATGGCTGAATCCTGTTCGGATAAGTCGTAGTCAGTTCGTGTATGGTTAATACGAAGAGGTAAACCGAAGGTCTTTCTATGAATAAATCTCATTCGGGTAAACAGTTGTAAGGAAACCAATTCGTGCATAGTGTGTCCGAAGGATAAAACGAAAGTCCTACTACCGTTCGGATAATGCGAAGGTAAAACCGCAGCTATAATTGTATAAGATACGAAACAAAAGTCAGGTTCTCATTCACATCAATAATTTATGAATGGGAAGCCTTTCTCCTTGCGGTTAATATGAAAAAGGTGAGCTGAAACACATGGGATAATGCGAATACACTGACTATTGCAAGACTGCAGTCTTTCTAAATCTCGTCATGAGAAAAAAATAATATAATATGAGGGTAAATTGAAAGGGCCTTATTTTATTCACGAGGGATGGTTTTTTGTGACAAACCCCTTTTGGAATATAATTCAGAAAGTGAGAATTTTGGGATACAAAATGTATATATATATCTTATGTTGAAAGCTTGCAGTCTCGCAGAATATATACAAAATGAGAAAAATAAAGGATGAAATATCACAATATACATATATGATTTGTAAATATAAAACAGAACCTTACAATACACACGGTTCATCATACATATAACCAGATGAAGTAGGTACATAAATGGACAACATGTGTCTACAGAAATATAGTCCCCAGTGTTCAGGAATATAGGGAAAAAATAAAAATAAAAAAATCAGTAATACATATATTCTGACCACCAGCTGGGTCTGGGCAATATGTAAATAAGCTAAAACTGGTGGAACTCACCTATTTAATTAAAATAAGGATTAGAAATGGTTAATACATAAACCTGTAATTCTTAAATATATGAAAGAACATTATAAAAATGCCTTTAATTCAAAATCTAGATTTATTCCCTTGGGATTTAGGGTTTGCATATTATAAATCCAGAAGGCCTCCCTCTGTAGAAGCCTTCTGGATCTATCGCCTCTTTTCCAAGTTGAATGAATTGACTCAATTCCCATGAATCTTATGTGCTCCACTTTGCCCTTAGGGCAACCATGGCAGTGATTGTGCAAACTGTATTTGAACCTATCGCACTCCTTGTTCATCATTCCAAGATGTTCAAGGATGCGAACTTTGAGTGGTCTTTTCGTTTGTCCTATGTATTGTGCACCACAACCACATTCTACCAAGTAAACCACATAGGTGGTATTACAATTGATGAAGCTTTTCACTTTATATGCTTTGCCAGTACTCTGGGATTTGAATTCTATCCTTTTCCTGGCTTGATGTGTACAGGCTTTACAATTTCCACATTTATGAAATCCATTAGTTTTATTTTTAGTAAGCCAGCTGGACCCATTTGTTTTAGGGACTGTCTTAATGACACTAGGAGCAAGTGTGGATTTTTAGGTTTGGAGCTTTTTTGAAAATTACTGTAGGTTTATATTGTACTAAAGGGGCCAGAATTTCATCTCCCTGGACAACATTCCAGTGTTGCTGTAAAATTCTTCTAATTTGGGGGGCCACCACATTATACTCTGAGATAAAAGATGCTCCATAGTCTGTCATTATTTGTCTATCTTTCTTGGATTTTGTTTTTAAGATCTCATTCCTATCCATTACTTCTATTTCCTGTTCTGCCTTATTCAGTGCCTAGATGTTATAATTTTTCTGGATAAACCTATCTTTCAGGGTCTTTGTTTGTTCCCTAAAGGTTTCTATATCGCTACAGTTCCTTCGAATTCTTCTAAATTGTCCTTGTGGAATGTTATTTAGCCAGTTTGGATGATGGCAGCTCCTTTTGTCAATATAGTTGTTACTATCAACTTTTTTGAAAAAAGTTTTAGATTTAAGAATGTCATTGTCAACATAGAAATTTAGATCTAAAAAATCGATAGACTCCATACTTTGGGCAAAAGAAAAAGTGAGATTATAATCGTTGTTGTTAAGATAGGTCTTGAATTCTGATAATTCCAAAACCGTCCCTTTCCAGATGAAAATTATGTCATCAATATATCTGCGCCATAGGACCAGGCCTGCACCGAATGGGTTGGAGTCTCCTACATACTTGGACTACCATAGCCCCATAAATAAGTTGGCATAACTCGGTGCAAACCTGGTCCCCATGGCTGTCCCACATTTTTGCAGGTAGAAGGACCCCTCAAAGTAAAAATAGTTATATTTTAAAATAAAGTCTATGGCCTCCGTGATGAATTTGGATTGAATATGATCCATCTTTTCATCTCTATTGAGAGTATGTTTGATGGCTTCTATGCCCTTTGAATGATCTATAGAAGTATAGAGGGCCGAAACATCGGCTGTGACTAACATATACCCAGGTTTCCATATTATTTTATTCAAAGAATTAATAATATCTGTGCTATCTTTAATGTAAGAAGGTATGTTTAAGACATAGGTCTGCAAAAAAGTATCAACGTAGTGTGACAGATTACACGACATCAAGTCTATCCTAGTTATGATGGGGCGACCCGGAGGGTTTTCCACATCCTTGTGGATCTTGGGGAGAAAATAAAAATACGGGACTACCGGATTTGGGGATTTGTTTATTAAGAATGCCCCATTATTTTCCTTTGTCCAAAAGTCTATTGAGCACCACTGAAAATTTTAAAGTGGGGTCTCCTTGCAATTTTTGATAGGTAATTGGATCATCAAGGAGCCTATAGGCCTCCCTGAGATATCCTTCCTTACTCATTATAACGACCCCTCCTCCTTTATCTGCGGATCTAATGACCAAAGATGTATTTTCTTGGAGTTCCTTCAGTGCAGATTTCTCTTTTAGAGTGAGGTTGTGGCGATATTTGATGGTACTTAGATCCAAAGATTCTAGATCTCTAAGTATCAATCTTCTATAGACATCTAGATTTGTGCCCCTTTCAATGATAGGAACAAAGGACGATTTGTCTCTAAGTGTGGTATGGTAAATTTTTGGTTGTGAGTTAGACTGGGAAGTGGACTCCTCATCTTTCGAGGGATTGAGTTCTGTATTCTGAATGTGGTCCCCATTTCTGGCTAAAAGTCTTTTTATAGCCAGTTTTCTTATACATTTTTGGGCGTCAATAAACAGATTAAATTTATTGGGGAGTTTTGTGGGAGCATATGTGAGGCCTTTATTTAAGACATTCTCTTGGTCTTTAGAGAGAATAACTCCACTAATATTGAAAATACTGGTATTTCATTCCGGTTTATTTTTCTTTGTTCTCTTTCATCAACATCCTCGTCTAGTCCGTATTCCCACCTTTTTCTTTTTCCTATATCTCTTACGTTTAGGTTTAAAGGTGGGGTTTCTTCCCTTGTCTCCCTGTTTGGGGATGTGACTCTTTTCTTTGATCTTAATTTCTCTGGTGAGAATTTGCCTCTTTCTAAAAAAGGACTCCTATTCTGGATGTCCTTAAATCTCCTATTGTATGTGTTTTGTCTATCTTCATAGGGACTCCTCCAGTGAGGTTTGTAAAATCTATTGGAATTATATTGATTGGTCTCTGAAATAGAATCCGTCCTGGTATGGGGGGATTGGGCTCGTCTGTTCCTTCCCCATTCTCCTCTTTTATATCCAAAATCTTCTCTATGTCTATAATTTGAATCCAAATTAGAATTATATCTGTGACCTCTAAAATAGGATGTATTTCTGGTTCTCCCTTCATCGCCTCTGAATTTATTTCCTAGTTTGTATTCTTCCTGTCTCAATTTGTGTGATTGATCTCTTTCTTTTCTCTTCCATTGACTTTGTAAGCCCTTTTTATAGTCATCACTATCTCTAAGGAATTTTCTTTTTTTGTTTATCATAGTCTTCCCCTCCAGGTCATCCAGTGTTTTCTGAATATCTAGATCTAATTTTGTGAAATCACTGGAATCTTTAAAGGGTAATAATTCCTTCTTAATGTCTTCTATTTTATTATGTAAGATGACCATATCTTTTTTATGTTTCATGGTAATTAATTTTATGAGGTTCAAGGAGCACTGTTCTAATTGGTCCTGCCATGACTTCATGAATTCTTCATCATCTCTCCCTACAGTTGGTAATTTATCCATTCTAAGTCCTCTAGGAACAAGTTTATGTGAGATATATTTTTCTATGAGTTCTAGATCAAGCCATTTTTTTGTGTCTGATATAAGGACCTTTTTTAAGTCCCAATAATATTGCTTAGTGAGGGAAAACTTGTAAAATAATACTACAAATACCTGTGATATTAAAACACAAGAATTAGTGTAAAAATCATGCAAAAGATAAAGATATCTGCAAAAACAATAATATATATACTTAATGGAACAAAGTTTTCTGATGTAATGGGCACAAGTGCACCGAGTTATGCCAACTTATTTATGGGGCTATGGGAGTCCAAGTATGTAGGAGACTCCAACCCATTAGGTGCAGGCCTGGTCCTATGGCGCAGATATATTGATGACATAATTTTCCTCTGGAAGGGACGGTTTTGGAATTATCAGAATTCAAGACCTATCTTAACAACAACGATTATAATCTCACTTTTTCTTTTGCCCAAAGTATGGAGTCTATCGATTTTTTAGATCTAAATTTCTATGTTGACAATGACATTCTTAAATCTAAAACTTTTTTCAAAAAAGTTGATAGTAACAACTATATTGACAAAATGAGCTGCCATCATCCAAACTGGCTAAATAACATTCCAAAAGGACAATTTAGAAGAATTTGAAGGAACTGTAGCGATATAGAAACCTTTAGGAAACAAACAAAGACCCTGAAAGATAGGTTTATCCAGAAAAATTATAACATCGAGGCACTGAATAAGGCAGAACAGGAAATAGAAGTAATGGATAGGAATGAGATCTTAAAAACAAAATCCAAGAAAGATAGACAAATAATGACAGACTATGGAGCATCTTTTATCTCAGAGTATAATGTGGTGGCCCCCCAAATTAGAAGAATTTTACAGCAACACTGGAATGTTGTCCAGGGGGATGAAATTCTGGCCCCTTTAGTACAAAATAAACCTACAGTAATTTTCAAAAAAGCTCCAAACCTAAAAATCCACACTTGCTCCTAGTGTCATTAAGACAGTCCCTAAAACAAATGGGTCCAGCTGGCTTACTAAAAATAAAACTAATGGATTTCATAAATGTGGAAATTGTAAAGCCTGTACACATCAAGCCAGGAAAAGGAAAGAATTCAAATCCCAGAGTACTGGCAAAGCATATAAAGTGAAAAGCTTCATCAATTGTAATACCACCTACGTGGTTTACTTGGTAGAATGTGGTTGTGGGGCACAATACATAGGACAAACGAAAAGACCACTCAAAGTTCGCATCCTTGAACATCTTGGAATGATGAACAAGGAGTGCGATAGGTTCAAATACAGTTTGCCCAATCACTGCCATGGTTGCCGTAAGGGCAAAGTGGAGCACAAAGGATTCATGGGAATTGAGTCAATTCCTTCAACTTGGAAAAGAGGCGATAGATCCAGAAGGCTTCTACAGAGGGAGGCCTTCTGGATTTATAATATGCAAACCCTAAATCCCAAGGGAATAAATCTAGATTTTGAATTAAAGGCATTTTTATAATGTTCTTTCATATATTTAAGAATTACAGGTTTATGTATTAACCATTTCTAATCCTTATTTTAATTAAATAGGTGAGTTCCACCAGTTTTAGCTTATTTAAATATTGCCCAGACCCAGCTGGTGGTCAGAATATATGTATTACTGATTTGTTATTTTTTATTTTATTTTTTTCTCTATATTCCTGAACACTGGGGACTATATTTCTGTGGACACATGTTGTCCATTTATGTACCTACTTCATCTGGTTATATGTATGATGAACCATGTGTATTGTAAGGTTCTGTTTTATTTTTACAAATCATATGATTTTTCATCCTTTATTTTTCTCATTTTGTATATATTCTGCGAGACTGCAAGCTTACAACATAAGATATGTATACACATTTTGTATCCCAAAATTCTCACTTTCTGAATTATATTCCAAAAGGGGTTTGTAACAAAAAACCATCCCTCGTGAATAAAATCAGGCCCTTTTAATCTACCCTCATATTATATTTTTTTTTTCTCATGACGAGATTTAGAAAGACTGCAGTCTTGCAATAGTCAGTGTATTCGCATTATCCCTTGTGTTTCAGCTCACCTTTTTCATATTAACCGCAAGGACAAAGGCTTCCCATTCATGAATTATTGATGTGAATGAGAACCTGACTTTCGTTTCGTATCTTATACAATTATAGCTTCGATTTAACCTTCGCATTATCCGAACGGTAGTAGGACTTTTGTTTTATCCTTCGGACACACTATGCACAAATTGGTTTCCTTACAACTTTTTTTTTTTTTGGTTTCCAAAATGCTTGAGACAAGAAGTATTTTGGATAACAGATCATATCCACCAATAACATTTATTAAAGGCTCTCAGCACTCATGAAATACAGTACAAATACTGTATAGAGCAAATAAATCACTTTTGCCATGATGTAGCTGTGATCTGAGATATCACTAAAAACCTACCATTGGCACATCAGACCTGCACATGTGCCAGGGCAGGGCCGTCTTTAACGCGGGGCAAACAGGGCAGCTGCCCTGGGCCCAGTTACTCCTGGGGGGCCCAAGGCAGCTGTCCCGTGGGCCCCCAGCCCCTGCTTCGCATGTTTACAGCGCATTGTGCTTGTGAACGTTTTTTCCGGCAAGCCGCATCCGCTTGATGCGACGACCGAAAAAAAAAAAAAAAACTGATGCCGGATGTGACGTCACGTCACATCCTGTGACTGTTTCCCTCCTCCGTGCAGGAGGGAAGACTGCACGGAGGAGACATTCGGCCGGGGACACGGAGCAGAAGCATTCGGTAAGTACTGCGGGGTTGGGGGGGAGGAATTACAGGTGTCTGAGTGGCGCAATATTCCTGATATCTGACTGGCACAATATTCCTGGTATCTGGCACAATATTACTGGGCTCTGACTGGCAAAATATTACTGGGCTCTGACTGGCACAATATTACTGGGCTCGGACTGGCACACTATTACTGGGCTCTGACTGGCACACTATTACTGGGCTCTGACTGGCACAATATTACAGGTATCTGACTGGCACAATATTACTGGGCTCTGAGTTGCACAATATTACTGGGCTCTGACTGGAACAATATTACTGGGCTCTGACTGGCACAATATTCCTGGGCTCTGTATGTCACAATATTCCTGGGCTCTGTATGTCACAATATTACTGGGCTCTGAGTGGCACAATATTACTGGGCTCTGAGTTGCACAATATTACTGGGCTCTGACTGGCACAATATTACTGGGCTCTGAGTGGCACAATATTACTGGGCTCTGAGTACCACAATATTACTGGGCTCTGACATGCACAATATTCCTGGTATCTGACTGGCACAATATTCCTAGTATCTGACTGGCACAATATTCCTGGGCTCTGACTGGCACAATATTCCTGGGCTCTTAATATCACAATATTACAGGCATCTGACTGGCACAATATTCCTGGGCTCTGACTGGCACAATATTCCTGTGCTCTGACTGGCACAATATTCCTGGGCTCTGACTGGCACAATATTCCTGGGCTCTGACTGGCACAATATTACTGGGCTCTGACTGGCACAATATTCCTGGGCTCTGAATGGCACAATATTACTGGGCTCTGAATGGCACAATATTCCTGGCATCTGACTGGCACAATATTCCTGGGCTCTGACTGGCACAATATTCCTGGTCTCTGAATGGCACAATATTACTGGCATCTGAATGGCACAACAATTATGGCATCTTAATGGTACAATAATACTGGTATCTTAATGGGCAAATTGGCTGGGGCATAGTAGAATATTACTGGTATCTGAATGGCACAATAATATTGGCATTTTAATGGGAAAAATGTCTGTGGCATATTAATGGCAAAATAATACTGAATATTAATGGCAAAATAATACTGGCATATTGATGGGCAGATTGACTGTGGCATATTTAATGGACAAACGTTGTCATATTTTAACAGGCAAACTGTCTGTTGCATATGCAATGACAAAGTGACTGTGGCATGTTCTCTGGGGAAAAATAACATGTACTATGGGGAAAAGTGACAATATGGCTTTTTTCTGCTTGGGCAGTTCAGTGGAACAAAGTTAAACTGTGGTATGTTCTGTGGGGCAAATTTACACTGTAGTATGCAAAATTGTGTGGGTTCAATATGAGTGCAAGCCATGTGCTGTTGGTGCAATATAGGTGCATGACAAGTGCTGTGGGTGCAATATTGGTGCAAGACAAGTGCTGTGGGTGCAATATAGGTGCATGACAAGTGCTGTGGCTACTCTATGGGGCTGTGTTAAGTCCTTTAGGTGCAATGTGGGTGCAGAAAAAGGGAATAAAATCAAGAAATGCAACTCTTCAATAATATTAAAGGTAACATTGCGATGGATGGAGTGATTGCATGCAGGGGAGGGGCAGGGTCCAGGGGGCCCAATCAAATGCTTGCCCAGGGTCCAATCACTACTAAAGACGGCCCTGTGCCAGGGTATTACTCTTTGTGGCTGTGGGGGAATCTGAGCATGCATGGAAAGGCTATATTGCAGCTTAAGGGGGAAGGAAACTGAATAAACCGTTGTGTGCTTGCATTCTGACAGATAAGTGTGGAATTTGCAACTTGTGGCAAAATCCAACAGAAAAATCCAACAACATTTTTGGATAACAGATTTCTATATAAAGGATATGTAACCTTAACCTATAAAACATAATGAATATGCATAACATAGTATGTTAATTTGAACAATGCTACTTTAAAAGTTGCCCTTTAGCGATCTTTCATTGGAGGGTAGGCTTCACCTTAGCCATTTTAATGTTTATCAAATCCATCCTTCATTTTTTTAAAGTTACTGCTTCAGCATGCGATTGTTACATAAATCCCTGTGGCCTTTATTTAAACCATTTAATAGAGGTATACAATGATTGCAATGTAAAGCAATAAATACTGATCTGGCACTCCAAGAGATTACTATTCAGTAGAATGCGAACATTTTTATGTATATAGAAAACTTGGTCTTAAAACACCTGTGCACCTGTGAGATTTCAATTTGCAAGCTCAATAGAGTCAGTCATTCATAGCAATTACCGAGTCTAGAATATGATGTTGAGTGCCCTACTCCGACAATAAAAATTACATTAATATTTATAATTGCATTGTGACTGAACCATTCATACACAGTTTTGTATTCACATGGGAATTTCATGAGATTCAAATAGGAGCAGAGTTTGCCCTTTGAGAAGCAATATCTATTGTCCATGTACAATTTTTAAATGAAAAGCACTTTTAGAATGTATTTTCTTTACTGCAAATAGATTAAATATGCAATATATTTAAACACCTGAATTTGTAGAATAATTCTTCAATGCAGTGGATTTTTTCTATTGTTCTTTGTCTTCGTAAAAGTGATTATAGCTATGCAACGAAATGATAAAGTACTACCTTGTTGGTATGCAGCATTGTGCTCGTGTCTAAATTACTATTATAATATTTCTGATTTATATATAAAAAAAATTAAAGTATTCTAATAATGTCAAATTTACCTAATGCTTATTATTTTGGAGACCAGCTATTTTAGCTTCAAATGAGTTTGCTTATATCTTGCTTTTTGCCAATGGCTGGTGAAAAATTATATTTGTTTATGGGAAACAGTCAATCACAGAAAATAATCTTTTGTCAAACTTCTGCTTGAGAAGTTTTGGAGTTTCATTGGTTTTTCATTTTTTTCTGTTGGGTAGTGCCAAGGATTTGTGTTTATTTGCGATCTGTGTGTTTTATATCATAGTAATATTGAGCATGCTGTGAATTTATATCGTAATGTCTACCATCAACACATAACTCTATGCTATAAAGTTTTGTTTTACAGTAAACAAATTAGCTTACTCTCTAAGACAGAGCATAAAAGAGGCTCTTGTAGCAATTCAATATCAATAATTTATTATACATCCTCCTTTATTAAGTAACTAATAACAGTTGGACCACTTTTACAGAGACATTCAAGAGATTGACTTATTGCATTCCAGGATGACTGTATCTATTTTTCTACTACCAAACCCAAAATTCACTTTATAACAACCAAGTTATTGTGTTACTCTCACTTTCACAAAACCAGGTTTACTTTCTTAAGTTATTATGCCAGTCTACAAATTCAAAGTGCACCACTGCATTTATGTACACTAGAAAAGCAGCATCTTAGATATTAAATATTATAACATCATATAAATATATGCAGTGCAAATATAAAGAGCTCTCCAGTGATCTGCTAATTAACAGAAATGTACAAAGAACAAGAGGTCGCCCCCTGAGACTGGAAGAGATTTCATCAACAACAAAGGAAGGGATTTTTTTTATGGTAAGGACAATAAAGATAGGGAATTCACTGCCAAGAGAGGTGGTGTTATCAAATACAAACAATGCCTTCAAAAAGGGTCTGGATATTACTTTTTAGAAAAGAAGGGAATACAGGGCTATAAATAATATAAGAAACATAAATATTTTAGAGCTTCTTGATGCAGGGAGAAATCTGATTAGCTTTTTGAAGTCAAGAAGGAATTTTTACCC
This sequence comes from Pelodytes ibericus, assembly GCA_036172795.1. NCBI lineage: Eukaryota > Metazoa > Chordata > Amphibia > Anura > Pelodytidae > Pelodytes > Pelodytes ibericus. The sequence continues at coordinate 74,884,256 of CM069864.1, read as the reverse complement.
CAAGCAAAAAAATTGAAATAATTTATTTAGGTTTTTTTTTTACGTCTTTTGGATCAAAATCAGGAATGATAGGTAGAAGTTTTGCATGTGATTGACTTAGGTCTATTTTCAACCTAAATTATTATGTTACTATGTCCGAGATGTCAAGACGAGTATAGGAAGGCAGTTACCAGCTACTGATATAGCTGCTACGCACATGTTAAGTGTAAAAGCCCACATAACCTGCACAGATTCCCTTTTCATATTCCTCAAATGAATAGAAAAATGTGAGTTATATATATATATAAATTCAAAAGACATTTTATATATAAAAGTCCAAAAAGAATGCACTGACATAAACTAGCATTTATTATGAGGGGGTGCGACTGGAAACCAAATAGTTGTAAAAAATCCAAAGAGATCAATGCACTCACATCAAAACAAGTTACAAAAATCTCTTAAAGCTATAGGTTTCATTAAAGATCCAGCACTTGCACCACATCGGTGGTCTAGAAGGCAGAGTTCTTAACTGGTTTAATTTTTTTCACACTGTTAGATCACAGAGAGTATCATCAGGATCATGCTCATCTACACCAACAGAATTAGCCTGTTAGTTCCACAAGGTTCAATCTGTTCTACCATGATATTTTAAATTTACTCTGACCTCAATAGTTCAACAGAGGTATGAAATCTCTGACTGCTGATTGTCTCTGGATTGTCATTTAACCCCTTAGTGATATTACATTTTGGGCTTGTCCAATGCTTGGTGACATGGGCTGTTTTAACATTTCTGAGGTGTTTGTGTTTTGCTGTAATTTATTTCAGTCTCATTTAGTGTACCCACACAAAGTATATATCATTTTTTATCATCATAAGGGCTTTCTTTTGATACCATTATTTTGTTAATAGCATATAATTTGATATAAACAAAACTATAAAATATGGCAAAAAAAAAAAGAAGAAGATTTTTCTAACTTTTATTTGAAAAATGGTATACTCATCTAGAAGAGACAACAAAAAACACTGCTAAATACTTTCTAATATTTGTCCTGAGTTTAGAAATAGCACTTGTTTAATGTTTTTTATCCAAATAACACCTCAATATGTGTTCAGCAACATCTAATGAGTACAGGGATACCACCCATGTATAGGTTGGTTAGGTTATTTGGGGGTTAAAAGGCCACATTTGAGAGGTGCGCTTTTTGGTTTTCCAACTTGGAATTTTGACATGCAGAAAACTTGCGCCCATGTCCCATTTGGGACATTTTTTAAGCCAGAAAGTGTATTCTACCCCACAAATCCATATATTTTTGAAAACTAGACACCCTAGGGTATTTCAAATGGTAGTATTTTAACACTTTCCATGCACTAATTCTACCACCAGCCTTTGTCAAATTTTAGGTTAGTAATTTTTTAATGTTTTGTTTCCACATACATTGTACTTCGAGCATGAATTTACAGCTCCTGTTATCTGTCAGTGCCAAACAACACCTCAATATGTGTTCAGCAACATCTCCTGAGTACAGGGATGCCATGCATGCATAGGTTTGTTGGGTTGTTTGGGGGCTAAAAGGCCACATTTCGGGGGGGTGCATTTCCAACTTGGAATTTTGACATGTAGTTAGCCTGCGCCCATGTTCCATTTGGGACACTTTTGAAGCCTGTCAAAGTATTTTACCCCATCAAACCATATATTTTGGAAAACTAGACTTCCTAGGGTATTTAAAAATGTGGTATTTTAACACTTTCCATGTACTAATTCTACAACTTACCTATGTCAAAGGGTTGGGATGTCATTTTTTTGACACACATTGTAGTTCAGGCATGAATTTTCAGATTCTGATATATGTCACTGCCAAACAACACCCCAATATGTGTTCAGCAACATCTCCTGAGTACAACGATACCATCCATGTATAGGTTTGTTTGGTTGCTTGGGGGGGGTAAAAGGCAACATTTGTGAGGTGCACATCTCAGTGTTCCAACTTGGAATTTTGACATGTAGTCAACCTGCGTCCATGTCCTATAAGGGATATATCTTTGAAGCCAGTCAATGTAATTAACCCCCACCAAACCATATATTTTTTAAAAGTAGACACCCAGCAAGGGCTCAGCAGCCACTGATACATCACTAGATGATGTATCAGAAAGCTGACCAGGGTCAAAATTGAGCCCTGAGTCCGCAGCCTCAGAATCAGTGCCTAAGCAGTGATCTACAGCAAAGAAGGGGTTAATAGCTCTTAGAAGAGCCTATCTAGTACAAAGAAATGAATCCATAAAAAAGTGCAGACCGCAAAACATACTGTTGCTGTGCAAGATTACTGCTTATACAGTGATGAATGGCAGGTAAGGGGTTAATACACAGTGAATAGCTTTCATAAAACCTGATAATTTTATACAATGTTATTTTATATCACTAATACTGATCTGTCTCTTTCCCTCAGAAAAAAGTGAGGAGAGGGAGGCAGATCAAAATTGGTACGATCAATATTCACAAATATTGATCTGGCCAGGGCGAATGGGGATGCTCATTTGAGCAATCACCAAACCGCCTTTGCCACTAATTAGCTGTTACTGATTGCTATACGCTCAGAAAGCTTAAAAAAAAAATCAAAAATATTTTTACTTTACACGTGACCCCCTAGCGGACAGATAAAAATGGCTTTGGCATCAATATCATTGCGTAAGCAGTGATCGATGGCAAGGAAGGGGTTAATGACTCTTAGAAGAGCCTTTGTAGTACTGTAATAAATTACAGTACGGAAGCATCATTGCAATGCCGTTTGAGCACTGAAAGCATAAAAAAATCCTCTTTCAGTGCTCGTTTTGACACAGGACAGACTAGGTCCATCCTGTGTCACTAACGCCTCGCCACACAGGACGGACATAGCACGTCCTGTGTTGGCAAGGGGTTAAACAGCAGAAATCTTTTGTAATAAAATCTGCCTACTATCATCTGAGAAATATAACCAGGATACACCATTTAATTTCACCGGATGATTTGTCCACTATAAGGGTTCTACCCTGACTTCCTGAACAATGTATACACAATTCTAGTTCTGTGGTTTTACACTTCCTTTTTACCTCTAGTGGCCACCCTAACCTTGTTTTGCTCTGTTGCTGCTCTTAGTGGTGTCAGCTGGGCTTTGGTAACCACACCTCTGTTCCAACTCCTTTATCTGGCTCCTGATTCATTGCTGGAAGCTGCACCTACCTATTATCCTGTCCAGGAACTGGGATCTCTATCCTAGAGGGCTAAACCAGTGAGTAGAAGGGTTTCAGCTTCTCTTGTTATTATCCTGCTATAGCATAACTATTCCAGACTATCCCCTATCCAGGGTTAACTGTTAAGTTGCCCTATTCATGATTACCTGCCAAGCTGCCCTACCCAGGGTTACCTGATTGGAAGACTCCGAGCCAAGAGCTGAGCTTAGGAACTTCTAGCTTGCTCTATTCCTACCTCAGGCCTCACCCTTACCTAAGGCCTCATCCCTACCACAGGACTCAGTCCACTCTCAGATCCTACCTCAGTCCTTGTCTCTCTCTTAGTACCTACTTCAGTACTCAATCCTTGTCCCATTCTCCGGCCTTACCGGTGAGGAAACTCATGGTGTCACCCCCCTGGATTTCCTCAAATACAATGCCAAACAGATTCCTTAGTAATGCCAGTTAGATGGCCTATTAACTATGCCACACACAGGAACCCCATAAATTATGCCACACACAGGAGCCCCATAAATTATGCCACACCAGAGCCCCATAAATTATGCCACACCAGAGCCCCACTATTTATGCTTCACCTCTGCCCAATTAATTATGCCACACACACAGGTGCCCCATAATTATGCCAAAAGCACACACACACACAGGTGCTCCATAATTATGCCACACAAAATAGTCCCTTAATTATGCCACACAAAAGAGTCCCTTACTTATGCCACACAAAAGAGTCCCTTAATTATGCCACACATGGGGATCGATAAATATGCCACACACAAGCGCCCCATAATTATGCACACATGGGACCGCCATTAATTATGAAACACACAGGAGCCCCACGAGGTGACAATTGTACAATTATAGATACCAGGAATATTGTGCCACTCAGAGCCCAGTAATATTGTGCCAGTCAGATACCAGTAATATTGTGCCATTCAGATACCAGTAATATTGTGCCATTCAGAGCCCGGTAATATTGTGCCAGTCAGATACCAGGAATATTGTGCCACTCAGAGCCCAGTAATATCGTGCCATTCAGATACCAGGAATATTGTGCCATTCAGATACCAGTAATATTGTGCCAGTCAGATACCAGTAATATTGTGCCACTCAAAGCCCAGTAATATTGTGCCAGTCAGATACCAGTAATATTGTGCCACTCAAAGCCCAGTAATATTGTGCCAGTCAGAGCCCAGTAATATTGTGCCAGTCAGAGACCAGTAATAGTGTGCCAGTCAGAACCCAGTAATAGTGTGCCAGTCAGAGCCCAGTAATATTGTGCCAGTCAGAGCCCAGTAATAGTGTGCCAGTCAGAGCCCAGTTATATTGTGCCAGTCAGAACCCAGTAATAGTGTGCCAGCAAGAGCCCAGTAATAGTGTGCCAGTCAGAGCCCAGGAATATTGTACCAGTCAGAGCCCAGTAATAGTGTGCCAGTCAGAGCCCAGTAATAGTGTGCCAATCAGAGCCCAGTAATAGTGTGCCAGTCAGATTCCAGGAATATTGTGCCAGTCAGAGCCCAGTAATAATGTGCCAGTCAGAGCCCAGTAATAGTGTGCCAGTCAGAGCCCAGTAATATTGTGCCAGTCAGAGCCCAGGAATATTGTGCCAGCCAGAGCCCAGTAATAGTGTGCCAGTCAGAGCCCAGGAATATTGTGCCAGTCAGAGCCCAGGAATATTGTGCCAGTCAGAGGCTAGTAATATTGTGCCAATCAGAGCCCAGGAAAATTGTGCCAGTCAGAGCCCAGGAATATTGTGCCAGTCAGAGCCCAGTAGTAGCGTGCCAGTCAGAGCCCAGTAATAGTTTGCCAGTCAAAGCCCAGGAATAGTGTGCCAGTCAGAGCCCAGGAATATTGTGCCAGTCAGAGCCCAGGAATACTGTGCCAGTCAGAGCCCAGGAATATTGTGCCAGTCAGATACCAGGAATATTGTGCCACACAGAGCCAAGTAAAATTGTGCCAGTCAGATACCAGTAATACGGTGCCAGTCAGTGCCCAATAATATTGTGCCAGTCAGATACCAGTAATATGGTGCCAGTCAGAGCCCAGGATTATTGTACCAGTCAAAGCCCAGTAATATTGTGCCAGTCAGATACCAGGAATATTGTGCCAGTCAGAGCCCAGTAATATTGTGCCATGCCAGTGCTCGTTTTAAACCACCCTCCTCCCCCCCTTCCCCATCACTTACCGAGTAGCTGGCTGCTGTGTTTTGCCGGACGGACGCCTCCTCCATGCAGTCTTCTCTTCCCTCCTGCACAGAGGAGGGAAACACAGTCGCCGGATGTGACGTATCGTCACATCCGGTCGCTGTGATATTTTTTTTCCCCGACGGCCGCCTCCAGAAAAAAAGGTAAGCAGCGCGGTGCGGGGGGTGCGGGGGGTGCGGGGGGTGCCGGCAGCACCGGTGTCACCCCCGCTGGAGGTGTCACCTGTCCCTCTCTCAGCCCCTACTCAGTCCTCAGTCTTTGTACATCTCACAACAACTACCTCAGCACTCAGTCCTTGTCTCTTTCTCAGGCCCTGCCTCAGTCCTTGTTCCTCTCTGAGCTAAATGCTAAAGTCCTTTGTCTATGCTACAGTCCTCGCTAAAGTCCTTTGCCTATACTACAGCCATGGACAAAGTAATTTGTCTATGTTGCAGTTCTTGCTAAAGTCCCTTGCCTATGCTGCATTAAAGTCTTTATCCATTCCACAGTCCTTTGTCCCTACTGCAGCTGTTATTACAGACCTTTTTCATTTCTGTCCCTACATCTGTTCTCAGCCATGCACTATGATTCATAATATGCAAACAGTCTCCTTATCCATCCCTGCATTGAGACTCCTACTAGACCTAGCAAAGGCCCTGAAATTCAAAAGACTGACACCAACATTATTCAACGCATTTGTGTCCTATTGTCTTGATTACTGTCATGCACTTCACTTGGGACTCCCAGAAAAGTAACTCATTACCTATAAGCAGTACAAAATGCAGTAACCAGGTTACTGATCAATCAGATTTGCTCATGTCACATAACACCTGTTCTCCACTCCCCGCATTGGCTTACAATTAAATGTCAAACTTATTTTAAAATTAACCTGCTATCCTTCAAAGCCTTAAACAATCAAGGCACACAGCACCTAAAAGAGCTTCTGACACTGTATATTCTATCTCGCTCACTTTAGTCAGCCAACAGATCCTTTCTGTCAGTGCCCAGAATTAAGACAAACTCTAGTTTCCAGGCATTCAGCCATGCTGCCCCCACATTCTGATGCTATTCACTGTACTCTGTCAGAGAGGCACCATCATTACAGACTTTTACAAAAAAGCTTATGACCCATCTCCAGTGGCGTAGCGTGGGTTGTCAGCACCCGGGGCAAGGCAAGTCATTTGCGCCCCCTAACCCGTGGATTTTAGCACTCGAGTCTCTTCTACTAGATTAGTTAAAGAAACCCTTACCCCCCAAGCACATGTATTGTTTGTTATGAAAATACTTATGTAATTAAAGTAAAATGCATCTAAATACAAGTTTATTTTCCAACACTTTATTGAGTGCGAACATGCATTACACACATTCTCCACATTTTCAGCAGGTCTATGAATACAAATATACACATGTAGTAACCTAGCATGGGCCATGCTATTATATGTCGTCTCACAACCATCGTAAACGACAAACAATATCAAGAACAAAAACTAAACATCAAAATGGAACCATACCCTGGAGATGATCCAAGACTGGGCTAGATGGAGCCAACTTCCTCAATCCTGTACCTCTAATGTTACCCCCCCCCCACACACACACACATATGCCATAATTGTTGTGCCATTCAGATGCCAGTAATATTGTAACTTTCGGATGCCAGTAATATTGTGCCAGTCAGAGCCCAGTAATATTGTGCCAGTCAGAGCCTAGTAATATTGTGCCAGTCAGATGCCTGCAATATTGTGCCAGTCAGATGCCTGCAATATTGTGCCAGTCAGAGCCCAGTAATAATGTGCCAGTCAGATACCAGTAATATTGTGCCAGTCAGATACCAATAATATTGTGCCAGTCAGATACCAGGAATATTTTGCCTGTCAGAGCCCAGGAATATTGTGCCTGTCAGAGCCCAGGAATATGGTGCCTGTCAGATGCCTGTAATATTATGCCAGTCAGATGCCTGTAATAGTGTGCAGTCAGAGGCCAGGAATATTGTGCCAGTCAGATGCCTGTAATATTGTGCCAGTCAGAGCCTAGTAATATTGTGCCAGTCAGATGCCTGCAATATTGTGCCAGTCAGATGCCTGCAATATTGTGCCAGTCAGAGCCCAGTAATAATGTGCCAGTCAGATACCAGTAATATTGTGCCAGTCAGATACCAATAATATTGTGCCAGTCAGATACCAGGAATATTGTGCCTGTCAGAGCCCAGGAATATTGTGCCTGTCAGAGCCCAGGAATATGGTGCCTGTCAGATGCCTGTAATATTATGCCAGTCAGATGCCTGTAATAGTGTGCAGTCAGAGGCCAGGAATATTGTGCCAGTCAGATGCCTGTAATATTGTGCCAGTCAGATGCCTGTAATATTATGCCAGTCAGATGCCTGTAATATTATGCCAGTCAGATGCTTGTAATAGTGTGCCAGTCAGAGGCCAGGACTATTGTGCCAGTCAGAGGCCTGTAATATTGTGCCAGTCAGAGGCCTGTAATATTATGCCAGTCAGATGCCTGTAATATTGTGCCAGTCAGAGCCCAGTAATATAGTGCCAGCCAGATGCCTGTAATATTATGCCAGCCAGATGCCCAGTATTATTGTGCCAGCCAGATGCCCAGTAATATAGTGCCAGTCAGATGCCCAGTATTATTGTGCCAGTCAGATGCCCAGTATTATTGTGCCAGCCAGATGCCCAGTAATATAGTGCCAGTCAGATGCCCAGTATTATTGTGCCAGTCAGATGCCCAGTATTATTGTGCCAGCCAGATGCCCAGTAATATAGTGCCAGTCAGATGCCCAGTAATATAGTGCCAATCAGATGCCAAGTAATATAGTGCCAATCAGATACCCAGTAATATAGTGCCAATCAGATGCCCAGTAATATAGTGCCAATCAGATGCCAAGTAATATAGTGCCAATCAGATACCCAGTAATATAGTGCCATTCAGATACCCAGTAATATTGTGCCAATCAGATACCCAGTAATATAGTGCCAGTCAGATACCCAGTAATATTGTGCCAATCAGATGCCCAGTAATATTGTGCCAATCAGATACCCAGTAATATAGTGCCAGTCAGATACCCAGTAATATTGTGCCAATCAGATGCCCAGTAATATTGTGCCAATCAGATGCCCAGTAATATTGTGCCAATCAGATACCCAGTAATATAGTGCCAATCAGATACCCAGTAATATTGTGCCAATCAGATACCCAGTAATATAGTGTCAATCAGATACCCAGTAATATTGTGCCAATCAGATACCCAGTAATATAGTGCCAGTCAGATACCCAGTAATATTGTGCCAATCAGATGCCCAGTAATATTGTGCCAATCAGATACCCAGTAATATAGTGCCATTCAGATACCCAGTAATATAGTGCCAATCAGATGCCCAGTAATATTGTGCCAATCAGATACCCAGTAATATAGTGCCATTCAGATACCCAGTAATATAGTGCCAATCAGATACCCAGTAATATTGTGCCAATCAGATACCCAGTAATATAGTGCCAATCAGATACCCAGTAATATTGTGCCAATCAGATGCCCAGTAATATAGTGCTAGTCAGATACCAGGAATATTGTGCCAGCCAGCCCCCCCCCCCCCCCGTACTTACATGAAGCGGCTCCGTGTCCCCCGCCGGATGTCTCCTCCGTGCAGTCTTCCCTCTTGCACGGAGGAGGGAAGCAGACACCGGATGTGACGCGACGTCACATCCGGCGTCAGTTTTTTTTTTTTTTTTTTCCGGCCGTCGCATCCATCGGATGCGGCTTGCCGGAAAAAAGCGTTCACAAGCGCAATGCGCTGTGAACGCGGCAGCAGGGGCTGGGGGCCCACGGGACAGCTGCCTTGGGGCCCCCCAGGAGTAAATGGGCCCAGGGCAGCTGCCCCGTTTGCCCCGCGTTAAAGACGGCCCTGGCGGCCACGCGGCCGCATAGGGCTAGTGCGCCCCCCCAGATATTGCGCCCGGTGCGGCCGGCCCCCCCTGCACCCCCCACGCTACGCCACTGCCCATCTCTTTTATCAGGAATTTGGTCAGCTCAAGTGACCATCAGGAACTCTTAATTTTTTTTCACTTTATATATTTGTAAACTGCTTTGAGTCTCATAGGGAGAATAGCACTATAAAAATCACAAAGACTAGGCAATGGCAAATTGCTATATTCTTATCAAAACATTGTGCACAGGTCAGTTATATTCACTACAAGTCAACAGCAACTATCAGCATTAATAGCAGAGCTGTAAAAATTCTCTGGTTTGCGTAGCTTTTCATAGTTCACTTTTTGGTGAATATATCCCAGGCTTCCAGTACCAGTAAAATGATCAATAGATAAATATCAATGCATACTCTACAGGCAGGAAGTAATGAAAAAAAAAATAGCATTTCACCTATTTTTCAACTACAGAAAATAGTTTTTATATTACACTAGGGTTGCCGCCCTCTTTGCAAAACAATCTTGGCTTTTATAGACTTAATGCCAACGCTTGTCAATAAAATCTGACTGGATGGCAACCCTATGGAAAATTAGCAAGTAATCGGTGTCATTTAGGCTCAGCAGTAATTGGGGAGGTGCACGTTTTGCTAATCATGGTCTATGTGAAAATGACCCACTGTGACAAAAAAAAAAAAACCCCATACCTGATATTTTGAAAGCCGTGAGTTCAACAGCCTGGAAGAGAAAAAAAGTTATTACTTAATGTGTTATAAATAATATGTCTAACAATAAACACAATCAAAAAGGTATTGTTTTCTGTGTCAAACAAAGAAAAAAAGATCCTCCGTTCCCATTTACAAACCAATAACAAAATTGATGTATGAAAATTCACGAGGATAAATTAATTTGTATTTAATTAAAGCAGTGTTGTATGTGGAACACAGATAAAACCAATAGTAATTTTGTAGTAATTTTAGTAGTATTGGTTATGATGGGAATGTATAACATAGTAACATAATAATTTAGGTTGAAAAAAGACCAACGTTTATTAAGTTCAACCCTTCAACCTATCATTCCTGCTTTTGATCCAAAGGTAGGGAAAAACCCCTAAGGAAGCAATTTTGAATGTTGCCACTTAGGGATAAAAATTCCTTCTTGACTCCAAAGGGCAATCAGATTAGCCCTGTATGTCCTGCATTAAGATCCTCCAATCCCCTTATTAATTTTGTAGCCTTCCTTTGCACTTTTTCTAGTTCCATAATATCCTTTTTAAGGACAGGTGCCCAGAATTGTACTGCATATTCAAGGTGAGGTCTTCCCATTGACTTATAAAGAGGCAAGTTGATATCCTCCTCCTGTGAATCAATACCCCGTTTTATACATGCCAATATCTTATTGGCCTTTGCAGCTTCTGACTGGCATTGCGCACTGTTGTCAAATCTTGAAAAGTATGAATGGGGCTGCACACTTACAAGTATCGGGTGCAACAAGGGAGCATCATTCACGCCCATAAAGCAAAAAGAAAACACAGGAGACTCAGCACACCGTTTAAGGGCGTTTAATCCACCAAAAAATAACGACATTTCAGCCCAGCACTGAGCTTTTTTCAAGTCTTTTGCTGTCTCCTGTGTTTTCTTTTTTTCTGTTGTCAAATTTGTTATCTACAATTATTCCTACTAACTATTTTCATTAATAGTTTTTCCCAGGTAGATACTAGACATGTGCATTCGTTTTCGGACGAATGCATTTTCGTCCGAAAATAGCATTTTCGTCCATTCGTCCGAAAAATTAATAACAAAAATGCTAAGCTAACGAAAGCCGAATGAACGAATGGTTAATAAACGAAAATCATTCGTTCATTCGTCCATTTGTAGTACTATTGAATTCTATAAGCCGAAATAGAGTCGGTTTATAGAATACAATAGCATAGTACACTTACATTCCATAAACCGACATAATGAACTACTTTCGGTTTATGGAATGCATGTAAGTCTATTGGCATTCTATAAACCGAACGTTTGGTTTATAGAATAGCAATAGGATTACATGTATTACATAAGCCGACAGCCTATAAACCGAACGTTCGGTTTATAGGCTGTCGGCATTTCACTACACGGAGACACAGTCTCCATTCATAAATTTATGAATGGAGACTCTGTCTCCGTGTAGTGAAATGCCGACAGCCTATAAACCGAATGTTCAGTTTATTGGCTGTCGGCTTATGTAATACATGTAATCCTATTGCTATTCTATAAACCGAAAGTTCGGTTTATAGAATAGCAATAGGATTACATGTATTCCATAAGCCAAAAGTCTATAAACCGAACGTTCGGTTTATAGACTTTCGGCTTATAGAAAACGAACAGTAGTAGTGCCTTTCTATGAACCCATTCATAATTCTTATGAATGGGTTCAAAGAAAGGCACTACTACTGTACGTTTACTATAAGCCAAAAGTCCATAAACCGAAGGTCGTTTGGTTTATAGACTTTCGGTTTATAGAATACATAGAATTTCGGCTTATAGAAAACATGTAGTACTATTGTCTTTCTATGAACCAAACGAGAGCCCCATTCATAAGAATTTCTTATGAATGGGGCTCTCGCTCGGTTTATAGAAAGCCAATAGTATTACACGTATTCTATAAAACGAACAAATAAAACGAAACAAAACGAAAATAATGAACGAATTTCGTCTGAAACGAATGCAGTAATGAACGAAATTCGTTTTAGACTAAATAAATAACATTTTCGTCCGAATGGACGAAAACAAAACGAAAATTTTAGTTTTGCACATGTCTAGTAGATACCATTTAAAATATTTGTGTCAGACCCTGGCTCGATCCCATGCCTCCTGCAGGGACTCCCTACCTGGTCCAGCCGACTCCTAGCCCTGTGCATCTCGCCCGGGGGGCCACGCCTCATGGCCCGCCTCATGCATGGCAGGGGGTCAGTCAGTGTCAGTCTGATGGCAGGGAACGTGGCCTGCGGCCCCATTGGAGGATGCACGAGAGGTGTGGAGAAGGGGCAGCTCCTACTCCTGTCTTCAATACCTGGCTAAAGCCAGAGGGGGGCATCGACCTGCAGGATGGTGGGCGGAGCTAAGGTACTATTACCTATTTAAACAGCAAGCACTGTTCATTCTGTGCTTGCTCATTTTCAAGCTTGTAGTGTGGCTAGTCTCTCTACAGTGATCCCTATCCAAACCTACAGACCTTATTACCTTGTTACTATTGATCTCTCAGATACTGAACCCTTGGATTGTATTTTTGGACTACGTTTATCTCTCCACTCCTGACCTTGGTTTACCCATTATCTACCCAGAACCTTTTCTGCCTGCAATGACCCTATGGACTGTATTTGACATAGCTCTGCCTACTCCCTTGGTACTGTTGCTCTCCGGGCTATTCCTATTGTGTGTCCCACCTAGTGCCATCACCCCTGCACTACGCTCCCAGGTACAAACCCTGGGAGCGTAACACTGTTATTATTTTTACCATAATGCATAACTTTACATTTGTCTTTATTGAACCTCATTTGACACTTAATTGCCCAGTCCCCCTCTCTGTCCAAATCTTCCTGTAAAAAACAAACATCAAGGCTAGTCTCAGGGTCGATCCTAGGGTCATGGATGCTTGGGTGCAGGGTTTTTTTGGCGCCCCACAAGGACCAACACAAACTTTTATTTTAAATAAAGATATTTATTTGGCCATAATACTGTGTAGTGTTTTTTATTTATTTCAGCAGTATACCACTATTTCTATGATGCTCAGCTGCAACATAGGAGACTTTTGGCTGACTAGCATAGTGAGTTTAACTACCGTTCCCATGATGCCCAACCAGCCAAAGTCTCCAATTAGCCTGGCTGAGGATCATTAGAAAATAAGTACACAAGGAGCAATATATACAATTTCCCCATGTCAGTCACTCATGAATCTCTCTCTTCCCATACCCCCATGTTTGTCTTTCTCCCGATACCTTCATGTCTATATTTATCTCTCTCCTCATACCCTCATGTCGGTCTATCTCTCTCTCGCATACCCTCATGCCTGTCTTTCTCTTCCCATACCCCCTTGTCGGTCTATCTCTCTCGCATACCCTCATGCCTGTCTTTCTCTTGCCATACCCTCATGACTCTCTCTCTCTCTCCCCACACCCTCATGCATGTCTCTCTCTTCCCACACCCCCATTTCTGTCTCTCTCTTCCCATAGCCTCATATCTGTCTCTCGCTTCCCATACCCTCATGTCAGTCTCCCCAATGTATACATCTTCTCTCTCCCCTCACACCCCATGTCTATCTCTCTCCCCTTGGCAATGAGCTGTATTGACCTTACACGCACAGTTACACTTTTTTTTATATACTATATATCTATATTTGGATTTGTTAGGTTATAAACATATCTCTAAATACACACACACTTACACACACATAGTCACACTTACACACATACATACACACACACAGAAATGCACACCCTTACACAGACACCTTCATACACACACTGTCACCCTTACACACATACATACACACTTACACAGACACCATTACACACACTGTCACACATACATACACATGCTTACAAAGACACCCTTACACACACACAGTCACACATACATACACACTTACACATACACCCTTACACACACTTTCACACACACATACATACACACACTTACACACACACACACACTTACACATTTCTAATTTTTTTAATGATGGGAGGTGGACTAAGGTGTGCCGATAGTGGAGGCAAGGGTTATTATAGAGTAAGGGCCAATGGAAGACTACATAGGAGGTTTATGAATGACAAACACATTAGGGAAAGAAGAATACAGAAATACAAATTGGTATAAAGACAAACAAAGACTAGTTGGACTGGATAGATATATGATGGCTAAGAAGGAGAAGGGAGGATATATGGGTTTATTGAGGACATGTGGGGCATATATAGTGACTAGTGTTGAGCGAACCCGAACCGCACTTGACCTATTCGTATGAATGGGGACTCTAGTTCGGTTCATAGAATAGCCAATAGCATTACATGTATTCTATAAACCGAAAGTCTATAAACCAAATGTCGTTCGGTTTATAGACTTTCGGTTTATAGAATACATGCAATGCTATTACTATTCTATAAACGGAAAGTCTATAAACCGAACGTCGTTCTGTTTATAGACTTTCGGCTTATTGAATACATGTAATGCTATTGGCTATCTATAAACCGAACTAGAGTCCCCATTCATAAAAATTTCTTATGAATGGGGACTCTAGTTTGGTTTATAGATAGCCAATAGCATTACATGTATTCTATAAGCCGAAAGTCTATAAACCAAATGTCGTTCGGTTTATAGACTTTCGGTTTATAGAATACATGCAATGCTATTACTATTCTATAAACGGAAAGTCTATAAACCGAACGTCGTTCGGTTTATAGACTTTCGGCTTATAGAATACATGTAATGCTATTGGCTATCTATAAACCGAACTAGAGTCCCCATTCATAAGAATTTCTTATGAATGGGGACTCTAGTTCGGTTTATAGATAGCCAATAGCATTACATGTATTCTATAAGCCGAAAGTCTATAAACCGAACGACGTTCGGTTTATAGACTTTCCGTTTATAGAATAGCATAGAATTACATGTATTCTATAAACCGAAAGTCTATAAACCGAACGTCATTCGATTTATAGACTTTCAGCTTATAGAATACATGTAATACTATTAGCTTTCTATAAACCGAACTAGAGTCCCCATTCATAAGAATTTCTTATGAATGGGGACTCTATTTCGGTTTATAGAAAGCCAAAAGTATTACATATATTCCATAAGACGAAAGTCTATAAACCAAAAGACATTCTGTTTATAGACTTTCTTTTTATAGAATAGCAATAGCATTAAATGTATTCTTTAAAACGAAAGTCTATAAACCGAATGTCTTTCGGTTTATAGACTTTGGGTTTATGGAATACATGTAATGCTATTTCTATTCTATAAACCGAAATAGAGTCCCCATTCATAAGAATAGGTCAATTGACCTATTCTTATGAATGGGGACTCTATTTCGGTTTATAGAATAGCAATAGCATTCCATGTATTACATCTGAGAGTCATATAGAACCATCAATTACTGTGCTTACAGCGCACTTTGAAAAATTCTAATAGTTTTGGGTGGTAAATAGTACATTTGCGTCTTGCGGTGTACTTCATATCTGAGAGTCAAATAGAACCGTCAAATAATGTGCTTACAGCGCACTTTAAAAAATAATAATAGTTTTGGGTGCTAAATAGTACAGTATTTTTAATTTGTATGTATTTTATGTTTTTGAAGTTATTTCCCTATCCATATTTGTTTGTCTTTTGCAGCCCTCTAGCCCTTTCCAGGACTTTTTTAGAGGCATTTTAGTGGCCAAAAGTTCGTGTCACTATTGACTTCAATGGGGTTTGGGTTCGGTGTCAAGTTCGGCGTCAAGTTCGAGCACGGTCCCGGACTTTTTTCTGAAGTTCGGTCGAACCTCAAGGTGTCCGCTCAACTCTTAGACCATGTGCCATGCAGGAGTACACTAAAGATCATGAGCTATATACTTATACTAAAGAGCAAGCAATGAAAGATTAGAATTATGTAGGAGACATTCTCTTTCATTTTTTTTTTTTCACATCGTTTAATCTGTCATCCTGTTTAGTACCAGGAAAGGAAAATGTTAAAAGCTTCATCTTCACTCTTTCAAAACATTAATTAAAAAAGTGCTAAAACAAAGGATGAAAAACTAAGAGACCAAATGAGAAAATACTTTTTTAAGAAACATTTAAAAATAGGTGCAAAATAACGAATGGTAATGGTAAACATTTGTCTAGTTATGTAAAAGTCTGTAGTGAAGTAAAATAATTAGCTATTATATTCACAGGAGAATTGGCATGATCTACTTATCCACTGCCATTCTAATGCTCTGAATTTCCATAAAATATGGGCTACCTGCTCAACTGAAGGTTTTTTTCATGTTCAATTTAAAGAAAATTTTTGGGTTCCTGGCAGTCAAGGACACATATCTTCATTACTTAACATATGACCCCTTTGGGGCTGATTTCAATTCAAAGAAAGCAACAATACAGAGAGACGTTTGGTTGAACTCTTTTGACTTTTGACATTTTTAATCTTTGCATAATTATTATTTTTACAAAAATCTTTCGATCAAAATATAATGTTAAAGAAGTGTTGAAGCCATGAAGTGAAAAACCTTGAACATAGTACTGTTTGTTATACAATAGGCATAACAGGAGCTGATAGACTTTGCTAACATTTTATGTTGTATGTGTGTGTGTATATATATATATAAAAATACATATATATATCATTTCAATAAGAAGAATAATTGTTATTCATTTATTGCTTTGTTGTTTCACATTTGCTTTAACATATTACAATAGACATTCATCAGATATATATACACTCAACAAATGGGAATTTTTTGTTAGTGCTATCATAGAACATTATATAGAATCTGCAGTCATTCAAGAACAATTATTATTTTTTTATTTCTTTTATCACAAATCACTTTTTGAAGATGCCCTTGATGGTAGCTGATGAAAAATAGTCTGTTTATAAAATGATAATTATATTTCAGGTGCGTGAAGACTATTAAGATGTCACGTATTTTTAAATGGTGAAAGAACTCTTATGTATATATGAAGTATCTACACACCAAACTGATACAAGTCATTGGTGAATTGCGAGATACCTTGAGCAGAGTACTGTGTGGATCAGATCTCCATGGTTAGTTCACAATACGGCACACCTGAACATCCTATGGATTCCCCAGGCCGATTTGTAATCGGCCATATTGAGTAGCCGAACTTCAAAAAATGTGGTTACAAACCCCGATCTGACACCATTTCTGGTAAAATCCTTCTATACTGAGTAGGCCTTATTGATTAGTATTAAGGTTCCCTCTCCCTATTATTAAAGAATGTTTTATACACATAGTACTTGTCTGTAGTCAGGTAAATGGTACAAGCCGAACATAGTTTTTCCTTGTACTTAAATTTGGGTTTGTTACACTTGTTTTACATTGTGAGTGATTTTAGTGTGAGAGCTGCATCCCTTTTTTTGTTTTATTTCCTGTCTTTGCTCTTTGAACTGGTTTAATGTCTTTGTGACTGAGGAGGCCACTTTATGTAATTATGTTACATAAACCTCTATATGTGCCACTTATGTAGATTTAATAAAATGCCTATCTTTGCAGATACATGCAGGTTTACTCTCATTTGAGGTAGAGTTCATAGGATGCTGGTGCACGCTGACACTGTATTGAGTGTTTAGCCAATCAGTGAATGGGCATGCCCTGCATGGGGTTTGATCATCACTCTTTGCTAGTGCAGAGAGAGAACCTCATTTTTAAATTCCACCAACAAAAGAGACCACGGGGTGAACTTAAAGTCCTCTCTGATGGTGGCATTCAAAGACAAGGCTTTCTCACTGCACTGGTAGTGAGAGAGACTGTCGGCGACATAAATTATCCTCCCCATCATGACTGCCAGTCTGAGGATAAACTGGATTAGAAGCACAAAGGGAAAAAAAGTTTAGTGGCTCTTTAAATAAATCTTAACTAAAATAACCAGGTCTCCTCTGTTCAAGTGCATGTGTTTCTATTTTCTACTTTTATTGTTCAAGGAAGTCGATTTCATAGCAGATGAGGACTGTTAAATATTCATTATACCACAGTTTCTGTGACCATGATTTTAAAATTTACAGGTTGAGTATCCCTTAGAAAAATGCTTGGGACCAGAAGTATTTTGGGTAACGTATAATTTCAGATAACGGATCATTTTCAAGAGATATATTAAATCGTCTTAGCACCCATGAAATACAGTAGAATCAATGCAAATACTAAATAGAACAAATAAATCACTTTTACAGTGATGTAGCTGTGATGTGAGGTATTGTTGGTAACCTGCCATTGGAGCATCAGACCTGCACATGTGCCATTGTATTACCTTTGTGGGCTTGCTTGTGTGGAGGAATCTGAGTATGCATGGAATAGTTATAACGCAGTTTTTGGGGGGTTGGATACTGCATAAACTGGTATGCTTTTTGATTCTAAAAGGGAGTGTGAAATTTGCAAATTGTGGTTCAATCCGAAAAAAAAACAGATCATTTTGGAGAACAAATCATTTTTTGATAAGGGATTTTCGGATAAGGGACACTCAACCTGTCTCTGCTGTCTTATTTTTTTAGACCATAATGCAGCTTCAAATTGTCTTTGTTCTTTGGGGTGTACTTATTAAACAGTGAACTATGTTTGCATTGACAAGAATATTGGAAAAAAAAAAAGTCAAAGTAACTGTATTGAAAAAATGTTTCCAACTTGGCTTTTCCTAAAGCTCACTGTTTAGTGAATAGGTCCCTGCCTGTCATTATCTGCTTCCTATCTAATGCAGAGCCTTGTGCAATAGTTACAAATAAAACAAAAACCAGACAATCCCTATACCTTCACATTATATCAGTGGTGCGCGTAGGAGATCCTTACATATAAATCATTAACTTAATACAAAAGAGTTTCCACTTTTTATTCTGAAAACATTTGATAAGGAGTTTGTGATAAACTTGCGCTTTTCAGAAAAACACATAAAATACTATTTTTTTTATAAAAAGATTTCCAGCCAGGTAAGTGACAGAACTCATTTTGTTTATACAGATAATACATTACCTGAATTTAATGAGCCAATAAATGGACACCACTTGTTATTTTTAAAAGGCTTAATATGTACGAGCAGAATATATGTTACATTCAATTTCCAGTGAACTCGTTAGATAGAAAGGCAGTGTTTAAACAACCCATATAAAATAATCAGTAGGATTTCCCATAGAGCTCCTGTTGACAATTAATTTAATCTTCCCAAATCTGCCTATACCACTTATTGCTAAATTACTTACACGGAACATGTGAAACAGACTTAAAGGCTTAAAAAAAGACTAATGTTTTATGGAGATTACAATCCCTAAAATATAAGGTTCTGCCAGCTAAATGCCAAGGCCACACTTCTTCCTGGTTAGATAAATGCAGACTATAATGGTTCTCTGGGACGTTCAATACACAGAGGCCATCTAAACTAAGCAAATAGCACTCATGTTTTGTCTGTTTATTTCGACAAAGAGGGGGTGGGTGCTATAATGCCCGAGAACAAACAGTACTGCAATAGTCTGTCCTGTAGGATAATACCTACTCGGGAGAGCGACTCCATTTTTTGCCTGCTTACACCATTGCAAAGGAACCACTCCATTAGCATATCAGACTGATCCCACCCATAAGGGCAGTCCAGATCCGAAATGCATGGCTGCTACCCTCTACACGAGGAACACAGCAAACCACAGACGTACGTTTCGGCCTACATTGGCCTCGTCAGTGTGGTATGGCTGATGATCCTCTAGGTGCAAGCAGGCCAGGGACCCACAACCGTAGGCATACCCTGTTACTCATGGCGACAAAGAGGGGGGTGGGTGCTACAATTTGTCTGTTTATTTGTTAACATGAGATGCATTGAGCTTAGATACATTCATTACACATAATTTCATTTAATGGTCATTATATTTGTAGGTATGTCTAGCAAGTAAAAGGTTTGTTTTGTACTGTCCTTGGTTATGTAGCAATTATTTGTTTTTTACTATCATTTACCCATGTTATTCACCTCCTTTTCAGTCCTAAACAATATGCTCTTCCAAAACAGTTGGATGTTTCATTTTTATTTTCTAACTAATGGAAAAAATAAATAAACTGTTATTTTTTTTATTCTCTGATTGTTTGGATTTCTAGCATCCCTGGTACATTCTCGATAACACATTCAATCTATATTTATGTGTATTTATTGAATGTCTACATATTTTAGTGATTGTTAGCATTCATGTAAGGTGTTGTTCACAATATGTGATTTTATTTTTTTAGTAGTAAATGATATTAATTTTTTTGTATTCCAGCACAAAGTACTGTTTTTATTTTAATCTGGGTACTATATTTATATTAAATGATGTGGGAACTTTTTCACTTTTTGAAATCACGTTTTTGATTTACACACCATTCACCATTAATTGTCAAATACCAAGCAGAATTGTGCATGCATTCACTGTACATAACTTGAATGTGACTCATTTTGGTACTTTATCTTAGGAAAACTCCCTAAAAATAAAACTTTCAGATCACACGTTCTCAGTATACCTGAGAATGATTTCTTCCGACTGCCATGGCATCTAATTTTAGTAGGTTTTTCAGTTACCTTTTTTGTGTTAAATGCCCTGCCTTTACCTTTGAGAGATGGCAGTTGTGACATCACATATTAAAAATGTGAATGCTCCATGTTGCAAACAGAAGTGCACAGAGAGATACCTGCTATGATTACAACATGGGCTATACAGCACACATTAACAATCCATTTTGTAGAATTATGTATGACCCTGTAAATTACATACAAGAATACAGGACTTGACAAAAGTGTATTAGGTTACAGTTCCATCACTGAGATCATTGATGGGATAGAGGAGACTATTCTAAGGCCTGCATAGTATTAATAAAGGGCATATTGAGGGGCAATATTATCATGGCATATTAATTGACAATACCCTGGCATATTAAGTGGTTATATCCTGGCATATTGAGAGCAAAATCCTGACATATTAAATGGAATATTGGGGGGCAAAATCCTGGCATATTAAATAGCATATTGGGGGGCAAAATCCTGGCATATTAAATGGCATATTGGGGGGCAAAATCCTGGCATATTAAGAGCAAATTCCTGGCGTATTAAATGGCATCTTGGGGGTAAACTCCTGGCTTCTTGAGGGGCAAAATCCTGGCATATTGAGGGGCATAATAATCCTGGCATATTGAATGGCATAATAATCCTGGCATACTAAGGGGTTAAATGGTGGCATATTAAGTGGCATAATAATCCTGGCATATTGAATGGCTAAATCCTGGCATACTGAGGGGTTAAATACTGGCATATTGAGTGGCATAATAATCCTGGCATATTAAGTGGCATAATAATCCTGGCATATTGAATGGCTAAATCCTGGCATACTGAGGGGTTAAATACTGGCATATTGAGTGGCATAATAATCCTGGCATATTGAATGGCATAATAATCCTGGCATACTGAGGGGTTAAATGGTGGCATATTAAGTGGCGTAATAATCCTGGCATATTGAATGGCTAAATCCTGGCATACTGAGGGGTTAAATACTGGCATATTGAGTGGCATAATAATCCTGGCATATTGAGTGGCTAAATCCTGGCATATTGAGTGGCTAAATCCTGGCATATTGAATGGCTAAATCATGGCATATTGAGTGGCAAAATAATCCTGGCATATTGAGTGGCAAAATAATCCTGGCATATTGAATGGCTAAATCATGGCATATTGAGTGGCAAAATAATCCTGGCATATTGAGTGGCAAAATAATCCTGGCATATTGAATGGCTAAATCCTGGCATATTGAGGGGTTAAATACTGGCATATTTTAATTGGCAAAGTGATGCTGTGGTATGGTCTGTGCGGCAAAATAACATGTACTATGAGGAAAGTGACACTGGCTAGTTCTATGGGACAAAGTGGGGCACTGTGGAATGCCAAATCATGTAGGTGCAATATGAGTGCAAGCCAAGTGCTGTGGGTGCAATATAGGTGCATGGCAAGTTCTGTGGGTACTGTATGGTGCTGTGTTAAGTCCTTTAGGTGCAATGTGGGTGCAGAGGAAGGGAATAAAAAATAGGAATGCAATTTTTCAATAACATTTTTAATAAATAGAATATTAAATAATTCAAATAAGTATAAATGCAACTAGTTATAGATAGATGTCTGTGTTTATAGATATGTATTGTTTTCGAATTGTACAATTGTCACCTTGTGGGGCTCCTGTGTGTCTCATAATTAATGGGGGTCCCATGTGTGGCATATTTATTGGGCCCCATGTGTGGCATAATTAAGGGGCTCTTTTGTTTGGCATAATTATGGGGCGCTTGTGTGTGGCATAATTAATTGGGCTCCAAGGTGAGGCATAAATAATGGGGCTCTGGTGTGGCATAATTTATGGGGCTCTTGTGTGTCATAGTTATGGGGCTTCTGTTTGTGGCATAGTTATGGGCTCCTGTGTGTGGCATAGTTAAAGGGCTCCTGCGTGTGACATAATTTGTGGGGCTCCTGTATGTGGCATATTTAATGGGCCAACTGACTGGCATTACTAAGGAATCTGTTTGGCATGGTATGGGAAATCCAGGGGGGTGACACCATGAGTAAGCGCACCGGGTGACACCAACCCTAGTGTCGCCTCTGAGCATGATTGAACCATGCTGTGATTATAATTTATGACTTAAATTTATTACGTACGCAAGGATAAATTCAATCAGCTGAAACATAATATTTAACACGCAGTAAGTTGATCTATTTGTGTGTTAGCTATAAAGGCAGTCTCCTTCCCTCTGTCTTTATGTTTTATTTATGTCAATCTCCAAGGCAAGGAACAATACACATTCTACTGACAAAGATTCAAAGACACATCTTGAGCAGTTCAGTGTTAAGATGGCATATTGTAAGTGCCTCTTGCACATCTCACAGTTTCTGTTGCAGGATGTTTTTTTTTTTTTTTTACTTTGTGTGCCTTTTTACACTATTGATTTTATCTCATTAAACTGTCCTTCAATACTCATATATCTTCTCTATTTTCACTGGTTGAGGAACAGCAGCTTTTGTTAGACGCTGAAGATATAATTTCCAACTAGTACACTTGACCAGGTACATATACATCAAGTGCTCTATATATCTCTTTGGATCATTTGACATCCTTGATTGGTACACTATGCTAAACCTTTAATCCTATTCTGCACTGCACTACTCTCTGCTAGATATATCATTACCCAAAAGCATGCTATGGAGTTTATATTTACTAACATGTAGTTATAAAAACATACTACTGATACTAAACTTTAAAAATAATGTTTGCTTCTGTTAAAAGACCAATGTTACTACAGTGATCTTAGTATGATACTAGATAGTGGAATATAGTGTAATATGCCAGATTTCTAATACATAAAAAAAAAAAAAATTCAAAATACTGATGATTTTTGAGCACAAATACGTGTCCATGTCCTCACAAGAGCCCTGAATGGTACACATCAAACTTTGTTTCTTGTATCTGGTATAGTGGTGTATTAAGGTTTTTTGCTGCCCTAGGTAACACTAAATTCAGGCACTGCCCCCTTCCTGCCCCCTGAAGCCATGCTGTCTGCTCACAGGCAGAGCACTGGTGGGGTCTAGGACTCTTCTTCGCCGCATCTTCATCGCTGACAGTTCAGCGCGGCAGTTAGAACGCTGAACTGTCAGCAATGAAGAATAACGCGGCCGTTTTATCGTGGCCGCGGCTATGTAAGAGCTGACAGTTCAGCGCTGAACTGTCAGCTCTTACAAATGTACAAGTAAAAATAAAATAACCCCCCCCCCAATAAATGATTCCCCCCCCAAAGTGCCCTCCCAAACCCTAATACTAAAATTAACCCCAATACTAAAATTAACCCATAAAACCCAATACTAAAATTAACCCCTGAGCCCTAATACTAACCCCCGACCCCTAATACTAACTCCCTAAACCCTAATACTAACCCGCGAACCCTAATACTAAAATTAACCCCCTAAACCTTAATACTAAAATTAACCCCGAAGCCTAAAAACTAATTCTAACCCCCTAAACCCTAATTCTAACCACCCTTACTAAAATAGCTAAAATACTAAAATAAATGTATATATATATATATGAAATGTCCTGCGATGAAATCTCCAGCAACTAGCTGTCTAGGGGTGCAGAGTCGGCGGTGAAGCGGCTGCGCGGAATTAAGTGTCCCATCCCCCACTGGTGGGGGGAGAAAGGGAAACTCCCTTCTATGTACGGACACTTGGCATGTTTTGGACTAATTTTATATTAATCAGAAGACTAACTTAATATTTGTGAGACCGGTTACATAATTATCAATTAAAATGCAGAAAGCCTTGAAAGACAAATTTGGGATTCACTACACCTCATATTGTCCCTGCAACAAATTGAGTGTTTTACTTTTTCTTTATTTTATGTGCATTATGTTCTCCATACTTTTCTTTTACAAAACCAAACACAGAATACAAATAATATACATACTCACTGTCGTGTCTGAAGATAAGATGGAAGATATATTTACTGGGTGTTTAGCAACTATATTTCCTGAAAAACAGAAACACAAAGGCATAATATTGACATGTATGTATTAAAATGTCTGTATCCGCCAAATGAGCAAATATACAATTTATTTGATAAAGTATTTATATATATATATATATATATATATATATATATATATATATATATATATATATATACAGAGATAAATATTTCAATTTAATATTAAAATATATTTGAGGTGACGTTAGTTAATATAGAGTTAATTAAACAAAGAGACAATATTTCACTACTTTGAATATTATCTTGTGGTATACAAGCGACTACATCAACCTTAGCATTGTAAATGTAGGGTATAAAAAAATTCTGGGGGAAAAAAAATACATGTTCAAATAATTTATGCATTTGCTTGCAATCCAAACTATCACAATGGATTATTTTTCATTATTATTTTTTTTATTCTCTAAATTCCCAGTATGGATTGTATTTAGGTGAAATTAACAGTACACATTGTAATTTTATACCTCGAGATTGTGGATATTCAATACTATATTGGTTTGTATTTATTAGACAAAATGTTGTTTATTAACTATTACTCACATTACTACATTATTATCTAGTGTACTAGAATGTGTTGGCAGTAAATGAACTGTGTACTGAAAATATACATTGCATACAAGTCCACAAGGTTTGTAACCTTGCAAATGAATCATTTTAATTTTACATAAAGTGATCCCTCTTTGAAACTATTGTGATAGAATAACTGGATAGTGTTATTAAAACAATGTATGCAAAAGGCAGTACTTTACCTAATACTTGGTATGACCATAATAATATTTAAGACAGTTTTTACTTTCAAGCCAATGGTAACTTAACTTAAAGGAACATTAAACTTTGTTTAACCCTTGCTTCCTTGAAGGAAGCAAGGGTTAAACAAAACATGTCCTGGGACTTTTAAGTAAACCCGACGTGTATCTTAATATATACACACAGATTTATTATCTGCTGTGTCTCACATGCGAGACAAAGCAGTTCCTGGTTGTCGCGTGCTGACTTTGTCTCGCCTTACTCGCCCCATTCTGACTGCCGAATGCAAGGGTCTCTTGCTGATAGTACAGACCAGGGCTGGCCTTAGGGGTGTGCGACCTGTGCGATCGCACAGGGCGCAACACTCCAGGGGGCGCCTGCCCTGCGGTTGAAAAAAAAAAACTAAAAAAAAACAAAAAACGTAAAAAATAAAAAGCCGGTAGTGGCACTGGATGGGGGAGATCAGCGTCTGCTTCACAGGGAGCCACAGACAGCAATAGAAAGTGCTGCTCGGCTCCCCATGGCTGCATTAAGCATGGAGCCTGCATTAAGCATGGGGAGCCGAGCAGCACTTTCTATTGCTGTCTGTGGCTCCCAGTGAAGCAGACGCTGCTCTGCTTCACAGGGTGGGGGGGGAGCTACACCGCTGAGCCGGTTAGCTCCGCCCCCTCCCTTGAACCACATTTGCAGGCAAGGGGGGGAGGGGGGAGAGACAACAGGTGGTGAGAGAGGGACAGATTAGGGGGTGAGAGGCAGAACAGGGGGAGGGGGGGAGAGAGAAACAGAACAGGGGGTGAAAGGCAGAACAGGGGGAGGGGGGGGAGAGAGAGAGACAGAACAGGGGCCGAGAGAAGGACAGAACAGGGGCTGAGAGGCAGAACAGGGGGAGGGGGGGAGAGAGAGACAGAACAGGGGGTGAGAGAAGGACAGAACAGGGGGTGAGAGGCAGAACAGGGGGTGAGAGAAGGACATAACAGGGGGTGAGAGGAAGAACCGGGGGAGGGGGGAGAGAGAGGCAGAACAGGGGGTGAGAGGCAGAACAGAACAGGGGGTGAGAGGCAGAACAGGGGGAGAGAGAGACAGAACAGGGGGAGGGGGGGAGAGAGAGGCAGAACAGGGGGAGGGGGGGAGAGAGAGAGACAGAACAGGGGGTGAGAGAAGGACAGAACAGGGGGTGAGAGGCAGAACAGGGGGAGGGGGGAGAGAGACAGAACAGGGGGTGAGAGAAGGACAGAACAGGGGGTGAGAGACAGAACAGGGGGTGAGAGGCAGAACAGGGGGAGGGGGGAGAGAGAGGCAGAACAGGGGGTGAGAGACAGAACAGGGGGTGAGAGGCAGAACAGGGGTAGAGAGAGACAGAACAGGGGGAGGGGGAGAGAGAGACAGAACAGGGGGAGGGGGGAGGGAGAGACAGAACAGGGGGAGGGGGGAAGAGAGAGACAGAACGGGGGGAGGGAGGAGAGAGACAGAACAGGGGGAGGGGGGAGAGAGAGGCAGAACAGGGGGTGAGAGAAGGACAGAACAGGGGGTGAGAGGCAGAACAGGGGGAGAGAGAGACAGAAAAGGGGGAGGGGGGAGAGAGAGACAGAACAGGAGGAGGGGGGAGAGAGAGACAGAACAGGGGGAGGGGGGAGAGAGACAGAACAGGGGGAGGGGGGAGAGAGTCAGAACATGGGGAGGGGGGAGAGAGACAGAACAGGGGGAGGGGAGAGAGAGAGAGACAGAACAGGGGGAAGGGGGGAGAGAGAGAGAGACATAACAGAGGGAGAGAGACAGAACAGGTGGAGGGGGGATAGAGAAACAGAACAAGCGAGGTGGGAAGAGAGAGAGACAGGAGGTGGGAGAGAGACAGAACAGGTGGAGGGGGGGGGGAGAGACAGACATGGCACATACATAGTGGGGTGAAAGACGTGGGGGGGCGCCATGGGGGAAGCCCGCACAGGGCGCCGTAACACTTAAGGCCGGCCCTGGTACAGACACCCTCTTTTTTGCATGGGATCAGCAGGGGGACCTAGTTAAGGGGACACCTTTGCTATGGGGTAATCTCTGTTCCCAGACAGCTTGTCAGTGTTATATATGTCTCCAGACAGCTTACCGGTGCCATATATATGCCCAAATAGCTTGCTAGTGCCGCATCTGCCCCCAAGCAGCTTGCCAGTATAGACGGGGGTTGACGCCCATTAAAACCTAACCTTTAATGTGTTAAAGCCTACATTTTACTTTTACTTTTAACTTAAAGCTCTGAAGTGAATTGGCATAATGAAACACCATCTCAGAAATTGAAAGTTTTAAAAAAACTATTAGGATATGCTAGATACACACACAATTCTGTGTACATACTAACCTCTTTAACACTTGGTTTTCTAATGTTTACACTGCCTGGTATTATATATGAAGTGGAAAACATAATTATTTTTTTTCATTCCAAATCAGCTAATCAAGCCCAATTTTTTAAACTCACATGTCAATTAACCACAATTTACAGTTGTTAGACTCTGTTCTCTTAGAAGGACTAACAATAAATGTCAATAGGTTCCTGCAACTACAAAAGTCCTACCTTTGCTGAAAGTACTGTTTATAGGAACGGGTTCTGATAAATTGCTTGGAGGTGGAGTGAAGCTTGGCTTTCCTGTGTCCCACAGCGTGCTTCTTGGACTGGGCAAATAGTTTGTTGGGTGTGAACAATTCTGTAGCAACAGTTTATCAATATTAAAAATAGTAAATGATAATGATATAAAATGAAAATTATATCTCCACTATTTGGACATAAACAAACATTCTGTACAACAGCATCCATGTAAAATCCGCAATGCCCTTTTTGATATGCATGCTTCCATCTAAAGTAGTGTTATTCAAATACTTTTTTTCATGATATGATAATATCTTAGACGTGCCCCTTTGCCAAACTGAAGCATTAGCCCTTCCAAATTTTAGATATTGGTCTCCATTCATTGACCCGAGTGATTTTTTTCTCAGTTTGTTCAGTAGCATAGACTGCAATAGACATTTAAAGGGACTGCTTTAACTAAACATTGTTTATACTGTGAATGATCAATACATTGTCTATACATTGTGAATTGCATGCAAAAACAAATGGATATTAAATGTGTCTGTGAAGTCTCCTTCTTATACCCTATGCTAATATTGCATAATGAACTGCAGATCATAAACTGGAGACTACACAGACATATTTAATACCCATTGTTCTCTTAATTTTGTCATTTGCTTGCCATTATGCAATCACAATGTACAGATTATTTCCAATCACTGTTTTTTCTCTGAATTTAGAGAATAAAAAAATAGAGATGATGAATAAAGAAAATAGCCTCCTATTATGCATATCTCCTTCTTTAATTCCCTCAGCAGCAAAAGAAGAGCTAACAGAAAAAATTAAACCAATCAGAATGTATCATAATAATACCCTCCCCTCCATATATAAAGGTCTGTCTTCTCAAACACTTCCTCTTTCTTTGCTGCTTCCCTTAGAGATAAGGACAGTAATTTTGTTTAAATGTGTTTTATCTTTATACTGCTCATTTGTACATTACATTTAGCATTTGACTTTCCAGTTTGTTTTTACTCTTCTGGGATTGTGTCCCCTTCCTTCCATTTGTGTGACCCTTCTCCACTGTTTCCTGTGCTACTAACCATTTTTCCCTGTTCTTTCACCTGTATTTTGTTGTTTTCAACATATTTTGTCTGTTTTCGGTTTACTTCTGCAGTTCGGCTGGTTTCACAGTGCGCACCGCGGTGGCCATTTTATTGTAGATTTATCCGTTTTCACACGCAGCGGCCATTTTATTGGAGCCCCGACCACGTTTATCAGAATTTAGACAAATTACATGTAATTCTATGTATTCTATTACATGTAATTCTATGTATTCTATGTATTCTATAAACCGAAAGTCTATAAACCGAACGACCTTTGGTTTATAGACTTTCGCCTTATAGAAAACGTATAGTACTATTGCCTTTCTATGAACCGAACGAGAGCCCCATTCATAAGAATTTCTTATGAATGGGGCTCTCGTTCGGTTCTCGTTCGAACGTTCGGTTTATAGAATAGCAATAGGATTACATGTATTCCATAAACCGAAAGCCTATAAACCGAACGTTCGGTTTTTAGACTTTTGGCATTTGGAATGCATGTAATAGTACTATTGGCTTTCTCTAAACAGAGACAGAGTCTCCATTCATTCATTTTTATGAATGGAGACTTTGTCTCTGTGTAGAGAAAGCCAATAGTACTATTACATGCATTCCAAATGACGAAAGTCTATAAACCGAACGTTCGATTAATAGACTTTTGGCTTATGGAATACATATAATCCTATTGCTATTCTATAAACCGAACGTTCGGTTTATAGAATAGCAATAGGATTACATGTATTCCATAAGCCGAAAGTCTATAAGCCAAACGTTCAGTTTATAGACTTTCGGCTTATGGAATACATGTAATCCTATTGCTATTCTATAAACCGAACGTTCGGTTTATAGAATAGCAATAGGATTACATGTATTCCATAAGCCGAAAGTATATAAACCGAATGTTCGGTTTATAGACTTTCGGCTTATGGAATACATGTAATACTATGGGCGTTCTATAAACCTAACTAGAGTTCCCATTCATAAAAATTTATGAATGGGGACTCTGTTTCGGTTTAAAGAAAGCTAAGAAGCTGAACGAATGAACGAATGGTTTAATATAAACGAAAATCATTCGTCCATTCGTGCTATAGTATTGGCATTACTATAAACCGAAATAGAGTCGGTTTATAGAATGCCAATAGACTTACATGCATTCCATAAACCGAAAGTCGTTCATTATGTCGGTTTATGGAATGTAGTGTACTATGCTATTGTATTCTATAAACCGACTCTATTTCGGCTTATAGAATGCCAATAGTACTACGAATGGACGAATGAACGAATGATTTTCGTTTATTAACCATGTCTATTAGTAACTACCTGGCTCACAAAATACGTAAGCTCCTTGATAAAGTGACTAGAAATTGCGTGCTGTGTCCCTGACCCACGGTGCTGGACCTTGTCTGTAATACCGCAGACATTGATTCAAAAATTCTTACATTTTTAAGTAAAACAGGCTAGAAACCCAAAAAAGGTCTCAACTTTGCAAGATAAAGTACTTGACATATTGGGTCCTACCACAAAGTTGTTTAAAATGGTACAATCAGCTCTAGCTGGGGACTCCTACCTAGACCAGGATACCATGAAAGGATGGGTCCAACGTATTGTCTGCCCAATAGGTCACGCCAATATGGCATTGGCAACAGAACGCCGAAAGGCTATTTTGATGAAAATTGAGCAAAACTTACCAGTATGGCTATTACTGAGCCCAGTCCCCAGGCTAAAGGGTTACTGTTGTGGGATAATGTCGTCAAAGACGTGGGATCTTATGTGTCCACATTCACTGCCTTGGACAAGGCCCAAACTTATTTGAAAAAAGTATTCAGCCATAGGATTTTTGGCCAGGCCAGCAGAACCAATTTCAGGGGCCCCGCATGGAGTTTCCAAAGCTTCGAGATGTCACGCTCATCCTACCAGGATTGTAAACCTGCTCCATCTTGTTTTTTCCCACAAAGAGGCCGACCATGGCAGAATCACGGAGCTCATGGCTACTACCAGGGTAGACGCCCATATGGTCAGTATTCTATTAATGGACCGTTCTTCCCAACCAGGGGTAGGGGGCAGAGCTCAATCACAACAGACCCATTGGTCCTCCATACAATGGCGGGTTATTGCATAGAATTCACTTCAACCCCATACCAAACCAAATACCCTATACCCATTCGTTTTTTTCCTGAAGACCGCATTCTGATTTCCCAAGGAATTTCCAACCTCCGGGAAAAGGGAGCTATAACCCCCGCTCCATCTCCTTCTTGAGCAATATATTTCTGCTACCCAAAAAGGGAGGCGGTGTACGCCCGGTGATCAATTTTAAAACCCTAAATGCATTTGTAACTTATCACCATTTCAAAATGGAATGTATCCATTCTCTCAGGGATCTGCTCCTTCTAGGACAGGGGTGTCCAAGTTTTTTCTGTGGTGGGCCACTTCACCAAAAATGTATGTTGGCATGGGCCACATTCATTTTTCAATCAAAGAAAAATATGTATATATATATATATATATATATATATATATATATATATATATATATATATATAAACAGTAATGTGCAGCATGTGAGTGTATCACAGACTGCACAGTAATAAAAAAAAAAACACTTCATTAAATACACCCATTCACACAAATACATGCATACAGCCGCATCACATGTACACAAATACACATACATACACAAATACACACACTTACAAAAATACAGACAGTCACACTAACACACAGTCACACTGACACACATATACAAACTGAATCACACTGAAACATACACACTTACACACAGAGTCATACTGACACATACACACTTACATACAGTCACACTTGCATCCACACAGTACCTGCCCAACCACCCATTTTTTTTCTTTGTTTTCAGTTTTGAACGGGGTTGAGATCTTCAGACCCCTCCTCCACTTTTCCCTCTTACACACTTACACACACATACAGTTACACTGATACACACACTTACATACAGTTACACTGACATGCACACTTACATACAGTTACACTGACACACACACTGACACACACACTTACATACAGTTACACTGACATACTTACATACAGATCCATACTTACATACAGTTACACTGCCACACACTCACATACAGATCCATACTTACATACAGTTACACTGACACACACACACACACACACACACACACACTTACATACAGTTACACTGACACACACTTACATACAGATCCATTTAGTGCAATGATATGATCCGGTGCTGGTGAGGGATGAAGTTCCTGGTTTCCTATCTTTCTCGTTCATCGTTTGGTTATGACTTTCTGAATTGGATTTATGGAATATTGTAAGTCTTATCATATGGTTTGATGTAATTTCTATAAAGAAAGAGGGAGTGTTTGAGAAGACAGACCTTTATATAGGGAGGGGAGGGTTTTATTATGATACATTCTGATTGGTTCAATTTTTTCTGTTAACTCTTCTTTGCTGCTGAGGGAATTAAAGAAGGAGATATGCATAAAACTCGTCTCCTTGTCTTTATGAATCATGACTTTACGTCATATACTAGTAAAATCTAGGAATTCTTGCTAACACTTGATACATCCAGGGTCGCTTTAACCAATGGGCAAACTTGCCCAGGGCTTGCAGCTGTCTGAAAAAAAAAAGGGGGAGGAGGGTGGCATATTATTGGGCAAATTGGCTGTGTCTTATTATTGGCAAATAATACTGGCATTTTATTGGCAGCATAACACTGGCATATTATTGAGCAAATTGGCTGGGGCATATTATTGGCAGAAAAACACTGACATATTAATGGGAAAATTGGCTGGGGAATATTAATGGCAGCATAAAACTGGCATATTATTGGGCACATTGGCTGGGGCATAATAATGGCAAAAAATACTGGCATATTATTGGCAGCATAATACTGGCATATTATTGGGCAAATTGGCTTGGGCATATTAAATGGCAAAAAATACTGGCATATTATTGGCAGCATAATACGGCATATTACTGGACAAATTGGCTGTGGCATATTAATGGCAAAAAATACTGGCATATTATTGAGCAAATTGGCTGTGTCTTATTAATGGCAAATAATACTGGCATAATATTGGGAGCATAACACTGGCATATTATTGGGCAAATTGGCTGGGGCATATTATTGGCAGAAAAACACTGGCATATTAATGGGAAAATAGGC
Organism: Pelodytes ibericus; assembly: GCA_036172795.1. NCBI lineage: Eukaryota > Metazoa > Chordata > Amphibia > Anura > Pelodytidae > Pelodytes > Pelodytes ibericus. The sequence goes on along the minus strand of CM069864.1, from coordinate 74,851,136 downwards.
TGGGGAATATTGATGGCAGAATAAAACTGGCATATTATTTGGCAAATTGGCTGGGGCATAATAATGGCAAAAAATACTGGCATATTATTGTAAGCATAATACTGGCATAATATTGGGCAAATTGGCTGGGGCATATTAAATGGTAAAACATACTGGCATATTATTGGCAGTATAATACTAGCATATTATTGGGCAAACTGGCTGTGGCATATTAAATGGCAAAAAAATTCTGGCACTTTATTGGCAGCATAATATGGCATGTTACTGGACAAATTGGCTGTGGCATATTAATGCCAAAAAATACTGGCACATTATTGGGCAAATTGGCTGTGTCTTATTAATGGCAAATAATACTGGCAGATTATTTGGCAAATTGGCTGTGGCTTATTAATGACAAAATATTACAGGCATATTATTGAGCAAATTGGCTGTGGCTTATTAATGGCAAAATAATACTGGCATATTATTGGGCAAATTATCTGTGGCTTATTATTGCCGAAATAATACTGACATATTATTGGGCAAATTGGCTGTGGCTTATTAATGGCAAAATATTACAGGCATATTATTGGGCAAATTATCTGTAGCTTATTAATGGAAAAATAATACTGGCATTTTATTGGGAAAATTGGTTGTGGCTTTTTTTTTTTGACTTGTCGCTTATTAATGGTAAAATAACACTGGTATATTAATGGGCAAGCTGTGGTATATTTAATGGACAAACTGTGACATATTTTAATAGGCAAACTGACTGTTGCATTTGTTAATGACAAAGTGACTGTGGCATGTTAATTGGTACCTGACAGGGACTTATTTTAATTGGCAAAGTGATGCCATGGCATGTTCTGTGGGGCAAAATAACATGTACTATGGGGGAAAGTGACATTGTGGTTTGTTCTGCAGGTGCAGTTCTGTGGGACAGAGGGACACTGTGGTATGTTCTGTGGGGAAAATTGACACTGTGGCATGCCAAATTGTGTGGGTGCAATATAGGTGCATGGCAAGTGCTGTGGGTACTGTATGGTGCTGTGCAATATGGGTGCAGAAAAAGGAAATAAAAACAAGAAATGAAATTTTTCAATAACATTTTTAATACATATAGAAATAGTTGAATGTGAAAATAGTTGCATATAATATTAAAAAGCTTACATTTGCATACAGTTTTTTACAATGCGTCTTTAGAAAAATTGGGTTGAGGGGGGCCCACTGTTAAAGATTTGCCCAGGGGCCACTAGGGTCTTAAAGCGGCACTGGACACATCTAATGGTCTACTGAGTAATTTTAAAGGCCGAAGTGAACCGTTTGACTTGCCTATTCCATTGTGTGAATATAAGAGACTGCTAGCCAGTACCTTTCATGTATTACCTAAGTTATGTATAGCAAAAAGACATGTAGTCCCACGGGCTCAACTCGCAGACTTTTCTTCTGTCTCTGGTGCCTCAATGGAGGAATATCCCCATATCCACAATTTTAATTAATTTAATGTATTGTAACTTTAAGCACCAACTGCAGAGAAGAGGGAAAAAGTTTGCTACTTTGTATATTCATGTGACTAGACCTTGATTGCCACCTGCTAACAGCTTTTTGTAACTATTTCTTTACTAACTTGAACTGTGTATCCTAGACACCTTAGCTACAGGGTGGTTCTCTGTCTAGTTAATTGAATACATTTGTATTAAATTAAGTCTTTATGTGAGTGTATATATGCAGTCTGTAGTTCCTTTAGTTTGAGGCAGCTTTTGACAAAGCACAAGCACAAGCTTGTGAAAAGCTTGTGAAACGCGTCAAGCATGTGCCTACAAGTGGTCACTAGCTGATATGTTATGAGTCATCAATTTCGAAGCCTGAGGATGTTTTTGCACCAGTATGTATAATTTTTGTTATTTTCTACTAGTTTGAATGTTTTTAATGGTCCATGGACCTGAAATAAAGAAATACAATATTGTATTACTTTTTTGTCTGAAATGTGAGTGCCTTCGGAATGTTTTTGCTGTTTACCTTAGCTTTGTGTATCTGGAAAACAAAAAATCTGATCTGCTGACTGTTCTGTAACTCCATAACAACATTACCTTCTGATGAAGTTAAGTACACAAACGCATTGAAATAGATAACATTCCATAAGGCTATATTACACAGAATTCATAACTGATTACATCATCGTGTCAGAGGGGTTAATCGCACATCAAATATAGATTATTAAATGTAAAAGAGGTTAAAGGAGTAAGCATAAAACATGGGATTAATAGGGAGGAAGAAAAACAGTTTCTACTGAAATCACTAGACAACAGCTGTTTTGAGTCATGGCGTATGCTTCCTTGGGCATAAATCAGATAGTTGTGTGCCTATCTGTTGATTTATAATTTAGTTGGCAGGTTTAAAATTAATATGTTTATCCAATTATAATTTAGACAAACATTATTGTTCTCTGATTTGTTTGGATGCCAAAAACAGTCATTCCATAGGGCTTCTGCTTGTAGCACTGACTTCATTTATTACAGCAGTTCAGATAGCAGACGAATAAGGTGATCACCCTTGACAAAGGCGTATTCTGCGAAAACAATGGAATTTCTGATGTGGGGTGCCTATGTTACCTGTGGGAACACCAATGGGACCCTTCACTAAAAGGTAAATTGCAGGTGAGTTGTTGTTAGATGTAGGCAGGGTTGTCCTAGATTATTTTTGCACCGGGGGCGAACCTATTTGGCACTCCACCCTATTTTCAGCTGTAGAAACAGGGTCCCCAAACAGATTGCCAGTGCCATATACAGTGAGGGAAAAAAGTATTTGATACCCGCTGATTTTGAACATGTTCCCACTGACAAAGAAATGATCAGTCTGTGATTTTAATGGTAGGTGTATTTTAACAGTGAGAGACAGAATGACAAAAAAAATCCAGAAAAAAAAAAGTAATAAGTTTATTTGAATGTCAATGAGTGAAACAAGTATTTGATCCCCTATCATTCAGCAATATTTCTGTCTCCCAGGTATCTATTATACAAGTAACAAGCTGAGATTAGGAAAACTCTCTTAAAGGGAGTGCTCCTAATCTCAGCTCATTGCCTGTATAAAAGACACCTGTCCACAGAAGTAATCAATCAGATTCCAAACTCTTCACCATGGCCAAGACCAAAGAGCTATCCGAGGATTTCAGGGACAAGATTGTAGACCTACACAAGGCTGGAATGGGCTACAAGACCATTGCCAAGCAGCTTGGTGAGAAGGTGAATAGGAGAAGGAATTGTTGGTGAGATTACTAGCAAATGGAAGAAACACAAAATAACTGTCAGTGGTCCCTTGGTCTGGTGCTCCTTGCAAGATCTCACCTCGTGGAGTTTCATTGATCATGAGAACGGTGAGGAATCAGCTCAGAACTACATGTGAGGATCTTGTAAAATTATCTCAAGGCAGCTGGGACCGTAGTCACCAAGAAAACAATTGGTAACACACTACGACGTGAATGACTGAAATCCTGCAGCGCCCGCAATGTCCCCCTGCTCAATGAAGCACATGGTGACCCTTTTTGTATTTGTCAGTAGATAGTGACCCCATTTCTCAAAGTGTGGGTTTGACTATGTTAAACAACTCACTGATTTGTGGGAAGTGCTATATAAACAGGGCATTTTAATCCCTAAAATGTGTCCTCTTCATATCCCCAAAAAAGGTGAAGTCTTATGGGCAAATCGACCCTGTTGACCTTTTCTATTAACCGCTTTGCGACAATGGACGTGTCAGGCATGTCCAGCGGGGAACTTTGTTCCCAACAATGGACAAGCCTGGCATGCGGTTTTCGTGATCAATGATCACGAAAACCGCTCTGATGGTGCTGCTCTATTGCCTCGATGTTGAGGCAATAGCCAGCACTGAAATTACAGCTCTGGGGCGCCATATTTTTGCCCCATAACTCACAAAAAACTACAGAAAAACATGGAAAGAAGCATATTTCTCAGCTCGGGACAACATTTAGAAACTATTTAGATGGGTTCTTTTTTAATGATTGTATTTGTGTAAATTATATTTTAGGTCAAAGTTAGAAAAAGTGTTTTGTTTTTTTCATCATATTTTATAATTTTTTGTAGTAAATTATAAGATATGATGAATATAATGGTATCTAATGAAAGCCATTCTTATGACGATAAAAACAACATGTAATTTGTGTGGGTACAGGATGTGAGAAAGAAGAAAATGAAAGCTAAACACAAACACCCCAGAAATGTAAAAACATCCCTTGTCACCAAGGGAAAGTCAGGGTTAAAATGTCTTGTCACTAAGGGGTTAATCTTTCCAGACATAAGCTCCTAGTTAAAACCTTGAACTTGATCACCTAATTTGTTTTCTGTAAACAATATAAACAAAATAACAACATAAGTATCTGGGCATATTAGTGATATCACTGCAGCCAACAGGATTTTTCATTACTATACAAAACTACTCCACTCAAAATCGTCAGAGGGAAATATCACTATTATTATTACCAACAAACCTACATTTTGTAACAGTGCCCTGGGACTGACAAGGTTAAATGATGTCACATGCTCCCCACTGTACTGAGCTCCAGCCTACTGGTAGCTGCCATCTGGAGCTCTTTCCTTTGCCTGTAGGTTGTATGGATACATAGTTTTAACCCAAAGACCATAAGATGCAAAAAAGCCAGGACAGGGCCCAAATTTGATGATGGCATATACAGGACAGTTGGCAAATATGTATTATGCAGTAACATAATATGAGCTGTGTTATAGTTAACATTTCAGTAGTACAAATGAACATAATTATATCATAATCTATGATTAGCATTAAATCACTGATAATAAAAACCAACTCACCGTGAAGGACAGTGCTTTTTTCTTTTCTTTCATTCTTTGTATAGCATTTCTCACCTACAAACACCATCCACGAGAATAACTTGGTTAAATATACAAATGACTAAATGAGAGTCTGAAGTTAACGAATAATCACGAGTAGCTCAATTCAGCTCTTCTTCTGACAATTAAAAAAAATACATTACCAACTATAAAGTGTTATAGCTTTTAAGCTGTGCATATTTTTTACAACTTTTCAGAAATACCAACCTTTAGATTCCTGGTAGATCATTGTTGACAATCCCAACACTGGTTGTGTTCTCTACCGCACTGGGTTAATGGACACATTGTGTGTTGGGATTTCATGGGTTTATAGGCATTTTATAATGAGCGCAGGAATGCTTGAATAACTTTAACCCGGTATTATATCACAGATTGCACAATAATTAAAGATGTTAGCAAGATATGCAGCATATCATTTTGTGTGCCAGTACAGATCTGTCTTACCTCACTGTTGTAAATGGCATAGACCAAGAATATGTATAACCCCTGCAAAACAAAACAAACAACATGTTACACTGTATTCAGAGATTCACAGTGATTGATTATGTATATATATTAAAACAGATTTGCAAGTCTGGGGGTCAGATTGGTTGTATGCTTTCAATAGGCTCCTGTATGTGGCGTATTTGATAGGCCCCTGCATGTAGCCTATTTTATGGGCCCCTGCATGTAGCATATTTAATGTACCCTTGCATGTGGCATATTTTATGTGGCATATTTTATGCGCCCCTGCATGTGGCATATTTAATGTACCCTTGCATGTGGCATTTTGCATATTTTTATTTTTTATAATAGTTTATTATCTGTGGGCAGGACCGATTATGTTTGTGGCTCAGATTTCTTTTTTGTTCTTATTCAGAACATTAAAAGTGCAGGTATCTGAAGCCTTTTTAAACCCATGTGCTTTGTTACTCTGGCCCAGTTCTACTACTTGACAGTCAGAAGACCGTGGGGAAGATAATTATTCAATGTTAATCTTTATGCTGCACAATGTACAGTGAACGACAGCCACACAATCACACTCTGCATTCTCTTCTGCTCAATCCATTACAGCAGGAAATGTTAAGAGGTTAATGAATAAAGTTAGTTCATTACTGTTTCAGTTCAGACCTTTTTATCAATTTCTCTTTCCCGAGCGGCTGGTTTCACCCTGGATTCCTTTGTCATCACTCCTTTGGTACTAAAGCTAGTATTTTTTTATTTATTTTTTTGAAAGTGGATGTTTTAGCAACTGTTTAATGTAAAGTTACAATGGCAGCTAGTGACTATCCTTTATAAAACAAATTGAACTGTGTGAAACAGGTCAAAGTTAATGGACAGCTGGAACATGTTCATGCAAAATAATTCGCATAACTCCCACTCAATATTCCTGCTTGTGACTTTATGGTAAAGTAGAGAAGAAAGGTAACAATGTCATACTTGCCAACTGTCCCGGATTTGCCGGGACAGTCCCGTGATTGTAAAACACGTGACCCGCGCAGTTCAGTCTGTGAGCTGAGCTCACATCAGCCTGCTGTAGCCATCCCTGCCACACGCGTCTGCTGGAAGCAGGCAGGACGCGTGTGACAGGGCTGGTAACAGGCTGCTGTGAGCTCAGCTCAAAGACTGAACGGAGCGGGGCGTTTTTTTTTTTCTTCTTCTCAGAAAACTTTAATCAAAAAGAACAAACCTGGTGCACGGAGGAGACATAGATCAGCTGAGTACTGGGGCAGGGAGGAAGGGGGGAGGGTGGTGGTGGTGGCAAATTACTGGGCAATAAGACTGGCAAATTACTGGGCAATGAGACTGGCATATTACTGGGCAATGAGACTGGCAAATTACTGGGCAATGTTACTGGCATTTTACTGGCCAATGAGACTGGCAAATTACTGGGCAATGAGACTGGCAAATTACTGGGCAATGAGACTGACATATTACTGGTCAATGAGACTGCCAAATTACTGGTCAATGAGACTGGCATATTACTGGGCAATGAGACTGGCAAATTACTGGGCAATGTTACTGGCATATTACTAAGCAATGAGACTGGCATATTACTGGGCAATGATACTGGCATATTACTGGGCAATGAGACTGGCATATTACTGGGGGTTCCGGCTGGGCAATGAGACTGGCATATTACTGGGGGATCAGGCTTGGCATATTACTGTGTAATGAGACTGGCATATTACTGGGGGATCAGGCTGGGCATATTACTGTGTAATGAGACTGGCATATTACTGGGGGATCAGGCTGGGCATATTACTGGGCAATTAAACTGGCATATTACTGGGGAATCAGGCTGGGCATATTACTGGGCAATTAAACTGTGGCATATTACTGGGCAATTAGACTGGCATAATACTGGGGCATCAGGCTTGGCATATTACTGGGCAATTAAACTGGCATATTGCTGGGGCATCAGGCTGGGCATATTACTGGGCAATGAGGCTGGCATATTACTGGGGGATCAGGCTGGGCATATTAATGGGCAATGAGACTGGCATATTACTGGGGGATGAGGCTGGGCATATAACTGGGCAATTAGACTGGTATATGACTGGGGGATCAGGCTGGGCATATTACTGGGCAATTAAACGGTGGCATATTACTGGGCAATTAGACTGTGGCATATTACTGGGCAATTAGACTGTGGCATATTACTAGGGAATCAGGTTGGGCATCTTACTGGGCAATTAAACTGTGGCATATTACTGGGCAATTAGACTGTGGCATATTACTGGGCAATCAGGATGGGCATATTACTGGGCAATTGGACTGTGGCATATTACTGGGCAATCAGGATGGGTATACCACTGGGCAATTGGACTGGCATATTGCTGGGCAATCAGACTGTTGCATATTACTGGGCAATCAAGCTGGGCATGAAACTGGGCAAACAGGATGGGCATATTACTGGGCAATCTGGTTGTGGCACATTACTAGGCAATCAGGCTGTGGCATATTAATGGCCAGGCTAATAGTGGCATATTAATGGGGAAATTGACTCTGGCCATGGTGATGCTGTGGCATGTTCTGTGGGGCAAAATAACATGTACTATGAGGCAAAGTTACACTGTGGTATGTTCTGGGGGGCAAATTTACACTGTGGCATGCCAAAACGTGTGGGTGCAAAGAGCTGTGGGTGCTGTATGGTGCGGTGTTAAGTTCTTTAGGTGCAATGTGGGTGCAGAGGAAGGGATAAATAACATTTTTATTACATATAAAAATAGTTGAATACAATATTACAAAGTTCTTAAAGTATAAATACAACTAGTTATATACATATATTTGGGGTCCACCTCAAGCTTTTCAAAAGGCTGGAAATATTTAATATTTTAATGTTTAATGTGGTCAGAAACGTAATATTACTTTGCTGAGAGGGTGGTGTGTGCATGGAATAGTCTTCCAACATAAGTGGTAGAGGAGGAGTTTAAGCATACATGGGATAGGTATAAGGCTATCCTAGATATAAGATAAGGCCAGGGACTAATGAAAGTATTATTTTACTGAGAGGGTAGTGGATGCATGGAATGGTCTTCCAGTAGAAGTGGTAGAGGGTAATACAGTGAAGGAGTTTAAGCATGCATGGGATAGGTATAAGGCTATCCTAGATATACGATAAGGCCAGGCAGTATTACTTTACTGATAAGGTAGTGGATACATGGAATGGCCTTCCAGCAAAGTGGTAGGTTCATATTAATGTATGTTTTATGGTGTACACACAGCTCTCAGACTGCATCTGCACCAGGTCTTACTATTTTTCATGTAAAAGTGCTAAAAGGCCTGATGTAGATGTTTTGCTGTGAATGTATCTGTTGTATACCAAGGATGCTTGGTAATGTTGGTTGGAACTTGGTGATATAATCTACACTGTGACAAGTAGGTGGAGTTACATTATGCTTATTATATTGAGTGGGTGGAGCTTTTGAACGGAGGTGTGGTCAATTGGAAGAAAAGCTGCAGAGTGTCCCTGGAAATTTTTTTCAAATGTTGGCAACTATGCAATGTACGTCAGCATAGATCACGCCTGTATAGAATCTTGGGTCAGATCAGTCATTCACTTTGCGTCAGATGAAGATCTGGTAAAACAAATGACCTACATGTTTGGTCACTTCACTGGATGTATAATTCAGGTGGTAACCCAATTCGGGAAACTGGCGTGCAGTCCAGCTGTGTTCGCTGCAGCAAATATAAAGCAAGTAAGGTAGAGATGGGCATAAAGGTTTTCCTCTCAGTCCCAGGTATCAGGGGCAGCAGAGCAGAGCTATAGAGGGCCTTGACTGGGTTAGGTATAGGATTAATGTTCTAGGAGTGCAGGATTGGGCAGCAGTTCAATGGGGGGCGGGGTTTGATCTTTCCTCCAACTCACACTGTTTTTCGGTATTTAGTCATGGCTTGGTGGAGCTTGCAAGGGGAGTTAGATTTGGAAGAATTCTTGTGTGTTAATAAGTGGTTGGTGGTTTTGAGCAGGTTGGTATCTAAAACCATGGTGAGAAGTGCATCTTTGTATGCCCCTCCATGGTATTAAATGTTATTTAATGTTTTTACGTTATGTATTAATTGCACTCTTTTTGTCTCTACAGAAGGTATCTTATTATACTTGTGGGGTGTCATTGCCATGTGTGTCTACTAAAGGGCAGTGTCTTGTTATATTAGGCAATGACAATTTTTGTCATACTTTATTAAAGCTGTGGCCAGGGCCGGCCTTAAGTGTTCCGGCGCCCTGTGCGGGATTCCCCCATGGCGCCCCCCATGTATGTATCTCTCTCCCTTCCCATGTTTGTCCCTTTCTTCTTCATTGCCCTGTCTGTCTCTCTCTAACTCCCCCATACCTGTTCTCTCTCTCCCTCTGTTCTGTCTCTCTCCTCCCCTTCCTCTGTTCTGTCTCTCTCTCCCCCCCCCATTCTGTCTCCCCCCCGTTTTGTCTCTCTCTCCCCCCTGTTCTGTCTCTCCCCCCCCCCGTTCTCTCTCTCCCCCCCCCCGTTCTGTCTCTCTCTCTCCCCATTTCCCCCTGTTCTGTCTCTCCCTCCTCCCCTGTACTGTCTCTCTCTCCCCTCCTGTTCTGTCTGTCTCTCTCTCCCCCTTCTCCCTGTTCTGTCTCTCTCTCTCCCTCCCTCTGTTCTTTCGCTCTACCCCCCTGTTCTGTATCTCTCTCTCCCCCTTCCAGCTGTTCTGTCTCTCCCCCCTCCAGCTGTTCTGTCTCTCCCCCCTCCCCCTGTTCTGTCTCTCCCCCCTGCCCCTGTCTCTCTCTCCCACCCCTCCCTCCCCTTCCTTTGCCTTCAAAGGTGGATACAGGGAGGGGGTGGAGCTAACCGGTGTAGCTCCGCCCCCACCCTGTGAAGCAGAGCAGCGTCTGCTTCCTTGGAGCCCAGGTCAGCAAGAGAAGGTGCTGCTCGGCTCCCCATGAAGCAGACGCTGCTCTGCTTCACAGGATGGGGGCGGAGCTACACCGTTCAGCCGGTTAGCTCCGCCCCCTCCCCGGATCGAGCAGAGCAAGCCGATCAGAGGGCTGGTGAGGGGGGATCTTTTGATCTCCCCCAGCCAGTGCCTCTACCGGCTTTTTTCTTTTTCTTTCAGGGGGCGTTAGGGCGCCCCCTGGGGTGTTCCGCCCTGTGCGCTCGCACGGGTTGCACACCCCTAAGGCCGGCCCTGGCTGTGGCCATATATATTTTCCCTAACACTGGTATCTCTCATTATAGGTGGGTTTAGGGGAACATTAGCACGGTCATAGACTATACCCTTTCATGGCACAACTTCATTATGTTGTTTAAAATGTTGTTTGAGACCCAGACTTTGTCCCCACAGTCCTAGCAAGGACTATTTTCAATCCCACCCTAGCAAGTCTTAAACACGAGGTGAGAATCTTATGGTAACCCCTGTAAATGTTACAATTGTGTGTGGCTCTTTTCTCAAGCTACCTTTTATTTAATATTAAGTTTTGGTAGATCTGATAATATGCAGTGCTAAATATGCAATAATGCAAGAAAATCCCCTTTTTAACGCACTGTAAAATGTAATTTACAAGACATTTTATTACATATGTGTTAGTTAGACTGGGCACCTAGGGGGTTAAGTGCTTATCAGAGCAAATATTTTTGTATCAGTCACTCAAAACCTAGGAAAATTAGTTTAAGTAGGAGAGTGTACACACAAAGCTTTGTACAGGTCAGAATTGGGCTATGCAGTACACATTAATTACATTCTCAGATGAAAACTGTCTCTCCTTTCCACCTGATTTATGCTCCATCCCTTTTTCTATTCTTGCCAAATAAATCAGCTGCAGCTTGAAGTGTATTGCATCTCATCAACACTACACCGTGCCCTTTCTGGTAGGCCGAGCTGGGTAGAGCTCAGCAAAACCACAACCTCCCGTCCTTCAAAAGAAACACCAGTCACTCCTACACAACACATTTCTGGCAGACATGCAGGATATAAAGGAAGAGGGTCACAGCTGCTAAAAAAAAAAAAAAAAAGTACATCTGGCTCTCTGACAAGACTCTTAACTAGCAAGGGTTTATTTTTCAGACCATGCATAAACTTGACTAAGGATCATATATACACTAGGGTTACATTTTGATTTGATTTCTGTCCAAGATTCCAGTAGAATATGGCTGTATGTAATATGTAATATGACAAGGGTTAAAGGACCACTCTAACTTGAAAATGACACATTTTTCATGTATATTAAAGTGTTATCATTATAAAAAATTATACATTAACCCTTTAAGGACCAGGGATTTTCCTGGGCCAAGGACCAGAGCGTTTTTCAATTTTTAATACGCGGTTTTGAAACATAAATTTCCTCTCTCACCTTTAACGTACCCATACAAGTTATATGTTGTTTTTTAGAGGACAGTTAGAGCTTTCTTTTGATACCCTATACATAAAAATGATTTACATTTTAGTATTAAAAAATACATATAAAAGAGGAAATTTTTGAGGAAAAAAAAGTTTTCCCCCATGATTTTCCCAATAATAAGCTACATAACTAGTGCAACACTTACCCACTTCTCCCCCCTAATTAACTAACTAATAAAAAAGAAAAATATTGGTTCCCAAACCCCCCATAACAAAAAAGACAGAAAAAAACTCTGAAGAGTGCGATGTCAGATCAGTAAAAATCATGCAACAGGCATGCAGGGGTTACATTTTATTAAATAAATATATTAAAATTACCTTTATTTATTAAAAAAAACTTTATAAATTGTAAAAATAAAAAACTCTTTTAAAAAAAAAACTAAATGAGGGCCATAAAGTGGAAGGAAACTGATCACAGTTAAAAACTGTGATCAGCAATGAAAGGGTTAATTTTTAAAAAAAAATTTTTTAACCTATGTGTATGTAATTAATTTCTTTTTACTTACAGGTCTCTCTCTGTGCTTCACTATAAGAATGTGAAGCACAGGGAGTGAATTAGAGGCAAAGTCAGTGTGTGAACATACTGACCTTGCCATCTAATTTGCATGTTATCGCAGTGATCACGTTATCACCGCGATCACATGCCCGGAAATTGACCGATCGGGTCCAGGAGCTTTGCCTCGGGTGCGAGGCTTAGTCCTGGACCCGTTGCAGACTAGCTGGCGGTGCTAATGCGGCGGCTCTTATGACGAGTTAACTCGTCATAAGGTCGGGAAGGGGTTAATTAAAATGTGGCTTTATGCATTCTAAATATTTAGTCACAAACATCAGTCTTGCTGCTGACCCTCCCACAAAGCGCTCAGCTTTTATCTATAAGGTCAGTTTATTTGCCTTCTTTTGAATCACAGCAGAAAATAAGGAACAGGAAAAGGGTTGAACTTGATGGAGGCAAGTCTTTTTTCAACCTAAACCACTATGTAACTAGAGTCTGGCCACATTTTAAAATGTTTGAAGGAGAACCAACCTTTTTTTTTAAACTCTCTTCATTAAAGGATAGAAGATGGTTCCCATGAAGATAAGAGCGCCTGGGCATGGAGCACTTGCTTCGGAGCAGCTAACCAAACTGAGCTGTCAGCTTCCTAGAGAAGAATGGCAGCTGCCATTCAGAGTATAAACTGGCATGTTATATCAAAAGTATATGCCAGCTTATCCTCATTTTGGTGGCACTGAATTTTTGGAATAAAAAGTAAAGTTGTCTTTTAAAACATGCAAAAAGCTAAATCCAATACAAGTAACAAAAACGGTGCAATTGTTTTTGCATGGAGCAAGTATTTAAAGACTTTTTTCCCTCTAAAATTATATTTAATATCTATGGCGTTGGCCATAAAAATTAACATGTTGCATTTGCATAATTGTAAGCATGGGTTTAGCGCAAAAAAAGGTTTTAAATGTGTCTGTGCACTCACCGACTCATGACATTACATTGTGGCACCATATGCAAATGGCATATTCTCCATAATAGTAGATGCCACAGTCTGATGTCATAATTGGGTGACAGCTTGAATCATTTTAAAATACCCCTTGTTCTTGTACTTTGTCAGTTGTAATATTATAATATACAGAACATTCTGTATGCTCTATAGTAACATTAATCCCTCCTCAACAACTTTTAACCAGACAGAGGCTTGCTTCCAGGAAAACGGCAATGCCAGCAATTGCAGTGAAAATGCCGCCTGGTAAAAGTACAGGCATTGCCATGAAGGGGTTAAAAAAGCAACAAAACAACTTAGTTCTGCATGTAAACAGTACTGTTATTGTTTTATAGCATTGTGATGCTTTCAGAGAACACCAATGGGTCTACTAGGGTTGCCACCTTTTAAGGAAAAATTGGCATGAGGCCAATGTTAAGTCTATTGCTTTTGTAAAAAAGGTGGCAATCATAGGGTCTACTCAATATGCACAAAATTAGATTTGGATCAGACATAATATCCAAATCGAACAAATCCCAAAACGCGGCCACTCGGTGTCCCTCAATTCGTGTCCGAATTTGCAGTTCTAGCCGCTTGGAAACCAAAACATCGAAGGTCTTAGGAAAAAGACATATTTACCATGAAAATCATTGATTTTCAACAACCCAAAATACCGCAATCACCCCCCGAACATGCTACGAATTCAGCTAAGACAGGCACATGTCGGGCATTTCAATTCTTCAGATCTAATAATTGACTTACTGCATCATTGTATGGCACTGTATAATTCAACAATCACTATTATTCATTTATGTGACATTATATCACATCTTTGTTCTATAGTGTTTTCAGTGTGCAAAGAGCACAGAAGGTCACAACAGTGACCTCCAAATATTGGAATTCAGTCTCCTTTAAAAATAAAAAAAACCACACATTTAAATAGAAACTGAAATACAAAAAAACTGTATTTATAAGAAGTTAAAAACAATATAGGAAAGGTAAGAATGAATGTGAGGGCATATAAGTAGGGATTGCGTATAGCAATCTTGATTATCCCTATTGTTAATGGATGCCTACATGTCATTAACGTCTGCTCTTGAAGTAGGTCGATCAAAACAAAACATGCACACATGTAGTGAAGCTATTACATGTAGCTATGAAGACTCTTGCAGTGAAAGAGCTGCCAGAGAGGGAAAAATGGAGGGAAGCAATATTTTTTCAATAAAAATTTCATTTCATGGATATTTGTCATTTTATTTAATTGGTGAAAAATTAATAAAGTTAACTAAAAGTTAAACAATGATAGGGGTGGTGAAGTCTCCAAAAAAAACCTTAACTTTTAATAATACTAATTAAAATGTTAATTAATAAAAACGACACATACATTCAAAACCAGTGTTAAGTACATGTATGGTGCAGAAAAACCCGTGAAATACACACACATATATTTATCTGTGGGTGTAAATGTTTCCACAATTGAAAAAATGGAGGAATGCTTGATAACAGTCAGTCAAGAGTTGGATTAGAAATTCAATATATTTATCCATGTAGGAAAAAACTCCAAAAGACAGCTGCTGTCATGTGAAGCAGACACTGAACCTCTCAATCATTATTATTATTGTAACCTGTGATATAAATAAAGGTGGACTCTAGCAGTAGATGTCACAGACAAGAGGCAGCACTTTTTAGAAAAAAAGGGCTTGTGCTAATGTTGCTGCTACACATGCTGGTAGCGCAGCATAAAGAAATAATTTGTGCTGGTGTGAACGCTATGCATGCTAATTATATGCTGATCATTGTTCAAGCAGCAGTAAAAAAAAAAATGACTATAGCTCTCTCACGATATTTTCCTTTTTTCAGAGCTTGACATAAACTTCATTATTACTGTATAAAGTCAATGGTACAAAAAGTTATCCGCATAAAGCGTAGTAATAACAGGTATTAGACAGCCACAAGCATTTTCGACCAGATTGGCTCCAGAAGCACCAGTTATACAAAGCAAATACGCATAAGAGATAGAGTGGAATTTTATTGTCTTAAGAAAATACCACCAAAAGTAGGCTGGGGACAGGGAGGCTTCTAATTGGCTGTAAGCGCCTCCTAGTCTCATTTGAAAGCTCAATCCTCACGGGCTGAGCTTTTATCCTAGTTTGTTTTCCAGTGAGAGCAAACTACTAACAGTAGCTCCGTGTTTTTTTTGTTTTTTTTTACAATTTTTGTGCGTCTGGATTTTATTTTTAGTGCTTGGTGAATAATTTTAATTATTTTTTGGTGGCCCCTTATCTTGGGCCAGAAGGTAGGATCCCAGAAATTGATGATCGCCGCAGGAAGGGCTGGACTTAGGGGTGTGCGACCTGTGTGAGCGCACAGGGCACAACACCCAAGGGGACGACCCCCCACCCGCCCGCTCGAAAAAAAAAAAAACCGGTAGAGGCACTGGATTGGGGAGATCAAAAGATCCTCCCTCACCAGCCCTCTGCTCGGCATGCTCTGCTGGGTCCGGGAGGGGGTGGAGCTAACTGGCTGAGAGGTGTAGCTCTGCCCCCACCCTGTGAAGCTGCTCGTGCGCTTTCTCTTGCTGCCTGTGGCTCCCCGTGAAGCAGACTCTGCTCTGATTCACAGGGAGGGGGCGGGGCTACACCTCTCAGCCAGTATGCTCCGCCCCATCCCTGGATCCACTTTTGTAGACAAAGGGAGGGGGTAGAGATGCAGGGGAGGGGGAGAGACAGAACAGGAGGAGGGGGAGAGAGAGAGAGAACAGGGAGAGGGGAGAGAGACAGAACAGGAGGAGGGGGGAGAGAGACAGAACAGGGGGAGGGGGGAGAGACAGAACAGGGGGAGGGGGAGAGAGGCAGAAAGGAGGGAGAGAGACAGAACAGGGGAGGGGGGAGAGAGACAGGGGAGGGGGGAGATCCAGTACAGGGGAGGGCGAGAGATGCAGTACAGGGGAGGGGGAGAGATACAGTACAGGGGAGGGGGGAGAGACAGTACATGGGAGGGGGGAGAGAGACAGAACAGGGGAGGAGGGGAAAGAACAGGGGATGGGGGAGAGACAAAACAGAGGAAGGGGAGGAGAGAGAGAACAGAGGGAGAGAGAGAACAGGTATGGGGGAGTTAGAGAGAGACAGACATGGCAAGGAAGAGGAAAGGGACAAACATGGGAAGGGAAAGAGACACATGTAAATTGCTTTTTTAATAAAAAAATGATGATATCAAAAAATGCATTTCTTGTTTTTATTTCCTTTTATGTGCCAATGCTGCCTCTCTCTTTCCCTTGCCCCCAGCTTTGTCTCTCTCCCCCCCTTAGTGTTGTCTCTCTCTCCCCCTCCCTTTGTCTCCCCCCTCGCTCCCCTTGTCTCTGTCTCTTCCCCCCTCCCTCCCCTTGTTTCTCTCTGCCCCCCCTTGTTACTCTCTGTGCCCCACCTCCCTCCCCTTGTCTCTGTCTCTTCCCCCCTCCCTCCCATTGTTGCTCTGCCCCCCCCTCATTTCTATGTCCCCCACTTGTCTTTCTACCCCCCATTGTTATTCGGTACCCCCCCCCCCCTCCCTCCCTCCCCCTCACCTGTTTCTTGCTCCCTGGTGGCTAGTGGGGGCAGCCAGGGGATGTCTGCACAATACGTGCAGACATCCTCCATGCTGCCCAACACCTCCGTCTATTATGACGGACAGCTGGTCCGTCATAATAGACGGAAGTGTCGGGCAGCATGGAGGATGCCTGCACGTATCCTGCAAACATCCCTCAGCTGCCCGATTCTCCTGGTGGCTAGCGGGGCAGCAGAGGATGTCTGCACGATGAGTGCAGACCTCCCCTGCTGCCGCCCGGCAACGACCGCCGGGACTTTTATGATGAAGCTGGAAGGACCCGGCTTCATAATAGAAGTCCTGGCGGTCGTGCGGGCGGCAGCAGGGGAGGTCTGCGCTCATTGAGATGTCAATTTGAGGTCAGATTATAAGACGACCTCGATTATAAGACGAGGGGTATTTTTCAGAGCATATAATCGAGCAAATACGGTGCCCAGAAGTAGATTGGAAAAATGGAACCACTAATTCTGATAAAAGCAGTAAGTTTCTGAATTTGCTGAATGATAACCTTTTGTCTCAGCTAGTACAGACACCAACCAGAGGGGAAGCATGCCTGGATCTGGCAATAACTAACATGGAAGGGCTTATCTCTAACATCCAAGTAAGTTTTAATTCTAAAAGGCAAATTGGTATGGGTCCCACCAAAACACTGAATTTAATAAATGCCAACTTTAGTAGGTTTAATACATTCCTTGGTCTAGTTGACTGGGATGGATTATTTTTGTGAAAAATCACAGAAGGTAAGTGGAATACCTTCAAACTAACACTACAAAAATATACATATAAATGTATAAAAAATATAAAAGAAGCAAACTAAAACCAATGTGGTTAACCAGTAAGGTAAATCAGGAAATAAATAAAAATAAAGTAGCATTTAAACATTATAAACCTGAGGGATCAGCAGGGGCATTTGCAAAATATAAAGAAGCCAACAAAGACTATAAAAAAGCTATCAAATTGGCTTAATTGTAGAATGAAAAAACAATTGCTAAGGAGAGCAAGAGGAATCCCCAAAAAATCTTTAACCCCTTAGTGACATGACTTTTTTGGCTTGTCCGACGCTTGGTGACATGGGCTGTTTTAACATTTCTGAGGTGTTTGAGTTTTGCTGTAATTTATTTCTGTCTCATTTAGTGTACCCACACAAACTATATATTGTTTTTATCGTTATAAGAAGGGCTTTCTTTTGATACCATTATTTTTATAATAGCATATAATTTGATGTAAAAAAAATAATAAAATATGGCAAAAAAATTGAAAAAATACTTTTTTTATGACTTTTATTTGAAAAATCGTATACTCATGTACAAGAGACAACAAAAAAACACTGCTAAAAAGTTTCTAATATATGTCCTGAGTTCAGAAATAGCCCATGTTTTTGTGCTTTTTTATTCATGTTACAGGGCCAGAACTATAAGTGGTGCAAAGCTATTTTAAAATCCTTTCTTTCAAAATTAGCGATAGTGACATTGTAACACTGATTTCTGTACTAAATCCATGAATGACCCCCAACATGTACATATTTTTGAAAACTAGACAACTCAGGGCATTTAACTTGGGGTATTTTGACACATTTCATGTAGCCATTTTACCACCAATCTATGCCAAAGTTTGCAGCAAAAAATCTTTTTTTTTAATTTTTCACATATATTGCAATTTAGGTAAACATTACCTTAAAATGTGAAGGGATATTTCCAAATAACACCTCAATATGTGTTCAGCAACATCTCCTGAGTACAGGGATACCACCCATGCATAGGTTTGTTGGTTTGTTTTGGGGCTAAAAGGCCACATTTAGGGGGTGCTCATTTTGGTTTTCCAACTTGGAATTCTGACATGCAGAAAACTTGTGCCCATGTCCCATTTGGGACATTTTTGAAGCCAGAAAGTGTATTCTACCCCACAAAACCATATATATTTTTAAACTAGACACCCTAGGGTATTTCAAATGGTAGTATTTTAACACTTTCCATGCACTAATTATACTACCAGCCTATGTCAATGTTTTGGGTAGTAATTTTTTTTCACATACATTGTACTTTGTGCATGAATTCACAGATCCTGTTATATGTCAGTGCCAAACAACACCTCAATATGTGTTCAGCAACATCTCCTGAGTACAGGGATACCCCCCATGTATAGGTTGGTTAGGTTATTTGGGGGTTAAAAGGCCACATTTGAGAGGTGCGCTTTTTGGTTTTCCAACTTGGAATTCTGAAGTGCAGAAAACCTGCTCCCATGTCCCATTTGGGACATTTTTGAAGCCAAAAAGTGTATTCTATCCCACAAAACCATATATTTTTGAAAACTAGACACCCTAGGGTATTTCAAATGGTAGTATTTTAACACTTTCCATGCACTAATTATACTACCAGCCTATGTCAATGTTATGGATAGTAATTTTTTTTCACATACATAGTACTTTGGGCATGAATTCACAGATCCTGTTATATGTCAGTGCCAAACAACACCTCAATATGTGTTTAGCAACATCTCCTGAGTACAGGGATACCACCCATGTATAGGTTGGTTAGGTTATTTGGGGGTTAAAAGGCCACATTTGAGAGGTGCGCTTTTTGGTTTTCCAACTTGGAATTCTGACGTGCAGAAAACCTGCGCCGATGTCCCATTTGGGACATTTTTGAAGCCAAAAAGTGTATTCTATCCCACAAAACCATATATTTTTGAAAACTAGACACCCTAGGGTATTTCAAATGGTAGTATTTTAACACTTTCCATGCACTAATTCTACCACCAGCCTATGTCAATGTTATGGATAGTAATTTGTTTTTCACATTCATTGTACATCGGGCATGAATTCATAGATCCTATTATGTGTCAGTGCCACAAAACACATTAATATGTGTTCAGCAACATCTCCTGAGTACAGGGATACCACCCATGTGTAGGTTAGTTAGATTATTTGGGGGCTAAAAGGCCATGTTTAGGGGGGGTGCATTTCCAACTTGGAATTTTGACATGTAGTCAGCCTGCGCCCATGTTCCATTTGGGACACTTTTGAAGCCTGTCAAAGTATTTTACCCCATAAAACCATATATTTTGGAAAACTAGACATCCTAGGGTTTTTAAAATTGTGGTATTTTAACACTTTCCAAGTGCTAATTCTACCACCAACCTATGTCAAAGGGTTGGGATGTCATTTTTTCCCCACACACATTGTAGTTCAGGCAGGAATTTTCAGATTCTGGTATTTGCCACTGCCAACCAACACCTCAATATGTGTTCAGCAACATCTCCTGAGTACAGGGATACCCCCCATGCATAGGTTTGTTGGTTTGTATTGGGTCTAAAATTCCAAATTTAGGGGGTGAGCAATTCCAACCTGGAATTTTGACATGTAGTCAGCCTGCGCCCATGTTCCATTTGGAACATTTTTGAAGCCGTCCAATGAATTTTACCCCATCAAACCATATATTTTTGGAAAATAGACATCCTAAGGTATTTCAAATGGTGGTATTTTAATACTGTATAGGTACTAATTCTACCACCAGCCTTTGTAAAAGTTTGTGGTAGTACTTTTTTGGGAGGTTTTTTTCCACATGCATTGTACTTCAGGCATGAATTCACAGATTCTGGTATATGTCACTGCCAAACAACAACCCAATATGTGTTCAGCAACATCTCCCGAGTACAGGGATAGCACCCATGCATAGGTTTGTTGGTTTGTTTTTGGCTAGAAGGCAACATTTGTGAGATGCGCATCTCAAAATTCCAACTTGGAATTTTGACATGTAGTCAACCTGCGTACGTGTCCTTTATGGGATATATCTTTGAAGCCAGCCAATGTAATTTACCCCCACCAAACCATATATTTTTTTTTTTATATTTATTAATCTTTATTAAATTTTCTTTTATCAGATTACAAATTTTAACCATTGTATAGTAATAATTTCGTATATAAAACATTTCACTTTTATGATACAATGCGCTCAAAACAGAAAAGTTTGGCATAGTAGATGGTACACATTAGAACAATCATACTGAATTGGATACAGAGCCTTCCCGTTGTCCACCATCTCCAGGGGCAGACTTCCATACATTCTCCTCCCGTCCCGCTCCCCCCAGACCCCTCCCCTCCGGTATGGAAAGGAAAAGGTGAGGATAAAGGAAGAGGGACCAGAGAGAGATATAGAAGAATATGTCCAAGAGGATAAAGAGTCCGCTAGTACGGCTCCCTAAAGGGTGATATGTTATACAGTACCGTTCAATTCTTCAGTCTATTGTCCACAGACAAACTCGCAGTCATACGTCATTCATTCAGCCAGGTGTATAATTATATGGGGTCGAATCAGTCCAAGGAGTATTTCCAGTTTCTTGGGCTGGGGGGGACTAAGGGGTGTGGCATGGGTATAAACATATCATATTTATGAGATTAATCAATGGGGTTTTAGATTACAATTAAAGTTTATTATTTATAATTTATGGGGGCGCCTCTTATCTCTTTTGCCAGTAATCCTAGGTTTCTACCATCAACCCACGGGGGATCTAGCACTCACTTCACATCTAGTCCTTTGAAGGGGATCTCACCCATTTTAGCCAGATACGCTCGTATTTTTCCCATTCCACAGTGTTGTTTGTTCGATAAAAATAGCCTTCAGCCCTAGCCTGGAAGTCAATCTGATTTCTAACTTCTGTCCACGTTGGAGTAGTTGTCTGTCTCCAATACCTGGAGATACATAGTTTGCATGCAGATAATATGTTAACGCATAAAGCTTTTACATACACATCAGAAGTCGGGAAATCCAGGTGGAAGAGGAACGTGTATGAGGTGAGTGGCTCGTCACTTCCATATATCTCTCTATAAATACTTTCTACCTTCCTCTTAAGAGGAGTAAGTTCCTCGCATTCCCACCAGGTATGTAGCTGGGATCCCACCGCTCTGCCACAACGCCAGCATAAATCATCAGCCTGTGTTGCGTATTTTGCCAGTCGGGTGGGGACTAAGTACCACCTATGTGTAAGTTTATAGTATTGCTCCTGGATATTAATACAATGAACAGATTTTCTCATATCTTGCCAGGCTTTCAACCAGGCCTGGAGCGGGAATACTTTCCCCATATCCGTCTCCCACTGCCCAAGGGCCGGAGGCTTGTCGATCGTCACCCCCTTATCGAAAAACCCCCGGCACTTCGCGACAAGATTTTTGTTCCCTACCTGGGTGAGAAATCTATCCCAATCGGTAATATCTGATGGAGGATATTTCATCAAGAATGATCTCATTCGAATATACGTATATATCTCTACGGCGGGGAGATTATAGTTCTTTGTTAATGTATCAAAGGGCACTACTCCCTCGCTATCATATACCTCTCCCAAGGTGTTAATCCCTGCATACTTCCACCTAGTTAGAGCAATATTTGGGACGCATAGTTGGACAATCTGTATCGGGGCCATCCTAGAAAAAGTATCATGAACCTTCATCGACTTCTTCACTCTATAAAATGAGGCCATGATATCATTTATACTTTTAAGGGGGATTAGTAATTTTTCATAAAGTCTACGTGGGAGCCAGATCATCAGTGACATGTCTATATTATTACATAAAACTCTTTCCAGTGCCCTCCAGCCTGCTTTATGGTGGCATGAGTTCCAAGCAAGAACATGTGTCATTTGCGAAGCCGCATATATTTTCTGCAGGTCCGGATAGCCCAGGCCATGAGAATGAAGATTACGTTTTAGGATCTGGCTAGGGATTCTTGGTTTCTTTTTAGCCCAAATAAACCTCGAAAATAAAATTTCAAAGTCTCTTAGGGTACTACTAGGTATCTTATACGGGATAGTCCTGAACAAATATGTTAATTTAGGCAAGATGTAAGCTTTGAGAATGTTAATACGCCCCATCCAGGAGGTCTCCAACTTCGCCCAGTTAAAGGTGAGTTTGGTAAGGTCTGTATGTAGTATAGCAAAGTTTGACAAGACCGTCTTATCCACCGACGAGCAGATCTTAATTCCTAAGTAATCGACTGAGTCTGCAGATCTTTCTCTCCTTACAAGATGCAGGATTTTTTGTTGTTTTGATGGAGATAGGTAGAAAGACATAATTTGTGTCTTTGTCAGGTTTATACTATAATTTGAATATCTACCATATTCATCCACCGCATCCAGGAGGGCTGGTATCGACAAGTGGGGATGGGCTAGAGTTAGGAGGACATCATCCGCATAGAGGGTTATGAGGTGCTCCTCACTTCCAATCCTCACGCCCTGTACAGATTGTTTTTGCCTTAAGTATTGAGCGAAAGGTTCAATTGTAAGGGCGTAGAGAAGTGGGGCCAAAGGGCACCCCTGTCTGGTACCATTACGTATATTAAAGAAGTCTGAAGCCAGGAAAGGACCCATTATTCTTGCTTGCGGATTTACATACAAGGCCATTGTGAGATCATAAAACAAACCGGTGATACCGAACACCCGGAGGGTCTCCGACAAAAATCCCCAGTCGACTCTGTCAAAAGCCTTCTCTGCATCGAGAGCGACTATGACAGAGGGACACTTTGTCTGATGGATATTATTAATTATGCCGAAGACCCTGCGGGTGTTCTCCACCCCCTGTCTCCCCGGCATAAATCCCGCCTGATCAGGGTGTATCAGGTCATGGATGACTTGCCGCAGCCTTGTTGCCAGGATCTTAGAGTATATTTTGACATCAAGGTTAATTAATGATATCGGTCTATAGTTGTTTACCAACTCAGGATTCTTTCCTGGCTTCGGAATAGGAACTATAGCTGCCGTCATCATTTCCATCGGGAAACCTGGGGCATCCGGAATTGAATTAAACAGTCTAACTAGCAATGGTGCAATCATAGGATTAAGAATCTGATAGTATGCGGTCGAGAAACCGTCAGGGCCAGGAGCTTTCCCCTTTTTCAGATCTTTTATCGTGTTTACTACTTCCATGAGAGATATTGGAGTATTAATAGAGTTCAATTTTTCTCTAGAGAGTTTAGGTAATTTTAAAGACTCCAGAAAACGCCGCTGTGACCCGGGGGGAGCATCTGGCTTAGGCAAGTTATATAATGTTTCATAGTAGGATTTAAATGCTGCTGCAATCTTTGTTGGCGCTATACAGGTCTCCCTATCCCACACTATCTTTTTAATTCTAGAGTGTTGGTTCTGAGATTTCAGCTTCCTAGTCAGATCCTTTCCTGTTCTATTATTACTGTAATACCATTTGCTTTTTAGCCTTTGCATCGATAGATCTGCACGTTCTCTAAGGGCATTCCTAATTAGTTCTTGGGTCTTATGAATCTCCTTTTCTTTCGCTGGAATAGGATTGAGTTTATTTTCATTTTCCAACACTGCCAATATGGCATATAATTCGGCTAGGTCTTTCCCCTTTTGTTTCTTATTCCATGCACCCTTCTTAATCAAATAGCCTCTCATTACGCATTTCATTGTGCACCAGAGGTTATGTTCTGATGTCTCCCCAGTGTCATTATGTTCCAGAAAACGTTTAGCCTGCTCTATCAGGTCGAGTCTATCTTTTTGAGAACTCAAAAGATGCTCGTTCAGTCTCCAGTTACTACGGGTCTTATATAATGGGTTGTCCTTAATTGACAAAGTAACTGGGGCATGGTCTGACCAAGAGATATTTCCGATAGATGATCTAGAGCAGAGATCAAGTGTAGAACCCCTCGTCAACAGGTAGTCTATCCTAGAGTAAGAGGAGTGGGGTGTAGAAAAGAAGGTATAATCCTGTTCTCCTGCATGTTGCACCCTCCAGATGTCATATAAGTTATTTCGAAATAACCACGAGGAAAATGCCTCCGCTCTTGTCCTCATACGTTCCTCATCTTTACATGCTTTTTGAGATTTCCTATCTAAATCGAAGTTCGCAATGGAGTTCAGATCCCCGCCCAAAATCAAGAAACCTCTTGATACCCTTTCAATCTTATCGATCGCACTATTCATAAATCTCAAAGTACCATCTGATGGGGCATACAGATCAACCAAGGTGTACAGGGCATCATTCAGCCTGCATATCAGGATCAATCTGCGTGCCTCATCGTCAGCTTCGTGGTAGATATAGTCAAATTTAAGTCTGTCTGAAATAATTATTGCCACTCCTCTTTTCTTTCCCGTTACTAAAGATGAGGAGTATACATGGGGGTATCTAGTATACTTCCAAAAGTTTCCATGAGCCTGCGTCCAATGCGTCTCCTGAACCAGAGCCACATCCACATTTTCTCTCAGCAATAGATCATACAAGAATGCTCTCTTGTGGGGGGAATTTAGCCCCCGTGAGTTGATAGTCATCACCCTAATTGGCATTGAGAGAGTCGGCGCCACCAATCTACCCCATACCCTGTCCCCCACCCCGAGACCCCCACAGCTGATTCACATAAGATCCCTTTATATACACCTGCATTCATACACACTTCCACATCACACGTCTCCACCGTTAACGGAGGTATCTTCTCCATCAACCGTATGTCTAAAGCTCCCTAAAACCACCAGGGAGCAAAGGGGGGTGTAGTATATTAACCCGTTTCAAGGAGTTCCAACCTAATTGCAGCGAGTGTCAGTTTCTACGATCTACCAGGTGGAAGAGGGCTCAAGAAAAAAAGCAATAAGAAGAGAATGAAGGAAAAGAGAGAAAACAGAAAGGATGGGGGGTAAAGGAGGTAAGAAGAAGGGAAAAAAAAAAAAAAAAAAAAAACTACGGGAGATAAAAACCGGAAGGGAGAGGGAGATGTCTCGAACCTCAATAGATTCTCTCAGTTCAGTTTGTATATATGTCAACAGTTTACCCCTGATGGCAGCAACAATCTGGTACAGATATTACTTTACCCTGTCTTCAGAAAAAAAAAAGAAAAAAGAAAGGGAAGATCTCTACCAACTTAATTCTTTACCAATAAGGTGCAGCATAGTCGACCAAGAGCTTGTATGTATTCAGTTTACCCTTACATAAGTTCAAGTATATTATTATCTAAGTTGTCACTTTGTTTCCGAATCAACAACAATCTGGCATAGTCAGCGGAATATTTGTACATATGTTGTATTAAAAATTAGCATTTTCCTACTCAACACTTGATTTATCTTGATACATCCTAATCTGGATAATATGACAGAAAGACCGGATAGCTTATACGTATATCTAATAAACACAGAATAAGGGTAGAGATAAAAAATTGTCAATTCTTGAACAGTAAGGTGCATCATAGTCAACCAGTATTTTTATGCAAAAAAAATCAGCACATTTACCCCACATAAACTCGACCTTGTTACTTATATAGTTTGACCTAGTATATCCAGCTCTAAGTCAAATGACAAAGAGACCAGATGGCTTCTGCATGTATCTAATTAGGAAAATTTACCAAGTGTTGCCAGAAAATAAGGAAAAAAAAAAAAAAAGAAAAGAAAAAAAAAGCCATATTAATTCTTGGCCAATGGGGTAGATCACTTTCAGCCAGTATTTTGTACATAAACCAATTTAACCATACGTAGGTTCACAGTATAATTATCTAAATTGTTACCCTGTATCCCTATTGACTGGGTTCCACCAGCATCCACAGCTTGTTAATACATATACAATAATAATTTTTCACCAATAAAGTGTGTCATAATCAAACAATAAGTTAAGCTCCGATTGATTCAGCCACACCCGAGGTCAATACTACCATTGTCTGAATTACCAAAAATATTTCCATCTCAGGAAAGATTTAGCAAATTCAGCAAATTATTTTTAGAATTTTACGTATTCATAGTCGGTTCTTAATCTGTCACCCCATTTCCAAATTGCAACAGTATATCAGAGAGCACATCCATTCCTACCAGTAAGACTTAAAGAATGCTAAAAGAGCAAAAAAAAAACACATAATGTAATAACCTTGTGATTTCTCAATTATCAAAGTGTTTCATAAAGAAAGCAAAACATAATCCACCAATTATTATAACTATGAAGTATTAGTGAGAGAAATTCATAGTGATCTCTAAATTATCATAGTATTTCTTCACGAAGAGAGTGTAGCATAATTAACCCATTTTTTTTTTTTATATACCTTAATCAATTTATCGAACCTGTGTTCAGGATTCCCATAGAATCCTCTAATTATCATGTGTTCCATCTCAATATCCAAAAAAAAAAAAGGGCAATCTAGGAATCCTAGTGATCATAGTGTTTAATCTCAATAATATATGACAAAATCAACCTCTTACTTATGCCTACCATAACCATATATTTTTTTATCGGTAGACCCCCATCACTACTTGTGGCAAGGGCTCAGCAGCCACCGATACATCGCTAGATGATGTATCAGAAAGCTGAATAGGGTCAAAATCGAACCCTGAGTCCGCGGCCTCAGAATCAGTGCGTAAGCAGTGATCTCGAGCAAAGAAGGGGTTAATAGCTCTTAGAAGAGCCTATCTAGTACTGTAATACATTACAGTACAAAGAAATTAATCCATAAAACAGTGCAGACAGAAAAACATACGGTTGCTGTGCAAGATTACTGCTTACACAGTGATGAATGGCAGGGAAGGGGTTAATACACAGTGAAAGACTTTCATAAAACCTGCCAATTTTATAAAATGTTATTTTATATCACTAATACTGATCTGTCTCTTTCCGTCACAAAAATGTAAGTGAGGAGAGGGAGGCAGATCAATATTTGTGAATATTGATCCGACCAATTTTGATCTGACCAGGGCGAATGGTGAGCTTAATTGAGAAATCACCAAACCGCCTTTGCCACTAATTCGCTGTTACTGATCGCTATGCGCTCAGGCAGCTTAAAAAAAAAAAACTCAAATATTTTTACTTTACATGTAATCCCCTAGCGGGTATGTGTAAAAAAAATAAAATAAAAATATGCAGACAGATAAAAATTGCTTTGGCGTCAATATCATTGCGTAAGCAGTGATCGACGGCAAAGAAGGGGTTAATAACTCTTAGAAGAGCCTTTTTAGTACTGTAATAAATTACAGTACAAAAAAAATTAACCCCTAAAAAATGCACAAACGGCAAAAATAAATGCGCTGATGTGCACGATCACTGCTTATGCAAGATCAGTGGCAGGGAAGGGGTTAAACGCAGGGAATTGCTTTAATACATTTTTTTTTATTGTTTTAATATTTGTGTGTTGTGTGTTTATTGTTTTTTTTTACTTTTAGAACTTTGATCTGTCTCTCTCCCTCACTAAAAAAATGTGAGGAGAGGGAGGCAGATCATAACTGGTCAGATCAATATAGGGTTAATATTGATCTGACCAGTCAGTGGGGATGTTCAGCAGAACATCCCCACTGCCTGTCAGTGTGCCTGGCAGTCACTGATTGCCTCTGTGAAGAGGCAATCGTGTGACAGCCAGAGAGCACAGGAAGCAGGTACTTCCTGCCTCCTGTGCTCTTGCCCTTAGAAGGGCAGCGCCATCTTGGTCACTCAGTGACCAAGATCGTGCATTTTTTTTTTGTGTTTCTGATTGCCTCGACTTGCGAGGCAATCAGAAACACTTGCTGAGCATAGGAAGCGAAAAATACGCTTCCTATGCTCACTTTTTTAATGCACGTGTTTTAAAGGCACTGTGCCTTTAAAACCGGCATTTCTATCGCTCTCCGGAGCGATCGAAATGCCGACGGGCATTTTTTTTAGTATTGTACGATGCTTCCACACGGAAGCATCGTTACAATACCATCAGAGCACTGAAAGCGGAAAAACTCCGCTTTCAGTGCTCGTGTTGACACAGGCTAGTCCGTCCTGTGTCGCGAAGGGGTTAAATATATAAATGGCAAAAAATTTAAGGCTGGAAATGTTAGACCCTTGACAACTGAGATAGTCAGTGGAGACAGAGAGAAAGCAGATATTTTAAATCATTTATTTGCTTCTCTTTTTACCAAGGAAGAACCAATGGACAAGAACCTGCAAACTACCTTTACAATCATGAAGAAAGAAAGTGTGACACTTAACCCAAATATAAACAGTGAACAAAATAGTGAATAAAGTGAAATGGTAATTAAATTATACTCCTCCTCTGGCACTGCAGCACCCGTAAAAGTGCTCCTCGGGCACTTGACAATAGAAAAACAAGACAGAGTAGGGGCGCATGTACCGGGAAGAGAAACAAAAAAACAACAATAGTGCAACACAGTTTAAATATAATTGGATGTATAGTAAATCTCTACAGGGGTGCACTCACAAACGGATATTGAAATCAGGCTCATCAGAATATTGTAGTCAGTCGGTTTTAATCATTTCCATCTAAAAAACACATTAAAAAGCCATTGCGCAGTGGCTAACACAAACCAGGCAATAAAAACAATGAATACACGTACAAAATATAAAGCACTTAAAGTGCAACTTGCGTGAAAAAGTCCCGAGAGGTAAAACTTCTTTCCTGCTGCCACCAGGATAAGACACTCAGGCTCTTTTCTTTGAAGAAATAAACAGCTGGATCCACTTCTCAACGCGTTTCGCCGGCTCTGCTGTCGGCTTCCTCAGGAGATTGGTGCTTTGTGCAAATTTGCAAATAAAGTGCTGAAAGACTGTAGCTAGGAAAACGCCTTAAAAAGGCTTCACAAAATACAATAACGTAGAACACCTGTAAAAAACACACAAATTAGGAAAGGGCACTTGTCTATGACGCAAGTGGGGGGAGGAAAAAACCCCACTATGCGTCCAGACTATGCGCGATCACGTGACCCGGACTGGAGAGAAGGAACCTACCTCCCTAACTATCCTCCCCGTCTATAGCTGTCACTCAGCGTGTAGGCTGACTCCCCATGACGTGACTTCTAGCGTCTACCCATAACCAACGAGAAGCGTTGGATAGATAGTCCGGGACACGTGACCTCCCGTCCAACACATACTGACTTACATAATACAGAAACCTGACAGATCTATGCACAAACGCCTTGCCTCTAGAGATAACGAGCAATGAACCTTATTGAAAAAAAGAAGATCAACCAAAAAAATGTGTCCAAAAAATGTAAATGAAAGGCGAATGAAATAAAAATGATGATGGAAAATAATAATAGAGAAAAGAATAATAATTGACAAGTGGAAAAGGGGAGGAAGAAAAAAGATAATAATGCAGAGGAAAAAAAGGATTAAAAGGAAAAAATAAAATAAAATAAAAGGAAAAAATAATTAAAATAATTAAAAGGATTAAAAGGATAATTTTATCTTTTTATCTTTTTTCTTCCTCCCCTTTTCCACTTGTCAATTATTATTCTTTTCTCTATTATTATTTTCCATCATCATTTTTATTTCATTCGCCTTTCATTTACATTTTTTGGACACATTTTTTTGGTTGATCTTCTTTTTTTCAATAAGGTTCATTGCTCGTTATCTCTAGAGGCAAGGCGTTTGTGCATAGATCTGTCAGGTTTCTGTATTATGTAAGTCAGTATGTGTTGGACGGGAGGTCACGTGTCCCGGACTATCTATCCAACGCTTCTCGTTGGTTATGGATAGACGCTAGAAGTCACGTCATGGGGAGTCAGCCTACACGCTGAGTGACAGCTATAGACGGGGAGGATAGTTAGGGAGGTAGGTTCCTTCTCTCCAGTCCGGGTCACGTGATCGCGCATAGTCTGGACGCATAGTGGGGTTTTTTCCTCCCCCCACTTGCGTCATAGACAAGTGCCCTTTCCTAATTTGTGTGTTTTTTACAGGTGTTCTACGTTATTGTATTTTGTGAAGCCTTTTTAAGGCGTTTTCCTAGCTACAGTCTTTCAGCACTTTATTTGCAAATTTGCACAAAGCACCAATCTCCTGAGGAAGCCGACAGCAGAGCCGGCGAAACGCGTTGAGAAGTGGATCCAGCTGTTTATTTCTTCAAAGAAAAGAGCCTGAGTGTCTTATCCTGGTGGCAGCAGGAAAGAAGTTTTACCTCTCGGGACTTTTTCACGCAAGTTGCACTTTAAGTGCTTTATATTTTGTACGTGTATTCATTGTTTTTATTGCCTGGTTTGTGTTAGCCACTGCGCAATGGCTTTTTAATGTGTTTTTTAGATGGAAATGATTAAAACCGACTGACTACAATATTCTGATGAGCCTGATTTCAATATCCGTTTGTGAGTGCACCCCTGTAGAGATTTACTATACATCCAATTATATTTAAACTGTGTTGCACTATTGTTGTTTTTTTGTTTCTCTTCCCGGTACATGCGCCCCTACTCTGTCTTGTTTACCTTTACAATCATGACTGGGAGGGAATTAGTTATAGTGAAAAGTGTATAGTTTCACATATCCTGATCACAGTGAAGATAATAATAATAATATAATAGCAGGGAAGTGGAATAAAAGTATTCAATCATTTGGAATCAAGTGGCAAGACAAATAAACACCGAGCAGGACATGGAAAAAAGGGTATTATGTATTAAAGGGAAATATACAAAAGTATAATAAAATCTGGGGTTGGGGGGTGGTGGAATATGTTGGTTATGTAAACCTGATATGTTTGGACAAAGAATTGGGATAAATAACTGAGCTGCCAAAAGTTTTTTGTGGGTCTTCATGCTGAAAGTTTTAATTGTCATTATATGTATTGTATTGATGTTTGTATAGATATACAGGGATATAAGGAAGAAAAGGTCTCTGTAATGGCATAATAATTTATCATGTAAGTCTTAAAAGAGTGTATTGATATAAGTTTTGTATTAGTGAAAAATGTAATAAAAGAAGAAAAAAAATGTTATTGTTTTGTATTGTGTTAACAGAATTGAAAGCAAAATGTACATACTAAAGGAAAACTAAACGGTATATTTCACTTGTGCTTCTAATATATATGAAATGTTAGTTGTTCCTAGTTTGAGGATAAACTGGCATGTACTTTTGATAGTACACGCCAGTTTATCCTCTGACCGACAGCTGCTATGCATTCATAGGAAGCAGGCAGCCGTCTGGTCGGCAACCGTCACTCTCTGCTTGAGCAGAGAGAGCCCCTCATTTTTGCATGGAATCAAATTAGCATTAGCATTAGCACCATGGGCGTCCGCAGGGGGGGGCAAGGGGGGGGCAATTCCCCTTAAAAAAAAACAAAAAACATTAATTATTTTTTTTTATTATTATTTTTACTCAGTGTGTAGCCTCTAGTTGTCTCTAGGGGACTGCACACCAGTTGCTGGGGTAGGAGGTGGCACCCAAAGCTGTTGCTCTCTGCAACTCTGCTTGCTGTAATACTGGTCTCCCATCCACATTGGTGCAGGTCTCTGCAGCTGTCAGTCATGTTGCATGGAGAGCCAATGACGGGTGCCCGGGGATATGAAGTTATAGCCCCGCCCCTCAGCCCTCCATGTGGCAGCATGACTGACAGAAGAGAGCCTGCAGTGCAACATCATGGAGGAAACAGGGGAAGATTCTCAGAGACCATAGATGAGCCACTGTAACAGGTAGGAAGAGCTTATAATAGCTTTAAAAAAAAAAACAGCCAAGGTACATGGTAGAGTGGGGTAAATCCAAGGAGGTCCTTCCCATTTCCCTGAGGTCTCCATTTGTCCAGTCTGAGCAGCTCATCTGACCAGACTCTGCTCACATCAACATGGTGACAAGTTAATGGGGCAGAAAAGATAATGGAGGATAAAATGATGTGATAGATGCAATTAGATTGCAAACAAAATGGGATGACATGGGGCAGAAAAGATAATAGAGGATGAAAATAGGTGATTGATTGGAGCAGAATACAGACAAAATTGTGACATTGGGCAGAAAAGATAAAATGTAGGTGAAAAGAGGTCACTGACATGGAGGAATAAAACACATAAAATGATGGGGAAAGAGATGGCAAACATGGAGGAATAAAACATATAAAAAAGGGGGAAAGAGATAAAGAAATGTCATGGATTTAGGAATTTGGGTGTTTAGGGAATCTGTTGCTTTGTGTTTATATTGTGTGCTATAGTGTTGGATCTGGTGCTGTGGAGTTATATTGTGTGCTATAGTGTTGTGTCTGGTGCTGTTGGGTTACATTGTGTGCTATAGTGTATCTGGTGCTGTGAGGTTATATTGTTTGCTATGGTGTTATATCTGGTGCTGTGGGGTTATATTGTGTGCTATAGTGTTGTATCTGGTGCTGTTGGGTTATATTGTGTGCTATAGTGTTGTATCTGGTGCTATGGGGTTATATCTTTGCTATGTTGTTCTATCTGTTGCTGTGGAGTTTCAGCTAGAGCTCTGGATATTTATCTGGTGCTGTGGTTTATATCTTGTGTCATGGGTTTTTAGCTGGTACCGTGGGTTAATATCTGGTGTTGTGGGTCTATATCTGGCACAGTGGATCTATATTTGGTGCAGTGAGGCTATATCTAGTGTGGTTGGTTTATATCTGGTGCTGTGGATCTGTATCTGGTGCAGGGTTTATCAACCCTTTGCATGCCTTCACTGATAATGACAAAGCTCCTCCACTTCATGATAACTTGTCAAAAAGAGGTGCGACGCAGAAAGGATGACGGTAAAATGATGCCCCCTCCCTAAAAAATTTCTGCGGATGCCCATGATTAGCACTGAATAATTGAAGACTATGTTGCTCTTTATTGTAAGTTACACAGTGTATATAGCTCTGTGGTTTAAAAAAAAAAACAATGTTGATTATGAGCCAAAAGTATTTTTTTTTACTTTGTTCATCTCTAGTAGTAGGAATTACAATCATACACCATTCACACAATTTGTAGAACCTCAGCACTTCCTTTCAACTCCTTACAACAACATTGAAAATAAATTAAACTTGAACAAATTGGGCCTTGAGGGCATCCTAAGTGTCTTTTTCCATTATGTATTATTTCAGTTGAACTAGACCTCTGCGCCCCTCAAATGCATTTGCTCTCCGCCAACCTCATCGCCTCTTCCCACTCATGCCTGCAAGACTTAGCCCAAGCTGCCCCCTCTCTTTGGAACTCCCGCAAAGCATTCCACTATCTCACTCTCTCAAACATCAAAAAGACTTTTACAACCCACCTATTTAAGAAAGCTTACTACTCATGCAGTAAGAATATCAGTTAATAAAACTCTAGCCAATTCCACCTAACTCTCACTGCTCTCAAACACTTTTATGAATGGAAAGCTTTCAACTCATTCATCTAGAACGATCACATTCAATTTCTGGTCAAACCCACCTAGGTCCAATCATCCCTAATACTGTTACTGCCACCACCACAATTCACGCCCTTATGTGTCTCATGTCCCTCACACCCTGTAGATTGTAGTCTTGTGACCAGGGCTCTCTAACTCATGTATCAATCTATTCTTGTTTGTCTGATTTAGTATGTAGTCGCCTCTCTATGCTCTGGAC
Source organism: Pelodytes ibericus (assembly GCA_036172795.1). Classification (NCBI taxonomy): domain Eukaryota; kingdom Metazoa; phylum Chordata; class Amphibia; order Anura; family Pelodytidae; genus Pelodytes; species Pelodytes ibericus. The sequence continues at coordinate 74,817,149 of CM069864.1, read as the reverse complement.
CAAGCACTACATAAATTGTTGGTACTGTATATATAATTGTTAATGTATTTTAATGTAATACCAGATATGCAGTGTTAAATTTATTTTTACAAAGTGTGAAGTAGAGCACATACATCACATATATATCAGTACATATGAGCAATATATATATATACACTGCCTTTTGATATAAATTGTACTTGCTATAGCTTTGATATTTGATGTCTTACCTGAAATGCATTTAGGACAATAAAGATATAAGCCCACACTATGCTTAGGTGAACCAAAACACCGCACAACCATGTCAGACCAAGTACAGGAAGTAGCACCAAGATAGGTTTAGCTGTGGCCCTGCAAAGGAAAAAAAGGGATTATGTAAAGATATAATTGATATGTGATAATGTTTCTATACGCCTGTGGCGTCTATTCATAAAAGGTTAAGAATGGCATACTGCAAAATTGGGTATGAATAGCTAATTAAGATTTGTACAAATTCTCCAACTGGCCTACATTTCAGCTCAGCTCTTATGATTTTATTTTTGCAGGTAACTTGACGTCTAGTTCACCATAATTCACAGAATAGTACTGGTGTATTCCTGCACAATATATATACGGTACAGCAAATCGTACACAACGCTTGGGCAGACTAGATGGACCGAATGGTTCTTATCTGCCGACACATTCTATGTTTCTATGTTTCTATTTATTGAAAATGCCATAAACACATTGGCAATGTTTATACATATTTACTGCAATTTAAAAGCACACTATATTGTGTGTTTTTCTGCCGTATTCCTCTGTCATACACACCAAGATCCTAGCAAGGGGGCATTAGAGAAGGATAGAAGCACAGTTGTTATTCCCAAATAGAAACAGTCACTCATAAATTGGAATACTTGTCAGCATGGGCATCCGCAGGATTTTTCTGGAGGGGCAAAATATCCTACCCAATTTATCCCACTCCATTGCCTCCTTACCCTCACCCCATTGCCTACCTTTGTTGGCCCATAAGATGAATTACCTGGTGGGTGGCAAATGTTTGTTAGCCATTAATGACTGTGGTAGTAATATGTAACACACTAGAATGTACCTGCGCAACATGAGAACTCTAGTTTACAATAGTTGGTCTGGTAAAGAATAGCCACAACTGCCCCAGTCTACACTAAGGTCTTCAGGCAGTAATTGCTGATTGCATGTCATGGGAGCTGCAGTGAACAATAGTAAAATAGTGTAGTGTAGGCCACCACAACCATAATTTATAATTACATTGCCATGAAAGTTCAGTTATGACAATTTGTCTGGTGGAATATTATTGTTGGGGCAGTTGACAAAAGTTAGTGTTTTTACTGTAGACTTAGTGTAGCCCCCATATCCCTATCTACATTTAGTTACTTTTCCCATAATATCAGCTAGCAATGTTGTTTGCTAAAGGTCTTCGTAACGCACCAAAATGCCACAAGGTGATTGGTAGCCAGGGACACAATGGCAGACACCAGTTCAGGGTTTTAATAGACTCTGTAGGTCCCTGCCAAAAATAGGACGGCATAGAACATTCTAGCATCACAAAAGGTTTAATGTTGTATAGTGTGGCTCTGTGATGCATAGCAAACATTCTGCGGTATTGCAAAAACAAGGGTAGTTAAAGCAGAGCTTGGCAAATGTTTGGAGACTTTAGGATCCAGACTAACCAATTCTAATCTGATAATGCATAGGAGCCAGAGAAATTGAACTGCCATATAGTTTAATGTGAAACAATCAAATAGTCAGAAGCCAGCAGTAGAGATTTTATGAGCCATGGCCCCCTGGATCCAGGGATTTGTCAAGCCATGAGTTAGGGTCATAGAAGTTTGGAACCACAATAGGACACTTATGCAGCAGTGGTGGCTAACCCTAGGCACTGCAGGTGCTGTTTTTACCTTTCTCATGATGTTCAGCCAACCAAATAAATGGCTGAGAATCATGAGTTGTATATTCCCCAGCAGCTGCAGTATCAATCTAAAATGATTTAATAGTTTACCTTTTGGCAGTCCAGTTGTTGACTAATTACCTTTCCATGATGCTTAAAAGTTGGAGTATTAACTCCCCCTAGCTGCAATGCCAGTCTGAATCATGCAAGCTGTATCTCTGCCCAGGCAGGACCTAAGTGTATTTGAATAGCAGCAGCTAAAGGGAGAGGAAGAGAGCAGACCAAACCACTTTGTTGGCAAGTAGGGTTGCCACCTTTTCTTCAAAAAAATTACCATGTTATTGACTACATAGACTTAACATTGGTGATAAACCATTTTTTTTTACCGGCCTGCTGGTAAAACAGGATAATGCGTCCTGCCACAAAGCAAAAATGGTTCAGGAATGGTTTGATGAATACCACAACGAGTTCAAGGTGTTGACTTGGCCTCTAAATTCACCAGATCTCAATTCAATGTGCTGGATAAACACGTCCGATCCACCTCACAACTTACAGGACTTAAAGGATCTGCTGCGTATGGGTACCAGATACCACAGAACACCTTCTGAGGTCTAGTGAAGTCCATGCCTCAATGTGTCAGGCTATTTTGGCAGCAAAATGGGGACCTACACAATATTAGGCAGGTGGTCATAATAGTATGGCTGACTGGTGTATATATATATATATTTATAGATACACATAAACAATTAAGTTATGTTTATTTGAAAAATTGCATCAAGCATAAGCATTTTAAATTTAAATGTTTTAACGAAGCAATACAAATAAAGTACCTCATTGAACCCTCTTTGCTTGTATATTGTATCTACCAGGGGACCTACAAGTAGGTCAACTCTTCTTTTATCTGACCCAAGATGTCCCCATCCAGATAGGGCTACATGGAACAAAGATGGCTCAGTATGGTTATTTATTTATATTCTTTCATTATAATTATTTACAATGTAAATCTATTTAAAATTTCTGACTCGTGCAATCTTTCAATTAAACACAACTTAATTGTTTGTCCTTTTAGATATCAAAATACAAAATCCCTTCTCCATTCTGCTCCCTCTAAATAAATATTTTGAGCTCATTAAAATCTCTTTTACAAACTAAAGAACACACACATAGATCAAGTGGTAATAAATGTTTCTGCTCCAAAATAGATTGACCTTGCTGTCCCCAGTACAGTACATGAGCCCAAAAACAGAAGATCTCCAGCATTTCTGTGGAGTAATTTCTTGAACAAACATGGAGAAATTATGTATATGACAGCCTAGATAACTTACATGTAACTCATTCTTGGGAGGCCTTGAAACTTGTTATATATTTTTGTGTGTGTATGTATATATATATATATATATATATATATATATATATATTTATAGCAGGATAGAAATATTAACTGGATAGTATGTTCAAACATTAGCCCCACACACCAAACATCTCATCTGGCAGAAACCTCTTGTTAATTAAAGGAAATTCTCAAATTGCACTAAACTTTGGCTATAGAACAATCCAACATCTTAAAAGACCTACCCTTTTAATGAATATATGTTAAATGAATCTAACAATATATGCATCAATTACATTTGAAAATCTGTGTTCTAAATATGTTTAATTTACTTGCAAATATCAGGTTAGTAGCTTCTACTGATCCTCCCACTCAGCTTCAAACAATAAGGCGGATGATATAACCCAAGGAAAATGACACGCACTCCGGAGGACACGCACTCCGGAGTAGGTTAAATGGTGAAGGATTCTATTAAATCAAGGATACATCACGAACATCAAGGATAACAAACAGATAAAACAGATACCTTACGCATTTCGCGTGTCTCCACGCTTATTATGTTTATGTTTATTATGTTTTCAAAATCATCGAATTACTCTAATTAGTGTGACCTTTGTACTCAGTGGCTGACTATTTGTATTTATATGGAATGTATCTATGTGTTTAGTTAAGCCTATGAATAAGCGTGGAGACACGCGAAACGTGTAAGGCATCTGTTTTATCTGTTTGTTATCCTTGATGTTTGTGATGTTTCCTTGATTTAATACAATCCTTCACCATTTAACCTACTCCGGAGTGCGTGTCCTTTATTTGCTCATTTTCCTTGGATTACACAGTGCTGCGGCTACAGCACGGACGGAGTACCCGGTGGTTTAAACTTACTGAATGAAAGAAATTTAACAGCATTTCAGTGGAGCCGGCCTGTTATATTTACTTTTGTTTTTTTCTTTTTTTCTTTTATTTTTTAAATTTACGGATGATATAACCTCTTACTATTTAATAACTTTTATAAAGGCATAGATAGCCTATTGCTTACCAAAGTTGTGATTTTTTTATTTGTAGGAACACAAAAATGTATCTTGAAATAAGAGATTTTAACATCTCTCTCAAATAAATACATTTGTAGTGTGCTAGAATAAATCAGAACAGTGCAACAAAAAGAGAATATAACCCAAAATTAGGTTGCACATTAATGTATTAGATGTATTCATTTGGAAAGAGCAGAAATATCTATTCATATATATCTATATATCTATATATATATCTATATATATATATATATCTATATATATATATATATATATATATATATCCCAAGACAGGGTTTAAGGGACTATATAGTCACCAATCTTCCCAATTTTTCAAATGCATTTTGAAGTGGATAATTACAAATCTTTGTTTATTCTTTATATATTGTATTTTACATTAGTGAGCATGCTGGATAATGCCATTCAGTGCATTTCTTGCAGCAAGGGTTCATAGCACTGTTGCAAATGTGAGCAGGTTACTGCTTCAGAAAACAACATTTTAGATCTAAACAGGCAACTGTCAACACTGAGGGACATAGACAACATGGAGCAAAGTTTACTGCTTACTGAGCAGGCATTGGCTGGGTCCAGTTTAGATGAGGATGGAGATAGGGGAGAAGTTTCTAGGGAACAGAGTTGGGTTAGTTTTGTAAGGGGCAGTAGGTGGCAGTAGGGGTCAAAGAGCTAGGAGGTTTGTTCTGGGATTGTCCCCACCAACATGTTTGCCAGTTTGTGTTAGGATGCTGGGGAGATCAGACTGATTGTCCTAGCAGCCAGGTGAATAGCTTCCCCAGCACAGTGGGGAACCATAATGCTAGGAAATCTAGACAGGTACGGGTGGTAGGGGATTCAAGGAAGGAAGGTAGATAGGGTCTGTCACCAGGACCACAAATTGTTGAACAGTACTTTCTCCAGGGTGCTCGGGTGTGGCATGTTGCGGACTGGGTAGACAGATTGTTGGGAGCTTTAAAATGCATAGCTCATTCTCAACCCGTTCCTAGCAAACTATAACATAAAAAACATAACTCCCTTTACATTACAGAGAAATTCTTGTGTTCAAGGACTGTCATCTCCTTCAGCAGCAATAAATGAGTTAATAAAAACCTGACCAATAGAATGATATCAAACAACTCCCTTCCCTTTCCTCCCCTATAAAGTCCAGTACATCCTCTTTCTTTGCTGCTCTCTCAGCTAAGTACACCTTATTACTTAATATTTTATTTTATATTTGACTTTATTACATTGTATAAATGTATCTTAGGTTATTTACATATGTATTTATCTTGCAAGCTGTATGCATGCTTGTTTTTTCTGTGGTATCTGTACTGCCTCAATACCCTTCGTTTTTACATCTGTATTTGATAACCATGCGTAACTACTGCTATCCTTAGGGGTCGGTTGTGTCCCCTCCAATTTATCTGCTACGTAGATAGGTTGAAGACCTAGAAAACCGTGGGACTAGGTGCAACATCCGTGGAATACCTAAGAGAGTGGATAAAGAAGCCTTAGAACACACAGTAAGAAATCTTTTTAATGAGATTATGAACAGGCCTGTGGGCTCGGAATTCAAATTGGACAGAGTACACAGGACTTTGAAATCCAAAGGACCAGATCGATCACTGCAGTGGACATCATGAGAATGTACAGATCAGCAGAACCAAAGATGATTGATGGGTCGAAGATCTCCATATACCAAGATTTATCATACAATACCCTGCAGACAAGGAGGATACTCAGACCCATAACAACGGAACTGAGAGAAGCAGGAATCAGATATACCTGGGGCTTCCCATTCAGCTTAACAGCTTGGAAAAACGAGAAGCAGAGTGTCCTGAAATATTACGAAGATCTTACCATCTTCTTACAAGATTTAGGCCTGGCTCCAATAAGCTACCCAGATACCCCACACAGGGTTTAGAAATGAGTTAACATAAGAAGTCTGTAGATTTTAGAGTAAAATGATATAATGGTCTGGAATGGAAGAATGAGTAAATACCAGCTATGTGAAGTGTAAAAAAACATTTTTCCCTTTTTTTCTTTTTCTTCTCTCTCTCTCTTTTCTCTTTACTCTCTTCTCTTCTCTTTTCTTTTTTCTCTCCCCATCTTTTTTTTCTCCTTTTTTTTTTCTCCCTCTATCTCCTTTTCCTTGTGGTTGTGCCAAGATAATAATGATGATAAATAAAACAAATAAATTCAATCTCACACAGTCGAACAACCACTGAAGGGAGATGGATCCAACTTCAATAGATAGGAAAGGTTTTTTTGGGGGTTTTTTTTTTAGGGGGGAGGAGGGGAAGAGGGGAGAGAGATGGGAAGACATAGAAACTAATAGAGGTCTCTTAAAGTTAAGCGGGTCCCCACCAGGCGATAAATTAATTTAGATCCACGCCCCCAACTAGGGCCATCCTTGAAAGTGGGCTCAGGCCACTACCAAGGGAGATATAGTCAAGATGGGCTTGACTGAGAGGTCCATGGGGAGGAGGAGGGTGTACAGGGGTCAGTACACCAAAATGTTGGTTTTAAAGGTTGAATGTGTATGGACAATGTATGTTAGGAATACAGTTAAGAACATAGACACCCGCGATATGAGATTAATCTTTTACCATCGGGTGGCTCTTAATGGGATCAAATAAAGTCCTATCACTAAATGCAAATGGGCTAAATACTCCTTCCAAGAGATCTAAGTTACATTATGATTTGGAAAAAAACCAAAAGATTCAAGTAGCACTAATACAAGAAACAAATTTTAAAGAAGGGGCCCAACCAAAACGTGAACATTATCTCTTCCCATCCATATATACGAACAACACTAAAGGTTCCAAAACAAAAGTGGTGGCAATTATGCTAGCAAGAAATTTCCCACTTCAAATTCAAAATAGCTGGAAAGATGAAGAGGGAAGAATGCTATTCCTGAAAGGAAAACTAGGGGATAGGAAAATCACATTGCCATCAATTTATGCACCTAATGATAAACAACAACAATTCCTAACACAGGCCTTTAACAAATTAAAAACTTTTGCTGAGGGAATGGTATTGGTGGGAACGGACCTAAATATGGTACTTGATCCCAGATTGGATACATCTGATGGTAAGTCCCGATTGACAAGCGTTACAATTAGTAAGGTTAAAAAATTACTGAGGCAGAATCAGCTTATTGACGCATGGAGAATACAACATGATCAACATAAGGACTTTTTACTCAGGAGTCCACAAAAAGTACTCTCGATTAGACATGTTACTGATATCCCATTATTGCCTTGAGTATTTGGCCAGTAACCATATAGGAACAATGACTTGGAGTGATCATGCCCCAGTTACCTGCATAATTAAACTTCCGAATTTAACAGGGAACATTTTTAGCTGGAGATGAAATGAGGGACTCCTAGCTGATAAACTATTGCTAAAGGAGTTTAAAACCCACATAAAAAATGACTTCCAGGAAAATAAAATCCCAGATGTGTCAAGTGGAGTGGTATGGGCAGCACATAAGACAGTTCTTAGGGGCCTGTTTATCCAACAAGGGGCTATATTGAAAAGACAAAGAACAAAACAAATAGACACCTTGGTAAGTGATATTGAACAATTGGAAAAAACACATAAAACTACTTTACAAAAAGAGGTTCTCTTGGCCCTAAAGGAAAAAAATCCCAGCTAGCAGATCTGATAAATAAAAAACTAGCCTTTGTACAACAAAAGGTAAAAGGCCTGTTCTATGAACAGGGAAGCAAACCAGGAAAACTATTAGCTAGAGCACTAAAGGTAAAACTATATAGTCAAGATCAGAGATTCTAGGGGGAAAGTATATCATACTTCCCAGGGCCGGGCTTAGGGGTGTGCGACCTGTGTGACTGCCCAAAGAAAAAAAAAGTAAAAAAAAAAAAAGATCCCCCCTCACCAGCCCTCTGCTCTGCATGCTCTGCTGGGTCCAGGGAGGGGGCGGAGCTAACCGGCTGAGAGGTGTAGCTCCGCCCCCACCCTGTGAAGCAGAGCAGCGTCTGCTTCACGAGAAGCCACTGGCAACATGAGAAAGTGCTGCTCGGCTCCCCATGCTTGCAGTAAGCCGTGCGCTCCGTGTGCACCGCCAGCTAGTCTGCAACGGGTCCCCTCACACCCGAGGCAAAGCTCCTGGACCCGATCGGTGCATTTCCGGGCATGTGATCACATGCAAACCCTTTCATTGCTGATCACAGTTTTTAACTGTGATCAGTTTCCTTCCACTTTATGGCCCTCATTTAGTTTTTTTTAACAGATTTTTTTATTTTTACAATTGATAAAGTTTTTTTTAATAAATAAAGGTAATTTTAATATATTTATTTAATAAAATTTAACCCCTGCATGCCTGTTGCATGATTTTTACTGATCTGACATCGCACTCTTCAGAGTTTTTTTCTGTCTTTTTTGTTTAGGGGGGTTTGGGAACCAATATTTTTCTTTTTTATTAGTTAGTTAATTAGGGGGGATAAGTGGGTTAGTGTTGCACTAGTTGTGTAGCTTATTATTGGGAAAATAATGGGGAAAAACTTTTTTTTTCCTCAAAAATGTCCTCTTTTATATGTATTTTCTAATACTAAAATGTAAATAATTTTTATGTATAGGGTATCAAAAGAAAGCTCTAACTGTCCTTTAAAAAACAACATATAACTTGTATGGGTACGTTAAATAAGAGAGAGGAAAATTATGTTTCAAAAACCGCGTATTAAAAATTGAAAAACGCTCTGGTTCTTGGCACAGGAAAATCCCTGGTCCTTAAAGGGTTAATGGTGTTCGTCCCGGAATGTTTTATTTTTAACTTAGCAACCGGATAAATGTAAATGGATTAATTTAAAAAATGAACTAATCGGAAGGAGAGAGTTAAACCTGATAACTCATGTGGGCTCTTGCAGTTAATATTGCTTAAATGTATCAGGTATCAAATGTGGAATAATCTATATATATAGAGAACTCTCCTAATAAGGATGTAACATATAAATTCCATAACGGTAATGGCTATAACACCAAAAGTGACAGATTACTTAAAAAAGCTTGACAAAACAATTCAGTATTTCTACATCTACCTGTTATACCCTCTATACATGTGTTTCCGTTTGGAGCCAGATTTAAGAGAGGCATCGGGAGGAGGGAAGTGTACACTTGAGGAAGCCCCGCCCGGCGAAACGCGTCTGTGACACGCCCCTCCTCTCCGCACACTTACACTTTTTTATCCGATCCTGTCGTTCTGTTGAAACAGACAAATTGATTTTACGGACATTGTTCCTGCTGCATCTCACAGACATTGTTTCTGTTACAATTTTATTAATCTTCGCTGGTAAATCGTACAGCTCCTTTGCCTGTCGCTTGGATATACCCACGCTCTCAAACCCTCGGTCCAGGTGATATACATCGGGCAGCTCTGTATCTTTATGTGATATTTGTGAGTTAAAGAGATTTATACTCACAACGTTTTTAAGTAAGCCTCTTTGTTTCCCTGCTTTCATTAAAATTATATTTTTTACTGTGTTTCACAACGAGATTATTTCTCTCTCTTCCATGTGCATGTCAACATTACGAGTAATCACTCATGCAAGCACATTGACTCCACACACTATGCAAAGCTGAAGTCCTCCATTATTTCGGGATATTTCCTCTCATGCTTAATCATAGAGCAGTGTTTCTGCTCTTGAACTTGTGAGTACAACTCCCACTATCCTCACCAATTCGATTATTGTCCATATACAGAGAGCACTATTTTTTCTCCCTTTGTCTTTTTTTGTATGTACTGAATTGAAATTGGGAGAGACCTTCAATCAATTAACAAGAGCTTATTAGAAGCTATAAGTATATTTTAAAAAATATTTTTGAGTTTTACCTATAATAACACTTTTTTCACTCTCTATCACAATATATTTCCCAAAGATTACACTGTTACACTGTTAACTCTTGTTCTAGATAAGTCATTACTGGAAGCCCACATTAAAGTAATCCATAAAAAAGGGAAAGATGAGGAACTGTGCAGAAACTATAGGCCAATATCATTACTGAACGTAGATTTGAAAATATTAGCTAAAATTCTAGCGGTAAGTTTGCAGGCAATAATTCTGGGAGTAATACATGCTGACCAAGCCGGCTTTGTGCGCGGAAGAGAGAGCCGGGACAACTCTGTTAGGATCCTAAACCCAATTCACAAGGCCAGGGAAACTGGGATCCCTTCTCTGCTCCTATCTACAGATGCCGAGAAGGCCTTCGACAGAGTGAACTGGACATTCATGTGGGAAGTGTTAAAGAAATTGGGATTTGGTCCCAATTTCCTAGTGTGGACCAGAGCAATGTACGATGCCCCTATGGCTAGAATAAGGGTAAATGAAACACTTTCGAACCAGTTCATCCTGTCGAATGGGACAAGACAGGGATGCCCTCTGTCTCCCCTTCTTTTTATACTGACAATGGAGCCCCTCTTGAATGCTATCAGAGGGAATGTAAATATTGTGGGCTTAGACATGGGGACTAGACAACAAATGGTAGCAGCCTTTGCAGACGATCTACTGGTTTTTGTTACAAGACCGGAGACCTCCTTAAATTGGATAGGTGAAGAACTGAGAGACTATGGAGAGGTTTCAGATTTTAAAATCAATCAATCGAAATCCGAGGTCTTGAATATTAATATACCACCTAGGTTGGAAGAGATACTTAGATTGAAACATCCTTATAGATGGTGTAATAGATCATTGAAATACCTTGGAATATATCTGACCCCAGATAATGCGATCTCTATGACCTGAACTTGAAGCCCCTTCTTAAAACTATCATGGGGGACACAAGAAGATGGGCACTACCCTATATAACCTGGCTAGTTAGAGTAGGCGTCATAAAGATGAACATCATGCCTAGGATTCTCTACCCGCTGCAGATGCTCCCAATCTTTATTCCACAAGTGTTTTTTAAAACAATCCGTCAAGTATTCACAAAATATATTTGGGCTAATAAATCTGTCAGAATAGCCTACAAATATACGATAAAGGAAAGGAGACAGGGGGATTGGGGGTACCAGATCCATATGGTTATTACCTTGCTATACACTTAGGAAGGATAAAAGATTGGACTGGGAAAACCCCTAAGGAATGGGTAAACATGGAGGGAGAATATTTTGAGTCACCTATACCGGATAAACCATGGATAGCTGACCCAATTAAGATGATGGGAAAACGGTCCCATCCCACGATATTGCCTACTATTGAACTTTGGCTGAAGTGCCGTAAGAAGGGATCAATTACTAGCTACCTAGTTTACTGTTACCAATATGTAACGATCAGGAATTCCCCCTGGGTCTAACTCCAACTATATTAGCAAATTATCGGAGTGAGAGACAGGACCAGTTAACCCTGGGTGACTTAGTGGAAAAAGGTTCATGTCGAAAATTGCAAAGCCTATTAGACAGGGAAATGTTTAACAGTGCAGAAGTACTTACTTATCTGCAATTAAGACATTATATAGAAACATTAGGGAGAAGCTATGGTTTACCTCAAACAGAAACAGATTTAGAAGCGTGGTGTAAAAGTGACGAGGAGAATAGGGGCTCTTTGTCACGGGCCTATAAGTTGGTAAATGTATCAGAAGCTATCCCCTCCCATTTTACCATAGCATGGGAAAAAGATTTAAAAAGACAACTCTTGAAAAAAGAATGGTTAAAATGACTCAAAAATGCTCAGTATCTAGTAAACACCAGGAACTGGCATAAAAATTGTTAATTAGGTGGTACAGAGTCCCAGCAATGATAAATAAGATATTTCCGGCAATTAGTAACATCAGCTGGAGGTGCAATTTAGAGACAGGAGACATCCTACATGTATGGTGGCAATGCAGAAAAATACAAGAGTACTGGAGCCAAATAAAACAGGTGATCCACCAGGTGGATACACTGAAAATGAAACTGACACCTGAGCTGATCTTGTTGAACTACACTGAGTTACCGGTTAAGAAATACAGGAACACATTAACTTTGTAGGCTTATAAACGCAGCTAAAAGTGTGATCCCATTGTTCTGGAAACAAGACAAGACACGCCCGCAGAGAGCCTGGTTAAGGGAAGTAGAAAAGATTAAAAAGTCAGAAGAAGTGACACACGGAGACAGGTCGATTTGGAGATTAATGGGAATGAGGGGAAGAGAGGGAGAGACCGGGGAAAAGAATAAGTATAGATAATATAGATCGCTGAGTTGCTTTACTGTATAATATCAAGAGTGAATAGATGAATGTGTGTAATAGAATAATATCAGTAATAGGATACCTAATAAACTGGGTTGAATAATAGGTGTTTTGGAAAATGCTTATCGAAAATTAGTATTAAACGACCAGAAATATCTCTTGGGGCCTAGATACCAGCCTGAGGTGGAAAATAGCATCTTGGTGGGGGACTGGGCTGAGGAAGTGAGGAAGTGAGGAAGTGTTTAAAGCATGGTCAGCTCCGCCCCCTTATACCCTTATACACAGGTATTCATGGTTAAATGGCTACCATAAGAGGCAGGCTTGGATACATGGACTTTGACGGGAGTAAATAATTAATAACATCTTGACGCTTGAACTGCCCTAGCTGATATGTTTTTAGATATTTGGGGTAAATGCAATCTGTATATTTTTCTGTGTGAGAATGATGTATATTTTTGATAATGTATCTTGTATTTTTGCATCCCAACCCCCCCCCCCCCCCCCGCCCCCCCCCAAAAAAAGATAAGATTCTGGACATCTTGGAGCCGTGTGCCAAAATATTTGAGATGGTCAAAACCAGCCTTTCCACTGACTCCCTTCTGGGTTTGTTTACACTTAAATGTGAATCCAACGTGTTATCTGCTTGATCGGCAATTCCAATACGGCATTAGCCACTGAGAGATGCAAGGCCTTACTGCTCAAGATAGAGCCGAAATTGGTTAACATGGCCATTTCTGAACCAAGCCTTCAGGCCAAAGACATGCTCTTTGGAGACAATTTTGTAAAGGAACTCAAGTCTTTTGAGCATACCTTTACTGCCTTGGACAAGGCACAATCCCATATGAAGCGAGTCAGATTCAGGGGCCATCTGCCTTGCCATGGCTCCAGGGGTCTTTCCCGCTGAGCCTGAGGTCCTGGTTTTTCCCGCACATCCTTCTTGGATGGCAGACAAGCTTCCAATGCATTCTTCCCATGGAGGAGCAGATCCTGGCAGAACCGTGTTGCCAGAGGCTCCTACCAGTCAAGAACCCCTCTTGGTAAGATGTTTACTAACTCACCATTTTTTCCCTGTAAAGGTGGGTGGCCGTCTCTACCTCTTTCAGCAGGCATGGACCAACATCACATCAGACCCCTGGGTACTGGAAACGGTAGTGGGTTACCACATCAATCTCATTTCCCCGCCTTTTCAGGCTCAGGTTCCCCACTCAATCCATTTTTCAGCACTCGACCACAAAGCTGTGTCCCAGGAAGTCAAAAACCTCCTGTCCAAAGTGCCTTCCCATCATTACAGCTTCCATAGCAAATATTTCCTATCTCAAGCTCAAAATATGGAGTTCCTGGAGTTCGACATAACCTGGGATCCAAAGTGAAATCCATCAGTAAAGAGATCAGGAAGGTTCTGATGCGACAGGTGATTACCATAGGCCTCTTGCTCGAGTCATTGGCCTAATGTCTACCTCCATCCAAGCCATATTTCCTGGTCCCCTACATAACAGAGCACTTCAACAGATGAAGATAAGATCGTTACGCCACGGAATGCCTCTGGACCTCGAAGCAAAAGAGGAGCTCTCCTGGTGGTTAACCCACTTAGGTGCCTGGAATGGGCGTGCTATATTCGGCACAGTCCCAGATCTTATTGTGGAATCATATGCCAGCTTAACTGGCTGGGGCGTGCAGTGCAGTCCTATATCCATAGGAGGTCAAGAAGAAAAGAATCTCCATATCAATTGCCTGGAACTCCTTGCCGGAGAGTTTACAATCCGAAGTTTTGCCAGAACTTCTCAGAATTATTCAATTCTTCTGCGCATGGACAACACCTCAGAAGTGCGTTACATCAATCACCTAGGGGGAACAAGGTCACTGACACTATCACACAGAGCAACAGCCTTCTGGCATTTTTGCCTGGCATGCAATATTTCTGTGCAAGCGGAACATATCCCAGGTTTATCGAAAACAGCTGCAGATTGGAACTCTCATCATCACAGACATCCCAGCGATTGTAGGCTACATCCAGATGTCTTCCATAAGCTAATGACTCTTTGGGGTCCGCTGGATATCAATCTTTTTGCGTCTCATCTGAACTCCCAACTTGATTTTATAGTTGAAGACTGGATCTAGAAGAGTTGCATCGGATGCATTTCTGTAACCGTGGCCTCCGTCCAGATATTACGCATTTCCCTTATTCTGCCTGATCCCTTGAACTCTGCTGCATCTACAATGCTGCAAGACATCCCTGGTCCTGATCACTCCTTGGTTCGACATGCCTCGCCTACTTCCTCCTTGGCACAATCTGATTACCAAACTGCAAGGGTCTCCACATCCCTTGCTTGCTTCAGGTCAACTTCGCCTGCTTGTCTGGCTGATTTTAGGGGCCCCTGTTCATTTCTGGGGTTCTGCAGATGACTTTGGATCTCCTGGAAGGAGCTTGGGTCCCCAGTACCAGATAACCTACAGTTATGCCTGGGTCACATGGGGTCATTGGTTCTTGGAACAACATCCAAATCCCGTTTCAGCACCTGTAACACATATTCTCTGTTTCCTCACAATGATGTTTGAGAATGGCAGTGCTTATTGCACTATTAATGTATATAGATCTGCTATTTTGGCTGGACATGCAGGCTTTGAGGGTTTCCCTGCTGGGAAACAGTCTTTGATTTGTCTACTTCTCAAAGGTATACAACTGGCCAGACCACCTTTACCTCGTTATTCCTCACTCTGAGGTCTGGGATGTTAATGTGGCCTTCTCATTGTTTGAACACTGGCCTCATGTCTCTTAGACAAATTTCAGCCAAATTTTCATGTTCTATCTATGAAAATAAGACTTCAACTCTAAGACATCCTTCACATCCGGAGTTGTTTTTGGCACTTCGTAGACCTCATAAAAATCGTTTTCCCCAGTTCATTAGCACAATGGGTCAAATGGATTTATACTAGAAGCTGGAGTTGATACCTCCAATTTCGGACCACATTCCTCTAGTGGCACCGGTGCTTCCAAAAGCATTTACTATGGGATGTTGATTAGAAGACTTGATGAAAGCAGCTGACTGGTCCCGTGAATGTACATTTCGGGAATTTTATTTCAGACCTCCATCTCACTTTACTGATTCTGTTATTGCTTGCAGTTACTAGCATAATAGGAGCATCCATGTCTTTATAAATTCCTAGATTTTACATAAAGTCATGATTTATAAAGACACGGAGGTGAGTATTATTCCCACCCGACTTTGGTTTGTGGATCAGATGTTTTTTCTCTCACCCGATGTATAAGTGGTGTTATGAATGCATATTATATGTTTTACCTTTTAACGTTTTGATCAGTATGTCTCCCGATTACATTGATTATGTCACAACTTAGGCTGATAATTTGATGTATTATATATATATGTGTATTTATCTACTACTTTATTACTATATTATTTTATTTATATATAATATCTATTTTTATACTTATTTCTTTATATATACATTTATTAATGATATGTATTTATATGTATTCATTTAATTATTATATTATTGTACATATTTTATTTAATTATGTATTTTATTGTATTATGTTATATATATATTATTTTAATCAATATATATAATATTTAATTATTTTGGGCCTTTTTTATTAGGGGGATTATGATGGCATTTCGACTGAGTTTGCAAACCATAAAATTAACCTCAACTTTCTCAAAAGTTGGCTGTGTATAATTAGTTAAGTTATGTCCAAAAACGTTTATGGTTTTTTTCAGGAATCTCAGATTTTTTGCTGAACGAAAATAATTACCTCAAATGTCCCTTTTCTCTTAATATATGAATGTCTTTTTTTAATTGTTTATTTTAGGCCTCGTTTGCCTAGACTTAATTACTGCTCAGTAATCTAGAACTTGTTACTCATGTTGCCAGGCACAACAATAGCAACATCCTGTTGGATCCTACAACATCCTGTTATATCCAAAAGTGCTTTTGTACTGTTGAGCATCTGTGCAGGCATCAAATTCTGCTCTCAAATGCTTTTTTTAAATTGTAATTTATTTCTCTGTCCCTCAGATCACACACAACCAGTTCCCCAGCTAAAAGCTTTGGTGACCATATTATATGTAATACTGGTTAACTCGGCACAACATTATCCCAACACATGATGTATATGATTTGTACATGTCCTAGCTAATTGGGGAAAAAATAATAATAATGAAATAAAGGAAAGATAAATAACTAACTTTTATGAAGGGCTGCCTTAGTTACAGTAACAAAATACAACCTATAACGTGCAACATATGGTTTAGCTTCGGTGACTCACCAAACCTGGATCCCAATCTGTTTCTCCATGCTACAGTTGGGAGTCAGCATCTTGGAGCGCCTACGAGCACTGGAGATAGTGACCATCACCACACGGAATAGTACAAATGTGTTAACCTGAAGTAAAAAATAAAACAAAAGAAGAGAATTCTATGATGGTAAATGCACTTCCATGGGAACCCTCCAGTTCTTCCAAATTTTAGATTGAGATCCCATTCTTGTCCCATATCTTGTCCATCAGACTCAGATCAAAGCCCACTTTAGAACATGTGGTTATCATGAGGGGTATGCTAGGCATCATCTGTGTTGAAGCTCTACAACACCTGTCTGACTATCTGTTAACTATTCATGTTCTATGGCCTTATTGCACCAAAATTGATGGAAGGAAGGAAGACCTCAGCTATGAAGAACGGCTTTCCAAACTTGGACTGTTTTTGTGTATGATTAGGAAATCTAAACTATAAATTACTGTCTAGATCAGTGCTGGGAAATGTTTTTAAGCCCAAGTACCCATATACCTGCAGGATATCAAGTTAAAGATCCCAAAGTACTATTTTCCCCTGATATTATGCTTCCCTCTCCCATTTCTAATGCAGACTAGAATTTGATCTATGCTCCCTTTTTCTCTTTTGTTGATGTCTATATTTAATGCCTCTTGCTTTTCTTGGCTGGAACTCTGACCAACATAAATATATGGTTCTAGAAATATAGTTTTGTTGCAAGTTTAATGTTCAAGATGAAATCTGTGAAAGCTGAGTTTGGAATGTATTTCGTTCAGCATATTGAATTGAAATAAGCCTAATTTTGTATTGCTTTGTACTGACATAACTATGTTTTGTATGGATGTGATTATATACTGTACTGTTCTATATTAAAACTTGTTTTAATAATATTAAAAAAAAAATGTATACTGGGTTATAATAATTAAAAGAAGCTTATCCAATGATCCAGGGACAATCTGATTGTTTTTCAAATCAGGAAGGTGGTTTCTTCCCTTTAAGATGAAATTGAAAGTTTCTTATTTGGATTACAAATACAGGTGTAGAAAGCATCAGCTTGATCAATTTCATACCTAATAAGTTATGGAAAAAACGATTAGTGTTACTTGTTCTTTAAATCTGAATGGTTGCCATGCTGCCTGAACAATAGGCATACATGCTTCCCAACTTTTCTCTCGGCATCTCTGGTGGAGGAGTGTCAGTTCTGCTATGCATGCACATTAGTGCTGTCACTCAAAGTGCCAGCTCTACTGCGCATGTGCAGAATGTGCAGTATTCAGTTTTTGGTGTCCCAGAAAACTGGAGAATGAAAACCAAGACTGGGGGATGGAGGTCCAGAATCACGAATGTCCTGCTCAAAGTGGGACACTTGCGGAGCAAGACACATACTACCAGCCAGGGTTCTGCTTTGGCCAGCCGGAAGTATGTGATGTTTTATTTGTATAGTTGTAGTACATTGAGTGAAACTCCATTGGGCTCTCGCAGCTTGAGAGACTGGGCAGGAGATTTGGAGGCTGTAATCCATCAACAGCTAGAGAACTGCTATTGGACTTATGAGGTCTAAATTGCTTCCAGATATTGTCCCTGGAAGTGTGCAAGCATAAAAGTAGTATAACATATCTGACTTTCTTTGTAGAGAGAAAGACTGATGTTTATTGGTGAATTAATGGTAAGCTATCCCTTTTGAAGTGAAACAAAACATTAGACATTCTAATAACTGTACCCACACATAACCTTCTTAATAGACAAAAAGAACACAACACATATTTGCAGTTATGAGCTGATGACTAGGATTATTGCAATTTGATCTTGATATATCTTTTGTGAACGAAGGACATGAGAGAAACATTATATTTTGCCTTTTTCCTGCCAAAAGAAAATGTAAATAGTGTTTGCTGAAACACCGTTTTTGAAAGACTGTACATACCGTTAGTATGAAGAGGACAGGACCCACAAATGCCCAGATTATGTCCGTTTGTACGTTCAACCAGCAATGAGTGTCTGCCACGTACTTATTAAAAGAGGTTGCTAAGGTCACTGTGACAATGACAATAGGTAGTCCTGGAAAGAAACAGAGAGGCTATCAGTAAGAGGTTTCTCTGATCACTGCATCATTTCCCATATATACTGCAAGTCTGAGTTTAATCTCCCACTGTGATGTCATAATACATATGGACATTCTAGCACAATTTAAAAGGATATTATCAGGTATATTATTCCTAGATCTATCAGGATATTATTTTGATAGATGCGTTGCAAAGATGTACTCTTTAGTTTTTTTAGCTATTTTTTTTTGTATTTGCCTGCTTATCAATCATGTGATCCTTGTATATGCTCTCTAATTAGTAACATCTTTTTACTGATACATTGGAGGTTGTGAATAAAGGGGCGCCATAGCAGATTGTTGGAAGGGTAAAAACGGTGCAATCCTTTTGATCTTATGTATAAAAGTGTGGTGGGATGTAGTACTTAAGTATTTACAGGCGGTTCTTTACCTTTGATATTGCTAATAAATTACTGGGCACAAAGCTCTGTCCAGACCCATGGGTAGCACTATAAAACAGAAACCCTACAAACCTTCTAATCTAAATGCTGATACTACCTACTATATTAAAGTTGCATAGTCATAAACCTGTGCAATTGCAAAAAGTGGAACTCCCACCACATCATGTTCATACTGTAATACATCCAATCTATGAAAAGCTCACCACTGAGCTGAATTATAGACTGAACTCTACAAAACATGTCAGCATTCAACAGTAATACATTAGAAGGAGCATGAAAAAATATAACAAAGAAAAAAAAATTATAATAATTTGCTAAAGTAAATTATAGCGGCCAAAAATTATTTCGTAAAAACTGAAAAATACAGTGCCCAAAATCATCTTTAAATGCCAGAAATGTATTGTGCTCTAGTGAATGTGCAAACAAATAATGAGACTTTTAAAGGAAGATTTACTTTTGTAGATCTTTATCATTTAATATTATTCAATGTTAAAAATACTTCCCAAAATAAGAAAAAGTACAGCAGTGCTCACTGTTGTAATTGAGTCACACACACAGTCATTCAAGGTGTGTCTCTGGGCATACCATTTACGGTGTTCTTTTTCACAGCACGGTCTCCCATCTGCAGTGGTCCTCCACTATCCAGCCATGACATCGAGATCAGCCGGTTTCAGTTCATCCTGCACAACTGGTGAGCTACCTAACCATACTCAGAATTCTTTTAAGTACATTTTTATATTTGTACATTAAAAATCTGTTTTGTACTTTACTACACCATTGTGGCACTTGTGCCTTACAAGGGGATGTATGATATATCCTGATTTTGTTGATGCATGGGAACACCTATTAAGCACTTAAAGAGAGCAGTAAACTGCTCCACTTGTGTGAGTGAAATCCTACCAATCTTCTTCTGTGTGTGTGTGTGACTCAATTACAACAGTGATCAGTATTGTATTTTTTCAATTATTTTTGGGGTGTTTTTAACATTAAATCGAAATTGTCTATCAAGCCATAAATAATAAAGATTTACAAAACTATCTTCCTTTATAAGTATCATTATTTATTTGCATTCTATTCACTAGCGCACAATCATTTTCTGGAATTTAAAATCATTTTTTGGCTATTTCATTTAGCAATTTATTATAATTTTTTTCTGATTTTCTTTATTACATTTTTTTGTGCACCTTGTAATTTTTTACTTCTGGTTTTGGTTTAGTGGAAATAGAGGTATTTTTACCACATAGAAGTGAGCTGCAGTTGTATATTTCTATCTTCTGTTTAAATATTTAGTAGTGCCTAACAATTTGCTTTTTCATGTCAGCAGTCAAGCCCTTCTGCTTCTACCTCTTTCTAAATATAAGACTACGGAGATATGCCTAAACCTGCCTATCTACAACAAGTTCCATCTTTGAGACCTGAAAAATTTGAAAGTTTAAGTTTTTTCATCTTTGCTCAATCAGATCATTATCATGATTTCAATAATGATGCTTATTCTAACCTGTTAGTTTATTCTACTTGTCCTCTTTTTTGAAAAATGACAAGACTTGTAACCTGCACCAATTTGTTTTTTTTTTCATGTCCTGCTATATAACGTATAAATGATGTAATGGAAATCTTTTTCCACTATTCAGTTGCGGTCACTGGGCTAGCTTTAATGCCTGTCGTTAAGTTTGGGATGTTTTTTACCATACATTATTCCTTATTGAAAAATATATGATTCAATGAAAACATACCACAGCGAACTGTGTATTAAAACATTAGTTTGACAGTAAGGGAATAACAAAGTTTGTTCCTAAAAAGTTAATCTAATGCTAGGGTATTAGGGAGGTGTAATAGTCATACCCCGGACCTGTAGCATTCTCCCTTCCTCCATAAAATCAGTAGCTGGGGCTGGCAAAAAAGATGAGCATGTTGATTCTGGCCCACTATTAATACGCCATTAATAAATTACCCTAACCTCCTGATATAAATAAAATGGGCCATGGGCTGTCCAAGAATCTCTTTCGGTTTATAGACTTTCGGTTTATGTAATACATGTAATGCTATTGCTATTCTATAAACCGAAATAGAGTCCCCATTCATAAGAATAGGCCAATTTATGTATTCCATAAACCGAAAATCTATAAACCGAATGTCTTTCGGTTTATAGACTTTCGGTTTATGTAATACATGTAATGCTATTGGCTTTCGATAAACCGAAATTCATAAGAATTCTGTGTGTGTGTGTGACATTCGGTTTATAGACTTTTGGTTTATGGAATACATGTAATGCTATTGCTATTCTATAAACCGAAACAGAGTCCTCATTCATACGAATAGGTCAATTGACCTATTCGTATGAATGGGGAATCTATTTCGGTTTATAGAAAGCCCATAGCATTACATACAATGTAATCGCCGAACCCCGAACTCCAACCCGAACATACAATGAAATGTCCGTGTTCGGGTCCGGGGTCCAAAAAACGTAATGTTCGGTACGAACACGAACAGTGCGGTTCGGGTTCGCTCAACACTACTCCTTAGATTTTTGAAATCCCAGCCCTACTGGGCTGAGATTTTACGTGTTAAGTTCACCAGGTTTTTTTTTGTGCAGCTCTTTTAGTATACAAAAGAGGTCACACCATATGGTGTAAGCCAGCTCCACTTGCTGGCAGATAACTCCTCTCATGCAAAATGGGTGGTAGGTCCTCCAAAAAGTTGATTAGGCAGAGAATAGTCAGAGCACTATAAGGTGCTTATATTTAATTGGAACGTGGAGAGCCCATCATTATTTTTCTTTTTTTTTTTAGTAGGTGGAATTTTTTTAGATGGCCCCTTTCCCTGGACCGAAGATAAGCAGACAGGGTACCTTTTCACTGCATAACATCATGTCACTCAAAGGGTATAAAAATGTATTGGGCACTTGGGCAGCCTCTGGTTCCATTTATTAATTAGTGGTACCAGGGGCATTTGGTATGCACTAGTCCCATTTGCTAATTAGGGTGGTGGGGCATGAGAACTTAGGGCAGCTCCTGGTCCTGCGTATTATATTAGGAGGGCCAGAGGCATTTGGCCAGCCCCTACCCCGTTAATTATATAAAGAGCCGGGAACCCTTGCCTAGTTCTGCCCAGATGTGATTAGAGGGCCATTTTGGCTGCCCCTATCATTATAATCATTATAATCACTTAATAATTGTTCAAGCTACACCTAGAACTTTATTTAGAGATACAAACAAACACTTAAAAAATGTAGTTATTTACCTACACATGTCCAAATTCATATTGCATGGCTACATGAAAAGAGTTGTGCAGTTGTAAAACTGTCCCTCAATTTGGAGTAATAGGGCTATGACTCTGCTAGCACTGATCTGTATTATCGCCACCCTCATGTTATATAGGGTATATAAAGAAGGACTGTTTTTCCCTCCTCCGTGCAGGAGGGAACACGGCCCGGAGATGTTTGCCTGGCAGCAGCCAGGCGGTAAGTGATGGGGAAGGAGGGTGGAAGAAAATGAGTACTGGAATGGCACAATATTCTTGGTGTCTGACTGGCACAATATTACTGGGCTCTGAATGGCACAATATTCCTGGTATCTGACTGGCACAATATACCTGGTCTCTGACTGGCACAATATTACTGGGCTCTGAATGGCACAATATTCCTGGTATCTGACTTGCACAATATTACTGGGCTCTGAATGGCACAATATTGCTGGTATCTGACTGGCACAATATTACTGGCATCTGAATGGCACAATATTACTGGCATCTGAATGGCACAATATTACTGGCATCTGAATGGCACAATATTCCTGATATCTGAATGGCACAATATTACTGTATCTGAATGGCACAATATTACTGTATCTGAATGGCACAATATTACTGGGCTCTGACTGGCACAATATTACTGGGCTCTGAATGGCACAATATTACTGGTATTTGAATGGCACAATATTACTGGCATCTGAATGGAACAATAATTATGGCATCTGAATCGCACAATATTACTGGTATTTGAATGGCACAATATTCCTGGTATCTGAATGGCACAATATTACTGGCATCTGAATGGCACAATATTCCTGGTATCTGAATGGAACAATATTCCTGGTATCTAAATGGCACAATATTACTGGTATTTGAATGGCACAATATTCCTGGTATCTGAATGGCACAATATTACTGGTATTTGAATGGCACAATATTACTGGTATCTGAATTGCACAATATTACTGGCATACGAATGGCACAATAATACTGGCATACGAAAGGCACAATGGTATTGGCATCTGGCACAATAATACTGGGCACCTGTGTGTGTGGCATAATTATGGGGCACCTGTGTGTGTTGCATAATTATGGGGCACCTATGTGTGTGGCATAATTAATTGGGCAGAGGTGAGGCATAAATAGTGGGGCTCTGGTGTGGCATAATTTATGGGGCTCTGGTGTGGCATAATTTATGGGGCTCTGGTGTGGCATAATTAATGGGGCTCCTGTGTGTGGCATAATTATGAGGCTCCTGTGTGTGGCATAGTTATGGGGTTCCTGTGTGTGGCATAGTTAATAGGCCATCTAACTGGCATTACTAAGGAATCTGTTTGGCATTGTACTGGAGGTAATCCAGGGGGGTGACACCATGAGTTTCCGCACCGGGTGACACCAACCCTAGTGATGCCCCTGCCACAGAACATGCCACAGCATCAGTTTGCCAATTAAAATAAGCCACTGTCAAGTACCAACATATGCAACAGTCAGTTTGCCTATTAAAATTGCCACTGTTTGTCCATTATATGCCAGTGTTATTTTGTATTAATATTCCACAGCCATTTTGCCATTAATATACCAGTATTACTGTGCCATCAATATGCCACAGCCAAATTGCCCATTAGTCTGCCAGTATTATTTTGTCATTAATATGCCAGTATTATTTTGCCATTTAATATGCCCCAGCCAATTTGCCCAATAATATGCCAGTATTATTTTGCCATTTAATATGCCACAGCCAATTTCCCAGTATTATTTTGCCATTTAATATGCCCCAGCCAATTTGCCCAATAATATGCCAGTATTATTTTGCCATTTAATATGCCCCAGCCAATTTGCCCAATAATATACCAGTGTTGTTTTGCCATTAATAAGCCCCAGTCAATTTTCCCAATAATATGCCAGTATTATTTTGCCATTTAATATGCCACAGCCAAATCGGCCAATAATATAATCCAGCAGATTCAGCTGTCCCCCCCCCAAAAAAAAAATGTTCAGCAGTGCGATTTGCTGCAAAGGGGATGCTGGCACCATGTGTATCACCGGGTGAAATTAAGTTTTCTGGCTCGACGACTGGCCCCCTTCCTTGGCCAGGCCCTCGGACCAAGTCTGAAGTGCCCAAACGCTCAGTCCGGCCCTGGTGCCAACATCGCTTTAATTGGTAATTTATATGTGACCATGGACACAATTTTATCCACTCACCCCATCCAGTGATGTAATAAAATCTCATTCTTCTATCTTCGCTCATGTTGACAGCAACAACTTTACTCCACAAAAGAAGACCTTCAACCAGCATCCAAGCAAAGGCCGCCATGAAGAACAGATGGAGAGAGGCTGTAACAGTGATGCAAATGACCTGAGAAACAGATGATATCATGAAACCTTCAATGACCCCCAAATAATATCATACATTGTCTGAGGCTAAGAAGTTTCACAATCCATTACACATTAATTCTGCTTTAGTAGAGGTTGAAGTCTAATGTACATTATCCATCATTGACCTTAAGTTCATTAGCAGTTTAGAACTGTGTTATTTTTCCAACACTGATAAAAATATAGCAATTGAATTACATTAACGGCAGCTTACCAAAACGAATATTCTTTTGTCTGAGAAGCCAGTGCACACGCAAACAATTATATTCTATCTGCCTTGCAGTACATTAGGCCAGGGGTAGATACATTTTGTGAAACCTAACAAAAGCTAAATTGTAATTGGAGTGTCATAGTGTACTCTATGCTTAAAGTATTCTTATGCTTCTATTTGAGTAGGATTTTGATAATGTGTATTTTCTACAAGCTTGTTGATATTGGCTTTATGTTAGCACTTAGAGAAGAGAAATAGCACAATGTAATAAACCGCCTTAACATAAATACAGAAACTCAACAAAGTGAAGCATATCTAAGAAAAAAGCCTAAACACACAACTTACTAGGCAGTAGTATAAAATGTTTTGCACAGTATTTCCCTGGTATATTACTGGGCATCTGGCTGGCACTATATTACTGGCTCTGACTGACACTATATTACTGGGCTCTGACTGGCACTATATTACTGGGCATCTGGCTGGCACTATATTACTGGGCTCTGACTGGCACTATATTACTGGGCATCTGGCTGGCACTATATTACTGGGCATCTGGCTGGCACTATATTACTGGGCTCTGGCTGGCACTATATTACTGGGCATCTGGCTGGCACTATATTACTGGGCTCTGGCTGGCACTATATTACTGGGCTCTGGCTGGCACAATATTACTGGGCTCTGGCTGGCACTATATTACTGGGCTCTGGCTGGCACAATATTACAGGCATCTGACTGGCACAATATTACTGGGCATCTGGCTGGCACTATATTACTGGGCTCTGGCTGGAACAATATTACAGGCATCTGACTGACACAATATTACTGGGCATCTGGCTGGAACTATATTACTGGGCTCTGGCTGGCACTCTATTACTGGGCTCTGGCTGGCACAATATTACAGGCATCTGACTGGCACAATATTACTGGGCATCTGGCTGGCACTATATTACTGGGCTCTGGCTGGAACAATATTACAGGCATCTGACTGACACAATATTACTGGGCATCTGGCTGGCACTATATTACTGGGCTCTGGCTGGCACTCTATTACTGGGCTCTGGCTGGCACAATATTACAGGCATCTGACTGGCACAATATTACTGGGCATCTGGCTGGCACTATATTACTGGGCTCTGGCTGGCACTATATTACTGGGCTCTGGCTGGCACAATATTACTGGGCTCTGGCTGGCACTATATTACTGGGCTCTGGCTGGCACAATATTACAGGCATCTGACTGGCACAATATTACTGGGCATCTGGCTGGCACTATATTACTGGGCTCTGGCTGGAACAATATTACAGGCATCTGACTGACACAATATTACTGGGCATCTGGCTGGAACTATATTACTGGGCTCTGGCTGGCACTCTATTACTGGGCTCTGGCTGGCACAATATTACAGGCATCTGACTGGCACAATATTACTGGGCATCTGGCTGGCACTATATTACTGGGCTCTGGCTGGAACAATATAACAGGCATCTGACTGACACAATATTACTGGGCATCTGGCTGGCACTATATTACTGGGCTCTGGCTGGCACTCTATTACTGGGCTCTGGCTGGCACAATATTACAGGCATCTGACTGGCACAATATTACTGGGCATCTGGCTGGCACTATATTACTGGGCTCTGGCTGGAACAATATTACAGGCATCTGACTGACACAATATTACTGGGCATCTGGCTGGCACTATATTACTGGGCTCTGGCTGGTACAATATTACAGGCATCTGGCTGGCACTATATTACTGGGCATCTGGCTGGCACTATATAACTGGGCATCTGGCTGGCACAATATTACTGGGCATCTGGCTGGCACTATATTACTGGGCTCTGGTTGGCACTATATTACTAGGCATCTGGCTGGCACTATATTACTGGGCTCTGGCTGGCACTATATTACTGGGCATCTGGCTGGCACAATATTACTGGGCATCTGGCTGGCACTATATTACTGGGCTCTGAGTGGCACAATATTACTGGTATCTGACTGGCACAATATTACTGGTATCTGACTGGCACAATATTACAGGCATCTGACTGGCACACTATTACTGGGCTCTGACTGACACAATATTCCTGGTATCTGACTGGCACAATATTACAGGCATCTGACTGGCACACTATTACTGGGCTCTGACTGACACAATATTCCTGGTATCTGACTGGCACAATATTACTGGGCTCTGACTGACACAATATTCCTGGTATCTGACTGGCACAATATTACTGGGCTCTGTGTGGCACAATATTACTGGTATCTGACTGGCACAATATTACTGGTATCTGACTGGTACACTATTAATGGGCTCTGAATGGCACACTATTCCTGGTATCTATAATTGTACAATTTTCAAACATTGAAAAAATTTTGGGTGTTTTCTTACATTTTTATTATGGGGGGGGGGGGGGGGTGCCACACTCAGGGTCCGCCCCGGGTGCCAAATGCTCTAGGTACGCCCCTGATGCTACTGTCAGTTTGTCTGTTAGATATGCCACAGTTTGCCCATTAAAATATGCCTCAGTCAAGGGCCCATTAAAATATGCCCCAGTCATGGGCCCATTAAAATATGCCATAGCCAGTTTGCCCATTAGAATATACCAACACCAGTTTGCTCATTAAATTTGACACAGTTTGTCCACAAAAAATATGTAATTACACTATCATCTTTTATCCCTGGTTCGTATTTCTTTTTATATCCTGGCTGCATTGTGGAAACATATTGAGGAGCTACAAGATTACCATTGGGAATTTGACTCCTGCCACTTTAACACTGAGCAAATCACTGGGGACTATAGTTTTTTGCATTTACAGAAAGCTCTATGAATTTTTTTTCTTTCTCTTTCATGGTATGTAATACACTGGTTTGAAGAACTGGCCAGGTGAATAATTAAGCATGTGAATTCCCAGTTGAATTATTTAACATGTTAATACACAGGTGATACACAGGAAAATCACAAGTGATTATTTGTCTGGTGCACACAATTGTTTTGTACTGACAGTTGATACCTTCTCTCCTGATTCTCTCTCATATGGTGGTCTACACTTTAGCCACACCCCAAGATCTGGACACAAAAATGGTGGTGGTGTTGGTATCAGCGTCTTTCCTAACTGCTCCTTCCAGCATTTACCCTCATCCCATTCCATCTCATTTTCATAATTTGAAGTCCACACCATATTTGTCTTTTCCCCCATATTTGTCTTTTCCCCCTCTATTCATACATGTTGTAGTTGGTTACAGGCCCCCAGAGTCTACCTCACAATTTGTTGACAACTTTTCTGCATGGCTCTGGTACTTTATTTCCTATGACATACCCTGTCTTCTTTTGGTCTCTACCTGTCACATCCCCACTCATGAGTTGCTTTCCTCTAACTACAGAGAGGGTGTGGTCCTGTCCTCTTTTTTAAGCAACACAATAACACCAGTCACCAGTATGATCCTCGCCAGGTGAGATGCATTACTGTGCTGCACTATAAATAACCACTCTTCCTTGCATTCCTTGCTTGGTTATTAATAGACATGAGCATTCGTTTTTGGACGAATGCATTTTCGTCCGAAAATAGCATTTTCATCCATTCGTCCGAAAAACGAATAACGAAAATGCTAAACTAACGAAAGACGAATGAACGAATGGTTAATAAACCAAAATCATTCGTCCATTCGTGCTATTGGCATTCTATAAACAGAAATAGAATCGGTTTATAGAATACCAATAGCATTACATATACATTCCATAAACCGACATAATGAACGACTTTCGGTTTATGTAATGCATGTAATACTATTGGATTTCTATAAACTGAACTAGAGTCCCCATTCATAAGAATTTCTTTTGAATGGGGACTCTAGTTCGGTTTATTGAAAGCCAATAGTATTACATGTATTCTATAAGCCGAAAGTCTCGAAACCGAAGGTCGTTCGGTTTATAGACTTTAGGTTTATAGAATACATAGAATTACATGTATTCTATAAACCGAAAGTCTATAAACCGAACGACCTTCGGTTTATAGACTTTCGGCTTATAGAATATGCGTAATACTATTGCCTTTCTATAAACCGAACGAGAGCCCCATTTATAAGAAATTCTTATGAATGGGGTCCCCATTCATATATAAATGTGGCATATCATAGCAAAATCAGCAGTAACCGGCTGTGAGCGAGGGGGATCCAGGTCCCCTGCAGCTCTGCGGGGGACCTGGATCCCTGTCTTATAGTCTGATCTTGATTTGAGGTCAGACTATAAGATGACCTTGAATATAAGACGAGGGGTCTTTTTCAGAGCATTTGCTCTGAAAAAATCATTGTCTTATATTCAAGCAAATATGGTAATTTGCCACAGCCAGTTTCCCACCCTCCTTCCCCTTCCCCAGTACTTACCTTCACGAGAGACAACAGCCTTTCATGCTGCCTCTCTCGTGCTTCCCACATACTTATCTGATTGCGCACCGAAAGGTCACGTGACCCCTGGCGCTCTGACATCAGATTAGTGCAAGCACAGGACAAAAGAGGCAGCGTGGAAGCATATCTGTACATTTCAAAACAAATGCTTCAAACACCATGCTGCCTTCTCATTCGGAGATGCTGGCCGTAGTTTGGAGAACCCTGATCTAAACCATAATTAATCTAAACAAAATCAATATGTAAGTCCATGAATTAAATTAAATTTTACCATAGTTTAGCTTGTGCATAAAGCGTGGTAAAATAGTACCATTTTTTAGTCCCTTTAACTGGAATGTAAGGAGGCACATTGACCTAACTCACCTCATTAGTTTTTGCCAATTCACTGAACATCAGCAAGGCCTCTGCCGCAGCAAGGGCAAATATCAGGTTCTTGTGGACAGTTGTTCTCTCGGATTTTGGAACTCTGAAATTAACATAGATACCAGAATGTTAAATCATTACATTTTAGTAATTAAATACAATGGTATTTCAGACCATGTTTAGAATTAATTATGCCAGCTAAACTTGCTGGCATTTCACTAGCAGAAAATGTATACTTTTGTAACTTTTTCAATCTCTCATCAAAAACATGAAATTAATTTTGATAATGGTTTTTAAAGTTCAGTATACAATTCCAGGGCCATACATCAGTAGCTAGAAATATTTCCATTAAAATTAATAGCAATACTAAGGTCTTTGACTTTATATAGTTGCAGTGTGTTAGCACATGCTTGGATTACGCATTTAATGCCATTATCTCTGCACTCGCCAAGTTCATGTTACGAATAGTTTACTACTGATTAGATAAAAAAGGAAATAAAAAGTGATAAACATAAAGAAAAACGTAATGTCTACTCAATAAAAAGAGAATCTCAGGGAACGGAGATGGAATTTTTCCAGCTCAGCTACATTGGCAAAGTAATTAAGTGTTAGGCAATATCAATATACTTAAAACAAAATATATATACTTGCAGCTCACTTCTGTGTGGAAAAATACTTTTATTTCCACTTAATCAAAGCCAGAAAGGAGTGAAAAGAATTTGTATAGTGCCCATATTTTGGGCATTATGCGACATCAAAGCATTACAGCAACACCGCCTGTGTGGTGTTAGCAAACATTGCTTGCTAACATCACTCATTCTATTGCAGGACAGACTATGTCCATCCTATGTCAGCAACATTGTTGTTGCCAGGACGGACCTAGTCTGTTCAGTGTTGCGAAGGGATTAATGCCTGCTTATTCCAATTGACTACCCCCTTAAGCGGCAATATAGCTTTTCAATTCTCCCATGCCAGTGAAGGAAACTTACCCAACGGCTAGGAATAGCACAAACGTCACTAGCAAAGCACTCAGCGACACTCCACATCCAATAAACGTTAAGGTCCTCAGAGTCCATTCTTCTTCTGAGCTTCTCTGCATTGTTTGAAATATAATGTGTCATAATAGTAGCCTCCAATTTAAACAAGCTTCTGTTTAAAGCAGACTGTGTACTGTGTCTAAATTAGTCAGGAAAATTGTTGACTTGAACAGTTAACATTCAGATCCATGCACCCTTCCACAATATATGAATGCACTATAGTTAAATCAGGCCTCAACAACTCTTGGATGCCGGGTAGTCATGGTGACCAGGAAATGAGACCTAGTGTCCAGGAAATTAGACCTGGTGCCCATGTACTGCTGTACTTTGAGTTCGTTGCTTCAAAGTAAAGGAAGACCAAAAGAACCAGAAGGAAATATATTTATCTTTTTTTTTTTCAAAGGTTCATTTGACTGATGGTTAACAGGGCAGTGCCATATTTTTGCTTAGGCCAAATAGGTCTAGGCCTTGGGTGGCAGACTGAAGCGGAGCAAAAGCTCCCATTTTAGGTGCTAAATTCCTCTGTTGTTGCCTTGTGCTGCTTGCACAATCATCCAGGCTGTCATCACTAGATTAATATAGAAATATTTAGAGAAGCACCCCAAAAGGGGATCCTACAATGTCCCCACAAGTTGGGATGACCACAGGCACATTCAGACCTTTTGTTGCCGTTTTCTGTGTGGCTTCAAATTGATTGTTTTGTGTCATGTTTTTTACCTTTTGTAGTATTTGTGATAATATTATTATATATTGCCATTATTGTAATAATAATTATATACTTTAAAATATTGATATTGTGTGGTCCTTCTATACATTTTTCTATTGCCATCACTAGATTTCCAGGAAGCAATCTGGTTTAGTGGATAGGCATGTGTGGTAATATTTTTCAGTGGAAATTTTTGTGGGGACATGTTGATACTGTGGAAAGGTTATGCAAGGAAGGGGCACAACCTGGAGAGGAAGTGGTGAGACAAATGAAGGTTGGGGTGCAGGCATAAGGCAGCATAAATTCTGAATACCACTGAAACTGGATAACCAGGCTCTGAGAAACATGGGAATGTAGCCCACATCAACTAGGATGTCAATGAATAGCTATCAATGCCTTGAACTTTTCCTGTCCTACTTGGTAAACTTTGGTACTCCAATTGTGGAATGGGGTGGGTTTAGCGTGGGTTTAGCGACTGGGGGCAAAAAATGTACTGCATATTTATGGTCATGACTTAGCAATAATCTACAAAAAAAATACTGGTGAGCATGCAAGTTGTACTCCACAGTCCACTCTTACCTGGACTTCATAAACCTGCAGAAGGATGGCAAAGTTGGTTGTGTGGTTACAGAAGCAGACAGTTGTTTCAGGAAGCTTAACCCTGGCATTACATCCATCTGTAGACCAACTGCCTCCATTTTCTGGACTGGAAAAAAGACAGAGAATGACTGTAACATCGTTGTGACTAGTTTGTGTTACCTGTTAACTGTGGGCATTGAATCAAGAATGCACTATCAATAGTGAAACATGTGGAATAGGTGGCACTTTAGTAGTTTGTAGAGTGCAGCGTCCAATCAGTTGGCGTACCCCTCCTTTTAAACCACAAGAATGACTTACTGGTAACGCCAGTTATCAGTTAAGAGCTGGCACTGAAGTTTATATTATAAATATCATTATTCCCATGTAATGGCACTGATTCTATTTTTATATTACTATAGGTATTTTGTTTTGATTGCAATTATTTTTCCATGCTTGCTTTCATCATGTACCTGACCTACATGTTTCGTGGTGATAATGCACAAGGTAATTTTTCATTGTTGCTATGGTGTTTATGCCACCAGAAGTAACCTGTGAGGATGGACCCAGCCAATCAGATGTTGATATTAGTTCACATACTGTAGTCATGGTGGAGCCTGTCATTAGAGGAATAACAACGCTAGTTATTTTATTCATGGACAGAATCATGATTGGCTTTACATAGAATAGACAGGACCAGTAAGTAATTTTTGGATTTCCTAATAAAATGTACCACTTAAAATTATTAAGATGGAGAACACTGTGAGGGAAATGCACTTCAGTTGAAAACATAATCACAAGATTCAGTGAGCGTGTTCTGACAAAATGGCCAGGAAGGTAGCTCTTACCCCTGAGTGAATCACGCATGCATACATTCATTCATATCATAGATTTGACAGATGGGAGGAAATGATGCCTGAAATGCCAACAATTAAATTTCCCATGTTGTCTCCCACCTTCAATAGAGAGAAATATGAGTGGTTAAACCAGGGGGGTTAGGGTTATAGTGAGCATAAGGATTAGGGTTAACTCTGTGGAGTTAGATTACAGCTAAACCTTACCCTAACCTCCTGAAGTAATGTATGTACATGGGTGGGAAAAAAAACAATAAAAGATGTAGTGGTCGGCATCTCGGGCAGCATTTCCTCCCAGTGGTGCACTCGGTGATGAGATCTGAATTCCCGGACATTTTGTCAAAACAAGGGCTTTCACTAAACAGTGACATGTAAAAGTAAAAAATTGATGAGTTTCTGAGAATTCTTACATTTGCTTAACGTTTCAACTAAACTGTTAATACCCAGTTCTTGCTCTGACCTTATCACTTCCCCACTGTTGATGGTTTAGTGAATAGGCCCCACTTTGTGCTAAAGGAGCACAGCCCAGGTTAGAATTACATGTACCGGGTTTTATTCTCACTTTTAGTCACCGAAGAATTTAACCATTCTATACCAGTCTTGTCACTGTTATTCTGGGTTTGTGGCTGTTTTCTCTTCAGCCTCTAGTGGCCGCTATTGTAGTGTGCCCATTCTACTCCTGTTGCCAGCTGCCTCGTTATCCTCAGCCCTTCCCTATTTAAACCTGCAGCTCATGGAAATCAGTGCCTTTGCATTGCTTTGGTTGCTGCCTGTGAAAGTGCCTTGAGTCGTTTACTAGCGTTTTCCTGTTTATATATTTTGATCTCCTGTTGCCGAATCCTGCCAGTCTTGACCTCTCCTGTTTGCTGCCCGTCTTGACCCATTTTCTGCCTCCGACTTCGTTTCTTGCTGCCGGCCTTGACTTCTGCTTGCCTGACGATTCTATTAGCCTATTCCTGTTGTACTGTCGCCTTTGATTGTATATTTCTCGTTCCTGTGATCCTGTTTTTCCTGGGGTTTCTCTTAAGTGTGTTGGTAATTGCAGAGTGCAAAAGACCTGGGGGAATTAAGCCTGAGGCTCAACCATAAGGCAGAAGAATTCTGTTCTCTTGCTAACACCCGAGGCAATACCGAGGCAATACCCTGTACCTACTCTGCACAGAGGTTCCACCTCCACTGAATCGTTACAGTATCACAGGCCCGTGTCCTGCTCTGAGAGCTGCCAGTCCAGTCCATAGTTATGCATTGTGGGGTGCAGACAGACCCCACATCCTGCCCTGCAACGAAGCTCCTCCCTGGTCTGTTATCCCAGGTTGTGACAAGTCTGTTTTTTTTTTTATTCTTATGTGGTCATTACACATTTGATACACTAATGCAAGTCAACATATGCCCTCTCCTTCCTACATGAGTAAATGGGAACAAATGCTAGGTGGTAAATGTTCGGAATGCGAATGTACAAAGATTTTTACCCAGCTGCCAGACTAAATCCTCCCTTCTTTGCATACTCTGTCGTAATCATTACTTTGTTATACAATTTAATATGTATTTTGTTACTGGATCAGTTAATCGTTCACATACTGTTATAAACCTGAAAATCTCAATAAATATCGATCTACAAAAAAAAGAGCAGGTATTTTAGTTTTTTTTTAATTATTTGTATATTTGCATAAATGAATACTGGTGCCATAATAATTCTAATGCACCTACAAGTCATAATTTAAGTACAATAGTTACTATTCGAAGCACAACATGACCTATATTTGCTTTGCTCTCTCCAACAAACCAAGTCCTAGTATACTATCAGGGCAGAGATATACAGGTTCGATACCTTACCTGAGACTAAAATTCCAGAAGGCACAGACTGGCCTCTGATCCAGCTTTTCAGAAGAATTCTGAAAATTAAAAAGGCAATAACTCAGCAGATGCTAAAAAAAAAAAAATAATCACAATAGTTAGGTAAATTGTTCAATTGATTTCTTGTCTAAATCATAGGTGAAATGGCTCTACGATTGGCTTTACAGATGTCCTTTACAAAAAAAATAGACATTAACATTAGTTAAAGTGGTTAAAAGCTGCAAAAAAAAAATTGGGTCAAATAATTTTATAGAAGGAAACATCTGGCAACGATTTTATTTACTTTTTAAAAATACCGTTGCATGGGGAGTCGAACAAGCAGCACAGATAAACCTCCATGCTGCCTGTTCGGCTCCCCATGCAGTGTGACAGGGAAGTGCCGACAGTCATGTGACTGGCGCTCTGAAGTCAGACACGCGCAGTGTCACGTGTCCTGTCAGCACAACCACCGGAGAGCCGAACAGGCAGCATGGAGGACACAATAAGTGCTGGGGGCATTTTAATGGGCAAATTGGCAGGTGCTTATTAATGGCACATACTGGCATATTATTGGGCAAATTGGCTGGTGAATATTAATGGCAAATAATACTGGCATATTATTGGGCAGATTGTCAGGGGCTAATTAATGGCAAATGCTGGCATATTATTGGGCAAATTGTCTGGTGAATATTAATGGCAAATAATACTGGCATATTATTGGGCAAATTGGCCATATTAAATGGCAAATAATACTGGGCAAATTGGCTGGGGCATATTCAGAGGGAAATAATACTGGCATATTACTGGGCAAATAATACTGACATATAATTGGGCAAATTGGCTGGGGAATATTAATGGCAAATAATACTGGCAATGTGTATGTAATGGGGTGAATGGGGCATGTAAATGGGGTGATGGGGCATGTCCTTGGTGTGCAACGTGGGTTATGGGTCATGTCGTGGGTATGCATCGTGGGTGGGGGTGCCCAAATTTTGTCTGCCTAGGGCAGCACAAAACCAAGATACACCACTGAGTACAATAATGCGACAGGGGTCACAATGGCTAATGTTATAAAGGGAGACCCGAGTCCCAAGCTCAGCTCCCCCTTTAGTGTAGCAGGGTGGAACAAAGGATCTGTATCTCTAACAGCATATATCTCTCTTCCTGGAATGCATAAATGAGAGCAGGAAAAAGAGATCTTTGCATTTGAAAGCACAGCTAGATAACAAGTGATAAACAAAATATGCGCCAATCTATGTACAGTACTTTTTAAATTGAAAGGCACAAAACTTAATTACAATTTAAATTGGGGGGCACCAGCAAAAAATATATTAAGCACCTCACTACATTCATGAAAACATCCAACTATTTATAGACTTAGCACACAGCAGAGTAAGGGCAATTGAAATTGCAGAAATGTCATTCTACGATGTTGCTTGTATGTATTAATACTCACCAGTAGTTTACTCTTGTGCCACAGATGATATTTTACAGATGTGCTGATTTCCTGGTGCCCAACTAGCAAAGTGGATGATATAACTGCTGATCCAAGAAAGGTCCCCATATACCTTGCATACAAAGATATGAGACATGAGATACAGTACACTACACTTGACAATACTGAAATGCAGAGGTCAGAGTCATAACTAGTTCTTTCTGTATAGAAAAATGTACTCCTCTTCATATAGTTTCATAGCAGCAATTTGCGGCACATAAATAAATTAAAAATTAATGATTAATTGATAATTAATAGATCCTGAATTAGATAACTGGCCAGACAATATTGTTTATACTGTATAACAACCATGGGTGAACAGTTACCCAGATACAGACAGTGGTAAAGCATATAAAATATCCAGTTAACTAGAAATAGGCCAGCATCTAGTTAGCCAGTTAGTATTTGGCGATGACAGTTTTGCGCTGAAACAGACGTGCTGAACTGTCAGCACTCAAACTGTCATGGTGAAACAGACACTAGGAAGCTTCCTAGACCCTTCTCGAAGTTATTACTGTTCAAGCTTGCTGCATGTCATCTGTTTTGCTTGAGCACAAATAATAAAAAGATAACTTGTTTTTCAATGGGTAATAGTAAAATATGCAGCTGGGGAATGGTAAAATGTAAATATCAGAAATAGCAATGCCTTGGCAGGAAAGGAGTGTAAGGGTATTTAAATTATGTAACTAGCAGACAATAAGAACCGATTAATGTTTGTCAACAGAGTCTCTCAGTCTACATTTCTAGTCCCACTACAAAATATGCTCCATTAAAAGATATGTAAAATATTATGATGACTCACCATTAGTGTTGAGCGAACCCGAAGCGCACTGTTTACGGTTTTTGGACCCCGGACCCGAACACGGACATTCCACTGACATTCGGTTTATAGACTTTCGGTTTATAGAACAGCAATAGCATTACATGTATTCCATAAACCGAAAGTCTATAAACTGAATGTCTTTCGGTTTATAGACTTTCGGTTTATGGAATACATGTAATGCTACTGCTATTCTATAAACCGAAATAGAGTCCCCATTCATACGAATAGGTCAATTGAACTATTCGTATGAATGGGGACTCTATTTTGGTTTATAGAATAGCAATAGCATTACATGTATTACATCTGAGAGTCAAATAGAACCGTCAAATACAGTGCTTACAGCGCACTTTGAAAAATTTTAATAGTTTTGGGTGGTAAATAGTACATTTACGTCTTGCGGTGCACTCCAAATCTGAGAGTCAAATAGAACAGTCCAATACTGTGCTTACAGCGCACTTTGAAAAATTTGAATTGTTTTGGGTGCTAAATAATACATTTGCGTCTTGCGGTGCACTTCATATCTGAGAGTTACTTTGAAAAATTCTGGCTACCTCCTCCTCCTCCTCTTCCAGCGCCGAACATCCAGGTGTCCGCTCAACTCTACTCATCATGTTCAAAAACATTAGTTGTATTATTACATTTTTTACAGAATACTTTTTCAACCATCTTTACAACATATTGTTTGTTCTGCAGTTTTGTTTATGAAATGTAACTGAAATACAATATCTAAATCCAAATGAATAAAGACACATAGTCTCCTATTATGCTATATCTCTTTCTTTATTTCCCTCAGCAGCAAAGAAGAGAATGCTTAAAAAATGAAACCCATAAGAATACACCTTACAATCTCCCCTCCCCTCTCCTCTATATATTGCACTGTAACAGGAAACACATCCTCTTTCTTTGCTACTCCCTCAGAAAAGTTAAGTTTTCGTATTTTCCTTTGCATTGGTTTACATAATTATTGTTTTACTGTGCTTAATATTTCTTGTCATATTTATTATTATATTGCTTTGGACATTCCTGTAATACTATTGTATTTCTTACCTATGTCCATTCACTTCTTCTATGGGGTTCGGTAGTGTCCCCTCCCTCGATTGTTTATTCTATCCATTGGTTCATGGTGTTCATTTTTTCCTACCTTTAACAGTTCATTTTCTACTACTGTCCTTTTACTTTTTTATTCTACTGTTTACCGTTTTCTCCTCGTTTCACCACAGCTAGCATTTTTTCCCACGAACTGGCCGTTGTGCATGCGCATTGACGATCACGGTGGCCATTTTCCTGGAGCCTTTTACAGGGCCAGGGTGTATAGGGATTGCAGCGGCCATTTTATCCCAGCCCGGCCGCGATCCTCCACCAGGCACCATTTTGTTGTGTGATTTCTGCATTCTGTCCTCATGTAATCTGACCATGTTTAGCATGGATTCTCACCATTTTCCAACTTCACCTGACATGTCCCCTGACCACAGGGCTTCCCTATCCCTCAGGGCTGATGACCC
Organism: Pelodytes ibericus; assembly: GCA_036172795.1. Taxonomy (NCBI): domain Eukaryota; kingdom Metazoa; phylum Chordata; class Amphibia; order Anura; family Pelodytidae; genus Pelodytes; species Pelodytes ibericus. Next base: position 74,778,510 of record CM069864.1, on the reverse strand, counting down.
TTCCACTGACCTATTGAACTCAGAGGAGTTTCATATCTTGTTGGATAATAAAATGTCCAGATCTGTGTCTCAGGCTTTAAAATCTGCAATAATATCACACAGTCCATGTCCTCAGCTCCCTTACCTGCCCAACCACCCAGGGCTCAACCAGTGTTCCCGAAGGGACAAAAGGCACCATCTACTAAAACCGGGGGTAAAGTGTCCTTTAAAACACACCATATCATACCCAATGCCTCCAAAAGTCCGGCACGATTAATCCTGCCACAGATGACGCGGTTGTGCCACACCGGACTAAATTGGTGTGGAAATGGAAAAAGGCTAAGGCTGCACTAGATACATCCTAGTCTGATTTGGGATCAGAGGAGGCTTATGAGGAATCAGATAATTCCGACATCCATGATTTCACAGATGATGATATATATCTGACGATACTACGGGCTTACACCCCGATGCTTCAGTCCTGGTGGACTCACAGGGTGAACCTCTGTTCGATCCAGATGCCCTTCATAATCCTCGCTCAGCTGAATGGTTCCCTACGGACCATGTTGATAAATATTTGGAACTAAGAGTCCGTAAACCCCTGGACAAGGCTACTCGCAACAAATTACTGCCCTTTAAATTTCCCTGGCGCCAAATCCTCCTTGCTCAGTTATCTGTGCTGTTTGTACCCTAAGCGTTTGTATCCTGATCCTTTCTGAATTACTGTCAGGATCTTCCCCGCAGCAACTCTCCTGAGTACACCCCCTTGTATTGCAGCCAGGATCCATCTCACGCGCTTGCTAGCGCGTTCACACCGCTCGTCTATCCTTCTACACAGAGGCGCGCGCCTGATGACATCACGCCCGTCGCATACCCGCGAGGCGCGGGAGGATTTAAAAGGCAGAATCACCAGACAAGCAGTGCTTGGTGATTCTCGTGTTTTCTGAAGCCTAGCGTTTATTATTCCTGATTATCGTTGCTGACCCCTGGATTTTCCTGACTACTCTCTGTCTGCCTGTGCCCCTGATTCTGGACTGTCTACCGTTTTGCTCATTCTCTGGTTCTGACCCTGGCTTGTTTATCGTTACACTGTCTCTCTATTGCCCCTGATCTCGGACTGTTTATCGTGCTGAAGATTATCTGTTTTCCTTTTACCATCGCTATCCTCGTTATTCTCCAAATCACCCCTGCAGTGTGGATTACAAGTGCGCATCTTCCTCCAGGCAACCTTGCCACTGTGGATTACGAGTGGTATAGTTATTTATTACGTTTATACCTGTATATATATTGTTGCCCTGCATATTGGTCTTTATCCAGTTCCATATCATCACATAATCACCAAGCCTTTCTTCATGGAGACCGCAGGACTTACGGAGGCTATTGCTGCTCTCACTCAGCAATTGGTTACACTGAATCAGTCAGTGCAAGACCTACAAACAGGCCAAGCCCACCTGCAACAACAGGTACAACATTTACAGACCCATCCAGGTAATGCCCCCGAACCTGCAGTAGGGGTTCATGCACCTCCTCCGGCTCCCATATTACTAGAAGGAGCTACCGCTCTCGAACCACAAGTGGTATTACCTGAGAAATTCACTGGAGATAGAAAGAAGTACCGTACCTTCATCACTTCGTGTCAAATTCTATTTAATCTCCGTCCACGAACCTACGCATCTGACTACGTGAAGATACATACCGTGATTTCTCTTCTCACAGAGGAACCCCAATTATGGGCTCACCACCTCCTTCACACCAATAGTTCAGTCCTCGACACCTGGGGGTCCTTCCGACAAGCTCTGGACTCCTTATATGAGGATCCTTTTAGAGTTACCTCGGCCACAAGCGCAATTCGCTCTCTTAGACAAGGCCGTAGACCAGTAGAGGAGTATATTACCGAATTCCGCAGGATCGCTTTGGAAACGACTTGGAATGAATCAGCACTACTGGATCAGTTCCGTTTAGGACTTTCTGATGGTCTTAAAGACGAATTGGCACGAGTTGGTATACCCTCCTCCTTGGATGATCTTACTCGTATCGTCACTCAGATAGACCGCAGACTACGGGAACGAAAAGCGGAACGTACTAACAATACTCCATCTACAGGAGCTGCTTACAGTCCCTACCATTACGAGACCAGAACCCCTACACCCCAAGGCACCGATGAACCCATGCAGATCGGATTAGTTCGAGGTCCCCTCTCTGCCGAGGAAAAAGCCAGACGTAGGAGTCAAAATCTCTGCCTGTACTGCGGTAAATCAGGTCATATGTACAAAGAATGCCGTGCCCGTAGACGATCTACTAATGGTAAGATCACCTCTTTTCCTACCGCAAGAAACACAGTAACGTCTCCCGATAAGACTCCTCATCTTTCCATCCCTCTCTCCCTACAGTGGACTAAAGGCCCTATTTCCCTGATGGCGATGGTGGATTCCGGAGCCAGTGGATGTTTTATCGACACCGATCTCGCCAAAGCCATCGCTATTCCTACCCATCGTAAGAAGTCGCCAATGCATATCCAGCTCGTAGACGGTAGCCCGTTGAAGACAGGTCCGGTCACTCACGAAACCATCCCCTTAGTCATGACTATCGGCGAAGGACATCAAGAGCTCATCCAGTTTGATATTGTACCAGCACCTATCTTCTCCCTCATTCTAGGGCTTCCATGGCTCCGGTTACATAATCCCGTTATAAATTGGGGAACAGGTACCTTGGCGTTTACTTCTGAACACTGTACCGACACATGTCTGGACAAAGGTACTTTATGTTTTATTGCAAAACCAGATTCCTCCTCTACGTTACCCTCAGTTTACACACAGTACCACGACGTGTTTGAGAAGAAAAAGGCAGATATACTCCCTCCTCACAGGGATTATGATTGTCCCATCGATCTTCTTCCCGGAGCACCCATTCCTTTTGGAAGAATTTACCCCCTCGCCGAACCTGAACTCACCTCATTAAAAGACTACATAGAAGAAAATCTAGCCAAGGGTTTTATACAACCATCCACTTCACCTGCTGGGGCTGGCATTTTCTTCGTCAAGAAAAAAGACGGTGGATTACGACCATGTATTGACTACCGGGAACTCAATAATATTACCACAAAAAATCGTTATCCTCTACCTCTTATTTCAGAACTCTTGGACCACCTCCGTTCAGCTCAAGTCTTCACAAAGATTGATCTTCGAGGTGCATATAACTTGGTACGAATTAGAGAGGGAGACGAATGGAAAACCGCCTTCCGATCACGTTATGGACACTTTGAATATAAGGTAATGCCATTTGGACTATGTAACGCACCAGCCACCTTCCAACATTTCGTTAATGATATTTTCCGTGACATCCTGGACCGTTTCGTTGTCATCTACCTTGATGATATACTCATTTACTCCTCATCACTGGAGAAACACAGAGAACATGTCCGCACTGTCCTTGCACGTCTGAGACAACACCAACTATATGCAAAATTGGAGAAATGCAAATTTGAGACAAGATCAGTTGAGTTTTTGGGTTTTATTTTATCACCAAACAACATTCAGATGGACCCAAAAAAGATCAATGCTATTCAAGAATGGCCCACACCCACTAATAGGAAAAGTGTACAGAGATTCGTGGGCTTTGCAAATTTCTATAGGAAATTTATCAGGAACTTTTCTAAGGTCATACAACCCATTACTGCCTTAACTTCTAAAAACAGATCATTCTTTTGGAATGATACAGCACAAGAGGCTTTCAATTCCTTGAAGGTTCGATTTACCACAGCTCCAATTTTAATTCTCCCGGATCCGACAAGAGCCTTCACGCTGGAAGTAGACGCTTCTGATACTGCAGTAGGGGCAATTCTTTCCCAACGTCATAAAGAAGATGAACAATTGCATCCCGTCGCCTTTTTCTCCAGAACACTATCGCCTGCAGAGAGAAATTACAATGTTGGTGAGAGAGAATTACTAGCGATCAAACTCGCGTTGGAGGAGTGGCGACATTTGCTAGAGGGTGCGCTTTTCCCGATAACCGTCTTTACAGATCATAAAAATCTCGAATATTTGCGTACTGCTAAGAGATTACAACCGAGACAGGCGAGATGGGCACTCTTCTTCACGCGTTTCCAACTACATATCACATACCGTCCAGGTTCCCGCAATCTCAAGGCAGATGCTCTATCACGTATGTCCAATTCCGAAGATATTCATGAAGAGAGATCAAGTACTATACTCCAGTCGGAACATTTCTTAAATGCCACACAATCTATATGGGATACCATTCGTACCCATTCTTCAAGTCCCGATGTACCCAATCCTGAACGATTGACACACCAACAAGGATTATTCTTTTATCAAGATAAAGTGTACGTGCCTCCCGAAGCTCGTCTACAGATTTTGCAGTTCTTCCACGACTCTCCAACAGCAGGGCACGGTGGCATTCGTCAAACCAAAGATCTCATTTCACGAACATTTTGGTGGCCTACACTACGAGACGAGGTAAGAAGGTTTGTTTCAAGTTGCGACACTTGCGCTCGTGCTAAAGAAAGCCATCACAAACCTTCGGGTCTTCTCCAACCTTTGTCCATACCTACAAGACCTTGGAGTGAAGTGTCCATGGATTTCATTACGGATTTACCCCTGTCTCAACAATACAACACGTTAATGGTGGTTGTGGACCGTTTTACCAAAATGGCACACTTTATACCCTACACTCATCTACCTTCGGCTACAGAGACCGCTGATCTCTTTTTACGTGAAGTTTTTAAATTGCATGGTCTACCTGAGAACATAGTTTCCGACCGAGGGACCCAATTTACATCTCATTTTTGGAAAGCCTTCTGTGCCGAATTACATATTCACCGTTCTCTCTCTACAGCATTTCACCCCCAAAGTAACGGTCAGACGGAACGAACCAACCAGACTCTAGAGCAATACTTGAGGTGTTCCACCACACACCTCCAGGATGATTGGAGTACTTATTTACCCCTGGCTGAGTTTGCTTATAATAACCACATCCACAGCTCTACTAGGAGATCACCGTTCTTTGTGAACTATGGCTTTCACCCCTCCATGCTTCCTGGAGCACCCATCTCCAGCACCGTTCCCTCTGTCTCCATACACGTTCGTAATATCACCCGCACGTATTCTCTACTACGTAATACCCTTCTCCAATCTCAACAAAGGTACAAGAACTTTGCTGACCGTCACCGATCTGACGCTCCGTTATACAAACCTGGTGACAAAGTATGGTTGTCCACTAAACACCTGAAACTCTCTTGTCCCACGAAGAAATTGGGCCCCAGATTCATTGGTCCATTCCCCATCACTAAGATCATCTCTCCTTTGGCCATGAGGCTTTGTTTACCCCCCTCCATGAAGGTGCATCCAGTGTTCCACGTATCTCTGCTCAAACCTTGGGTAGACAATTCCTTCCCAGAAAGAACGGTGTCCCCTCCTGCTCCTGTTCTGGTAGATGGGGTCGAAGAATACGAGGTTGAGGAGGTGTTGGATTCTCGTCTTTATCGTGGCCGGCTTCAGTACCTCGTCCATTGGAAAGGCTATGGCTCAGCCGACAGATCTTGGGAACCGGCCGACTTAGTTCACGCCGACGAATTGGTTCAAGCTTTTCATGCCCGTCATCCTGATCGCCCTGGCCGGTGGCGAGCCCGGGGGTCTCGCCTTGGGAGGGGGAACTGTCAGGATCTTCCCCGCAGCAACTCTCCTGAGTACACCCCCTTGTATTGCAGCCAGGATCCATCTCACGCGCTTGCTAGCGCGTTCACACCGCTCGTCTATCCTTCTACACAGAGGCGCGCGCCTGATGACATCACGCCCGTCGCATACCCGCGAGGCGCGGGAGGATTTAAAAGGCAGAATCACCAGACAAGCAGTGCTTGGTGATTCTCGTGTTTTCTGAAGCCTAGCGTTTATTATTCCTGATTATCGTTGCTGACCCCTGGATTTTCCTGACTACTCTCTGTCTGCCTGTGCCCCTGATTCTGGACTGTCTACCGTTTTGCTCATTCTCTGGTTCTGACCCTGGCTTGTTTATCGTTACGCTGTCTCTCTTTTGCCCCTGATCTCGGACTGTTTATCGTGCTGAAGATTATCTGTTTTCCTTTTACCATCGCTATCCTCGTTATTCTCCAAATCACCCCTGCAGTGTGGATTACAAGTGCGCATCTTCCTCCAGGCAACCTTGCCACTGTGGATTACGAGTGGTATAGTTATTTATTACGTTTATACCTGTATATATATTGTTGCCCTGCATATTGGTCTTTATCCAGTTCCATATCATCACAATTACCTGGCTTGTTTTGACCTCCCTGAAATCTGGCTTCCTGACCCACGGCTTCTCTACCTGACTATCCTGATCTCTGGCTCCCTCGACCTTTTGGCTTCCACCCTGACTATTCTACTATCTGGTTTCCAAACGACCCCTGGCTTGTTCCTGTACTAGTCTCCCTCTAAGGTACCTGTCTCAGCAAAACTTACCTTCAGAAATCCTGTTGCTGTTTCCCACTGAGATCGTCACTTTTAGTTTATGCCTGCTGTGTCTGTCTTCTGCTGAAAAACGGAGTAGTGCACCACCTGCTGGTCAAGATCTGATATTGCAACAAAGACTACTCTGCACAGCCTCAACTGGTGACTTTTCGGTACTACATCTAGAACCTGATTATTACCCCTCCTATTGACAGAAGTTAGTACTACAACCAAGACATCCTGTCAGTTCTATTGCGACTCCTCATCAGTACCAGTACCACTACATCATGCCTTTTCTGGGCACTCATACCAACATTACATTCCTGAGGACCTGTACCAATTTGGTCCTACCAGGTATATAGTGTATTGTAAGAGTGTTACTCCTGCAACTGGGCTCCACATCAGAACCACGGTACGTGATCCTAACACATACGTTCAGATGGTCCCACTGTCATCAGATGCGAAAAATGAATTGGCCTAGTGGCTTGCACACATGGAGGCTTGGAACGGACTAGCCATCTTTGGCACCCCTCCAGATCTAATTGTCGACTCCAATGCCAGTCTGACAGGTTGGGGTGCGCAATGCGGGAGTTCATCCACTGGAGGTCGCTAGTCTCATTCAGAAAAGAGTTTGCTCATAAACTGTTTTAAGCTCTTGACTGGAGAGTTCACCGTGAGGAGTTTCACTCGATCATCCACCAATTGTTCCATCCTGTTACGCATAGACAATGTCTCACCGGTTCGCTACATAAACCATCTTGGTGGAACAAAATCTTTGCCTATGCCCCACCAGGCGACAAAATTTTGGAGTTTCTGCCTGTCACACAACATCTCAGTGCCGGCAGCGCATATTCCAGATCTGTCCAACGTGGATGCTGAAGGGAACTCTTGACATCTTGGGGACCCCAGCAACTGGTGGGGTCCATTGATGATTGACCTGTTTGCCTCCTGACTGAATTCTCATCTTCTACAGTTCTTCAGCTGGAGACCGGATC